>JBBGZY010001506.1:0-1210000 GCA_037952925.1 Lithobates clamitans
AAAAAGAAGTCTTTATTTATCTTTGAAGAGATATAGTATTAATATTTATATAGAATCTAAGAATATATACATATATATATATTTTTGTGGTGAAGATGGCCCCTCAGAATGCCGACTCGGAATCTATGCAAGTTCGGGACCTGCCTTTGACCAAGCTGAAGAATGAGGAGACCAAAGAGACTGAAAGCAGGGATGAGACTATCAGCGAGAGCTCCATCGACCGCATCCCTATCCGTCTCTGGGTCATGAACGGGGCCGTGATGTTTGGTCGGGAGTTTTGCTACGCCATGGAGACAGCGTTGGTGACGCCGGTTCTGTTGCAAATTGGTACGTTTTTTTTTCTTTTTTTGTTTTTTTTTTCATAACCTGTGCTGGTTTGTGAGTCAGTTGGTTAAAAACAGTGGTCAGCCCCACTAAATGGGGAAACTGCAATTGGCGATAGCTAACACGGAGAGTCAATACGTTTCAATGTGTGTGTATGTATATGTATGTGTGTGTATGTATATATGTATATATATATGTGTGTGTGTGTGTGTATATATATGTGTATGTGTGTGTGTATGTATGTATATATGTATATATGTATATATATATATATATATATATATATATATATATATATATATTATATATATATATAATATAATATATGTGTATATATTATAAATATAATATAATATATGTGTGTATATATATATATATATATATATATATATATATATATATATATATATATATATATATATATATATATATATATATATATGACTTGCCATTGTATAGATTACAAAGCCACCAGTATAAAGATCATTAGAAGTAAATGACTGGATTCCTTCATTGTGGGGTTGTCACTAAAGCTGGCCATAGATGGTTCAAATTGCTGGCATAAATCGCATGAAAAATCCAACAGGCTGGTTGTACCCAAGTTGATTGCTCAGCTTGGGTTCAGTCAGCCTGCCCAATACATGATTCAAATCTCCACTGGTTCAGCAGGGACCGGCCGAGATTCAAATCGTGCATGGGCAGGCTGAGCAATCAACTTGGGTACAACCAGCCATTTGGATTTTTCATGGCTATAGCCTCTAGAACAGGGGTCTCAAACTGGCGGTCCTCCAGCTGTTGCAAGACTACAGGTCCCATCATGTCTCTGCCTGTGGGAATCATGCTTCAAACTGTCAGCCTTGCAGTGCCTCATGGGACTTGTAGTTTCGCAACAGCTAGAGGGCCACCAGTTTGAGACCCCTGCTCTAGAAAGAATCACGGTGTGTTCTCCCGGCCAGGATGTCTCCCTGTACCCTCCAGACAGGAGAACACAATGGCTCCACAGAAGAGCTTCACCCATCAACACTGACTGTGTTCATGGGAGAATCAAGCGATTTTTTTTTTTTTTTTTTTTTAATGGGTTGCAGGCAGGGTCGATTTTTTTTTTTTTAAATCACTCATAAAAAGACTTGATTTAAATCATAATTTTCAAGGAGCAACTGTCATCTCTGTCCCGCTGTTGACTCCTCCCCTGTCCCGCTGTTGACTCCTCCCCTGTCCCGCTGTTGACTCCTCCCCTGACCCGCTGTTGACTCCTCCCCTGACCCGCTGTTGACTCCTCCCCTGACCCGCTGTTGACTCCTCCCCTGACCCGCTGTTGACTCCTCCCCTGACCCGCTGTTGACTCACCGACCATCCCAATCACTTTAATGGGATGGCTGGTGATGCGGCAGTGACACAACAAGGTGAGTGGATGCCCCACTAACAGGGGCTGCCATGATGGATCTGAAATGACAGGTGCTCTTTAAATGTAAGGACTCATTCTTGCTGGTAGTCAGAATCTTTAATATTTGCAAACAAAATGAAGGTTTCCTATTTAGAGTAATAAGCTTTCAGGTTAGTAAAACGTCAATATCAGAACCAATTCAATCATACAGGTTTGTAGTGTACATAGATTTGCAAACAATGGGATAAAGGAATATTCCTGAACTTTGGTTTTTCTAATGGTTACTGTGACATTGGGGTTTGTATACTAGAGCCAGAGAGTGCAAAATCAGACTCGCTTCTGCATGGAAACCATCAGCTTCTTAAAAAGCTGAGGTTAGAAGCTGATTGGCTACCATGCACAGTTGCACCAGATTCTGAGTGTCTCCAGTTTTAGTAAATCTACCCCATTGTGTGAATGCATCAATGCAGTGCATGTTATCTCAGCTTGCAGAGCTTGGATTGAATGAGTTTACCAAAAATGTAAATATTGCAGAATATACATCCTCATGCTATATACTGTAACTAAGCTCCATTTCATGCTGAATAAACTAAATTATTAATGTCTCTTAAATAGAAAACTATCTTTTTTTTTCTTTTTGATTTATACTCCAAAAGCATTTTATTAAAATAAAAATTTGATAAAAATTAAAAAAAATCAATTTTTTTTATTTGAAAAAAAAACATTGATTTTATATCCACCCTGGTTGCAGGAAAGAAAATTGCCCCATTATGGCCGCTTTACAGTCCAAAGAGTTTATTCTTGAGAATAGACCGTTAAATTTGAAATTCAGTGAATATTTTTTTCCCCCGAAAACAGCACCAGAGACGGTACGTACCATGAGTGAAGTGTGTCCCGTGGCTCTTGGTTTGAAATCTGCATTTCTATGCCCTGAATACCCCTGCAGAGGAGATCTTTCCTTCTGGATTACACTGAGCGGCTGCACCTATTATAGGCACTCAAGTGCTCGCTATGCCCGCCATGTCACCCCCCAGACTCCATTTATAGAAGCCGCAATGAAAAGCATTCAGTGATTAGAAGAGATTGTCCATTCATTCATCCGCCATCTTCCATTTATGGAGCACTTTCCATTGTGGGAACTGATAGGAGGAGGGGGGCGGAAAGGATAGGTATAGTCGGCACTTGACAAATGCCCCTCACAGTTGCAGTCACTTATATTAACCCTGACGGCATTGGAAGAGCACAACTGTGGGGGTATTTCTGGGGGCAGAGGATTTCAGATTTGAACTAAACACGGCAGCCCAGTAGGAGAGGGGAAAACCCCCTGATCGCCACACACCAGCAAAACCCTGACAATCCTAGGAAGAAGAGCAGCCTCAGTCCAGCTCCGTCCAGGCCAAAGACCGACGCGTTTCACCCCTCCTCCTGTGAGCTCTGACTAAGCCCTGGTGGGGCGAAATGTGTGGGCGGGGTGTGTGGCCTGGATGGAGCTGGGCTGAGACTACTTTTACTCCTATGATTGTCGGGTTTTGCTGATAGGTGGCAATCGGGTTTTCTCCTCTCCTACTGTATGTATCGAGCCGAGGACAGGCTCTTCCTAAGTCAGCACCCTTCAGTGTAACTTACCTGGGCATTGAAACCTGGAGCGGCACCCAAACTTTTTTCCTATACAGAAATCTAGCAGCCCGACACGCACAGGACATTATTCAGTCATATTAAGTACTGTCCCTGGTGCTGCAGGGGGTGCAAAGGAATATGATATCTTTTGCATAGGTACATAAATGACACGTATAGTTAAATAACAATGTTTTACCACTAGGGGCCGCTGTATTGTAATCATGGGTGTCCCCATGAAGGAAACTCAATCTCCTTCCTGGGTGTATGGAATAAATCTTGACCGGAATCTGTGAGATTGAACTCATTTCCTTCACCATTAAGGGCCGTCATACTTCGGGAGTAGGTGACCCCCTGAAGGTGATTTATTCCCTTTATGATCCCTTCGGTCGAGTTGCATAGCTTCTTGTGCTTTCAATTTGTTGGCACAATTTTTTGCAGAAATAGTCTCATACATACACTGGGGTGTAATCTATTTATATTACCATTTAGGTTATGTTTGTTTTGTTTAAATTAGTCCTGTATTCTGTGGGCATTTGCCCTTTTTTAGAAAGATGGATTCGGATTAGTGTCATCCACAGCCCACAACGAGGTGTGGCTTTCTGACAGATGGATGTATATAGATCGGTGAATCAGCGCGTCACTCCTGCCCCGGGACGATGTCGGGTGTGACGAAACCCGTAGGGAGGAGCGACGTGCTGACGTCACCGTGATACACGCAAGTCCTGGAACCACAGGCTGCAATGTAGAGCCGGCCGGCTCGGTGTTACTTACTGCATGCTTTGCTTTTAATACACGCAAGTGCAATATTTTTACCTATTTTAAATTAAATAAAATATCCAACGGTTTTACGCTATGGAAGCCTCTATTAATTTTTCATGGGAAACATCTGGCAATGCAAGCCTTTTAGGGCTATATCCCCTGTGAAGATGCTGGAATCCTGGCAGTCTGAATCAAAAGGCCTGGGCTGGGTAATAAGCCAGAAGTGCTTGTGATCTCCTATAATAAGAGATCAACAGGAGTCGGTAATCGGCAGTGTGTGTGGAGGTGGAAGGCAGATCTCTTCTCTCATCACCATTCCCGGGTGCATTGTGTGGTGTTTTCACAGTGGAGATCTACTAGCAATAAGAGTGGACTGTTTTTATAATGTGCAATTTGATCAATTTTATTTAACATACACTTGAGAAAATTTGGAGTATTTCAATTTATAAGCACTGATTCACTTTACAGAAATTTAACGCGACTTTGATTTCGGAAAATAGTTAATTTACTGCAAAGTTGTTTCCAAACGATTCCTCGCAGTGGGGCTCCGCCAGGCTTATTTGCTTGTTTAGGTCTGGGGAGGGGGGGCATAGAAAAGAAGATCTAATGACCTAATCCTTCACTCCTCCCCCATGCTCTGACATAGCTCTGCATTGGATACGATGATGCAGAGGGACAGTCCACCTCCGCAGCGTGGGGGAGCGGTGGATCAGGTAAGTCAAAGTGCTTCTCTTCTTCCCTAGACTGATGCTAGCCATACACCTGTCGAAAAATCGTTTAAGCGAGTTTTCGAAAAAAACTAACACATGGTTGTGAGAGCAAACGATTTTGCCATCATGTAATGACCGACGTTTGATCGTTTTTAAAACATTCAACTGACAGAAAATTCATTTTTCGTTCGTTTTTGTTACCTAAACCCAGTGCAAACTGTTCGGGCGAGAAAAACACATCAACCTTAAAATTTATCATCTGTTTGGCCGAAGTTTTCAAAACTTTTCCTTCGATTTTTCGGCTCAAAAACATCACAAGCGATTTTTGATTCTGTGCCCTTTTAAAGTGGATATAAACCCAATGTCATCCTTTCTAAACTCCTGCCATATGGGGGTTACCTATAAGGATATACACGTCTCCTGCATGTATCTTTACCTGTCAAATGTCTCCCCTCTGTCTGTTATGAGACCCGAAAAACTGCAGATTCTGTGGGCGGGGTCTGTTGTCTGGAGCTCGGTGGGTGGAGTCGTGATGTCAGTAGACTCCCTGCCCACCTCTACACTCCCCTTGTCAATATGCATTTTCTCCTGTGTATTTCTTGCACTGAACTTCTGCTATGATCTCTAACATCCAGTGAAAAGACAGGAAAGTAACCACATGACTTCAGCATGCCAAATCATACTGAGGTGTGGAACAGCCAATCCTTGCAGAGCTGCTGAAGAAAGGAGTGGGGGAGGGAATTAAAAAATAAAGCATGTCTCTTAGTCTAGTGCACGAGATGTAAATCACCTGTCACTCACAGCAAGGGGGAGGATTTGACAAAGTTTTTTTCTGTTTGTCAAGTTTTATCTCACTGAACAATAAAAGAGGATTGGCTCAGAGATGGATTAACTCTTTGTGGCAAGACTGGGCTCAAATGATAGGAAATCTTATACTTTACATTATGACATAAAAAAGAAAAAAAAAGTTTTCGGGTTTATATCCACTTTAACTGGACGATGAATGAACTGTCCAAATGACAGATTTTCGAACCAGATTTTTCATCTAGTGTATGGCCACCGTAAGTGAGCAGTTAACTCTTATGCCGCGTACACACGGTCGGACTTTCCGACGGGAAATGTTCGATGTGAGCTTCTTGTCGGAAAGTCCGACCCTGTGTAGGCTCCAATCAACATAGGAAAAAGTTCTGGACAGCCGCACTCCGGAAAAGTTTTCGCCTTTTATTCAAAGAATATTATCAAAGATACATGCCACAGCAGAATGGACGAAAAAAGCTTACGCGTTTCACACTACAAACAGTGCTTAACCTACCTGGAGTGGTGATATTCCCCTGTGTGTATGCTCCATCGAACATTTGCTGGAAAGTCCGATCGTGTGTACTAAAGTCCGTTGCACAAAAGTTCACGCATGCTCGGAATCAAGCAGAAGAGGTTGATAGCCCACTGGCTATTGAACTTCCTTTTTCTCGGCTCGTTGTATGTCTTATACGTCACCACGTTCCCACATTCTGAATTTTTGGCCAACATTTGTGTGACCGTTGTGTATGCAAGACAAGTTTGAGCCAACATCCTTCAAAAAAAAAAAACTAAACAGTTTTGTTGGCGGAAAGTCCGATCGTGTATACGCGGCATTACAGTGCCGGGCGCAGCACCACTGCAAGGGATCGTTTTTAGGTTTCCTGGTGTTGTACCCTAACCTATGTAAGGAGGCGGGGTAGTGGCTTAGAATCTGCATCTGCAGAAATGAAAGCATAAAACCAAACAGTTTCACCTAATCTCAGGGGTAGGCAACCTTGGTCGTCCCAGCTGTGGTGAAACTACAAATCCCGTCATGCCTCTGCCTCTAGGAGTCATGCCTGTGATTGTCGGGGTCTTGCAATGTCTCATGGGACTTGTAGTTTCAAAACAGCTGGAGGGCCGAGGTTACCGACCCCTGGCCTATCTAATGCTATAAACATCAGGTTTTGGGGGGTCATTTATATATATATATAACCCCCCCAAAACCTTGATATACAAGTAGCGTCATATCACAACAGAGTATAAAGGAGAAGAGAGGCACCTCTAAGTGTAGTAATATGGTTACATTTAATGAAGGTCCAACATTTAGCAACTCACATGATTGATGATTAAAAGAAGCACATCTAAGTATGCAGGCATCCGGGGTAAAGCTGTCCACATAGACCATCCTCCTCACCGCTATCGACGTCGTCCCTTCCACGCTGCGCTCCACCAGCGCTTTAAGCCTCGCTTTCAGATCACTGTACTGCAGGGTAGTCTTCCCGGTCACGATTGCAGACTGACAGCGGTGAGAGTCGGCTGTGCAGAGGACGGCCTATGTGGACAGCTTTCCCCCAGATGCCTCCATACTTAGATGTGCCTCTTTTAATCACCAACCATGTGAGTTGCTAAATGTTGTACCTTCATTAAATGTAACCATATTACTACACTTAGACCCCTTTCACACTGTCCCACCACCGGCGTCAGTGGAAAAGCGGCGCTATTTTTAGCTCCGCTTTACCATAGTTTTAGTGGTGCTATTCGGCCGCTACCGACCGAAAAGGGGTTAAATCTGCCCGCAAAACGCCGCCGGTATCGCAGTGCTGCCCCATTTATATCAATGGGGCACAGCGGTGAGTTCACCGCTCCAAAGATGCTTCTGGCAGGACTTTTTGTGACGCCCTGCCAACGCACCGCTCCAGTGAGAAAGCCCTCGGGGCTTTCACACTGGAGTGAATGGAGCAGCTGTTTTTAGGGCGGTTTGCAGGCACTATTTTTAACGCTATAGCGCCTGCGAAACGCTCCAGTGTGAAAGGGGTCTTAGAGGCGCCTCTCTACTCTGGAGCTCCTGCTGGATTTTGCTTCTAACCCCCTTGTGGAGGCTTCCATTTGTGGATGGACATTTTATGATCACACAACTTGTCACATTGCTATAATCTTTTTATATGGACTATAAACTGACACAAATAGTTTGTGGAACAAATCATCTGATTTTTCCATTATTTCTTTTGGGGAAATTTGCTTTGATATACAAGTGCTTTGGCTTACAAGCATGTTTCCGGAACGAATTTTGCTCGCAATCCAAGGTTTTGCTGTACATGATCTTCTAAATCTCTTAGCGAGTATTTGTGGTTTTTAGTCCTTTTAATTGTCCTTTCCTGGATAGTTCTTAAATCGCAGTGCAAGTTTCCAGCAAAATGTTATCCTACATAGTGAAAAGAATACTAATTGTGGTGTTTTTTTTTTTTTTAAACAAAGGGCTGATCTACTTTCCAGTCTTTTGGCACCCAGTGTGACCTAATTAGATTTGGAGGCCACCTGTGTCCTCATTCCTGTACGGGTAGACCCGCCCAATGCAGATATTGGAAGTGCTTTGTTCCCGGGTAACATGTACTGTAATAGGAATTGAATTATTCAGAGATGCGTTGGAAGATAATGCAGTTAAATATGACATACTTCTCAGTAATGGGTTACAGGTTACATACTTGAACCTTGAGTGGCAGTGAAACATTAACATGATTGCCAAGGTGCGCTCATTTCTTCCGGTACTTCACATTGTAGGAATTTTTTTTTGATTTTTTTTTTTTTTTGTAAACCCATTTCCTCAGCATGCAGGGCAAAGCCAAGAGTTTGCTTTAATTCCCTCCTCCCCAGCAGCGTTTACTTACCTTTGCTTCTCCATCACTTCTTCATCCATCCATCACTCCATTTAGCACTGGGAGCCAATGGAAAATTCAGTACTTAAAAGTATGTGGATGAGCATGTGACTCTCTCCATGTGACTGAGCAGGGCCAATTGGCACTTTTCACATGGGATGGGGCACCGGGGCACCATAGCCCCATGTGAGCTGCAAATCCACATCCCTACAGGGCACAGTAAGAAGCCTGAAGGATGTCTGTTAGAACAGTGGTCATCAACCCTGTCCTCAGGGCACACTAACAGGCCAGGTTTGCAAGGTAACTGAAATACATCACAGGTGATCTGATTTGCTGCTCAGTGATTGCAGTATTCTAGTCTGCATCTCCTCAAGGTAATACATAAAACCTGGCCTGTTAGTGGGCCCTAGGGACAGGGTTGATGACCACTGTGTTAGAACATTGGGGTCCTAGTAGATAATGGCAATAGCTTGGTATTGCATGCCATTGTTGAGCCTAACAATGCAGAATATTGGCATTAAAAAGGGGGATCAACTCCAGAGATAAAACGATAATTCTCCCGCTCTACAAGACTCTGGTCCGGCCACACCTGGAGTATGCTGTCCAGTTCTGGGCACCAGTCCTCAGGAAGAATGTACTGGAAATGGAGCGAGTACAAAGAAGAGCAACAAAGCTAATAAAGGGTCTGGAGGATATTAGTTATGAGGAAAGGTTGCGAGCACTGAACTTATTCTCTCTGGAGAAGAGACGCTTGAGAGGGGATATGATTTCAATCTACAAATACCGGACTGGTGACCCCACAATAGGGATAAAACTTTTTCACGGATGGGAGTTTAACAAGATTCGTGGCCACTCATTAAAATTAGAAGAAAAGAGTTTTAACCTTAAACTACGTAGAGGGTTCTTTACTGTAAGAGCGGCAAGGATGTGGAATTCCCTTCCACAGGCGGTGGTCTCAGTGGGGAGCATTGATAGCTTCAAGAAACTATTAGATAAGCACCTGAATGACCACAACATACAGGGATATACAATGTAATACTGACATATAATCACACACATAGGTTGGACTTGTGTCTTTTTTCAACCTCACCTACTATGTAACTGTTCGGTGTTTATTGTCTTCTGTTCTCTTGTTGAAAATTTTACCAATAGGGAAGCTGAGACAGCAAGAAAAAAAATCCTCAGAGGTTCTCGCCCTTCCTCAAGCTGCCTAAAACAGGGAAAAAATAATTCTGTTACTGTGCCCCAATCTGAGCCATTTCTCCCAGTTACAGAGACGGCATTATGAGGGTCATAGAAGATCTGCCCACTTTCCCTCTTTGTCTAAAACGAAAGAAACCACATAGAATACCTTTTTTGATATTAGTTTTTAGTCCTTTTACATGCCTGCCTGTATTTGCAGCATAACTGGCTTTTGCAAGTTCAGCGTACCTCTTTTTCTACTATAGGGATGGCTGCTCTGACCTCCTAGGGTCTCCCATGAGCCACTCTGACTTGTGTGTTCCCAGCCCATATCATTCTGTGGGTGCTTGGGTACTGTGCTTGGGGTGGCGCAGCCCTGGGAGGAACCCGGGGGCCGCAAGTTGCGTTTGAAGTGTCGATGATCAATGTGTCCTGCAATTCACACTAATAGGGTGGGGGCTTCGTCCTGGCCTGGGCACCTAAGCCTGGCCCTGGGCGCTTCACCCTGGTCCAACTTCCCCCGAATGAGCAGCTTGGCCAGGGTACTTATTGCGTGCCCACTGAGGTGCCATTTTCTTTTGGTACTGTTGCGCAATGTGGCCAAGTCTTTTATCATTGTGCCTACCCAGGTACTGTGCTTGAGGTGCACATGCGCTGCCTGGCCTGGGTCCTTATCATTGTGCCCACTTGGGTACCATTTTTGTGCCGTGTGGTCGTGTCTTTATCATTGTGCCCACTCAAGTGCTGTGCATTGTGGCTGGAATCATTGTGTGCCTGCTCAGGTGCCATGCTTAGGGTGCGCATGTACATCTTGGCCAGGGCCTTAATGTGCAAGCTCAGTTGCCAATCTGAGGGTATGCATGGTAGCCAGGGTCCCTATTTTGTACAAGCATGGGTACAGTGCATAGGGTGCTCATCGGGGCCAGGATCCTTATCCTGTGCCTGCTCAGGTGCCACACTTGGGGAGAGCATGTGCATCTTGGCCAGGGTCTTAATGTGCAAGCTCATTGTGCGCACTCAGGCGCTGTGCTTAGGGTTGTCATTGTGTGCTGGCTCAGATGCCATTTTTAGGGTGCGTATGTACATCTTGGCCATGGTCTTAATGTGCAAGCTTACTTGCCATACTGACAGTTTTCATGGTGGCCAGGGTCCCTATTTTGTGCAAGCTCGAAGGCCGTGCATGGGGTGTGCATCGTAGCCATTATCATTGTGTGCCAACTCAGATGCTGTGTTTAGGCTGCACTGTGGCCAGTGTCCTTACTATGGTGCTATGTGTAGAACGTCCATGTGCAGCGTGCCCAATTGGGTGGTGTTCTTAGGGCACACATGCATAGCGTGGCCTGGTGCACAAGGAATCATGGGACATGTAGCCTTAACTAATCAGATCATATTCCTTTTACGTAGTGCTGTGCTTCACCCAACTGGAAGTTTGGGTGAAGCACAGCAGTGGAGATCTTCAAAAAGGGAAACCATAATTATTGTGCTGCAAAACGAGGAGAAAGAGAGCTCCAGAGATCGGGGGGGCCAAACGGGAATCTGCATTGAGGGTTTAGGCTTGATGTTGAAAAAAACGACAAATGAGCTGCTGCGGTTTGTGACACCTGTAATCTGATTGGATAACGTTCAACACCACATTTTTTATAAAAGTCAAAGCACATTCTTTCTGTGGTCGCCTAATTGCCCGATGTGAATCTTCTACCGGGAAATGCAAATGGCAGAATGAACAGAGAATCCTCACACTCTAAAATATTCACCACCCCGGCTAAAATCCATTAATTCCCAGCACTTCGCCGGCAATGTTTATTAAGATTTCATTATTGCTGACAGCTAAGTAATCCGTGTGTGCATCTCCAATTAACCTTCAATTCTGAAGGCGTTAGCATGGAATTATCCGAGACTTTCACCATCGAGCAGGAATTCATTCTCCTCGTTCATGGCGGTAGGGGCTGGTCAGATGGTGGTGTAGAAGTATCGGCATGAATTGTGGAAATAGGACTCTTCTTTGGTGGCATTACCTCTCCAGGCTACGAGGGTATAGAAATGGAACCCCAGGTAGATAAAAGGTTAAAATTCAATCCAGCAGGGTCAATGCCTTCTCAGCCAATGAAGGAGGAGAGTCCTGTACAGCCGAGACTCTCGTGCAACGTTGCTGGATTTAGATGGGGCTCAGGTAAGTGTTTGGGGGGCTGAGCCGGGCTGCTGCACACAGAAGGTTTTTTTATCTGAATGCATAGAACACATTAAGATAAAAAAAAACCTTCTACCTTTAGAACCGCTTTAAAGAAAATCATATAAAAAAAAAAATTTGGGTACAATGTTGAATGATTAATTGTCGGTCAAACTATCTCAACACTGATGTCATACTTACTGCCTATGTACAGTTGGTTTTGCACAGAGCAGCCCTGATCCTCCTCTTCTCGGGTCCCTCTGCTGCTCCTGTCCCCTCCCCCCTATCGAATGCCCCCTCAGCCAGTAGCTTTCTATGGGGGCACCGAGCGGAGTCAGAGCTTCGTGTATCCATTTGTACACGGAGCCCCAACCTGGCTCCGCCCCCTCTCCCCTGCACACAGCACACAAGAAGAGAGCTGAGGCTGTCAATCAGCTGGAGGTCCCTAACCTGTCACCATTTTTCTCTTGGTGTCAGGAAAACACCTGATTGGGCTGACAGACTTCGATCGTTACATTGGTCCAGCTTGTATGCTCAGCTTTGGAGTTGACAGCTGTGTCTGCTATGTCTACTACATTGATTTCCAGGGGCATCAGCCATAGTTACTTTGGTCCAAGCCGGAGCAATGTAACGATGTATAATGTGCCAATGGCTGGAATTTATTCTTGAAATATCCTGCTTTTCAACCCCGCTTTGTTTCTTAGGACCCATGCCGAAAAACAATGAGTGCTCTTTTTCTGATGCATGGGAATGCACTTTGACCCTCTAATGCCTGACACTGCGCTCATCTCAATGAGATCCCCATTCATCCATAGAGGTGAACCATGCCTGACATTTGGATGGTATCCATTGGTGTACAGAGGGAGCCCATAGCGTGGTCATTGGTCTCCACCTTCAAGCTCCCCTTGTAATCAGCGATGGGGCACGCTGTCACCAAACACCCCCTCCCCCAATATCATTTTTATCATCATCAATAAAAGAAGTTATTTGGATTTTCAAGGCCATAAAAAAATTCCAGCCAAGAAAGCAAAAGATAATCGCGTATTACACCATCTTCTTCTCTCCTGGCAGCTCACAATATTTCTGTGTTAATAGGTTTTGTGGAAAATACGGGTAGGAGATTCAGCAGCCTGCCGAGGTAATAATAGAGCTCACAGTGACAGTTGATATCCTGTGTACCGGCATGTCGGAGGCTCAGTGTGCATGATAGAATGTCACCTTAGGTCACCGGAGCCGCGTCTATTCTCTGTATTCAGGAGGATGGAGACTTTACAAACATGGAGGAGCACAGCAGACAACGGGCGCACTGGCAGCAATCGGGACAAGAAATATCGAAGCAATGTTTTTTCCTGCAATAAATGTCTTCTTTTAAAGCAAGCTTGTGCTTAAATGTTGACGTAGAATTATAGGCAAAATTAAAAAATGATATACAATGTACCGTATATACTCGAGTATAAGTCGTTCCGAGTATAAGTCGAGGCCCTAATTTACCACAAAAAAATGGGAAAAACGTATTGACCCGAGTATAAGACGAGGGTGAGAAATGCACAGCTACTGTAAGTGGAAAAGAGGGTCAACAATGCCCATTTGCAGCATCACTGTTCCCATTTGCATGCCTCACTGTGCCCATTTGCAGCCATAGGTCCCCTGAACTTCAAACTCGGTAGTTAAGGGTTCCTAGATGCCCCCTAGCTGCAGCCAAAATTTGGGGTCTCTGAACGCAAAGGGTCCCGAAATGACATTGCTGCAGATGGACACAGTTGACCGAATTTGGGGCCCCATATCTCGGGGCCACTTAGTGCTAAGAACCCCAAATTTGGTGTGCAAACCCAGTGGAACTAGCACCATAAAATTTCTAAAGCTGGGGTTTCTAGCACCAAGTGGCCCAGAGATACAGGGCCCCAAAAATCAGTTCAGAAAATGTCAAGCACTTTTCTGCAGCAGAGAATATTTTCTGAACCGGTTTTGGGGCCCCGTATCTCAGGGCCACTTGGTGCTAGGAACTTCATCTTTGGATATGTTATGGTACCAGTTCCACTGGGTTTGCACACCAAATTTGGGGTTCCTAGCACCAAGTGGCCCTGAGATATGGGGCCCCAAAGTCGGTTCGGAAAATGAAATGTTTTGCTGCAGAAAAGTGTTTGACTCAAATATAAGTCGAGGGGGGCACTTTCAGCACAAAAAAATGTGCTGAAAAATTCGACTTATACTCGGGTATATACGGTAGTCTGTTATTGTAGTTTATACTCAAACAATAGAATACAACAGAATCGCCAAGTCAAAGGTCCAAAATGCTTTGAGGCCTCGTTCAAGGAAACGCACCCGGATCCGCACAGCTGACATGAATGGGACTGCCTGCATAGGGAGGGGACACCTATGCATCCCCATGCGGGCTAACATGCACCTCGCGTAGGTGTACGCTCCGTTTTTGGTAAAAAGGGTCTTGCATATTTTTTTCATCAGTTGTATGTTAACAGTTCGTTTGTAAATAGTGACACCTTGGGCCAGTAGTGGTCAATTAAAAATCCTAGAGGGCCTCAAGTGCGGGCCCCAACACTTCCAGAGGTTTGCACAATAACAGTGTATCGCTATGCACTCTGAAGAAGTTACAATAACCCCCAGCATAGGTGTCTCTGCTTGCTTTCGAGAGCAGGTCATATTCTATTGATTTCTAAGAAGCAAAAAGACATTACTAACATTAGGCAAATATTATAGTAGAAGTTGTAACAGTCACGAGGAAACTTTAAAAAAAGAAATGGTTTAGGAACTGGAGCTCGGCTTTAAAGTGATTTGTAAGGGCTCTTTTTGTTATAATTGCCTCCTCTGTGCAGTTTATTTTGCACAGAGTGACACTGATCCTCATCTTCTCAGGTCCCTCTTTGCTGCTCCTAGCCCCTCCCCCATTTGAGTGCCCCCCCAGCCAGCAGCTTGCTACAGGGGGGGCACCCAAGCCGAGTCAGAGCTCCGTGTATCCATTCAGACACAAGAGCCCCGACCTGGCTCCGCCCCCTCTCCCCTACACACAGCACACAAGAAGAGAGCTGAGGCTGTCAATCAGCTGGAGGTCCCTCCCCTGTCACCATTTTTCTCTTGGTGTCAGGAAAACTTGTCAGAAGTGATTCATGCAGAGGAACGAAGCAGCAGACCAAAATGACACTGAGACCCCATACACACTATTAGATTTTCTTCAGATTTTTGTCTTCAGATTTACAAATAACCATGTAGTGCAGGGGCCTGCCTGATGGCATAGAAATTGAAACTCTTAAGGTATGACCTCATATTATAGGATTTTGGTAAATCTGAAGACAAAAAATCTGCAGAAAATCTAATAGTGTGTATGGGGTCTTAGTGCTCTTAATTGAGACAAGTACACACTATAGACGGATATGCTTTCTTCATTTCTAAGGTTTAAAACCACTTTAATGCAATGCATTAGCAGAACGGTATCATTAGCAGTAATCAGCATGGATTCATGAAGAATCGTTCTTGCCAAACCAATCTATCAACCTTCTATGAGGAGGTGAGTTGCCATCTAGATAAAGGAAGGCCTGTAGACATGGTGTATCTGGATGTTGCGAAAGCATTTGACACAGTTCCCCATAAACGTTTACTGTACAAAATAAGGTGCGTTGGCATGGACCATAAGGTGAGTACATGGATTGAAAACTGGCTACAAGGGCGAGTTCAGAGGGTGGTGATAAATGGGGAGTACTCAGAATGGTCAGGGGTGGGTAGTGGGGTCCTCCAGGGTTCTGTGCTGGGACCAATCCTATTTAATTTGTTCATAAACGACCTGGAGGATGGGATAAACAGTTCAATCTCTGTATTTGCAGACGATACTAAGCTAAGCAGGGCAATAACTTCTCCGCAGGATGTGGAAACCTTGCAAAAAGACCTGAACAAATTAATGGGGTGGGCAACTACATGGCAAATGAGGTTCAATGTAGAAAAATGTAAAATAATGCATTTGGGTGGCAAAAATATGAATGCAATTTATACACTGGGGGGAGAACCACTGGGGGGATCTAGGATGGAAAAGGACCTGGGGGTCCTAGTAGATGATAGGCTCAGCAATGACATGCAATGCCAAGCTGCTACTAACAAAGCAAACAGAATATTGGCATTAAAAGGGGGATCAACTCCAGAGATAAAACGATAATTCTCCCGCTCTACAAGACTCTGGTCCGGTCGTACCTGGAGTATGCTGTCCAGTTCTGGGCACCAGTCCTCAGGAAGGATGTACTGGAAATGGAGTGAGTACAAAGAAGGGCAACAAAGCTAATAGAGGGTCTGGAGGATCTTAGTTATGAGGAAAGGTTGCGAGCACTGAACTTATTCTCTCTGGAGAAGAGACGCTTGAGAGGGGATATGATTTCAATATACAAATACTGTACTGGTGACCCCACAATAGGGATAAAACTTTTTCGCAGAAGGGGGTTTAACAAGACTTGTGGCCACTCATTAAAATGAGAAGAAAAGAGGTTTAACCTTAAACTACGTAGAGGGTTCTTTACTGTAAGAGCGGCAAGGATGTGGAATTCCCTTCCACAGGCGGTGGTCTCAGCGGGGAGCATCGATAGTTTCAAGAAGCTATTAGATAATCACCTGAACAACCACAACATACAGGGATATACAATGTAATACTGACACATAATCACACACATAGGTTGGACTTGATGGACTTGGGTCTTTTTTCAACCTCACCTACTATGTAACTATGTAACAAGCAAAAAGTAGAACCAAGACAGATCCTTGGATAACAGATTCTGTCTGGCTTCGATTGGGCAGCTCTCCATAAAGTAGGGGGGACTCCCCTAGAGGTAGGAGTCACCCAACTTGAAAAGTCCACATGTAGTTAAAGCAGAAGTAAACCCATCCAATAAAAACAGTTTCATTTCCGGCACGTGCCGGAAATGTAACACTTCCATTGGTTGTGCTCTCAACCAAACTATCAAACCACCCAATGGCTGGTGTCATAACTGATCACATGTACAGCATCATGGCAGTTGTAGATTTAAACAGAGGCAAAGATGGCAGCTTCCTTGGCTGAAAACGATAGGGGGGGTTTACTTACACTTTAAGCAAGAAAGCACACTCAACAAACTTCTCAGGAGTTCAAAGGTGTTGACTGATTCCACAAATAGGAAATAGAAGGCAGCCAACACGTTTCGGGGGGGGGGGGGGGGGGGGGGGGGGGGGCAGAAAATACCACTTCATCAGGGCTTTAACAGTATGTCAAATAGAATCAAAACAAGCTCTAGGGAAAGTGAATCTAAATCAGGAAATTATTCTAGAGGTGCTCAAGCCTGTGTCGGCATCAAAGTAGTATGCAATGCATGCCATACTGCGTGTTGATAGCAATAGATAGCTGCATTGTGAATGGGCCATAAAAGTGGATGCCATATAAGAGAAGGAACAAAGTAGGGACATTCTGGTGTTTTCACAGGTTTGATTCTCCTCCTTTTTTTTTTTTTCCCCATGAACTGAGAATTAGGACACGCATAGTGCATGTTAAGGAAGAACATTCCGTAATATTTCATTCTTCAGTGATCACCTCCGGTGCTCGGGTTCCCGCCCAGACACCTGCGATTTTTAGATCCTGAAGCCTTCTCCGACTTTATGATTTGGCACGTTGGATTTTGTGTCCTCCGGAAAACAGTGACTCATGACATCGCTCGCTCTGGCACATTCTACCAGCCGGTGGAATTTTCCACTGTAACACTTTCTCTTATCAGGTGGCCGGAGTTCCTTTCAACAAGAGAAGATTGCTGCCTAGGAGGCCTGAGAAACAGGAGGAGGTGTGTGAGCAGCCGTTAGCACAATCACCAGCTGGCTCGAAAAGTTTGCTCGGAGACCAAACAAGCGTGTGACCCTCGGCTTGGGGGCTCCTCCCTTGTTGATCAGATTCTCTCCATGGGCTGCCGTTTTCAGCTTTTTTTTTTTTCCTTGCTGCAGGATAGCATTTATGGTGCTCGTTAATCTAAAAAAATCTAAAAAAAAACCCAAAACAATCCGAGAGAGTGGTGTGCTATGTGTTCCGTTGGCACCCAATACCCTGCTTCTGGTTTAACTCAACTGCTAGTGGAATCATAGCCCTAAAACCTGGAAGACTTGGACTCACTTGATGTAGGCCTTCTCTGATAAATGCAGCCGGGACCCTATGGCCTGTTTTACATTGACTTCAGCTTGTATAGGAGCAGTGAGAACAGCAAGCTTTGACAAAGCATCTGCAGAACATTTAGCAAGCTTGGCTGAAGCTTTCAAAGTACCATCTAGCTCCAGTTTGTAAATGGTCAACGCAGATTCTAATGGGATTGCCACTTTACCCACTTGCCCAACCAGCCGCCAGTCATTATACTGCGGCAGGTCGGCTCGTTCACGCAAATTGCTGTAGGCGTACGTCGGCTCCTTTTTAAGAGCCATAGCAGGCGCGCGCGCGCGCCAGCTGCACGGCGGGTGACCCGATGCGCGTGGCCGCGATGGCCACCCGCGATCGCGGGAAAGAGAGCCAGATCAGGGATCTATCAATGTAAACAGACAGATCCCCTTTCTGACAAGGGAGGAGAGAGAGAGATCTTCTGTTCCTAGTGATTAGGAACAGCGATCTCTCTCCTCCAGTCAGTAGCATCCCCCCCACAGTTAGAAACACCTCCCAGGGAACACATTTGATCGCCCCCTAGTGTTAACCCCTTCCCTGACAGTGACATTTACACAATAATCAGTGCATTTATATAGCACTGATCTCTGTATAAATGTCAATGGCCCCAAAAAAGTGTCCGATCTGTCTGCCGCAATGTCGCACTCCCGCTAACAATCACAGATCGCCGCCATTACTAGTAAAAAAAATAATAATAATGCCATAAATCTATCCCCTATTTTGTAGACGCTATAACTTGCAATTTTTTCCCCCCAGAAATATGTAGAAGAATACATATTGGCCTAAACTGGTGAAGATCATTTTTATTTATTTTTTGGGAAATTTATTTATAATTTTATATGTAGCAAAAAGTACAAAATATCGCTTTTTTTTGTTTATAGCGCAAAAAATATCCGCAGAGGTGATCAAATACCATCAAAAGAAAGCTCTATTTGTGAGGAAGAAAGGATGCCAATTTTGTTTGGGTAGAGCGTCGCACGACCGCACAATTGTCGGTTAAAGCGTCACAATGCCGCATCTCAACAAATGACCTGGTCATTATAGGGGGAAATCTTCCAGGGCTGAAGTGGTTAAACAAGCTGCTAGGAGGCTTCAGAACTTTTTGAAGCCCGTTGAAAGCCTGCTAGCAGCTTGCTTAAAGTGGCAATCAGCACTCCCACTAGGATCTGTGTTCAACATTTACAAACTGGAGCTGAATAGTACTGTAAACCGTAGCAAAAAATAAATGAAATTGGGCTCGGGCTGTTTAAGTCATAATATGTTCGTATGTACCGCATACTAGCACATTATGACAGACTTACCTGAAAACAAAGCCCGCCGATCTCCTCCCCTCCTCTCCCTGGCTGAAGTCAACGGGGGTTTCCCAGCACCTCCCCCTGCAGCTATCACATCGGGGGGGGAGACCAGCAGGCAGTCAGCTGAAGTAAGCTATTATACTGCATATTTTTATAAATGACATCCACTGGGGAGCTTACTGTTCTATATCAGAGGGAACTATAGCAGAAAATGTTTTACCCTAACAAGCACTTTAATGCAAGCAATGCATTAAGGTAAAAAACGTTTTTAGGTGTAGTAAAGCTTTAATGTTCATTGTGGTGCATTGCACAATTTTTGGCAGCACTTGGCATAAAAACGCTGTTCTATTTAGAGCAGGTTAGGCAGATCGGGGAGCTGACAGGCAGGGAGGGGAGGGGGGAGGAGGACAGAGGGAGACACAGACACAGGAGAGCAGGCTGCGGCTGACTGAGGCACGTACCACGGTGTCAGGGCACAGTTTTCGGCAGCACGAGGCACCACAACACATGCACTTCAGGCCACGTACATTGGTAGGCATAGTACATTGGTGTGCCATTCAGTATCATTCAACTCTACAGCTGGTGGCATCATAACCCTAAAAACTGGAAGAGTTGGACTCCAAATGTTGACCTTATGTGATATGTGATACCAGGAGCCTTCAGCCCTCTGTAAAGCAAAGGAAAGGTCATAAAAATGGAATGGAACTTGCCAGTGCAACTGGCTCACTGGGAGCTGTATATATCATAGATTAGGTCTTTGTGAGACTGGAGAATTTGCTGCTGTTGACATTCACCAATGTTCATTGTGGTTAATTGAAACCATTCATGGCTGCACGCCAAACCGCAAAACACACACACACTGCAACCCACCTCTGTTGGCGTGCCATGCCATTGAGAATAATTCGGCTCGGGAAGTCGTAACCCTAAAAACATTGTGCTCTCCTAATGTTGGCCCTATCTGATACGTGAAGCCTACAGCCCTCTACAGAGCAGAGGAAGGGTGTCATAAAAATGAAACGGGACTTGCCAGCCCAAGTGGTGCACTGGTAGCTGTATACTTTAGGAATTTGTCAAAATGGAGACTGCTGCTGTTGACACTCATTAATGTTCATTGTAGTGCATTGAATCTTTTTTGGCAGCACACTGAACCTTAAACGCACCTCAGCCCACATCCATCGCAACAATGCACTTAAAGGGGTTTTAAAGGCAGAAGTTTTTTTTTAAATCTTAATGCATTCTATGCATTAAGATGATAAGCCTTCTGTGTGCAGCAGCACCCCCTAATACTTACCTCTGTCCAGCGATATCCACGAGTGTCACGGCCATCTGGGACTCTCCCTCCCGATTTGGCTGAGACACAGCAGCGATGCCATTGGCTCCCACTGCTGTCAATCAGAGTCAGCCAATCAGGAGAGAGAAGGGGCGGGGCTGAGGTGCAGCTCCGTGTCTGAATAGACACGGGGAGCTGTGACTCGGCTCGGGTGTCCCCATAGCAATTTGCTTGCTGTGGGGGCACTCAAGAGGAGGGAGGGGCCAGGAGCACCGAAGAGGGACCTGAGAAGAGGAGAATCAGGGCTGCTCTGTGCAAAACCACTGCACAGAGCAAGTAAGTATGACATGTTTGTTAAAAAAGCGAGACTTAACAATCACTTTAAAGCTGTATTAAATCCAAAACTAAAAATTTAATATATTTCAGCTTTACCAGTCATTGGATACGGAGACTGCATCAGTTTTCTTGTGTATATGAATAATTTTTCTGCAGGATGTGGAAACCTTGTTAGAAGATCTGAACAAATTAATGGGGTGGGCAACTACATGGCAAATAAGGTTTAATGTAGAAAAATGTAAAATAATGCATTTGGGTGGCAAAAAATATGAGTGCACTCTATACACTGGGGGGAGAACCTCTGGGGGAATCTAGGATGGAAAAGGACCTGGGGGTCCTAGTAGATGAAAGGGTCAGCAATGGCATGCAATGCCAAGCTGCTGCTAACAAAGCAAACAGAATATTGGCATTAAAAAGGGGATCAACTCCAGAGATAAAACGATAATTCTCCCACTCTACAAGACTCTGGTCCGGCTGCACCTGGAGTATGCTGTCCAGTTCTGGGCACCAGTCCTCAGGAAGTATGTGCTGGAACTAGAGAGAGTCCAGAGAAGGGCAACAAAGATAATAAAGGGTCTGGGGGATATTAGTTATGAGGAAAGGTTGCGAGAACTGAACTTATTCTCTCTGGAAAAGAGACGCTTGAGAGAGGATATAATTTCAATGTACAAATACCGTACTGGTGACCCCACAATAGGGATAAAACTTTTCCACGAAAGGGAATTTAAAAAGACACGCAGCCATTCACTAAAATTAGAAGAGAAGCAGTTTAACCTTTAACTACGTAGAGGATTCTTTACTGTCAGAGCGGTAAGGATGCGAAATTCTCTTCCACAGGCAGTAGTTACAGTGGGGAGCATCGATAATTTCAAAAAACAATTAGATAAGCACCTGAACGAACACAACATACAGGGATATACAATGTAATACTGACATAAAATCACACACACAGGTTGGACTTGATGGACTTATGTCTTTTTTCAACATCACCAACTATGGTTAACCATACTGGTTTTTCTATATACACTTTATCTGCAATTAGTCAATTACTTTTATCACCTGTCAATTGCAGTAAGTGGATTCAAACATGCTTGGGGCAAACTTAGATCTAGACTGGCCAAAAAAAAAGGAGACTTGATGGACCACTGGTCTTTTTTTTCTGCTGCCGTCACTCTTCTATGTTTCTAAATATCAAACAAATACTTTCCAGAGCTGCCTGGCATTTTGCAGGATGGGAATAACATCTTGCTGCTACCATGAAACCATTATCTCATGTAACTGGGTCGTTGTGTAGCTGAAACATTTTGCCACCTCTCACTCCCTGATCTAAATCCGTACCTGGTATGGATATAGTGCCTGTCATGCAAGTCACAGTTTCGTATATACAGACAGGTTGCTATTAACATAAATGTATTGAGTCTAGTTAATTATTTGTGCCTCTCCTTTTTAATGTCTTTTTTACTCAAAGTGTCTTCTTAGTCAAAGTTAATATGTAACCACATGCTTTTGGGTTTACCTTTTAGTTAATCATTGAGGTTTTTGTTTATAGTACCCCTTTGTGAATCTCCGTCTGTTGGGGAGTTTTCGATTTCCCTTGGAGGTCATCCAGCTTGAGGCTGGTAGTATCTTCATCCTTGGAGGCCCGCGGCCTTAATACACCTCCACTGGTGCTTACAGTGCCATTCATGCATTACTTTAATCCGTTCCCTTGCTCCATGACAATGGCGGAATTGGGCCTGCTCGTGGAGTACATTTTTAAATAGGCCTAGGTGAGACTTATCACCATCTAGGTCAGTGTTTCTCAACCAGGGTTCCTCCAGAGGTTGCTAGAGGTTCCTTGAGAAATTAGCGATTTCTGCCTCTCAGATAAGTTCCCAGTGACACCATTGATCTTTTTCGGTATCTGTAAGGGGGTAATTCTTCCCAATGACCACGTGTGAGGAGCATTCTTCCCAATGACCATGACACTCATTTATCATCAGTTGTAGATCTAGTCGTTTAGCAAGGGTTACTAGAAAGTTAATTCAAGGATTCCACTGTCTTGAAAAGGTTGAGAAAGTCTGATCTAGATGGTCAGAAAGTTGAACAGCTGGAGCATTATTCATCAGTGGGTGTCCTTAAAGTCTTCTTGTAGACACTTTATGGCTAAACATATGTGGACACCCCTCCAAGCTATTGAGTTCAGACTGAGATTTCCAATGAAGGGTACTGTTAATGCTACATCATACAAAGTAGGGTTGCACCAATACCAAGCATTTGCATGAGTACTTGTACTCGCACAAATGCTCCCGATGCCTAATCCGAAACCTGGGAATGAGGTGGTGTTGCTCGCAACTGGAAGTCAGTGGGCGGAGAGTGCGGAGTGGAGAGTGAGTCCTCAACAGGCTGGTAACAGCAGAAGGTAAGCTGGCCAGGACAGGGTGATGTTCCGTGTCTCCATCAGAGGTAGAACATCCCGACGCCCATCTTGGAACACCCTGCACTCGATCGCAGTAATCCAGCAGCGGACATCTTGTTACACTCAGCCCAAACTACATGGGCTGGGTGTAACAAGGTGTCCGCTGCTGGCTTACTGTGTCCGAATGCAAGGTGTACCAAGATTGGCGTCGCAGCATGTAGCATTGCAAAATCCTTCCTTTCCTCTCATCATTCATTTAATTTTTTATGCCAGTTTTGTAATAAATAATTTTTGATATAATTTTGGTTGCTGTGTCTTTCTGATACCGTTAAAGTCTGTAAAATTGCTCCTTTTTTTTCCTAAAATGATTATGCCAGGCCAGCAATTGCCAATCAGTGCTGCATTTCAGTGCCTGTCCATCAGTGCCAGCCATCAGTCAGTGCAACCTATCAGTGCTCATCAGTGCTGCAAATTAGTGCCACTGTCACATGACATTAAAAAAAAGTATTGGTATCGGCGAGTACTTGAAAAAAAGTGTCGGTACTTGGACTCGGTCTTAAAAAAGTGGTCTCAGGACATCCCTAATACAAAGACATTTTAGACAACTGTGCTCTTCTAACCTTCTGCTAACAGTTTGGGGAAGACTTTTCTGTTCTTCTATGACTATCCCCTTTGTACAAAGCCAGCTCCATAAAGACATGGTTTGATGAGTTTGGTGTGAAGGAACTTCGATGTCCTGCACAGAGCCCTGACCTCAACCCTACTGAACGTCTCAGAGGTGGGCCAGGTCTTCTCCAACATCAGCACCTGACCTCACGAATGCTCTTTTAGTCGATTATACCCCACTCTGAAATTTGGTGGAAAGCCTTCTTAGAAAATTCAAGGCTGGTATAACCACAAAGGAGGGTCAGGGTTCTCCACAATAATGGCCATGGTTTTAGAATGGGATGTCCAACAAGCTCATAGTAGTTTGGTGGTCAGCGCTCCAAACGCTATAGATCATTTTAGCCCTAAATAGAAGTTCATATTCCCAAGCAGCTAATATATGTGTATTGCATTGGGGATGGCCAAAGCTCTGACTTTGGAGCACATACCTGTTGAATGTGGCTTGGTTTAGAGCAGGGGTCAAACCATGGCCCTCCAGTTGTTCAGGAACTACAATTCTCATCATGTCTGTGAATGTCAGAGTTTTACAATGCTTTACGGGACAGGTAGTTCCACAACAGCTGGAGGGCCATAGCTTGGAGATCCCTGACCTAGCAAAAAAAATTGCTCACTACAAAAAATTAAAGGAGGACCTTATGTTTTTTTTGCAGTCCAGGAAAGAGTTGCTCTTTCAGGCATGTTCCCCATGTAATGTTAATATTCCGGATCTGAGGGGTACACAAGATACACCTGGGGCTCATAGAAAAGCCCAGTCTGCTTTGTCAGTGACCAGACTGCATTGTGTAAAAGGTAGGTCATTGACCAGTGCCTGGATCACGTGATTGGCTGTGTAAATTACAAATATTTTGGATAGTAAGGCAGTCCACACACTTATATTTTAATTGCACGTTTAACTGTCTGCCTGGAGTTCCACTTTAATCCAACTGGGAGTTCATTAACCTAATAGTAATATATAATGGCTCTCGCTGGCACTCTTATTGACCGAAAATAATTCCACAACTATTGCTTCTAACATATCCCTCACGTAGTGGCTGGCAGCTCCGTCTATAAATGTGCAAAACAAGTATCGTCTTTCACGAGTGATCGCTCATATCAAATCTCACAGCAGGGACCGTGCAGCAAAAATCAGCTTTTGAATGTCTTATGAGTAACTGTGGGGGAGGGGGAATACAGTGGCAGCTCTTACTTTTTCACTTTAATTTTGGTCTGAATTACAAGGTACAAAGCACTGGGCCTTATCGGGAGGCTCAGTACAGATGGATGTGTCCTCGTTGCTCACACAAGCCAGACATGTTTCTAGTGTAAGTTATAAACAAAGAGCCTTTCATGAATGTGCTACACCCTCGGCTGTAAATAGTGACACCCTAGGCCAGTGGTGGTCAATTAAAAATCTTAGAGGGCCCCAAGTGCGGCCCCCAACACTTCCAGAGGTTTGCACAATAGCAGTGTATTTTCATGCGTTGAGATGTAAGTTAGGCAACCCACCCATGAATGGGCCATAGTGTACCTAAACTCCCATAAATTCTGTTCTGTTGCATTTTTTGCAGTGTAATGCTATGCACTCTGAAGTAGTTACAATAACCCCCAGCATTGGTGTCAGTAGCATTAATAATAACCCCAAAATTGGTATCTGTGAGTACAATAATAACCCCCAGCATTGGTGTCAGTAGAAGTAATAATAACCCCACAATTGGTATCAGTGAGTGCAATAATAACCACAAGCATTGGTGTCAGTGGATGCAATAATAAACCCTAACATTGATGTCAGTAGATACAATAATAACCCCCAGCATTGATGTCAGTGGATGCAATAATAACCCCCAGCATTGATGTGAATGGATGCAATAATAACCCCCAGCATTGATGTCAGTGGATGCAATAATAACCCTCAGCATTGATGTGAATGGATGCAATAATAACTCCCAACATTGGTGTCAATGGAGGCGATAATAACCCCCAGCATTGGTGTTAGTAAATGCAATAATAACCTCCAGCATTGGAGTGATTGGATGCAATAATAACTCCCAACATTGGTGTCAGTGAATGCATATATAACCCCCATGATTGGTGTGAGTAGATGCAATAATAACCCCCAGCATTTATGTCAGTAGATGCAATAATAACTCCCAACATTGGTGTCAGTGGACACAATAATAACCCCCAGCATTGAAGTGATTGGTAGCAATAATAACTCCCAACATTGGTGTCAGTGAATGCATATATAACCCCCATGATTGGTGTGAGTAGATGCAATAATAACCCCCAGCATTTATGTCAGTAGATGCAATAATAACTCCCAACATTGGTGTCAGTGGACACAATAATAACCCCCAGCATTGAAGTGATTGGTAGCAATAATAACTCCCAACATTGGTGTCAATGGATGCGATAATAACCCCCAGCATTGTTGTCAATTAACTCAATAATAACCCCCAGCATCGGAGCGAATGGTAGCAATAACTCTCAACATTGGTGTCAGTGAATGCATAAATAACCCCCAGGATTGGTGTGAGTAGATGCAATAATAACCCCCAGCATTTATGTCAGTAGATGCAATAATAACTCCCAACATTGGTGTCAGTGGACGCAATAATAACCCCAGCATTTATGTCTGTGGACGCAATAACCCCCAGCATTGCTGTCAGTGGACGCAATAATAACCCCCAAGATTGGTGTCAGTAGACAAAATAATAACCCCCAGCATTGGTGTCAGTGGACGCAATAATAACCCCCAAGATTGGTGTCAGTAGACAAAATAATAACCCCCAGCATTGGTGTCAGTGGACGCGATAATAACCCCCAAGATTGGTGTCAGTGGCCAAAATAATAACCCTCAGCATTGGTGTCAGCACTGTTAAACCCCTCCCCACACTGGTGGGCAGTGGCATTAAAATTTAACCCCTTCCCCCATGACCACCAAACCGCATTAGCGTTTTGACAATTAATGGCACTTCCATGTGTCTGCTAAAAGGCAGCGATTTGTTTTGTGTATGTCAGGAAAGCACACGATTTTGCTCATTCCTGACACGGGAAGGTGTGAACCCAGTATAAGGTAGTTTTGTTCATTTGTGAAATGGAACTCCGATAAAGGAGATGGAACTTTCCCACATAAAATTAGGAATTTGTAAGAGTACTGCGGAAACACAGAACCATTTTCTGGGTGTCTAGTTTTCAGTTTTATCTGTAGCACTTCGTATTGGTGAGCGCACATCTCTTCCTTTACACACAATCGGCTTCAGTGAGAGGAGCGGAAAATAAAATGAATGTCATCCAGATAAGAGAAGAGGACGCGGGGGGGGGGGGGGGGGAGCGAGCAGCCGCCGTACCACAGTCATGTTACATTTAATAAATCATAAAATCCCACAATTACATTTTCTTCTAAAATGAGATTTATCTGCAAGAAAACCAGAAGTGCGCACATTTACCAGAATGTCTCACAATGAGTTACAATATTTTGCTTCCTAAATAGATGTAAATCTGATGACACTTAGGGGTCTTCTTTAAAAAAGTTTGCTTTTCGAATGTCTCAAGCATTCGCACAGCTGACATGAATAGTCCCCAAAATTTGCCTAGTATGGTTATTTCCTGTAATCGTCGGCTCCATCTTGTGGCCATAATGTTGTATTTTCCTGAAATACTTCAATCCAGAAAATACTGCATTATGAGCACTAGATGGAGCTGAAAATCATAAAACCATAAACGTATTGGGCAAATTACAGGATTGTCCATGACAGCTGTGTAATTGTTCAAGACACAGCAAATTTTTTTTAAAATTAGGCCTCCTTCACACACGTGTACTACAGCGTACACCATGCGAGGGCCGTGTTTTCCCGCACTTGGATACAATGGTGTTCTGTGCATCCCCGTGCAGGAAGTCTCATTCGTATCGATTGGGGCGCATCAGCTGCACAGACACAGCTGCTGCTCCCAATTTGGAATCCGTGCAGGCAGTGTGCGTTCAGGGCCGTGCACGTGCATGGATGTCCAATGAGGAGCAGCGGCTGTGTCCGTGCAGCTGCTGCATCCCAATTGACCTGAACGGGACTACCTGCACTGCGATGCATGGAATACCTGTGCATCCCCCATGCAGGTAAACGCGACCCTCGCACGGATGTACACTGTAGTCATTTTCAGTGCTGCTGATCTCCTTCAGCCTCTTTCAACCATTTTCTGCCTATCTTTGCTGTGGAATGGCTTTCTAAGTCTAGTCATTCGTTATGCAATTTTCTTTCCGTCATCCACCGGTGAAAGGAAAGAAAATCGCTCGTTTCCCCCATCAGCACAGTTAGACCCCTTTCACGCTAAAGCACCGGGTTTTTGCAGTGCTTTTGCAGAGCTTTTCAGGCACTAGCAGGCTTTTTTTTTTTTTTTTTTAGGTCGTGATAATGTGACCTTAAAAAAAGGAAAAAAAGACCCATTGTGCTGCGCTTTTGAAATCGCTTTTAAGGCGCTGCCCGTTCATTTCAATGGGCAGGGGCGTTTTTGGAGCGCTATTTATAGCACTCAATACCTGCCCCAAAGAGGCTGCTTGCGGGACCTGGCAAGCGCACCGCCCCGGTGTGAAAGCACACATTGAAGTGAATGGGAGGCGGTTTTCAGGCACTTTACAGGTGCTATTTATAGCGCTAAAACTGCCTCCGTGTGAAAGGGGTCTCAGTGTTGAAGGGGGGAATCCCTCCCACTGCGCTATTGTATTATGACAGCGGAAGGTTTCTCAGCCGTATATAGCAGTCTTGTGACTTCTACTGTATCGGTGTCATGCCGAGCTTGTAGGAGGAGTT
Organism: Lithobates clamitans; assembly: GCA_037952925.1. Lineage (NCBI taxonomy): Eukaryota > Metazoa > Chordata > Amphibia > Anura > Ranidae > Lithobates > Lithobates clamitans. The sequence continues at coordinate 28,700 of JBBGZY010001506.1, forward strand.
TTCATTCTCCTCTGACTGTCCTATGTGGCTACAGGACCCCTGACCTTCAGTCTAGACATTGCTGATTGGCGCTGTGCTGATCACATGCCCCCTCCAAAAGAATAACAATAAAAAAAAACTCTCTGACAATATACACCACACTGAGCATGTGCAGAGTGCCACCAAGGGTCTGTTCTATCAGGAGATGGATTGGGGACTGTGGAAGAAGTGGAGGATCAGAAAAGACAGGATCAAACAGCCTTTTTACACAATTCAGAGGATTAACCTCTTAGGTACCATAGTGGGTATAACAAGCATGCTTTACTGCATATACAGACTGATTTTACTGTTGTAGGTTTAGTAACACTTTAAAATGCTATCAGTAATTACAGTGTAAAGTGGATGTAAAGCCACTCTCATCTTTTCTAAACTACTGCCATAGTGGTCATCAATAAGGATATACATGCCTCCTGCATGTATCTCTACCTGTCAAATGTCTCCCCTTATGAGACCCGAAAAACTGCAGATTCTGTGGGCAGGGTCTGTTGTCTGGAGCTCGGTGGGTGGAGTCGTGATGTCAGTAGACTCCCCGCCCACCTCTACACTCCCCTTGTCAACATGCAGTTTCTCCTGTGTATTTCTAACACTGAACTTCTGCTATAATCACTAACATCCAGTCAAAACGCAGAAAAGTCACCACATGACTTCAGCATGCCCAATCATGCTGAGATGTGGAACAGCCAATCCTGGGAGAGCTTGAGAAGAAAGGAGGATGGGATCTGAAGTACACAGAATGTCTCTCTCACACTCCTGCATGAGATATGTAAATCACCTGTCACTCACAGCAAGGGGAGAAACTGACTCCTATTTCTCTATGTGTCAATTTTTATCTCACCAAAAGATAAGAGGACTGCTCAGAGCTGGATTAACTCTTTGCGGCAAGACTGGGCACAGATGACATGAAATCCTATACTGTACAAGGTGCAAGCCTTAATTAAATTTTCTTTTTTTGTCACGTTTACGTCCATTTTAAGTCTGGAGGTAGAACAATGTCCTGTGAAGACACAACAATTTCAGATAATAGATCCACTAAAATGACACCTCAGGGAAGGTGAGGGTAGAAATGGGCTGTTACTCTGAGAAAGCACAGTGGATTAATAAACAACTGGATACAATTTATCCAAAGCAATTAAACAGGGAATATGACATGCTTCAAAGCATTTAAATGTAAGAGCATATTAGGAATAAAGATCTGGTAATAACGGCTGAAAAGGAGCCGTCCGCCCTCCAGGTGCCCTATGTAGGGGGCATTCTACCACGCCGATGACAGCACCAATTGTTTCATTTATGCACAAAGCCGCAGCAACCCCCCCATCTAGGGACCGGCCAGCCCTAATGCGTTTCACCCGTTGGGGCTTCATCATAGAGATCTCAGTGATTAACCACTTCAGCCCCGGAAGATTTGGCTGCTCAATGACCAGGCCATTTTTTGCGATTTGGCACTGCGTCGTTTTAACTGACAATTGCGCAATTATGCGACGTTGTACCCCAAATAAAATTGATTTCTTTTTTGCCCCACAAATAGAGCTTTCTTTTGGTGGTATTTGATCATCTCTGCGTTTTTTTAATTTATGCGCTATAAACAAAAAAAAGAGCGAGAATTTTGAAAAAAACACAATATTTTGTACTTTTTGCTATAATAAATACACCCAATTTTTTTTTAAAAAAGCTAAATTTTTCCTCAGTTTAGGCCCATATGTATTCTTCTACATATTTTTGGTAATAAAAATCGCAAAATTTATTGATTGGTTTGCGCAAAAGTTATAGTGTCTACAAAATAGGGGAAAGATTTATGGCATTTTTATTAATAATTTTTTTTTACTAGTAATGGCAGCGATCAGCGATTTTTATCGGGACTGTGACATTATGGCGGACAGATTGGACACTTTTGGCACATTTTTGAGACCATTGGCATTTATACAGAGATCAGTGCTATAAAAATGCACCGATTAGTGTAAATGTCACTGGTAGGGAAGGGGTTAACAGTAGGGGTCGATCAAGGGGTTAATTGTGTGTCCTAGGAAGTGATTCTAACTGTGGGTGATGAGACTGCCTGAGTGAGGAGAGCGATTCGTTGTTCGTACTTAGTATGAACAACAGATCGCTCTCCTCACCCCTGACAGCACAGAGATCTGTCTGTTTACATTGACAGATCTCTGCTCTGTCTCTGTGTGGAGCGATCGCAGGGGCCTGGTGGTCATTGCGACCGCCAGGCTCGCGCTCCGGCGTCACGGTGCGTGCGTGCGCCCCCTAGTGGTCAAAATGTTGTTTTGCCCAGGGGAGCCAAACTGGCTGGTCGGGAAGGTAAAATGAGTTACTGGGCAGCCCTTAGGCAGGGAGTTTTTGCTGCAGTTTTTTGCAATGAACTAAGCAATTGGTGACGTTGGCGGCTGTTTGTCTCTGTTCCGCAGTGTGCTGCAGGTGCCGCTGATTCCACACTATTGATGTCTACCTGTCAACCCTGAATGAGTCATTCATGCAGTGGCGGTGCGCGTGTACAGGAGCCATACATGAATTACTGCAAAGGTCGTTCTGCACATGCATTTTTGCTTTTTAAATCTCAGCCACCGTCATCCTAGAAATCAAGAATTCTCGTTGGCAAGGGCCCCCTACATGCTGCAACCAATAGGGTATATGCATGTTGGATGCATGTAAAGGTTAGCATAAATGTTTACATGCATACAGCATAAAATACGGCCTTGGATGCAGTTGTGTCTTTTTTTTTTTTTTTCCCCGCTTCGGCATGCAGTAGATCATTATGCTGCTGGATGCAAGTGCCTGAATAGGCCCATAGACCTTAAAACTACTGCCTACATATGCATGCAAAACCTGTAAACATCTGTATGCAGCATTATTTACACCTGTGTGAATGAACCCTTAGCTCGCTTTCACCCTTGTAAATAAGGTTGCCGTTTGCAATTACCCTTGGGAGACTCAGCAGGGATCCCTGCGATTAACTGTAGGCAGGAAGCCCCATTCAAAGCAATAGAAGGCTGACCGTGCCTACAACTATTTGTGGCCTTTTGCATGTAATCAGTTATGTAGTGATTACCTGCAAATGATCATCCACAGGTAATCGTTGCATGACTGCAGCTGTTCGCATTGCTTTGAATGGGTCTTCCAAGCAATGGGGAGATGACAGCGCCCGCAAGTATTAATAGCTGTTTGCATTGCTTTGAATGGGTCTTCCAAGCAATGGGGAGATGACGGTGCCCGCAGCTATTCATGGGTGTTTTGCATTGCTTTGAATGGGTCTTCCAAGCAATGGGGGAATGACAGCGCCCGCAGCTATTCACGGCTGTTCGCATTGCTTTGAATGGGGGCTTCCAAGCAAAGGGGGGAGATGACGGTGCCCGCATCTATTCATGGCTGTTTTGCATTGCTTTGAATGGGTCTTCCAAGCAATGGGGGGATGACAGCACCCGCAGCTATTCATGGCTGTTTACATTGCTTTGAATGAGGCTTCCAAGCAATGGGGAGATGACAGTGACAGCAGCTTTTCATGACTGTTCGCACTGCTTTGAATGGGGGCTTCCAAGGAATGGGGAGATGACAGTGCCCGCATCTATTCACGGCTGTTCGCATTGTTTTGAATGGGGCTTCCAAGCAAAGGGGAGATGACAGTGTCCGCAGCTATTTACAGCTGTTCGCATTGCTTTGAATGGGGCTTCCAAGCAAAGGGGGATGACAGTGCCCGCAGCTATTCATGGCTGTTCGCATTGCTTTGAATGGGGGCTTCCAAGCAAAGGGGGGATGACGGTGCCCGCAGCTCTTCACGGCTGTTCGCATTGCTTTGAATGGGGCTTCCAAGCAAAGGGGGATGACTGCTCGCACCTCTTCATGGCTGTTCGCATTGCTTTGAATGGGGCTCCCAAGCAAAGGGGGGGGGTTACGGTGCCCGCAGCTCTTCACGGCTGTTCGCATTGCTTTGAATGGGGCTTCCAAGCAAAGGGGGGATGACTGCTCGCAGCTCTTCACGGCTGTTCGCATTGCTTTGAATGGGGCTCCCAAGCAAAGGGGGGGGGTTACGGTGCCCGCAGCTCTTCACGGCTGTTCGCATTGCTTTGAATTGGGCTTCTGCCCACAGCTAACCACAGAGAACTCCACTAAGTCTCCCAAAGGTAATTGCAAACAGCCCCATTCACAAGTGCGAATGAGCACTAAAACGTCTTCCATATATGTAATTCAGCAGCGCATTTGTTTTATCCAGCTTTAATTAAACCGCACCTAAAGTAAAATAATGATTTCAGGTCTATTTTTAGATAAGCGTCCCTTTTTATCCTAATTTTCTGGTGTGCGCAAATTTAATCCCAGTGTCAGTCCATCTCCCTCGTGTCCTCTACCGCCGTGACCTGCATTCTGTATTCACAGCTCAATTTCCCAATAGACAAGACAATCATTCAGCCTTGTCCTATAGACCACTCATTAATATTCCTTCCAGGCAGGAGGACCGATTGGCTGAAAGCTCCTTTAATATCCTATAAGACCTTGTGTGAGTGTATTGACCCTGTCCCTGTCATGCACAAGCCCTGCTAACAGCTGGAATGTATAGTGTGGTATAATCCATCATTGTCAGAGGGTTTTATCTGCTGCGCACTGCGTTATCCATACTAAAAATATGACTGCAGAGGCGGGATGTAATGCACACATCACTGGAAAAAGACAGGGCAATATTACAGTAAAAGCTAAAGCATGACTATATTACAGGACACATTCACTAGGATAGGCTCTGTCCTACATTCGGGGGGAACGATATAATATGCTGAAATGGGTTTTTGGACCTTTTTACCAACAACTATTCAGCATGAAAATGTTTAACTATTGTTTTGTTGTGTTTTTTGTGTATATGACCTGAGCTCAGAGGAAGTAGGCTGAATGATGCTGGCCATTAGAATGAGAACATCTAGTGGCAGAACAAAGTACTGCAGTGGAAATTTCTGGACCGAAGTTGAAAATTGCAGCGCAAGTGGACTTTATCTTTTAATGGGCTTCTTTTTTATCCTGTTGTTTTTGGTTGGAGTCCTTTTAAATTACTGCTTAGATCAATTACACCTAAAAACGTAATTGTTTAATTTAAGGACCGCCCGCTGCAGATATAATGCGGCAGTGCGGCTCTATTGCACGAAACGCGTTCCTGCACGTCGTTTCGTGAAATAGATACTGTGGGCGCGCGCCTACGGCACAGAGCGGGAGCCGATGCGCGTGGCCAGCACCCACGATGTCCGCCGGCCACCCGCGAGCGCTCCACTGGCGGATCCCTGTTCTGACAGGGGAGTACAGAGAGATCTTCTGTTCCTAGTAATCAGGAACAGCGATCTCTGTGTACTCCCTGTCAGTCTATCCCCCCACACAGTTAGAACACACATTGAGGGAACACATTTAACCCTTTGATCGCCCCTGGTGTAAACCCCTTCCCTGCCAGTGTCATTTATCATTTCATAAACTACGCCAAAACAGCGGGATATAATAGAAGTCTATGGCAAAGCGCAGCTAACCAGTGCGAAAACCAGGGATACACGGCACTGCACCCGCACTGCTGGAAAAGCACAACGGATCAGTGTGAAAGCGGCCTAAAGCACAATGACTGAATACCAATACCGAAAAGGAATCTATTATAGCGTGTATATGTAATGGGCAAATATGGCTGCCCTTCTGTACAGGCCTACTCTTATAGATTCACAAAATAGGTCGCAACCTTAAAGTTATTGTAAAGTCTTGATTTTTTTTCCTATAAAAATAATAAATATGTTATACTTACCTGCTCTGCAGCCCACAGAGCAGCCCGGATCCTCCTCTTCTCAGGTCTCTCTTCTGTGATCCTGGACCAGCCCTCCTGTTGAGTGCCCCCACAGCAAGCAGTTTGCTGTGGGGGCACCCGAGCCGAGTCACAGTTCCCTGTGTCCATTCAGTGCTCACTTCTCTCCTTGCTGGAGGGGAAGCTGTAAATGACGATGCAGTGCAAGGATCTCCCTGCTTCTGCTTCATTCATTCTGTGTATCTGTGCTTCCTCCACCTCTCCTGTTGCTCCTTGAATTTCCCCCACCAGTCATGAGATTACTAGTCAGGGGACAGCTCTGACGTGAGAAAGCAGAGCATGGCCTCTACCAAGATTGACCCCCCTACCTCCCTCCACACAGAGACATGGTGCAGAACAAGGCATGGTAAGTCTGTATTTGGGAAAAGCTCAGCTGCAGGGACGCCATAGGCAATACTGGTGACCAATCCTTTGTTCTCTGCCCATTTTTGTTTGATCAGAGCTTCCAGAGTTTGGTTCTTTTTTTAACCCCTTTTTTTGTTTATAGCGCAAAAAATAAAAACCGCAGAAGTGATCAAATACCACCAAAAGAAAGCTCTATTTGTGGGAAAAAAAGGACATCAATTTTGTTTGGGTACATCGTCGCACGACCGCGCAAATGTCAGTTAAAGCGACACAGTGCCATATCGCAAAAAATGGCCTGGTCAGGAAGGGGGTAAATCCTTTCGGGGCTGAAGTGGTTAATGTGGAGTCCTGCCACTGTTAAGGCTTTCCACACATTTTTTGAATGTCTCCAGTGTAATTTGTGCCCATTTAACCAAAGAACATTTGGGGGGGTCAGGTACGGATGTTGGATGAGAAGACCAGCCTTGCAATCAGCGTTCCAACCCATCTTTTATTGTCTGCTTATATGGGTGCAGTGACCCCGGAATCCCCTTGTTTTTTTTGATCAGTTTTCATAATCAGCGATGGTGTTGTCATTCTCCAAGGACGTATGGTTAATCTCATTTCACAGGGCTGTCGTTCAGATTCCTACCGCATCTTGCTGTCTTGTATATCATGAAGGAGCCGAAAGGAATGTGTGAGTGGATCATATAACTGGATTTATTTTCTAGCTGGAGAGTGTGATCCTGGAGGTCTAGGCCTCTCGACACGTCCCCACACATTTCTGTTTTGTATTTTTTGCTTTTAAACCTATCCATTATGGCCCAGCTTACTGTAACACCATGGCTGCATGGGTGGCTTATTCATCCTTGCATTTATTCAACTAAAAGAGAGGAAAATTAAGATGTTTCTCCAACCCAAAACAAAAATTTGTATGTGCACAGTATATTATGTCTAAAGAATGGTAATATAATGGATATGTTTCACCTCTGTTCATATTTGCAATTACTGGTTGGTCCTGCCAGTTTCCACCTGTGCATCAGATTCCCACTGATGGGCCAATATCACTTTCTGGCCGCTATTGAAATTGTGTCTTCTTTGTGGGTGTGTCCTCCAGCATACAAGCTCCATCAGTAAAGGCTCAGCGTTGTTGGTGCTTCCTCTGGTACACAAACTCTGACAGGAAAGGCTTGACATTGTTGGTGCTTCCTTTGACGCTCAAGCTCCAACAGTATAGACTCCACATTGTTGGAGCTTCCACCAGGGTATAAGCTCTGACAGTAAAGGCTCAGCATTGTGTTTCTTATGGTGCACAAGCTCCCACAGTAAAGGCTTGACGTTGTTGACGCTTCTTCGGGTGCACAAACTCTGGCAGTAAAAGCTCAACATTGTTGGCACTTCCACCAGCGCTCAAGCTCTGACAGTATAGGCTCACATTGTTGGCACTTCCACCAGCGCTCAAGCTCTCGCAGTAAAAGCTCAGCATTGTTGGTACTTCCACCAGCGCACAAGCTCCGACAGTAAAGGCTCAGCATTGTTGTTGTATCCTCTGGTGTACAAGTTCCGACAGTAAAAGCTTGAGGTTGTTGAGGTTTCTTTTGGCACACAAGTTACGGCAGTAAAGGCACTGGGTTATTGGCATTTCTTCTGGTGCACAAACTCTGACATTAAAGGCTTGACTTTGCTGTTGCTTCCTCCAGCACATAAGTTCCAACAGTATAGGTTCAACTTTGTTGGCGCTCCTGCCAGCACAGAAGCTCTGATAGTAAAGGCTCAGCGTTGGTGCTTCCTCTGGTGCACAAACTCTGACAGTAAAGGCTTGACATTGTTGGTGCTTCCTTTGGCGCTCAAGCTCCAACAGTATAGACTCAACATTGTTGGAGCTTCCACCAGGGTACAAGCTCCGACAGTAAAGGCTCAGCATTGTTTGTGCTTCTTCTGGTGTACAAGCTCCGACAGTAAAGGCTTGACATTGTTGGTGCTTCCTTTGGCGCTCAAGCTATAACAGTATAGACTCAACATTGTTGGAGCTTCCACCAGGGTACAAGCTCCGACAGTAAAGGCTCAGCATTGTTTGTGCTTCTTCTGGTGCACAAGCTCCGACAGTAAAGGCTTGACATTGTTGACACTTCTTCTGGTGCACAAACTCTGACAGTAAAAGCTCAACATTGTTGGCACTTCCACCAGCGCACAAGCTCTTACAGTAAAGGCTCATCATTGTTGGCGTTTCCTCTAGTGTACAAGCTCCGACAGTAAAGGCTTGACATTGCTGAGGTTTCTTTTGGCACACAAGTTACGACAGTAAAGGCACAGGGTTGTTGGTGCTTCCTCTGGTGCACAAACTCTGACAGTAAAGGCTTGACATTGTTGGTGCTTCCTTGGCGCTCAAGCTCCAACAGTATAGACTCAACATTGTTGGAGCTTCCACCAGGGTACAAGCTCCGACAATAAAGGCTCATCATTGTTGGTGTTTCCTCTAGTGTTCAAGCTCCGACAGTAAAGGCTTGATGTTGCTGAGGTTTCTTTTGGCACACAAGTTACGACAGTAAAGGCACAGGGTTGTTAGCACTTCCTCTGGTGCACAAGCCCTGATATGAAAGGCTTGACTTTGTTGTTGCTTCCTCCGGCACATAAGTTCCAACAGTATAGGTTCAACTTTGTTGGCGCTCCCGCCAGCACAGAAGCTCTGATAGTAAAGGCCAGAAATTACAGTCCGCTTCCAATTTTGGGAGTGGTGGAGGGCTGTTATTTGAATGCACCACTATTCCTGCAGTATGTCACTTCCTACCTTGATGTCAGCCCCTGAAAGATCATGCCCACCACCCAGAGAGAAAACATGGGTAACCATAGATAAATCTAAAAAGGCATTTACACAATGATTTTAATATATTAAGTTAAAAGACAGACAAATCAATGCTAGTGGATGCTGTTGGGCCCGTCTTTTATATAGCATTTCTAGCTACTTCTAGTCAGATGGTGGGGGGCAGGCTTGCAGTACCAATGAGATATGTTGGGCTGGTTGGCCTGAGTGGAGATGCTTAATTCATAAATCCATCAGAGCAGGACCCCCAAGCAAATGTGATATGTTGGGCTGGTTGGCCTGAGTGGAGATGCTTAATTCGTAAATCGATCAGAGCAGGACCCCCAAGCAAATGAGATATGTTGGGCTGGTTGGCCTGAGTGGAGATGCTTAATTCATAAATCGATCAGAGCAGGACCCCCAAGCAAATGAGATATGTTGGGCTGGTTGGCCTGAGTGGAGATGCTTAATTCATAAATCGATCTGAGCAGGACCCCCAAGCAAATGAGATATGTTGGGCTGGTTGGCCTGAGTGGAGATGCTTAATTCATAAATCGATCTGAGCAGGACCCCTAAGCAATAACCCATGGTAGACAATAGAGCTACCCATTCCCCATGCCAACCTGTGATCACAGCACCTGAAAGTCCTCCATCACCGACTTCCATTACTGACCTGAAAGGTTATGTGATCGCATACCAAGAGTTACAAAGAAAGCTGATGCCGAAAGGTCTGCCCCAGTTTGCCATGTCCTTTAGGGACACCCACCTTTCAGCATGCCTGCTAGATATATTTTTCCTTGCCAAAGAGGTTTCAATTCTGTTCAGCAAACCTTGTGATCCAGATCCAGGCATCTCTTCCAGACATGTTGGTGACCCAACATTTCTCTACCAAGAAGTAGGGAACACAACTGGATTACTGTCAATAGCCTGCTAATGAATGGGCTGGCAACACACAGCAACATTTTTAGCAATGCAGGGCACCACAACACAACACAATGTAGTGTGTACCTTTCATTGTGGTGTACTGCAACCTATCAAGTTGTGTGCCTTAGTGCATTGGGGTACCATTCAAAATCAATGGCGCCGCAATGTACTAACACAATTAAAATTGCTGTAACAATCATGATAAGATAACTCACCGCACTGGAAAAAGGTTGGGAAAGTTTACATAACCGGATTCATTGGTGTTTTTGTATATTTGTGGCCTTATCACCTCGTCTTTTATCCCATCTTCAATAGGCGTGAACGGGAGAAGGAGATTAACCGCGCCATAGTCGTTCTTTCATGAGGTTGTCGGGTCGTTTTGTTTTTTTTTTGCTCTGTTTACGTATACCCGGCAAGATTAATCTTCTGATCTCTCAGCGGTCACCCGGTAATCTCCTGCTGTACCATGAACTGGGGACTTAATCTCTGGCAGATTTTTGGAATCTTCGAGATTAAAATTCACATGTGCCGGTCCACTGTTGTGTGATTTGTATGAGACTTGGGTATGCAAGATCTAGTGTGTGTGTTTGTATTGATCTATATATGATTATGTGTGAGGTATTGATCTATGATATGTGTGGGATGAAAGGGGGGGTTATTGAACTATATTTGTGTGTGTATGGGATGTTTATGTGTGAAGTATTGGTCTATGATGCTTGTGTATGTGGTGTTGATCTATGATATGCTTGTGTCTATTGATATATATTGAATGTGTAATGCTCTTTGATATACACTATATTGTCAAAAGTATTGGGACACCCACCTTTATATCATAGAATAATACACATATCATAGATCAGTACACACTCAATGTAAATCAATAAACATAAAACATTGCAACACACACACATCGTAGGCCAATACACACACATGATTACCAAAAACATTGGGACGCCTGCCTTTACACGCACATGAACTTTAATGGCATCCCAGTCTTAGTCCGTAGGGTTCAATATTGAGTTGGCCCACCCTTTGCAGCTTCAACTCTTCCAGGAAGGCCGTCCACAAGGTTTAGGAGTGTGTCTTTGGGAATGTTTGACCATTCTTCCAGAAGAGCATTTGTGAGGTCAGGCACTGATGTTGGATGAGAAGGCCCGGGTCGCTGTCTCTGCTCTAATTCATCCCAAAGGTGTTCTATCGGGTTGAGGTCAGGACTCTGTGCAGGCCAGTCAAGTTCCTCCACCCAAAACTCGCTCATCCATGTCTTTATGGACCTTGCTTTGTGCACTGGTGCGCAGTCATGTTGGAACAGGAAGGGGCCATCCCAAAACTGTTCCCACAAAGTTGGGAGCATGAAATCGTCCAAAATGTCTTGGACTGATTGGGGCAGTTGTACAGAAGTGGATCTGTAGTTTAGTTGCACTTTAAACCTCCCACCTTCACCTTGTTTGTAATCATTCAGGGCTCCCCTTTCTTCATTGTGTGTTGGCTTATAGGAGTTGTAAACCCTCGTGGTTTTTCACCTTAATGCATTCTATGCATTAAAAAACCTTTTGTGCTGCAGCTGCCTCCCCCCCCAACCCCCCACCCCCTTTTCTTACCTGAACCAGTTCATTCCAGCAATGAGCACGAACCCAGCAGCTCCAGCCGCTGTCCTCATTGCATAGGTTGATGGCAACGGGAGCCATTGGCTCCCGCTGTTATCAATCAAATCTAGTGACGCGGGAGCCGGGGGGGCAGGACCGAGTCCTGCTGTCTGTGTCAATGGACGCATCACCAGGACTCGGGATGATCACAGGACTCACAGTCACGATAAAAATCGCAGATCACCACCATTACTAGTAAAAAAAAAAAAAAAAAGAAATAATAAAAATGTCAAAAAATCTATCCCCTATTTTGCAGATGCTATAACTTTTGCGCAAACCAATCAATATACGCTTATTGCGATTTTTTTTTTACCAAAAATATATAGAAGAATACATATCGGCCTAAACTGAGGAATTTTTTTTAAAAAAATTGGGATATTTATTATAGCAAAAAGTAAAAAATATTGTTTTTTTTTTTTAAACTTTTCACTCTTCTTGTGTTTATAGTGCAAGAAATAAAAACCGCAGAGGTGATCAATTACCACCAAAAGAAAGCTCTATTTGTGGGAAAAAAAATGATAAAAATGTCATTTGGGTACAGTGTAGCATGACCGCGCAATTGTCATTCAAAATGCGACAGCGCTGAAAACGGAAAATTGGCCTGGGCAGGAAGGGGGTGAAAATTCCCTGTATTGAAGTGATTAAATAGTAAAAAAATTTTTTTTTAAAATAGTAAAGTAAATAGTAAATTTTTTTAAAAAATGGGTCTTTTTTTCTGCCGACTTTCTTCTATGTTTTTATCAGTCTATATAAATCATTATTTTTTTTTCTGCCATCCCTGTAAACTTGTACCTTCAAGATATTATTGCAGTTATAGAATCCTCTAAGATTTTTTTTTTCTCCCCTCCGTACCCCCTGACCTCAGGCAACCCTCAGATTGGCTGTGACACAGTTTGCATTTCCTGTGAAATGCGGCTCGACCAGCTCTCACTATTGTTAGCCGACATTTAACTGGAGGAAAAAAACAAAACAAAAAGGAATTATTTACTACGCGCAGTGTCCTGTTTGTTTAGAAGTTGCTGGGAATCGTCTCACCGGTCCAGTCTCAGTGGCAGCCGGGACCTCCTACGTAATGACCACGGGCTGTATTCTTCGGGGTTTTTTTTCTCACCGCGTTTTGAATGAACTGTGTTGTAACAGGGGAAGTGTGACTGGAGAACCAGGTAAACAGGATCGGCGGTGCCAGAGGATCGCTCCGCGATATTTGTTTCCAACGCTGTCTGATAAGTCTCTAAATAATAGCGTTTCCTATGGAATGTTGTCAACAACAGCTGAAATGAGGCCGTTTTGTTTGTTCCTGTGCTGCCCTGGTTCCGTTTTCTCACTGGAAAGGTGAAGGCTCCACCGCTGCCCTTTCAATGGAGGCCAGACTTGGCCGGGAATGAAAAAAAACAAAAAAAACTTAGCGGCATTTCAGCAGACCTGGGAAAAAAAAGCGTTGTGTTCCCTGACGGCAGGAATTCTAATTTTGTTTTGAGATAAAATATGGCTTGATCTGATCGAGATTAAAAGAGCGGGTTATTGTTAATGGAACTAAACAGAAGTCCATCAGAGAAAAACAATTTCAACTGTTTGATGGGAAAAATTACAGAAGACTTTAAAGTGTATGTAAAGCCAAAACGTTATTTTTTAGGTTTGGTAGAGTACCGTACCAACCATTGATTGATTGATTAATTGATTGATTGATAAATGCGAGTTAAGAATGATTAATGAGTTATTGGCCAACATAAAGAGTAACTTCAACATAAAGAGTAACTTCAACATAAAGAGTAACTTCACCCTTTTAAAAAAAAAAAAAAAGAAAAAATTAAAAGTCAGCAACTACACATATTAATAGTGATTATACAGGAAAGAATTAAAAACAAACAAACAAAAACATCTATCACACTGCTTCTTCAAGTTTTATACAGTTTTTAAAATAATATTTCTAAAATCCACATTTTTTTGTACACAGGGAGGAGCAATGGAACATATAGACATCAAAGAAATCCTGGACAGCCGCACTCCAAAAATATTTGCTTTTATTCAATATGGTGTCATCCAAAATACAGGTCACAGCAGACTGGAGCAAAGCTGACGCGTTTCGCACTACACAGAGTGCTTAGTCATAGCTCAGCTAAGCTATGACTAAGCACTCCGTGTAATGTGAAATGCGTAAGCTTTGTTCCACTCTGCTGTGACCTGTATTTTGGATGACGCTTTATTGAATAAAGGCAAATATTTTTGGAGTGTGGCTGTCCAGGATTTCTTTGATGTCTAACTGCTACAGCATTGCCAGCACCTGGACTTCTAGACTGAAGGAGATGCCTTTTACTTTGATCTGACCCACCTGGAGCGGTGATATTCTCTTAGCAATGGAACATATATTTTTAAAAAGATACAGCACTTATTTTTATTTTTTTGGGTAAAGGCTGTTGTAAGGGGTTAAAGAGAAGTACACACACGTATGGAAAAATCTTAACCCCCCCCCCCTCCAGGGGACCAGGTGCATTGAACATTTAGCACTGATCTGTGCAGTTGTTCCTGAGCTAGTGTGGTTGACCTCCTACCCCTCCCGTCCACGGCTGTCCAACCACACTGCTTACAAGATGGACAGCACTTGTCTTTGGCAATAGGTGCATGCTGGAGATGAGCGCTGTCATTCAGCACCGCTCTAATCACAACACAAGAGCTAGGAAAAGACCGTTCAGTGCTGCCAGTGCAGTGTATGTTTACTACCAACCAACAAATAGATCATACAGCCCCGCAGACCTGACTGATTTTTACTATTGCCAGTGCTGGCGGGGCTGTATGATCTATCTGCCGGTGCTTACAAATGTAAGCTGTGGCAGCAGATCACACAGCCCTGCAGTGATGAGTTATCTTTTTACAAGTGCTTGTATTGTGAATGATCAATCAGCACTGGCAGGGAAGGCTGAGACACTACACAAAACCATTTTTACAGAGAGAAGGGACAGTGGCTATGGTGCTGCCTGTACCTTCATCATTGGAACACCCACAAATTGGGCCTCAGTCTGGAGAGGAGCTACAACCAGAACAATCAGAAATAAAATTGGGCTTTTAATACATGGATCTTGCAAACATGCACTTGGTCCCCTGGGGGATTCAATAAAGATCTGTGATTATGCTTCTATAAGGCACCCACAGACAGCTCGAAATTTGACCAATTTCTTCAAGCACCACAAATATTTGGCCAAACATTGATGGCACTGTTTAGCAGCTGGGGGTGCTGTGGCTGCCTGAATATAACGAATATTCCACCACACCATTAGCATGCTTTGGGAAATCGATAGATTTTTTTTCCATTTCATTCAGTCCTGTTGGCTGAGCAGCCGAAGTTGAAGTCTGAGTAGTCTTTGGGCGCCTTGAAGCAGTAGTAAAGCCAGCTTTTGTGACTTTTACCTACAGGTAAGCCTATAATAAGACTTACCTATAGGTAAAATGAATATCTCCTAAATGTGCACCGTTCAGGAGATATTCACCCTGAATGCAGCCGCTGACGTCACCGACACATGCGCTCTGAAGCTACCGGAAACCAAGGGTTCCCGCGCATGAGTGACGTCATCGCGGCTCCGGCCACTCACAGTGCTGGAGCCTGCGAACCTGAAAGAAAGGTCAGAGGAAGATGTTAGCCCTCTCAGCGGTGACCGTGTGCCGCTGGAAGGACTTCGTTCTAAGGTAAGTATTTCATAATGTGCTAGTATGCCATTGTCTTGCAGGTTTTTTTTTTTATTCTGCAGCGGTTTACTACTGCTTTAGGGTTATAAAGATATAAATCAGAGTTATAGGGTTAATTAAGTGTTTATAGGGGTAATTGACTCCTTTTGACAGTCATACCAGGTGAGGAATGTACCTGGACTTCTTATCTTTGACCCCAATAACACTTTTAAACTCAAAGTTTTTTTTATCTTTATAGCCTGACCTTTTCACCATAGTCTTCACTATGTGTATAATCCTTTTAAATAATCATATTTCTTGAAATATAGAACTCTGTGTATAAATATGCAAGTTTTCTGAACTTTTTTCAGAAGTCGATCCAAGACATCCCGAAAGTTTGCAACTTTAATAAGTTAAGTGAACCAATAAAGGGTACCATTTAAACTCCAAACTTTGTGTCCCCACAAATCCACCCCTCTCTTTTCGTCCTGGTGGCCATTATCTCCAGATGAAGAAAGTAACAAAATCTTAAGCGGCCCATAGATTGCCATTTGGCTGGTTCAGCAAGGACCGGCCAAATTTCGTTCCATTGTGGTCGCCCCTGTTTGACAGCAGTCGATTGGGCTTGTTGAAAAATATTTCTCGATCAGCTAGCTGATGGAAAAAGAATAATTCATCTATGGTCAGCTTTAGAGTTGTCACCAAATATTAAAGTGGTTCTAAAGGCTAAAGGATGTTTACCCTAATGCATTCTCTGCATTAAGGCAAAAAAACCTTTTAGCTGTAACTCCCCCCAATACTTACCTGAGCCTGATCTTAATCCAGCACTGTGCCCAAGAGCGGATGCACTGCTCTCTCTCTCTCTCTCCTCACAGAAGTCAGTGAGTGCAGCAGGAGCCATTGGCATCTGCTGCTTTCATTCAAATCCAGTGACAAGGAAACTGTGGGTGGGGGTGGTATCAAGCCTGCACAAGTAACCCCCAGCAAGCGGCTTGCTAGGGGGGTGCTCGGAAGACAGAGCCAGTTGCGCTAACAGGGTACCCCAGAAGTGGAGGATCGGGGTTGCCCTGCAAAATCATTAGACACCTGTTACAGCAGCGGTTCCCAATGTTTTTGGTACCAAGGACCACTTTTGGTGTAGCAAAATTTTCCAGTGACTGTGGGGCAGGAGGGCTCCCTTTATATCAGTGCCCACAGTCCCCCTTTACAGCAGTCAGGGGTACTACATTGTATACGGGCAATGTGATATAAAGTGGGCTGCACTGTGCCCCTTGCAGTCATGGCCCCCATCACAGTGGCCCTTGCACTCATGGCTCCCCATCCCAGTGCCCCTTGCTGTCATGGCTCCCCCATCACAATGTTCCTTGCAGTAATGGCCCTCCATCACAGTGCCCCTTGCAGTCATGGCCCACTATCACAGTGCACCTTGCAGTTATGGTCCCCCATCACAGTGCTCCTTGCAGACATGCCCCCCCCATCACAGTGCCCTTGGCAGTTATAGCCCCCATCACAGTGCCCCTCGCAGTCATGCCCCCCCCCATTCATAGTGCTCCTTGCCGTCATACCCCCATCACAGTGCTCCTTTAACTCATGCCCCCCCATCATAGTGCTCCTTGCAGTCATGCCCCCCCCAATCATAGTGCCCCTTGCAGTCATGCCCCCCCCCAATCATAGTGCCCCTTGCAGTCATGCCCCCCCATTACAGTGCCCCTTGCAGTCATGCCCCCCCCCCATCACAGTGCTCCTTGCAGTCTGCAGTCATGCCCCCCCTGATAGGGTAAATAGTTCTGGGCTTTCCCTGTCACCCCCCATCACAGTGCCCCTTTCAGTCATGGCCCCCCCATCACAGTGGTCCTTGCAGTCTGCAGTCATGCCGCCCCCCCATCACAGTTCTTCTTGCAGTCTGCAGTCATGCCCTCCCCATTACAGTGCTCCTTGCATTCATGGCCCCCATCACAGTGCTTCCAATCTCTGCCTCCCCTGCACAGTCTTACCTTATACGGGGCAGCGGCAGTTAGCAGGCTGTGTCTATTCTCCTAGGTCTCATGCCCGCTCGGCCGATCTGATCTACAGCTCCTGGGAAAATAGACACAGGCTGCTAAATGGCATGACCGTGGTCCAAGACAGGACCCCATTCGCCACGCATCTCCTGCTGTGTGGCGGCCCGCTTATCAACAGGCCACGGACTGGTACCCATACTGAACAATATAATTGTCTATAGCTGGTCATACACTGACCAAAGCAGCAGAATGGAAACTAATTTATAACAGTGAATGTGGTTTTTAATTTGGGAAAGTCCATTCACTCCATAATTGAATAATATAAGCAAACAAAACTTTTTCAAGTATGCCCAGCTTTAGAGTTTTCACCAGAGGGGAAATCTTCCAACCTGTTAACAATGGGGATATTCCCTCATTTTTGGAGAGATTTCCACCACTTGTTGTGCCTCCAGAACTGAAGTCCCAATTTTTTTTCTCGCTCCTGGCCTAGTGTGACAACACTTACTATACTGTGCCGGGGAAGGTGTAGTGTTGACATCATAGGACTACAGAACAGCTCCTCTTCTTCTTTTGTTCATAACTTGGGGGGGGGGGGGGGGGGTCAGTGGCTCACAGAGAGAACTGGGAACACTGTAAAAACTGATTTCAGAAGGAAGCGATTGGTTGGCTGTGCAGCCACAAGTTTGCTTCCACACTCTATATGTGTCAGTATCCCCCCCCGCCGTGGTTTTCCAAGGCTCCACGTGCCCATTGGCTGTCTCAGGACCGGGTAGATGGGAAGGGACATTAGCGAACTTACATTCGCTGATCTCCCCTTCCAGTAAATGAACTAGAAATGTTGTATAAGGCCTAGTTCAAACCTATGCATTTTTTAGTGCATTTTCAGATTTTCAGAAAAACACTACAGTCCATTTAACATGGTTTCCTATGGGTCACGTTCACCTCTGTGCATTTTATGGAAAGGGCCAGGGACTTTTTTTTCTGGTTTTTGGTTCCATAGACTTCAATGGATCAAAAACGTGTATTGAAAAACGCAAAATACACCTGCAATATGCAAACTACAACCAGCATAGGTGTGAACCAAACCTAACGCATCACTTCTGGGTCAGTTTTTAACATGTGACAGCGCGTGTGGGGATTAGAACACCCGCTGTCACAGGGGGGTGAGGGGGAGGATGCTGCATAGTAACATGTTACACCCTAAATACAACTATAAAATGTTACTAAAGGTGAACCTATCCTTTAAAGTCGTTGTTAAGCCACTATAATCTATTCATGCCATCCCCTCTGTTATATAACAATATGTGTCCCAGTGTCTGATCTGTATAAAAAAAAATGCTGATTATACCTTATATCAGAGTGTCTCCCGGCGCTCACGTGACTCCTCGGCTCTCTCCTCTGCCCGGTGACAGCTATAGCAGGAGGGGTCGAGAACTCCCTCTGACATCAGCCGGAGAGAAGAGAGAGCCGAGGGGTCACGTGAGCGTTTTGAGATGCTCTGATAGGTATATTCAGCTTTTTTTTATATAGATCAGACACTGGGACACATATTGTTATATAACAGAGGGGATGGTAGGAATATATTATAGCTTTTATAGCAGCAGGAGGGGAGGGGGCAGCCAGTGTCTGGAGCTGACAGGCAGGGAGGGAGGGGAGAGGACAGAGAAGGACAGAGGAGAGCTGCGGATGACGGAGGCAAGTAAACTGACCACAGTGTCAGGGCTCAGCAGCCGTGATAAACCTTGGTCAGTTTACGGGGGGAGGGCAAAACCAGCCAGTTCTTTTAGGTTATACAGGGGGACAAATTACACCGCATAAGCACTGTGTTGTATAACGTACTTTAAGGGAACAGGATCATTTTTTTTTTTTTTAGGGTAACAAACACGTTAACTCTAAACTGATTACCAATAGGGGCTTTTAAAGCGTCTCAATGGAATACATACGCCTCTTTCTAACCAATGACAAAACAAAGCTCTTAATTCACTCCCTGGTCATCTCTCAACTACTGCAACTCCCTTCTTTTTGCAATTCATGAACCATTGTGCTAATATTGTGTAATATGAAAAAATTGGAACTACCAAAACTTTACTTTCTAGAGTGCCTGCTTTCAGAAAATATATAATGTTTTGGGAGTTTTATGTAGTTTTTAGGCCTAAAATGATTTTTAATTGCGTGCACAAAATGCAAAAACGGCTCTGGCAGCGAAGGGGTTCATGGTAAATTTTAACAGACCAAATGGTCATTTTTTTTTGGGTTTATAAACACTTAAAAAAAAAAAAAAAAACAATAGTTTTGGAGTTCTGTGTCATGGTACTGGTAGTGAACAGGTTAACACATCCTGGCAGTGATTATTGTACTGGAATTACCTTGGAATACCTCTACGGCCCAGGTCATCGGGATTTGCACAATGTGATGACACTCTGCATAGCAGTGAGTTGACGCAGCGCTGGAACGCAGGGAGCGATTCAGGGAGTGACTCCGGCCAGCTGATCAGTACATTCTCCGAGTCCATTCATCTATCTCTACCCGTGTTCATTCACACCCATACAATGAAAGGACTTTTTTATTTTATTTATCTCTGCATCCTTTAACTACCATATAAATCCGGATGATCCTGGACCTGTTGCTGTCGAATTTCCTGGAAGCCGCACACAATCGGGAGCCTCATTCCAATGTAGGATGTTGGGCTTTGTGCATTCAGGCCAGGTTTAGTGTATTGTGCGAAGTATACACTGCCGGCTTATCCTCTGAATGGCTTCCTGCGGGGAGATCACTCTCACGCTTGTTTACACCAACTATCATCGGCCGCGTGTCCGTCGTGTCACATCCATTCTGACAACCGGGATTTAGACCCCCTAGGTTTATTAGGGGATTAAATTGGGGGGAAAAATTAGATAGATAGATAGATAGATAGATAGATAGATAGATAGATAGATAGATAGATAGATAGATAGACAGTATGTCACAAAAGTGAGTACACCCCTCACACTTTTGTAAATATTTTATTCTATCTTTTCATGTGACAACACTGAAGAAATGACACTTGGCTACAATGTAAAGTAGTGAGTGTACAGCTTGTATAACTGTGTAAATTTGCTGTCCCCTCAAAATAACTCAACACACAGCCATTAATGTCTAAACCGCTGGCAACAAAAGTGAGTACACCCCTAAGTGAAAATGTCCAAATTGGGTCCAAAGTGTCAATATTTTGTGTGGCCACCATTATTTTCCAGCACTGCCTTAACCCTCTTGGGCATGGAGTTCACAGGCAAGGCAGTAATCATCTTGGAGGTGTGTTTGGGGTCGTTATCATGTTATCTCCTGGGATTCTTTGGACGGTTTCCTATTGCCTGAGCCACCAGGAAACTTCCTTTAAGGTAGAATCCTTGTTATGTTCTGCTCCTTGAGTTTGAATGTTGGCTTCACCCTGTGACCAGCTGTTGGCAGTCACCTGATCAGTGACCCTATAAATCATCACTTCCCCTTTCTGTCTTCGCCCTAGTATAGGTTCCTGTTTCTGCTTGTTGGTGTATATTATTGTATTTCTGGTTGCTAACTTTGCTTGTTCCTGACTCCGCTTCTTGGATTATCCCTTGGATTTACGCTGATTTTGTTGCTGACCCTGCCTGTTCCTGACGCCGCCTTCTGGTTGACCCCCATGTCAATGGGCCTGCTGGCTTGGATCGTTTAGGATTGCCCTTTCTCCCACCTGGTTCCTGTCTTCGGCCTCTACTAACCGTGAGTTTTTGGTGGTTCTGGTGGTTCCTTGTTAGGCTTTTTGCACCTTCTATTGTGGTCCTCATTCTGGCTGTAGGATCTCAACCGTCCCTCCACCTAAAACTAGGATAACAAGACTACCGGTCAGTAAACTGGAGGTTGGAATCTCCTGGCAGACCTGACACTATACTAGGGACAGAAGGGGCTAGTAATTGCCGAGGGGGAGATTTAGCATCAAATCTGCAAGGAATAAATTGTCTCTGGCGCCCTCTCTCTAACTGGCGTTCAGAGAAGCGAGTGTCCACCAGGATACACAAATTGATGAAATCCTCCAGGGCCGCTGGGACCTCACGGTAGGTTAATTCATCCTTTATGTGTTCTGCAAGACCTGCGGAAGGCGGCCTTAAGGGCGCAATTATCCTAGGTAGTCTCTGCTGCAAGCGTGCGGAATTCAATGGCATAAGATGCTACTGTGTGTTTACCCTGATGTACATAGAGAATACAGAACTCAGCTGCAGCTACTCTGCCAGGAACGTCAAATATTTCCTCAAAGGTTTTCATAAACGTGGGGTAGTCGGTAAGAATCTATATAGGAGAATCTTTCTGAAGAAGAGGTGACACCCAAGACAAGGCTCCGAGTTAGTAAAATTCTGGATTCCAAACATAGGGGTAGACAATTGCAGTATCTAGTGGACTGGAAGGGTTACTCCATTGTAGAAAGGACTTGGGTGCCTGCTTGTGATGTTCATGCCCCACGGCTGGTCAAGTCCTTCCATGATAGGCATCCAACGAAACCCAAATAGGTCGGGGGGCATCTTTGTGTGGGGGGGGGTACTGTCACACCGTGTCCAGGATTTGATCCTAGGATTCTTTGGACGGTTTCCTATTGCTTGAGCCACCAGGGAACTTCCTTTAAGGTAGATCCTTGTTATGTTCTGCTCCTTGAGTTTGGATGTTGGCTCCACCCTGAGACCAGCTGTTGGCAGTCACCTGATCAGTGACCCTATAAATCATCACTTCCCCTTCCTATCTTCGACCTAGTATAGGTTTACCGTTTTTTGGTGTATGTTATTGTGTTTCTGGTTGTTGATTTTGCTTGTTTGCTTGTTGCCAACCCTGCCTGTTCCTGACGCCGCCTTCTGGTTAACCTCCTGTGTACTTCTGCCTTGGTCTGCTGACTTGGATCGTTTAGGATTGCCCTTTCACCAACCTGGTTTCTTTCTTCGGCCTTTACTAACCTAATTTTTGCTGGTGGTTCCTTTTTAGGCTGTTTGCATCTTCGATTGTGGTCCTCATTCTTGCTGCAGGATCTCAACCGTCCCACCTGATACTGGGATAGCAAGACTACCGGTCAGGAAAACCGGAGTGACTGTTGGAATCTTTTGGCAGACCTGACAGTTGGGAGCTGTAAATATGGGTATCTATATAGAGTACTGATAGACAAAAAGATGAGCCAGATATTTATATTGGTGAATGAGTTCACATCAATCTATAAACTCTGTAGCTGAAGGTCCTTTAAGATCTATGTAGGTATGATTCTCTACAAGAAGTAACTGCAATTATGTATCAGAAAAACAAATATGTGTCTGTGTGTGTGTGTGTGTTGCAGAACCCTAGATTTCTGTATTGAAGGATCACCTGCAAATTATCCAGAACTTCAGATTCACAAATGTAGTCATAGGATAGATGTTTCCGGCTTAGCCTTCTTTAAGTCTGACACATATATAACAATTGTTACAAAGCATCTACTTTAATTACCAGGAACTGATAATGACAAAAGAGGAAGAGTTAACCATTTCATCAAGTAAAGATTAATAACCGGCAGTAAGCAATGGTAATGGTAAGCGTCAGAAACCAGGGCTGTCCATAGATGGAGTGATTACTGTGTTGATAGGGAAATCCTTCCCGCGGAGCCATTGTGTTCTCCCGGTGGGGACGGCCTCCCTCCGGCACTTCACCTTGTGATCAGATGATCACATGTAAACAGTCTTGCTGGTTAATCAGCAGTCCTTTCCTCCCTCACTGTGTCTGTGTGAGAAAAGGAGAGCCGTTAACCAGCAAGACTGTTTATGCCCTGATTATCTGTGCCACCTATCAGTGCTACCTATCTGTGCCACCTATCAGTGCTCATCAATGCCGCTTATCAGTGCCACCTATCAGTGCCTCCTCAGCAGGGCTCTGAGCTGTGAGCATGTCTCTCATACAGCCCAGAGCCTGCACTGACAGTTCCCCTTCCCTCCTCCCTCGCACGGATGGGAGAGGAGAGAACCAATCTGCTCCTTCTCCTCCTGCCTCTCTCCTTCTGCGTGCACCAGGGGAAGTGTGAAACCCAGCAGCTGAATGATCAGATTCCGCTGCTTAGCTTCACACTTCCTGCAGTGCACACACAGGAGGAGAGGGGCGGGAGGAGATCGGCTCTCCCATCTGGGTGGAGGGAGAGGAAACTGTGAGTGCAGGCTCTGGGCTGTACGAGAGAGACGCTCACAGCTCAGAGTCCTGCGGCAAGCAACTCCGCTGGGGTTTCCGACAGTGGAGGAACGTCAGGGCCCGGTCCCAAGTGTGACCTTTGCGAGCCTGGTAGTTCCACCACTGGTCTGTGCACAAACCTCTAGAGGGCTTTTTGAAAAAAAAAAATCGACAAAAATATCTTTGAAAAAATAACTGTATTGTAATTGTACTGTCTATAATATTCCACCGCTGATGGATGTGGCACAGGTACTCTTGCACTTTCTTTTATTATGTTGAATCTAGTTAGTTCTGGCGTTCCAGTGTATATATATATATATATTTATTGAGGATTTAACAGAAAAACGAAAATGCAAGTATACCTGTGTGTTTAATATACAGTATATTTATATATGCACACAGAAATATACGATTGTTCGTTATTGGTGTATAGAATGATTGCACGTAATTTGGAACTTGGTATCCTCCGGCTGTCTATGTGTCTGGTCACCTTCCTCCTCTGCTCTCCCTCGTATCTGATATGAAATAACATTATTAGGTTCTGTTTTATCTCCACATCGGCTCCGACTGTCTATAATTCCAGTAAATGTCTCTCTTCCCGCAGGTCTTCCTGAACAGTACTACAGCCTGACATGGTTTCTGAGCCCCATCCTCGGTTTGATATTCACTCCTCTCATTGGCTCGGCCAGTGACCGCTGCACACTTAAATGGGGCCGCCGGCGGCCTTTCATCCTCGCCCTGTGTGTTGGGGTTCTCCTGGGAGTTGCACTTTTCCTCAATGGCTCTGTTATTGGTAAGCAAATGTTTTATTCATTTTACACTCATACTAAGTAAGGCCTGAACAGCATCGTGTAAAGATACATTGAAAGGAGATTGTAAATTGATTGCAGAATCGGATTGTAAGTCCTCATGCACACGGACGTTTTTACAGCTGCTTCTTTGAGCTTTTTTTGCAGATTAAAAAGGCCTGTCTATGTTAGTCTATGGCTTCATGCCCACCTAGGCGTTTTTGAGCTGCAAGTGGCATAGGCGTTTTTAAACTGTAAAAAAAACCCAGGACTAGTGGGTTCTGAGAGACGTTTTTCAGCTGTAAAAACGCTCTAACGCTGAAAAACGCTCAAAAACGTCATTCACCAACGTGTTTTAACGTTTTTGATCCATTGAAAAAAAAAAAAAAAAATTTGAAAAAAAAATAAACGCTAAAAAAACGCTAACGCGGAAAAACGCCCAAAAATGCTAAAAAAACGCTATTGCAAAAACGCTGAAAAAAGTTAAAAAAAATCACTGCAAAGATACTGGCGTTTTCATAACGTTATTTTAACAGCCTGTGTGCATGAGGGCTAATATATGTGGTCAGCTTAACATTTTGAGACTTTCTTTGGCGTCTTAACACAAGCCTGTCAACAATTTTAATCATTTAACCACTCGAGGACCAGAAGATTTTCCCCTTTAATGACCAGGCCATTTTTTGCGATACGGCACTGCGTCGCTTTAACTGAGAATTGCGCAGTCATGCGACTTTGTACCTGAACAAAATTGACGTCCTTTTTTCCACACAAATAGAGCTTTCTTTTGGTGGTAATCGATCACCTCTGCGGTTTTTATTTTTTGTGCTATAAACAAAAAAAGACCGACAATTTTGAAAAAAATATATTTTTTTTACTTTTTGCTATAATAAATATCCCAAAAATAAATTAAATAAAACAAATTTCTTCATCAGTTTAGGCATATATGTATTCTTCTACATATTTTTGGTAAAAAAATCGCAATAAGCGTATATTGATTGGTTTGCGCAAAAGTTATAGCGTCTACAAAATAGGGGATAGATTTATGGCATTTTTTATTGTTATTTAATTTTTTTTACTAGTAATGGCGGTGATCATCGATTTTTAGTGGGGCTGCGACATTGCGGGGGACAAATCAGACACTTTTTTTGGGACCAGTGACATTTATACAGCGATCAGTGCTATAAAAATGCACTGATCGCTGTATAAATGTCAAATTTATAAATGACACTGGCAGGGAACACTAGTTGTGATCAAGGGGTTAAATGTGTTCCCTAGGGAGGTGTTTCTAACTGTGGGGGGAGGGGACTGACTTCCTGATCACTAGGAACAGCAGATATCTCTCCTCCCCTGACAGAACGGGGATCTGTCTGTTTACATTAACAGAACCCCGTTTTGGCTCTCTGTGGAGCAATCACGGGTGGCCGACGGACATCGCGGCCGCCTGCCACACGCATCAGCTCCCCCGCTGTGCAGCGGGTACGCGCGTGCCTGCTATAGCTGTAGAACAGGATGGGCCGACCTGCCTTATAATGACGGCGGCTGGTCAGCAAGTGGGTAAACTTAAGAGTATATTTACTTTTGTTAACAAACAAACATGATCTGTGTACATTGGAAGGATTTTCACAAACTTGATTGCAGATTCCTACCTTTTGTTATTTTGAAGGAATAACTATTTGTCTGTGTCCATGTGCAAAATTAACCTAATGGGAGTGACTTTTTAATTATCAATCGGCTGCTGCACTTGCAGGGCTCTAATAAGGAAAGTGTCCGGGTCGGCAACACTTTAGAAGAGGTTTCCCTTTGGGAGTATCTTACCAAAAATGACATTTTTGTTGCAGGGGATGCCTGAAATCTGACTTGTGTCTTAGTGCAGACTTCTGGGAAAATCAGTGAGCCAATCACACAAGCAGGAAATTATGTTTGTTTTTAAAATCAGGCAAATGTTTATTGAGGTGTCACAAATTTGTACAACCAGACATTAAAAGTACAGAAATTATGTTTCTAGGGGGCATTCTGTATATCAGGGATATGCAATTAGCGGACCTCCAGCTGTTGCAGAACTACAAGTCCCATGAGGCCTAGCAAGACTCCGACAGCAACAAGCATGACACCCAGACACAGAGGCATGATGGGACTTGTAGTTTTGCAACAGCTGGAGGTCCGCTAATTGCATATCCCTGCTGTGTACAGAACACCTCCCGGTAGCCGTATTGCATCTTACAGTAAATGACAGCAGCTGCAGATTCAAAAGAAAAGGTCATTTTTAATAACATTCAGTTACAACATGACGTGTGTAGCAGTTGTATTTGCTGTATTATGTATATATTTTTTTAATTGCAATTTTTTTCCCCCCACAAAAGTGGAGTTACACTTTAACCACTTGCAATCCACCAGACCGCAATGTACTGCAGACGGGCGGCGCCTACAGGCAGAGCCGGGATTAGAAACATAGAGATCTCTTAGTAATAGCAGCACACTTTTCACACATTATACATTATTAGGTGCACATTTAACCCTTTGATCACCCCTAGATGTTATCCCCTTCCCAGCCAGTGTCCTATGTACAGTGACAGTGTATAGTAATATTACTGATCACTAATATATAGCCCTCTGACAAAGCGCATGTGCGCAAAACGCGTCTTCACGGCAACAGAGAGCGTGCGTTCCGCCTGACCCACGGGCCTCCATCCTTATCTACACTTCCTGCACATCACCTAGGAGTGCCAGCCTGTCAACTCAGGTTCCCGCACCGTGCTTCCTTCACCATGGTTGACAGTGACTTTACCATCCACGTCAAGTCTCAGCTCAGCCCGGTTTCCCTGCACACCCCATTCCATTACAGACGGCAGTGACATCTACACCACTTGCCGGTGCGGCCCGGCCGCCGAGCTCCCAGGACCTATCCTTTTCGCACCAGGTCTTCATCCATCTTGCATGGTCCAGGCGCCCTCCATACTCCACTATCTGGTTGCCCAGTTGTTGTTAACCCCTCAACGCCCATGAGGATCCAGCGTGGTATCATACATGCTTTTTATTTATCCATTACCTTATTGGTTTTTATAAATAAACTATGTTCCTTATCCATGGGGGGCTTCAGACTGTTGTGATTATCCACCTCATCCTCTCATCCATTGAGTGCTGTTCCCCAGGTTGCTCTTCACCAGTCAACTTGTTCAGACCGAATGACGGCTACAGCACGGACCTACTTTGCCGGGAGTATGTCTATTGACATCCCCCTGTGCCCGAGCGGCCTGCGCGCCCCCTGCAGGATGTGCGCAGCGTGCTCTGTGATTAGCGAGTCTATAAGACTTGGCTGATCACAGATCGGAGTAAGGGGTCGATCCTGACCTCTTACCACATGATCAGCTGTCAGCCAATGACAGCTGATCATGTGATGTAAACAGAGCCGGTAATCGGCTATTTTTTTCTCCTTGCGCCGATCACCGGCAGCTCTCAGAGGGACATCGGTCCCGATCAAGGAGAGCTGCTGCCGAGTGATCAGTGCCCAGCTGTGCCACCTGTCAGTGCCTCCTACCAGTGCCCACAGTGCCACCCATCAATGCCCACATTGCCACAAATCAGTTTCACCAATCAGTGCCTCATCAACAGCGCTGCCCATCAGTGTCACCTACCAGTGCCCATTAGTGCCACCTATCAGTGGTACCTATTAGTAACACCTATCAGTGCCCATCAGGGCCCATCAGTGTCATCTTATCAGTGGCCATCAGTACCGCCTTATCTGTTCCCATCAGTGCTGCCTTATCAGTGCCCATCAATGCAGCCTATCAGTGCCCACCAGTTCCATCTATCAGTGCCCATCAGTGCTGCCTCATCAGCGCATATCAATGAAGAAGAAAAATTACCTGTTTGCAAAATTTACTAGCAAACTATGAAACATGATTTTTTTTTTTTTCAAAATTTTCCATCTTTCCATTTTTTTGTTTGTTTAGCAAAAAATAAAAACCCCAGCTGTGATTAAATACCACTAAAAGAATGCCCTATTTGTGTGGAAAAAAATATAAAAATTTCATCTGGGTACAGTGTTGTATGACCGCGTAATTGTCATTCAAAGTGCGACAGCGCTGAAAGCTGAAAATTGGTCTGGGCAGGAAGGGGGTTTAAGTGCCTTGTAAGCAAGTGGTTAAAATAACGCAGTGCTAAATAGCAAAAAATGCCCGGGTCATGGAGGGGGTAAAATCTTCCGGAGGTCAAGTGGTTAAGTCTAAATAATAGGAGCGAGCGATGTCACCTTGCTAAAATAAAGTACCGCTTGTATTGTGTTTATTTTATTGATCACATTAGGGGGAAAAGTTAACTAAGAAGCTTAATTTTTTTTTTTCCTGCAAGGCATATACAGTGCCTTGAAAAAGTATTCATACCCCTTGAAATTTTCCACATTTTGTCATGTTACAACCAAAAACCTAAATGTATTTTATTGGGATTTTATGTGATGGACCAACACAAAGTGGCACATAATTGTGAAGTGGAAGGAAAATGATAAATGGTTTTCCAATTTTTTTACAAGTTAATATGTGAAAAGTGTGGCGTGCATTTGTATTCAGCCCCCCTTAGACCCCTTTCACACTGGGGCGTTTTTCAGGCGCATTAGCGTTAAAAAAAAGCGCCCGTAAAGCGCCTGAAAGAAGCCCCATCTGCAATCCCAATGTAAAAGCCCGAGCCCTTTTACACTGCCAGCGCCCGAAAAATGCTGGTAAAGCGCCGCTTAAGACCACTTTCACACTGGGACGTTTTTCAGGCGGTTTTCGGACGCTGGCAGTGTGAAAGGGCTCGGGCCATCGGCGCTCCCAGCCTGGTGGCAAAAACACGAAAGCGCTGCAAAGAAGCTCCTTGCAGGACTTTTTTTGACACCCTGCCAGCGCAGCGCCCCAGTGTGAAAGCACTCGGGCTTTCCCATTGGGATTGCAGATGAGGCTTCTTTTAGGTGCTTTTTCTTAACGCTAAAACGCCTGAAAAACGCCCCAGTGTGAAAGGGGTCTTACTCTGATATTCCTAACTAAAATCTAGTGGAACCAATTGCCTTTAGAAGTCACCTCATTAGTAAATAGAGTCCACCTGTGTGTAATTTAATCTCAGTTTAAACACAGCTGTTCTGTGAAGCCCTCAAAGATTTGTTAGAGAACCTTAATGAACAAACAGCATCATGAAGGCCAAGGAACACACAAGACAGGTCAGGGATAAAGTTGTGGAGAAGTTTATAGCAGGGTTAGGCTATATAAGAAAAAAAATCTCAAGCTTTGAACATCTCACGAAGCACTGTTACAATCCATCATCAGAAAATGGAAAGAGTATGGCACAACTGCAAACTTACCAAGACATGGCCGTCCACCTAAACTGACCGGCCGGGCAAGGAGAGCATTCATCAGAGAAGAGCCAAGAGGTCCATGGTAACTCTGGAGGAGCTGCAGAGATCCACAGCTCAGGTGAGAGAATCTGTCCACAGGACAACTATTAGTCGTGTTCTCCACAAATCTGCCCTTTATGGAAGAGTGACAAGAAGAAAGACATTGGTGAAAGAAAGTCATAAGAAGTCACATTTGTAGTTTGTGAGAAGCCATGTGGGGGACACAGCAAACATGTGGAAGAAGGTGCTCTGGTCAGATGAGACCAAAATATAACTTTTTGACCGAAAAGCAAAACGCTATGTGTGGTGGAAAACTAACACTGCACATCACCCTGAACACACCATCCCCACCGTGAAACATGGTGGGGGCAGCATCATGGTGTGGGGATGTTTTTCTTCAGCAGGGACAGGGAAGCTGGTCAGAGTTGATGGGAAGATGATGGATGGAGACAAATACAGAGCAATCTTAGAAGAAAACCTGTTAGTCTGCAAAAGACTTGAGACTGGGGCGGAGGTTCACCTTCCAGCAGGACAACGACCCTAAACATACAGCCAGAGCTACAATGGAATGGTTTAGATCAAAGCATATTCATGTGTTAGAATGGCCCAGTCACAGTCCAGACCTAAATCACATTGAGAATCTGTGGGAAGACTTGAAAATTGCTGTTCACAGACGCTCTCCATCCAATCTGACAGAGCTTGAGATATTCTACAAAGAAGAATGAGCAAAAATGTCCCTCTCTAGATGTACAAAGCTGGTAGAGACATCCCCAAAAAGACTTGCAGCTGTAATTGCAGCGAAAGGGGGTTCTACAAAGTATTCACTCTGGGGGGCGCTATACAAATGTCCCCCCCCACACTTTTCACATATTTGTAAAAGTTTATCATTTTCCTTCCACTTCACAATTATGTGCCACTTTGTGTTGGTCTATCACATAAAATCCCAATAAAATCCATTTATGTTTTTGGTTGTAAGATGACAAAATGTGGAAAACTTCAAGGGGTATGAATACTTTTTCAAGGCACTGTATAATCTATTGAAATTTTTTCCCCTGCGAGGAACTACATGTCCCATCATGTCCTGCAGTACCTGGATGGCGGGTGGCCCGCGCTGGCTTGCACGGTGTGCTCCGTGTCTTGCTGAGCACAGGAAGTTTTGCCAGCGCTTGGCATGAGAACTCTCTAGGAGCTCGTTCACAGGGAGACATTTCCTGTTGTGAGCCATTTTTCCTTTTAATGCATATCTCACAATACTTCCTGTTTCCAGTATTATTTCAAATATTATCTCCTTTCACATTCTCTGTTCTTCAATAAGACCTGAATCCAGCCTGGTGTGGGAAGAAATCTTTTTTTTTTTTTTTTCCCTCCAACAAATTACCGGCACGGTGTGACAGATCGACATCCCTTCCTGCTACTAGTGACACTCTGTACACACCGTACGGAGACACGCTAAGACACTGGTTGTAGTACCTGGACGTTCACATCAATCCAGACATGAATGTACTGCATGGAACCACATCATTTTTTTTAAATACTTTTTTTATTGTCCTTTAACCAGTTCACACCCATGACAATTCTGGCATTTCAGATAAAAATCTGTATTGTTTTGCTATAAAATTACTTAGAACCCCCAAACATTATATATGTAATTATTGGATGTGGCACTGCTCTCTTTTGGCCTAGGGAAGCTAATCACCCTATCTAGCCCAAACATTATATAGATATTTTTTAACAGAGATACTAGAGAATAAAATAGTGGTTTTTGCAATTTTTTTTTATGTCACAGGGTATTTGCGCAGCGATTGTTCAAATGCATTTTTTTTAAAATACACTTTAATGAATTCTAATGCAAAAAAACACGATATATAGCCCATTTTTTGATACGGTATAAAAGAATGATGCCGAGTAAATAGATACCTAACATGTCACGCTTTAAAATTGCGCACGCTCATGGAATGGCATCAAACTACGGTAGTTAAAGAGGGAGTCCACCCAAACCACAAAAAAAAAATATTAAAAGCCAGCAGCTACAAATACTGCAGCTGCTGACTTTTAATAAATGGCCACTTACCTGTCCCAGGGTCCAGCGATGTCGGCAGGCGACGCAGAGAACCCGCTCGGTTCTCGGCAGCTGCCGCCGCCATCCTAGGTGAGGGAATCAGGAAGTGAAGCGTTGCCGCTTCACTTCCCGGTTCCCTACTGCGCATGCGCGAGTCGCGCTGTGCATCGTAGGTGGTCCCCGCTATCTCCTGGGAGCTGTGTGTTTCCCAGGAGGCAGCGTGGTGGGCACAGGAAGAGGCATAGACTCCCATGGGAGTCTATGCCGGAAGTGGGTGCAAATACCTGTCTTAGACAGGTATCTGCACCCCCCTCCCCCCTGAAAGGTGCCAAATGTGACACCGGAGGGGGGGAGGGTTCCGAAAAGCGGAAGTTCCATTTTTGTGTGGAACTCCGCTTTAAACATCTCCATAGGCGGCAATTTAATTTTTTTTATCCACCAGACTCACTCACCCAACATTGTCTCTCCCCTTGACTAGGCCCACTGACCCAACATTCTCTCCCCTCCACTAGGCCCACTCACCCAACATTGTCACTACCCCCCCTCCCACTAGGTACACTCTCCCAATATTGGCTCTCTCCTCTGCTAGGCACACTCACCCAACATTACCTCTTCCATTCTCTCAACACACTCGCTAACGTTGCTTCTTACACCAGGCTCTCTCACCCAAGATTGTCTCCCCCCCCTGCTGGGTCCACTCATCCAGCATTGTCTCTCCCCACTGCCAGGTCCACCTACCCAACTTTCTGTCCCCTCCACTAGGTCCACTCACCCAACATTTTCTCCCCTCCTCTAGGCCCACTCACCCAACATTGCCCCTCCTCTCCACTAGACCCACGCATCCAACATTGCCTCTCCCCTATGCTAGGCCCACTCACCCAAGATATGCCTCGTTTCCACTGAGCGGATCGGTTCGGGTCGAAACAGTTTGGAAGGCCTAGAATGGTCTGGCCTATTCAGGTGAGCGTTTCCACTGCAAGTCGGACCGAAAGGGGCCATACATGAGTTTAGAAAAAATGCCTAGCATGGCGTCACACGTCCACCAATCAGTGGAATGTATTGTAGCTCCGCCCTAACCGAACCGTACCATTTTCTATGGCCCCACATCTAAAGCAGGACCCTGAATGGTGCGGTCCGGTTCAGTTGTATGGGCCGCTTTCATAATGGAAACACTCAAAATAGCGTACTGTACTGTACCTAACCGAACCGATCCACTCAGTGGAAATGAGGCAATTGTCTCTCCCCTGAGCTAGGCACACTCCCGAATATTCTTCACCAGACTCGCTCACCCAACATTGTCTCTACCCTCTGCTAGGCCCACTCGCTCAGCAGTGTCTCTCCGCACCGGTAGACCCACTCACCCAACATTGCCTCCTGCCTCAGTTAGGTCCACTCACCTAACATGGTCTCTCCCTTCTGCTAGGTCCACTCACCCAGCATTCTCTCCCCTCCACTAGGCTCTCTCACCCAACACTGCCCCTCCCCTCCACTAGACCCACTCATACAACATTGCCTCTCCCGTACGCTAGGCAGGCCCACTCACCCAACATTATCTCTCCTCTCAGCTAGGCACACGCCCGAACATTCTTCACCAGACTCGCTCACCCAACATTGTCTCTTCCCTCTGCTAGGCACACTCGCCCAGCAATGTCTCTGCGCACCGGTAGACCCACTCACCCAACATTGCCTCCTTCCTCAGTTAGGTCCACTCACCTAACATGGTCTCTCCCCTCTGCTAGGTCCACTCACCCAGCATTCTCTCCGCTCCACTAGGCCCGCTCACCCAACACTGCCCCTCCCCTCCACTAGACCCGCTCATCCAACGTTGCCTCTCCCATATGCTAGGCAGGCCCACTCACCCAGCATTCTCTCCCCTCCACTAGGCCCGCTCACCCAACATTGCCTCCTTGTTCAGCTAGGTCCACTCACCTAACACAGTCTCCCCCCTCTGCTAAGTCCACTCACCCAGCATTCTGTCCTCACTGCTAGACCCACTAACCCAATATTGCCTCTCATCGCCCAATCACTAATATTGCTTTCCACACCAGGCTCACTCACCCAATATTGCCTGTCCACTCACTCAACCTTGCCTCTCCCCTTTGCTTGGCCAGCTCGCTAACATTGAATCCCTTTGGCAGGCCCACATTCCACTGGTATGTCTTCTAAAATATTGACTAGAGCCACATTGGCCCTAATCATGTGACCACAACCAGCATGCACCTTAGTCCAGTTTGCAAAAAGGTAGGTACAAATTTAGAAATCTGATAGTAGCATTTACTTGAATGCCATGTCTGACATTCTTCTTATAATTCCATACGCTAACCATTCTTACATATATGGTTTTGTAAATGCCCTTTCTAGTGGTCCTTGTGTAACATACATGGCTTTGGTAATGGTTTCTCTGTTGGTTCTCCATATATTGGGCAGTAAGACTAGCATGCTTACCTAATGACTGCAGAGATAAACTTGGTCGATTTTAGAGAATTTCTTTGTTAGAGATGAGCTTGGGTGTCTGTAGAACTACTCTCTAGTGCTTCTTTTGTTTTTGCTCTAATGAGTTGCGGGCCAGATCATTTGCACCCCACAGCTCACCTGTTTGTTAACGTGAGCTGTGGGGTGGGAATGGCCCAGCCCGTAGGTCATTGGAGTAAACAAAAGTGTGCAAATTTGCAGTTTGCTTAGAGAACAGTTTGGAGGATGCCTAAGCTCACCTCTACTCTTTACCTAATGAAGTAAGCCCCATGTAGTCTCTGAGTCAATCTAGGTGGACCTTACACAGAGTACACTCTCCCCACCCCTATGTGACCGCACTAGGCAAAGCATTGATTACTATTACCATACTGTCAGAGAAAGGGAAGGGAATCACATGTTCTCACGTTGAAGTGCGGGGGTGGTGTTTTCACTCCTGGTGGGCGGTGCAGTGGAGGAGTGAAGAAAAGGTATTTTCTGCTTGGAATGGGGTATTAACTGAACCTTTTGGTTGCTCTGTATAGCCAAAGCACAGGTTTACTGTCATGGACTGTGTGCATGGGTGCATTGGGTTCATTGGTGCCTACAGAACTGTGATCACCTTGTACTCTTGAAAAAAGAAGAGAACAGGCGCCTCCAGGTTAGAACCAGTAGCATTTAATAAATTACAAGTGCAATTATCCACTTACATCAAAGTAATAGACATCCGGCACATGTCCTATCCACACTGATGTGGCGTCTGTCCGTCCGCCTGTTAACAGCCTATGTCCTGTAAGCTTGAAAAAGGAGCGCACCTGTCTTGTTAGTCAGAGCACATGCTCCGAAACATCGTCGCGACCACCAGTGATGTCACCGCGCCCGACGCTGCTTTCCACCACCGACCAGAGCCTCAACCAAGACTCGGTCACAGCTCTCCAGTCCTCCAGAAACCCTACTGGACAGGATTCTCCTCGTATGGAAAAGCTGCTACAACGCTAAAGCGCTGGGCGGACGCCACATCAGTGTGGATAGGACATGTGCCGGATGTCTATTACTTTGATGTAAGTGGATAATTGCACTTGTAATTTATTAAATGCTACTGGTTCTAACCTGGAGGCGCCTGTTCTCTTCTTTTTGCATATCCTGGATTCTGCTCTCAACTTCCCTCTGAAGGCTTGCCCTGGTGTATGGACTTGTTGCAAACAATATACAAGTCTTTTCTCCTTCCCCTTTCTCCCCCCACTTCCCCCTTTATTTTCAGTCTCTACCCCTCTCCATTTATGTAAAGAACTTCATAACAAGGACTGAATTGATGGACTTTTTTTATATCATGCATACCAAGTGACAGCGCCATTATCCCCTATGTTTTTACCTTGTACTCTTGTCTTCTGCAGGTTTGGCCATTGGGGATGTTCCTGATAAACAGCCTATCGGCATCGTTCTCACAGTGCTGGGTGTTGTGGTGTTAGACTTTTGTGCCGATGCCACCGAAGGGCCAATCCGCGCTTACCTGCTGGATGTGGCAGACAACGAAGAGCAGGATATGGCACTTAATATTCACGCCTTCTCAGCTGGTACGTACCTCGCTCATTATAGGCTTCTTGGCATTGGACAAGGAGAACTTTTGTATAGCGAGACCATGTAAAACATTGCATTATAATTGTGTGCATGGAGGTTTTTCCCATTAGCTTAAGGTGCAACTCCAATGAAAACATTTTGTCAGGCAAAAAAAACAAAGTGTCTGGTGTCACAGAGACACCTGTGGGAAGGTTGTGTAGTGATGTGGTGAGCTGTAAAGCAAGAAATGTCCCAACCAATCATGTCATGATGAAGAGGTGTTTAGTGATAACACCAGTAATGTCTTTCGTGCAGCCTGTGAGATAACAGATGTAAAACACAGATTAGCTGGGCGGCTGTAGACAGAGCTATCGATGGTGAGTGTAGCTGGATGCAGAGCTGTCTACATGGACACGCTTATTACCGCTGCTAGATCTTCATCCAGAGGAAGTGACAAGTTCTCACAAAATGCCTCATTGGTGTTATCAAAAAATACTACTTTATCATGAAAAGCTTGGTCGGGACCATTTGTTCATTCATGGTCCACCACATAACTACACTACCTTTCCATGGACGGCTCTGTGACACCAGACACTTTCAGGTTTGTTTCCAACAACATTGAATCCACATTGCCATCCTGATATCCCCCAGGTGGATCTAGGATTGGGCATTGAACATTGAGACTAAACATGCGTGGAAACAGACGCAAGTGCCGAGTACAGGTTGCATCCACCTATATTAGTTGGTCACTTGGATCCTCAACAGACGGAACTCGTATTATCCTCATATTTCCATTTTTTAAATGATCTCTCCTCTTGAACCATAATAAATACTACACTAGAAGGGTTCTCCTGCAACCTTCTTCTTTTTCCCTAGTGATTACTCCGTAAACCACATGATAGTGTCAAAACCTTTTTAATCTTTTCCAAATAGAGTCAGGAAGGGTGAAATTGTGTGTTGAGTTTGTATTGCTGTCTGTGTCTCTGTTGGGGAGATTACAATCCATATTCCAATCGCACAAGTTCCTGAGAATGAGTGCTAAGAAGTACCGGGTGCTGCAGTGACCACCAGCTGGATACTGGAGCATGCGCAATACAATGTACTTTAATGCCGCGTAAACACGACCGGTCTTTCCATCGGACCGAAGTCTGACAGTCTTTCCAATGGAGTTCCGCTGAAACGGACTTGCCTACACACGATCACACCAAAGTCCGTTTGTTTAGAACGCGATGACGTAAGACGGGACTAGAAAAAGGAAGTTCAATAGCCAGTAGCCAATAGCTGCCCTTGCGTCGTTCTTGGTCGTCGGACTAGCATACAGACGAGGGGTTTTCCCGAACTGAGTCCATCGGAAAGATTTGAAACTTGTTCTATTTCTAGGTCCGTCGGAATTTTCGGAAAAAAAAAAAAAGGTCCGATGAAGCCCACACACAATCGGAATGTCCGACGGAATGGTTTTTTCTGCCGGAAACTCCGGTCGTGTGTACTCGACATTACTGGTTCCCGACGGGCTCACGCAGATATAATGCGGCAGAATGGCTCCCCTGGGCGAAATTCCATATAGGTAGGTCCTTCCCTTTCTCGGACACCAGAGGGCGCGCCCGCTGCACGGCAAGGGACCCAATGCGCGTTGCTGGCCGCCGGCTACGCGCGATTGCATGCACGAGCGCCAGCACGGGGATTTGTCCCTGTGCTGTCCGGGAAGAGGAGACATGTCGTTTGTTCCTACTAAGTAGGAAAAACGATAGGTCTCCTCTCCTAGTCACTCCCATCCCCACATAGTTAGAACACACTGAGGGAACACAGAGTTAACCCCTTGATCGCCCCCTAGTGTTTAACCCCTTCCCTGCCAGTGACATTTATACAGTAATCAGTGCATTTTTATAGCACTGATTGCTGTATAAATGCCACTGGTCCCAAAAAAGTGTCAAAAGTGTTTGATCTGTCTGTCGCAATGTCGCAGTACCACTAAAAATCGCAGATCACCGTCATTACTAGTAAAAAAAAAATAATAATAAAAATGCCATAAATCTTTTGCATAGTTTGTAGACGCTATAACTTTTGTGCAAACCAATCAATTTACGCTTATTGCGATTTGTTTTTTTACCAGAAATATGTAGAAGAATACATATTGGCCTAAACTGATGAAATTTGTTTTTTTATAAAAAATTTTGGGGATATTTATTATAGCAAAAAGTAAAAAATATTTAAATTTTTTTCAAAATTGTCTCTAATTTTTGTTTATAGCGCAAAAAAAAAAAAAAAAAACAAAAAACACCAAAACACAGAGGTAATCAAATACCACCAAAAGAAACCTGTTTGTGGGGAAAAAAAGGACGCAAATTTCGTTTGGGTACAGCATCGCACGACCGCGCAATTGTCATTTAAAGCGATGCAGTGCCAAATTGTAAAAGGTGCTCTGGTCGGGAAGGGGGTAAAATCTTTTCGGGGGCTGAAGTGGTTAAAGCCTAGTACACATGATCAGAAAAATCGTATACAAAAAATAACGCTTTTGAAGCGATCGTACGATAATCTGATGATTGCTACACAGCTTTCGAGAGCCAATCAGGAGAGGTCGTGCGAAATTATCTGATTGGACAAGCACGAAATTTTTTTTTCGTATGATACCAGATCATACAATTTTTTTTGTTCAATCAGTACAACATTCCTCCAAAAATACAATCCAAATACGATCCAACAGATGACATCACTTCTGAATTTTTATTCGGTCGTATGAGAATTTTCGTAACTTTAGTAGCCTTCAATTTCAATATAAAATTAACATGCAAAAAAACAAAACAAAACGGACGATCATTCGTCCCATAATCTCATTGTGTGTCCCGGGCTTAAGTCCCAGAGCACCTTGAGTTGAATTCTGCAGCAGTCTATGGGGACAGGTTCTCTTAAAAGAAGATAAAGTCATACAAGTGGCTCCGGGGTCTGAACATGCAAATTCAGATTTAGATAAACATTCTGGTGTTCTCGCCGCAGTATCATTTCCTCTTGGCAGACGCGACTGTTTATATGTCATGTCTGCGACACTTCTTCTTCTATTGTCTTTTTGGCAGCACATTTTTGCAGACCTGCTCTGTGATTTATCATATGCACCTGCTGCATCGCCTCTTCCCCTTCCCTATAGTAGCCTGGTGTCTGCACCAATATCTGCACCAATGTCTGCCCCAATGTCCTCCATCAAAGCACACCTGCCTAA
This sequence comes from Lithobates clamitans, assembly GCA_037952925.1. Taxonomy (NCBI): domain Eukaryota; kingdom Metazoa; phylum Chordata; class Amphibia; order Anura; family Ranidae; genus Lithobates; species Lithobates clamitans. The sequence continues at coordinate 67,513 of JBBGZY010001506.1, forward strand.
GAGAAATACAGTACAAATAAATAAAAAAATATATCTTTTTTAATAGATGGAAAGATGAAAAATGACTGAAGGTCCGCTTTAAATACATGATTTTTGACCTGGTATTAGCCCCAGTACAGCAGGGCCGAAGGGTGATAGGGAGAAGCAGCACAAAGAGCTAGCCCATGTGCTACCACGGAGAACAGTCAGGAGAAGAGAGCAGAGTATCATGGGGATGCCCTCATCACTGTACCACTTACCTTTAAACTGTTCCATTACTAGCTGGGGTGGGTCCAGGACGGGTTCAGAGGAAGTGGGTTAAATAACACTGGTCATTAGACTGAGGGCATCTAGTGGCAGAACAGAAGTACTGCAAGGGGCAGCTCTGGATTTAAAGTAAATATTGCAACTAAAGCTGCTTTATTTTATGTGGTTACTTTTGACTGGAGTTCTGCTTTAAGGACTCGGGCACACAGTTCTATCTCCTGTAGATGGGGGAGGGGGGACTGTAGCCAGAAATCAGAATAGTGTCGCAGAGAATAGCAAATCTTTATGCATCAGTGAATCCCTGAATATCTGACTCATCCATTTCTTTTTTGGGGGGGAAAAATAAATAAAAGCAAAAACCCTTGCTTGAGGACAGGAAAAACTGCGGTGTGTGTATATTTATATTGTATCTTATGCACTGGATATATTTTACATACAAAGGCAAAGCTAGCATTTATATACTAGGGAGATGGCGAAGGTATTGAATTTATTCTTCTCCTCAGTCTTCCCGAGGGAATCGGGGGGCTTCAGTAACCAAAACTGCAGTGTTTATCCTCATGACACAACACAGGAAGCACCTCCATGGTTAACAGAGGACAGAATTAAAATTAGACTTGGGGAACTTAACATTAATAAATCACCGGGACCAGATGGCTTGCATCCGAGGGTACTTGGGCAACTCAGTCAAGTAATTGCCAGACCATTGTTCCTAATTTTTATTGACAGTCTACTGACTGGAATGGTACCAGCTGATTGGAGAAAAGCCAATGTAGCACCAATATTTAAAAAGGGCCCAAAATACATCCCTGGGAATTACAGACCAGTTAGCCTAACATCAATAGTATGCAAGCTCTTGGAGGGGATGATAAGGGACTATATACAAGATTTTAGTAATGACAACGATATCATTAGCTGTAATCAGCATGGATTCATGAAGAATTGTTTTTGCCAATCCAATCTTTTAACCTTCTATGAGGAGGTGAGTTGCCATAAGGGAAGGCTCGTAGACGTGGTGTATCTGGATTTTGCAAAAGCATTTGACACAGTTCCCCATAAACGTTTACTGTACAAAATAAGGTGCGTTGGCATGGACCATAGAGTGAGTACATGGATTGAAAACTGGCTACAAGGGCGAGTTCAGAGGGTGGTGATAAATGGGGAGTACTCGTAATGGTCAGGGGTGGGTAGTGGGGTTCCCCAGGGTTCTGTGCTGGGACCAATCCTATTTAATTTGTTCATAAATGACCTGGAGGATGGGATAAAGAGTTCAATCTCTGTATTTGCGGACAATACTAAGCTAAGCAGGGCAATAACTTCTCCGCAGGATGTGGAAACCTTGCAAAAAGATCTGAACAAATTATTGGGGTGGCAACTACATGGCAAATGAGGTTCAATGTAGAAAAATGTAAAATAATGCATTTGGGTGGCAAAAATATGAATGCGATCTATACACTGGGGGGAGAACCTCTGGGAGAATCTAGGATGAAAAAGGACCTGGGGGTCCTAGTGGATGATAGGCTCAGCAATGGCAGGCAATGCCAAGCTGCTGCTAACAAAGCAAACAGAATATTGGCATTAAAAAGGGGATCAACTCCAGAGATAAAACGATAATTCTCCCACTCTACAAGACTCTGGTCTGGTCGCACCTGGAGTATGCTGTCCAGTTCTGGGCACCAGTCCTCAGGAAGGATGTACTGGAAATGGAGCGAGTACAAAGAAGGGCAACAAAGCTAATAAAGGGTCTGGAGGATCTTAGTTATGAGGAAAGGTTGCGAGCACTGAACTTATTCTCTCTGGAGAAGAGACGCTTGAGAGGGGATATGATTTCAATATACAAATACTGTACTGGTGACCCCACAATAGGGATAAAACTTTTCCTCGAAAGGGAGTTTAATAAGACACGTGACCACTCATGAAATTAGAAGAAAAGAGGTTTAACCTTAAACTACGTAGAGGGTTCTTTACTGGAAGAGCAGCAACGATGTGGAATTCCCTTCCACAGGTGGTGGTCTCAGCGGGGAGCATCGATAGTTTCAAGAAACTATTAGATAAGCACCTGAATGACCGCAACATACAGGGATATACAATGTAATATTGACACATAATAACAAACATAGGTTGGACTTGATGGACTTGTGTCGTTTTTCAACCTCACCTACTATGTAACACTTCTAAATTATTAAATGCTAATAACATTTCTCTATGCATTATTCTTCTGAGCCTGTAGGTATAAATGGTTAAACTGCAATTCCTGTCATAACTGGCCGTTCACCATTGCCCTTTATAAATCGTACTTAGGCTGTAAGATAATGAACATTTTCAGCAATGTAAAGCATGCCTGGTTTACAGCTTGTAAGCTTCATAAATTATTTCTTATGATCTAAATATATTCAGCAAAAGCCGTGCTGTGCAGTGTGGAAACTATACTCGTGAAAAATGTAAAAGTGAAACGTTAATTTTGGATAGAGTGGAAGAACGGACTAGACCGGGGTCAGGAGCATTTTCCACATTAGCTCCAATTTCTGCACCTTCATACTTCAGATCACCCCAATTCCTGTCCCTCTATACCTCAGATCACCCCAATTCCTGTACCTTCATACCTCAGATCACCCTAACTCCTGCTCCTTCACACCTCAGATCACCCCAATTCCTGTACCTTCATACCTCAGATCACCCTAACTCCTGCTCCTTCACACCTCAGATCACCCCAATTCCTGCACCTTCACACCTCAGATCAGTCCCAATTCCTGCACCTTCACACCTCGGATCACCCCAATTCCTGCACCTTCACACCTCAGATCACCCCAATTCCTGCACCTTCACATCTCAGATCACCCCAATTCCTGCACACTTACACCTCAGGTTATCCCAGATTCCTGCACACTTACACCTCAGACCACCCCTAATTTCTGCACTTTCATACCTGAGATCATCCCCGATTCCTGCACCTTCTCATCTCAAATCAGCCCCGATTCCTGCACACTTACACCTCAGATCACCCCAACTCCTGCACCTTCATACCTCAGATCACCCTAACTCCTGCTCCTTCACACCTCAGATCACCCCAATTCCTGTACCTTCATACCTCAGATCACCCTAACTCCTGCTCCTTCACACCTCAGATCACCCCAATTCCTGCACCTTCACACCTCAGATCAGTCCCAATTCCTGCACCTTCACACCTCAGATCACCCCAATTCCTGCACCTTCACATCTCAGATCACCCCAATTCCTGCACACTTACACCTCAGGTTATCCCAGATTCCTGCACACTTACACCTCAGACCACCCCTAATTTCTGCACTTTCATACCTGAGATCATCCCCGATTCCTGCACCTTCTCATCTCAAATCAGCCCCGATTCCTGCACACTTACACCTCAGATCACCCCAACTCCTGCACCTTCACACATCAGATCAGTCCCAATTCCTGCACCTTCGCACCTCAGATCTTCCCAATTCCTGCACCTTCACACCTCAGATCTTCCCAATTCCTGCACCTTCACACCTCAGATCACCCCAATTCCTGCACCTTCACACCTCAGATTGCCCCAAGTCCTGTACTTTCCCACCACAGATCACCCCCAATTTCTTCACCTTTATATCTCATATCGTCCCCACTTCCCACACCTCCACATTTGCAATCACCTCAATTCCTGCATCTTCACACCTCAGATCAGCCCCAATCCTTGCACCTTCCAACCTCAAATCACCTCATTTGCTACACCTTCACACTTCAGATCAGCGCCAATTGCTGCACCTTCACACCTCAGATCGCACCAATTGCTGCACCATCACACCTTAGATCACCATCAATTCATGCACCTTCATAAATGCAAGGGTTTTATGTTAATTTCTGCTGCAACTGGCAGTTCCACTAGATGAAGAAAGAGGGTTAGCGGATGGTCTTCTTCACATAACGGCAGCAGGTGGGCCTATGCTGGTAGGTCCGTGATTTTGGGCAGACCTCCCTAAAACAAGGGAGTTGTCAACTACAGCTTATGACAAAGGCTGTATTTGTAGGGAGCAGGGGCCCCACCAGTCTTCCCGCTGGCCAGTCGTAGCCTGCAAACATGCCACGTGATAAAATTCTGGGTGCCACTGAAAATGACACAATGTACTTGCCCTTACACATGTGCCTTACTGTAGGTTGCCTGTCCCTGGGCTAGAACCTATGTTGGATTTTTAATGAATTTTCCCCATTAGGCAGGATTTCCCCACGCTTTCTGCCTAGGTGGTCACCAGGACTGCAAGTGAAAAGAAATGTCTTCCAGCCGAGTCACATACAGCAGTTAGAGCCACTTTAAAATCATAACCTCTGTCAGGCTTTTTACTGTCTGTTTCCAGGTAGTGACATTTTGCTCACAAAAGAAAGAGACAGAAAGAGGGGATCCTGGACTGTAAGGTGCCAAATAGTACAAGAACTAATAAGTATAAAAAGTATTAAGCCCTGTACACACGATCGCACATTCCGACAACAAAATCCATGTTTTTTTTCCCGACGGATGTTGGCTCAAACTTGTCTTGCATACACACGGTCACACAAATCTTGTCGGAAATTCCGAACGTCAAGAACGCGGTGACGTACAACACGTAAGACGAGCGGAGAAAAAGAAAGTTCAATAGCCAGTGCGGCTCTTCTGCTTGATTCCGAGCATGCGTGGAACTTTGTGCATCTGAATTGTGTACACACGATCGAAATTTACGACAACGGATTTTGTTGTCGGAAAATTTATAATCCAGATCTCAAATATTGTGTGACAGAAATTCCGATGGAAAATGTCCGGTGGAGCCTACACACAGTCGGAATTTCCGACAACAAGCTCCCATCGAACATTTTCCGTCGGAAAATCCGACTGTGTGTACAGGGCATTACAAACCTCTATTAATTGTTAACCATTAAAAAGCTCTACAGTTTATTGTATAGAACATAGAAAACCTTGCATAAAAACATCCCCATATAGCATTGTATGCTGATGTGAATGTACAATGTATATGTAAAGCGCTGTGTAAATTGACGGCGCTATATAAGTACCTGAAATAAATAAATAAAATAAATAAATATCTTAACGACAAACATTGCTCATTTAATACATTAAAAGAGAAACCCCAACGCATTTCAACTTGTATGTCTTCTTCAGGGGGATTTCTCACTAGAGAAACAGGAAATGAAAATCTCCCCAAATGAAGGAACATCCTTCCTTTGACCATTATCACGTAAACAAGTGTCAATGGTAGTTGTAACATTTTGCATCCCTCTTGCATTCACCCTCTGTGACAATGGTCACCAGGATAAGTAGCAAGGGTAGGTCCCCCCAGCGGGACACAGACCACCAGAAAACCTAGCCCCTGTCCTAAATCTATCTAAAATAAAAAAAATAAATAAAAAAAGTTTAGACTGTGGTACCTTAAGAGTCATTAGTTTTGTAGTTTATTGTTTCTATTTTATTTTATTTTTTTACTCCTAGGTCTTGGTGGAGCAATTGGCTATATGCTTGGTGGGCTGGACTGGACTCAAACGTTCCTTGGAACTATGTTTAAATCTCAGCAGCAAGTCCTTTTCTTTTTCGCAGCCATTATATTCACGGTGTCCGTTGGCCTCCACCTTTTCAGTATTGAGGAAGAACAGTACAGCCCCCAACAGGACCGCCTAGAGGACGAAGTGGACACCATGTCAAGCGGAAGATTAAACAGCACGCTCGCCCCAATGTCTCGGTTAAACGTCATTAATGAAGAGGAACCCTACACAAACTTTCATGATGAAGTGCAGTCAGAACATGATCTCAACCTCGACTTCCTTGAGGTGGATATCGTAAGAAGTAAAAGTGATTCGGTCTTGCATATGGCGGAAGCCACATTGGATTATGAATCCGAGTTTCTTCATTACATTGAACCCTCCATTTTCCAAGATTGTTCATACCCCAACACCCCGCGCAGCACCAGCCAGGAGCTTATGCAGTCCAAATTTAACCGTCTTTCGGCGTTCCTCAGGGAGAACGAACGAGAAGAGGAGATGTTGCTTGATAATCACATTAATGAAGCCAAAGTTCCGAACGGCGGTGACGCACTACAGAGTGAGAACATGAACGGGCAAACCAGAATCGGCATGAAACAGTCCTGCACCGCGAGCTCCATGCGTCGGAGAAGGCACATGTTCTATCGTCAGCCTTCGTACACCTTCTCGTATTATGGCAAGGTAGGATCCCACAAGTACCGCTTCAGGAGAGCCAACGCCATCTTGCTTATAAAATCCTCGCGCAGCATGAACGACATTTACGACATGCAGAAGAGGCAGCGTCAGAAACAGAGGCACAGAAATCAGAGCGGAGCCACCAACTCCAGCGGTGACACCGAGAGTGAGGAAGGAGAGACTGAGACAACTGTCAGGCTGCTCTGGCTGTCCATGCTGAAGATGCCGAAAGAGCTGATGCGTCTTTGCGTTTGTCACTTGCTAACCTGGTTTTCTATTATTGCTGAAGCAGTGTTCTATACAGATTTCATGGGTCAGGTCATCTTTGAAGGTGACCCCAAGGTAAGTGCAATATGATACAGGAGAGCTTTACCCCTTTATGACCTTTTGCCTTATTGATGCCTAGTCCAAATTTAGTGCCTTCAATATGCACCAGTTGATTTGGTAATAACGCTCACTAATTTGCCCACCTTTATCATTTTTTTTTTTCAACAAAGTTTTTATTGATTGAACAGAATAATATAATAGAACATAACATTGTAATGGTCGAACATTCACATTAATAAATTATTGGAAATGTATCACATTTTACATCTGAACAATAATTTTTTGTAAAATATTGATAAATTTTAAAACAAAACGGGAAAATTTAATTTATGCATATAATTGTATCAAAGAGATGTTATGATCTTTGTATAATTAGTTCATACCACCTTTATCATTTTTACATTTTTTGAGGATGTATAAGGTTTTTATTTGGTACAATGTTTTATTTAATACCCTGCTTCGATTTTTTTTTTTTACTATAGAGTGACAAAAAAAATTCACAATTGTGTCCTTTTTTTTTTTTTTTTAAAGCAGAGCTCCAGATTTATAAAAAATATATAAATTAAACAGCAGTGGAAAAAAAACAGTACTTGCTCTCTGCGCTTACATAAAACTATTGATGTAGCTCAATGAAAACAGAAAACATACAATCAAAAATAAAGTCCATATAGTCCACAAACATAAAGTGAATCCGCCACCAATATGATATGAATTCTTAGGGGTTGATTTACTAAAACTGGAGAGTGCAAAATCTGATGCAGCTCTGCAAAGCCACCAATCAGCTTCCAGGTTTTATTGTCAAAGCTTAAAGCGGAGTTCCACCCAGAAATGGAACTTCCGTTGATCGGATTCCATCCCCCCCTCCGGTGTCACATTTGGCACCTTTCAGGGGGGAGCAGATACCTGTCAAATCCAGGTATTTGCTCCCACTTTCTGCAAAAGAGCGCCGCACACTGTGCAGCAAATTACGCTATGTCCGGCCCCTCCTTCACCCCCCGCCCCCCGCTGTCTTCTGGGAGACACACATTCAGAATGCGCAGCGTGACTTGCGCTTGCGCAGTAGGGAATCAGGAGTGAAGCACTGCCTGGTTCCCTTACCAGGAAGGGCAGCACCCATGAGTCGATCCGAAGTGCCGACATCGCGGCCTCCCTGGACAGTTAAGTGTCCATATATTAAAAGTCAGCTGTAGCTGCTGACTTTTAATTTTTTTTTTCCAGGCGGAACTCCACTTTAATTGAACAAGCAGAAATTAGAAGCTGATTGGCTACCATGCACAGCTGCACCAGATTTTACATTCCCCAGTCTTAGTGAATCAACCCCTTATGCCGTGTACACACGAGCGGACTTTTCAGCATCAAAGGTCCAACGGTCTTTCCGACGGACTTTCGACGGAGTTACGACGGACTTTCGACGGAGTTACGATGGACTTTCGAACAACTGGACTTGCCCACACATGAACGGACTAAAGTCCGTTTGAAAGTCCGTTCGTTTGATCGTGATGACGTACGACCAGACTAGAATATAGAAGTTCATAGCCAGTAGCCAATAGCTGCCCTTGCGTCCTTTTTTGTCCGTCGGACTAGCATACAGTCGAGTCCGTCAGAAAGATTTGAAGCATGTTCCAAATCTAAAGTCCGTCTAATTTTTGACAGAAAAGGATTGTCCAAATGATTCGTGTTTACACGGCATTAGTGTCTTCCAGTACCTTTAAATGCTGTCCATGTTGTGCATGCAGCCACCACATGCTATTTTGAAATGCCCACCTCTCAGTATTAGCCCCAATACAAAATCAAGGTCTAACAAGCACCCTCCTTGGGCTATGTAATCCAATGCTGCAGGTATAAGCTTGGGAATAAAAATTATATTTAGTCTGTGACTAGCACTGTTGGGAAAATCAAGGCTGTCTCTCAGAGTGGGCTGGGAACCCAAACACAGCAAAAGAAGAGGGTAATAGGAAAGAGAGGCGTCAATTCAACAATAGTGTAATATGTTGTTATTGTGTAACAAGATGTAAATCCAATAAAAAAATGCACTCACAAACGTCCGTAAGGAACAAGCATGTAATAAACCCCAGAGCAAGCATCAGTGGTGAATCTGTGTGGGGCCGGAGCCTCCGAGATGAAAGATCTGCTACAGCGATCTGTGGAGAGATCACCGTGAGCAGCTGGGAAGCAGAGGAGCTGTCAGATGCCTGTGACGAAGGAGCCAATCGGGAACGCGTTTCGGAGGCTAGGTATCGCCTCCTTCATCACCATGAAAAATGTATACTTACATTGGTCTATGCTGGACTAAGGTAACTATACAGCACAAACCATACCTGGGGTTCAGCTTTAAAGGGGTTGTAGAGGCAGAAGGCTTTTTTATCTTAATGCATTCTATGCATTAAGATGAAAAGCCTTCTGTGTGCAGCAGCCCCCCTCTGCCCCCTAATACTTACCTGAGCCCCATCTCTAGCCAGCGATGTCCACGAGTCCCTCGGCTGCCCTGCACTCTCCCTCCTGATTGGCTGAGACACAGCAGTGGTGCCATTGGCTCCCAATGCTGTTAATCAAACGCAATTAGCCAACCAGGAGAGAGAGGGGGTGGGACCAAACCGCAGTTCGTGTCTGAATGGATAAACGGAGCTGCAGCTCGGCTTGGGTGCCCCCATAGCAAGCTGCTTGCTGTGGGGGCACTCGGCAAGAGGGAGGGGCCAGGAGCTACAGCCAGGGACCCGAGAAGAGGAGGATCGGGGCTGCTCTGTTCAAAACCAACTGCACAGAGCAGGTAAGTATAACATGTTTGTTATTTTAATAGAAAAAAAAAAACTATATTCCCTATCTGCAGGCAACACATAAGCAAGTGCCTTGGCTTTTGGTCACATGACTATTCCAGGATGGAGCCTGTAGTAGCGTCTGCTTCTCGCAACATTTCAACCCTTCTGTTGTTTTTTATTTTATGTACCCCAGAAAGGCTGTTATCACCACATTTCAAGATAACGGTCAAGTTCACTAGTAATTTTTTTTTATCGTTATTGGGCCCACTTTCATACTCTGAGCATTTTTTATAGCAGGGTATTTATACTGGTGCCTTTGATGCTTTATTCTGAGTATCTTTAGTGTATGGTCTGACTGGTTCTGCTCAGCCTTTCTTCCACTATCCTACTACCTGGCCAGGGCACTCAATGCAAATACACAGCCTGAACTCCATCCACTTTGTTGGAAAGGCCACCATACACTATTAGCCGATTGATGAGCCTTCGGGTGAACGGAGTTTGGGATTCTTATGCAGGATATCATAATTATTAATCTCAGTTGTGTTAATGAACTGACTTGACACTGATTGTTCTTCCTCTAGGCTCTCACCAACTCTACAGAACTCCATAACTACAACACCGGTGTGCAGATGGGCTGCTGGGGACTGGTGATATACGCTGCTACTGCTGCCGTCTGCTCAGGTAACTGGCTCTTCTCTACTTTGCTTCTATTGCTTCTCAGCCTTTTAGCTAAGATCAAGTGTAAGATCTGTTCTCATCAGTGATCCAGTGGAGGCGCTGTGCTACTATCCTGACATGACCAAGGTTGGGGTGGTGGCTATGCAAATCTGCTGGACTGATGGGGACCTGGAAGGATAGTATCGGCAGGAACTGAAACCGGAGCGCCTAAACGCAATTGGGGGCTGGTAGTAAGTTCTCCTCGAAAAAGCTGGAAGGGTCCATTACTTCCTGGTTTGAGTGGTCTACCCTGTCTGGCCATGGGCTGGGAAGGCAGATGATCCGTGGTGTCTGTGCCCCCTGGGAATGGTCACCCTAGGGGTGCTCTTAGTAACACTTGGGTGTGGGACCCCACGGTGTGAAAAGAACTCACGGTCACAGTCACCAAAGTTTTTTCTGCACTATGCCTTTTAAGGCCTGGCCTTTTGGCTAAGTCTGGGGGCAATTTTTGTTTACCCGTCCTCAGGCCAATGCACAATTTGGGGGCGGCCACTTTTTTATTTTTACCATTTATTTATCTCCCACGTTTGTCACTTTTACTTTTGTGTGTTTTTCACTGGATGAAGGATGTGAGTCCTCGGGCTTACCCTTACGTCTAAGGGGAGAATGTGTGGCCTTCTGGTTCCTTCCTCCCCTGTCTCTGGGGGGTCTTTCTTTGGGAGAGCTCCTCTGACTTAGTATTCGGGGATGGCTTTGGCTGTCCTAGAAGAACGGTGGTCTGCCAAGCCTTCTGGCTAGGCAGACTATGTTGAACCTATTTCCCCGTCGGGAGCCTTGTGCCCCGGGGGTCAGGGTACGAATCCTACTCCTTCGGGGGGTGGACAAAAGCACACCCTTAAGTGCACTTTTTTGTGTGTTTTCACAAGCACGTTTTTTTTTTGTACACATGTTTTTTTCTCTTTATAGAATTTTTGCACCACCGCAGATCTAAAAATAAAACTGGCTCTGCTCTACTGATGTCTGACAGCTTCTATTCTGAGAATATGTTTTAATTATGTAATCCATCTGTGAGGCTTCCATCCAAGCCCATATTGTACCATGTCTAGCTATTGAAGTGTACCTGCCTGCGTCGGTGTGCCTTATCAGTTCCCAGGGGCTCAGTGTGACATCAGAATTGAATCGACCGATAGCGTAAGCTCCTGGTTTGGCAATGTAGCAGCCATAAACAGTTTTTGTATTTGTATGAAAGGGTATCATATGTGTTTTAAATAAAGATTTACACTACTCATTTATATCATTAATAATATTATTATTATACAGGATTTATATAGCACCCACAGTCCTTTTCAATATAAAGGGAGACAGTACAGTTGCAATACAATTTAAGACAAAATGATTAAGAGTTTGACCCTGCTCTTTAGAGCTTACAATCTAAAGAGGGTGTGGGGGGCAAGTGATGCAAAAGGATAATAACTGTTAGGGGTGAGCTGGAGAGCAGGTACGAACAGCTGCTTGGAGTTTCTTTTCTCTGGAACGTAGTGTAATAATTTTGACCACCATTGATCTGAGTTAGCAAGCTTGTGAAGTTTCTCCCAATGGCAGTATGCACACATTTATCCTGAGCTCCTGCGTTGAAGATTACATGACTTTCCACGTCATGAGTAGCGGTCAAGACCAGTCTATTTGAATGAGCCTTGACATTTATTGTGACGAACACCTGCTTTGGTCCAGTTCATATAAAATGTTTTACATTTTTCATCATTGTAAGCCCTGAAGAAGGAGGTGTGATGAGCCCCCAACTGGCATTGGCCATCCATGCGATATTTATTATGATCAATAAAGACTTACTGGAATTGAAGCAACCTTGTGGCGCTATCATTTTTCTACCTAATGCTGACATTCTGAAGACATCTGAAGACATCTGTAGTCCAGTGTTTCTTAACCTTTAATCAGTCAAGGCACCCTTTAAAATTATGGACAGTCTCAAGGCACCCTTTAAAATTATAGACAGTCTCAAAGCACCCCATTCTAAAATGTAAAAAACGATTCTAATAGTTTTACATGCGGCAGCATCGACACATGTAGGACACCCAACATTAGAGGTGAATTATTCTAACAAAGCAAATACACTTTTGCACACTAGTACCGACTAGTACTCCAGTGTTTCTCCTCTCCCTCAGTTTCCCTCCATAACTCAGCTAATGTGACCCCGGTGTTGACGGAGAGGGTCAAACAAGAATGCTATGCAGGCGATCAACAACCTTCTTATCATCACCGATGACATCACTGGTTGTTAGGATGTCAGTTCCTGGAATATTGTAATGGTGCACAATGAAAACCTGTGGCTTTTTGTGACTAAAAGGCAGGCTTGATCCATCTGCTGACTTGTATACAGTTTTGGGCAATTTTTAGGCATTTTACCAAGGCACCCCTGAAGAAACCTCAAGACACCCCATGGTGCCTGGGCGCCCTGGTTGAAAAAGGCTGCTCTAGTCCCATCAGCTTCTATAGATCTGCCCTTTTTTCAAATAACTAAGGACACCTTCTCATATTGTGGACAGGAAGTGATAGGAAACATCTAATATTTTAATAGCCATGCCAATATGGAAGTCCTACGTGATAACAACAGCTTCTATGAGTTACTCTCTAGTGTCCTTGGAAAGTAGTGTAATAATATTTACCACCTCTGATCATATTTGATGAGTTTGAAGTTTTTACTAATGTCTTAATGGGACACAAATATAAACAGCAAGGCATTCTAACCATTCCCTACTCTGTCCAAACTTAAAAAAAAAAAAGAAAAGTTTTTGGCTATATGCACACTTTAAACTTCAATTATACACACACCGCTAACTGAGTGCCCACGTCCCCAAGTGTAGATATTTGCCAGCACACCATGAATCTTCATGTTAAGTCCAAATGATTTTTTATTGAAGTATGATCACATCACAAACAAGAGAGTGCAACATTTCAGAATCACGCAGGTCCCCTTCATGTGATACAGAAGGAGAACAGGAATTTGCATACCAGAATTGGCATGAAACAGTCCCGCACTGTGAGCTCCATGCATTAGAGAAGACACAGGTATCGCATGCCTGATGAAGGGGTCCTGCGTGTCTCCGAAACATTGCACTTTCGTTTGTGATGTGATCACACTTCAATGAAAAAAGCGTTTGGACCTAACTTGAAGATCCATGATGTGCTGGCAAATATCTACACTGCATGATCCAGTCTCCAGCTGATGGTTTCTGCAGCACCCAGCATCCGAGAGCCTCTTCCAGGAATGCGTGTGATAGGGACACGGATAACCTTCCATATTCCTAAGTGAAGGCTTCTCCATACAGCTCCATGCAGGCTTTTCACAAGAAAGAAACAATATGAAAGTAAACTGATGAAAATTCTTTTATCTCATTCCACTGTAAAAGTCAGATTTGGAAGGTGTGGCAAAACTTTTGAAAGGCTTAATCAGTTTGTACCAGCAACAGGCACATGTGAGAGGAGCAATCCTAAACTGGCGGTACTCACTAACACTAGAGAACACTTAGAAAGTGACAGTGTATTTGTCCACAGGTACAATCATTGCTTCCCTCATTCAACCCTGCTAGTATTAACAAGGTTGCTAAACTTTTTTCTAATGCCCACCTAATGACCAGCCCTCTTGATCCTGCTCCCTCACAAATGCTACGCTCACCCTCTGACTCTATTATACACTCTCTAACTCGCATTTTCAATCTCTCCCTCTCTTCTGGCATCTTCCCCAACTCTCTAAAACATGCGCTAGTCTAGTCACCCCTATCCTAAAAAGCCCTCACTGGACCCCACCAATCTTAACAACCTACACCCCATCTCCTTACTCTCCTTCTCCTCCAAACTCCTTGAAAGGCTGGTCTACAACCGACTGAGCGACCATCTGACTATGAACAAACTTCTTGATCCCCTTAAGTCCAGATTTTGCCCTCAACACTCCACGGAAATTGTTCTCCTTAAACTCACCAACGACCTACTAACGGCTAAAACCAACGGACACTATTCTGTACTACTACTCCTGGACCTCTCTGCTCCCTTTTATACAGTGGACCACCCCCTCCTCCTCAAAAAAACTCCATTCGTTTGGTCTCTGTGACTGTACTCTTCGATGGTTCTCATCCAACCTATCCCATCGCTCCTTCAGCTCCTACAGCTCCTTACAACTCTACTTCCTCCTCTCCTCTTCCTTTCTCTGTCAGGGGCCCCCAATGTTCGGTTCTTGGACCTTTCCTTTTCTCATCCTACACCTCCTCCCTGGGTCAGTTGATTGCCTCCCATGGCTTTCAATATCATCTCTACGCGGACGACACCCAAATCTGTCTCCTTACGCATCACCAACTTACTAACAGATATATCAGCCTGGATGTCACATTATTTCCTTAAACTCAGTCTATCCAAAATTGAGCTCATGATATTTCCTCCCGCGCGTGCCACTTCCCCTGATTTGTCTGTCAAAATCAATGGCTGAGCTATCAACCCGTCCCCCCATGCCAAGGTCCTAGGTGTAATCCCAGACTCTGAAGTCTCCTTTCGGCCCCAACATCCAATCGCTGTCTAAATGTCTAAAGCTTGCCGCCTCAACCTCCGCAACATCTCCAAGATACACCCTATCTAACCAATGTCCCTACAAAGCTTCTAATCCACTCCCTGGTCATCTTTCACCTCGACTACTGCAACTCCCTACTCGTTGGCTTACCCCTAAATAGGCTATCCCCTCTTCAGTCCATCATGAATGCTGCTGCCAGGCTCATCCACCTTACAAACTGCGCGGCATCTGCTACCCCTCTCTGCCAATCTCTTCATTGGCTGCCACTCAACCAACAAATTAAATTATAGGTACTAACAGTAACTTACAAAGCCATCCACAACTTGGCCCCCAGCTACATCTCTAACCTGGTCTCAACATACCAACCAAATCGTCCTCTTTGCTACTCCCAAGACCTCCTGCTCTCTAGCTCCCTTGTCTCCCCATCCCAGGACTCAGGACTTCTCCAGAGCCTCTCCCATCCTCTGGAATGCTCTACACCAATCTGCCGGACTTTCTCCTACTTTGTCCACTTTCAGATGATCCCTGAAAACTCATCTCTTCAGGGAAGCCTATCTGGCCCCCCACCTAACAACTGTACATTTATTTTCTCCATCAGAACATCCCTACAGTTATTACCTCTTGTATCTCTTGACCCTTCCTCTTAGATTGTAAGTTCTAATGAGCAGGGCCCTCTGATTTCTACTGTATTAAAGTGTATTGTATTTTTACTGTCTACCCTCAAGTTGTAAAGCGCTGCGTAAACTGTCTGCACTATATAAATCCTGTATAATAATATTAATAATAATATTAATAATAAATTTGCATGCCCACCGTACCAGTTAAACTTGCCTTACCAGTGCTCCATCATCAACAATCCTTCCTTCGTTGCATCTTGTGATGGTAACCAACGCCTCCAGGCATGGGGGAGCTTTTGATATGACCCAATATGTGGTTGGGGTCTAGCAGCCAATTGCTAGGCCTGGGCATTGGAAGAGTGATGTTACCGCTCCCTATAGTGAAGGAAGGAGCAAAGAGGGAGTGCTAGTAAAGTGAATATAACTAGTGCAGGGGACCTTTAGAAAAACACTGTCACTTAGTCAGGCAGTGTCTCTTTGGACCAGCTTCAGATACACGTTCCAGTATGTGTACAAGCCACACGGCACTGCCACGGTGCCTCTGCATGTATGATTCCTGACACGCTGTTTATCTGTGTTCTTTGCAGCCTTGTTACAGAAGTACCTGGATAACTATGACCTCAGCATCAGAATCATCTACATCCTTGGAACGCTTGGCTTCACCATTGGCACAACAGTGATGTTCATCTTCCCCAATGTCTACGTCTCTATGATTATGATCAGCACCATGGGGATAGTGTCGATGAGTATTTCATACTGCCCGTATGCCCTGCTGGGACAGTACCACGAAATGAAAGAGGTAAGTGGCATTTCTCAGTTCCTTAGTAAAGTTTTGAAAGGATGGCAAACCCCATACCAGCTTGTATAGTCCTTTAGAAGATTGAATAGTGAGGAAAAATAGACTTTAACGGCACGTATAGAAAAATAGAAACATTTTTAATAGTTCACATAAATTCCAGACGTATACAGTACACATTTATAATAAAAAACAATTAATACATAGAGAAAGACCCACTGATTGACCCATGGAGAATACCACATGTATACTTCCTGTGGGGCTATACTGTTTGTATCAAAAAAGCCCACACTGAGATATTAACTGTAGGGTTTTCAAAGGTCCTTGGTGAGTTAAAATTTGCTCAACATGTTTCGTGTCTACGGTTGTCGCTTCTTCAGGAGCTTCTCTATTTCTAATTAGAGGAATAGACTTCCATTAGAATTAGATATAGATACTAGATTGTACAGTCATTGTGATACATACACATATTCGTGACCATATACACGAAAATATATATATATATGAACTCACCACGACTGGTGCTAGAGAAGATTTCAACGCTCCTGTATAGTCCTTTAAAACATTTTTATGTATTTTGTAACAGCCAACGCATTTTGGGAGCTCAGTACTCTCCCTTCATCAGGGCTAAAAACAAAATAATGTAGGCACCTGGATTGGCTGAGCCTCCTGAAACGCATTGGCCGTTACAAAATGAATACAATTTTTTTTTAAAGGACTATACAAACTGGTGTGGTGTTCCCACAGTTGCTGGTGAGCAGCCTCTAGGATTGTACACCGCCCATTGCGTTATAACGCATCTCCATATGATTCAGCACTCCTACATTACAAAGATCGGTTCATTAATAAGGGATGGAATTTTAGCATTTAAAAGACCAAACACGATGACCCTAACATAAAAAATACTTGTGTTTTCTCCCAGTTGGAGATGTTTAAATTACAATTTCAGTAGGAATGTGTACAAAAACACATGGAAATGTTTGGGTTCAAAACACTTGGATCTTCTGTTGATGCATTTTAGCATTCAGAGAATGCCGTACTGTTATGACAATCCACTCCAGTGCTGGCCATGTGATTTGGCGATCTCCCTCCTCCTTAGTCCCAGTCTTTCTGTTTGAACTGTGAATAAAGAAGGAAAAACAAGGATTATATGACAGTTCCTAATGCAGTTTGCCCAGCTAAAGCAAAGTAAAGTAAAAATGCATACAGGTCACAGATACTGTAGTTTAGACTTCTAGGAAAAGCAGTTAGGCGATTGCATAATCAAGGAATATAAATTATAGGAAAACTTGCTTATGCAATTATTTAACTGAAATTTTCTTTACATTAACCACTTTAGCCCCAGAAGGTTTTACCCCCTTAATGACAAGGCCATTTTTTGTCATACGGCACTGCATTACTTTAACTGATAATTGCGCGGTTGTGCGACGCTGTACTCAAATAAGATTGATGTCCTTTTTTTGCCACAAATAGAGCTTTTTTTTGGTGGTATTTGATCACCTCTGCGGTTTTTATTTTTTTGCGCTATAAACAAAAAAAAGACCACCAATTTTGAAAAAAAACTCCAATATTTTTTACTTTCTACTATAAAACACATCCAATAAAAAAAAAATTAAAAAATCAAATTTATTCATGTTTAGGCCAATATGTATTCTGCTACATATTTTTGGTAAGAAAAATCCCAATAAGCGTATATTGATTGTTTTGCGCAAAAGTTATAGCCTCTACAATCTACGGGATAGATTTATGGGCTTTTTATTTTTTTTATTGTTTTTTTCTAGTAATGGCGGCGATCAGCAATTTTTAGTGGGACTGCGGCCATTGCAGCGGACAAATCTGACACCAAGTGACACTTTTTGGGGACCAGAGACACCAATACAGTGATCTGTGCTAAAAAAAAATGTACTGTCACCGTATAAATGACTGGCAGGGAATGAGTTAACATCAGGGGTGATCAAGGGGTTAAGTGTGTTCCTAGGGGAGTGCTTTCTAACTGTGGGGGGAATGCTGTGACTGGAGGAAAACAGAGATCCGTGTTTCTGCTTAGCAGAAACGCAAGATCTTCATATTCCTCCCTCACAGAACGGCGGTCTGCCTTGTTTACATAGGCAGACCGGCGTTCTGCCTCTCCTGTGAAAAATCCGGCGGCTATCGGACCCGCTGATTGGCTCCCGCTGTGTCCGAGCACGGCAGAAACGGACCACCGGCGGTGCCCCAGACCTCAAGCACGAAATCACGTACAGGTACGTGATTTTGCGCAGCCGGGCCACCCTGCTGCAGTATATATGCGGTAGGCGTTCCAGAAGTGGTTAAAGTGGATTTTCACTGCATCTGAACACCACAAACCAAAAAAACAATTTAATTCATTTTTTTTATTTAAAGCAAACACCCCCATCCATACATGTCTCTATACTTTATTTTGTTGAGAAATCACTTTGAAAAACACCCCCCCCCCCCCCTAGCACTTCTAGCCGCGGCCATCTTGAGTAAGAGCAGGTGATTCATCTCGCATTTACTTCATGGAATCCACCTGCCTTTAGCCCAGACATGCATGCAGGAGAGTTTGCGTAGCTGAGAAAACCCCTCTTCCTGTCCTTCCCTCCTGAAGACTCCTGGGATGTATCACATCATTTGCCTAGGAAGTAACTGAAAAAAAAAGTTTAAAACAAGTAAATATTATATACTTTCTTATCTATTTACTAATGCTAGCAGCTTGAGCATTAAAAATAATCAATGTTGATTGGGAGAGTGAAGTTCCACTTTAAGGAAAACTTGAATTGTGGAATCTGTGCCCAAAAAAGGCAGGCAGAGGACAAAGGACTAGTCACCAGTATTGTCTGTGGTCTGATCTTTTCACCATTACTGATGGACCATGCCTTCTTACATGCAGTGTGGAGGCAGCCATCTTGGTAGAGCAGCAGGGCTTTGCTTCCTCACGATCTGGTGGGGGACTATTCATGAACCAGCAGGTGAAGTATAGAAAACACAGAAATGAATTTGGCAGAAGCAGGGAGATCCTTGCACTGCAGGTACTAAGGTACAGCGTCCTTTCCAGCAAGCAGCACAGTAGTGAGATCACCAAATCTCTCTCCAAATCTGGCGAGACTATCAGAGGCAGCATTTCCATAAGTGATCTCCCTCTGCAGATACTGTATACAGCTATGAAATTTTAAGGCACATGAGTGCCTAGGCACAGAAAGTGTGCTGCTATTTTTCAAGAGGGATTTAAGGTGGAAGGTCATATTTTTTCAGGAGAATACTTAAGTGCAATTACAGTTCTTAGATATTCCTAAAAGCAGATCTTTAATTTTTGAGTTCAGGTCTACTTTAAATATAACTAATGGCAAAACTTTTTTTTGTTTTGGATAGAGTGGAGAGGGATTAGAGCAGATGTCAGTATTTATTGCTGTCTGTACCCCAGTTAGGGAGATTCATCCTCTCTATTTGTCCTTTTTACCATTTATCAAGTGAAAGTAAAAGAAAATTGCAAATTTTGGGTTTTCCCCAAAAATAATAGAGGGGAAATATTACAGTGGGGACACTAATTCTTAAGAGCTGGCAGTCTCCAAGGAATTGCCTTAATTTGCAGGGATTTCCTCTCACTTCCTGCTTGGCTATGAGACAGGAAGTGAAAGGAAATCTCCGCAATGGGACACAGATGGTGCAAAAAAATCTGACAGGGGTCTCTTATGGCGCATACACACGGTCGGACTTTTCAGCTACAAAAGTCCAACAGACTTTCGACTGACTTTTGGCGGACTTTCAACAGACTTTCTAACGACCGGACTTGCCTACACACGGTCACACCAAAGTCCGACGGATTCGTACGTGATGACGTACACCGGACTAAAATAAGGAAGTTGATAGCCAGTAGCCAATAGCTGCCCTAGCGTCGGTTTTTGTCCATCGGACTAGCATACACACGAGCGGATTTCTGGGTCCGGCGGAGTTACGACGTAAAGATTTGAAGCATGTTCCAAATTTAAAGTCCCTCAGATTTGCGACGGGAAAAGTCTGCTGAAGGTCCGGTGAAGCCCACACACGATCGGATTGTTCGCCGGATTTGGTCCGTCGGCGTCCGTTAGACAAGTCCGGCCAAAAAGTCCGACTGTGTGTATGCGGCATTACT
Source organism: Lithobates clamitans (assembly GCA_037952925.1). Classification (NCBI taxonomy): domain Eukaryota; kingdom Metazoa; phylum Chordata; class Amphibia; order Anura; family Ranidae; genus Lithobates; species Lithobates clamitans. Next base: position 87,803 of record JBBGZY010001506.1, read on the forward strand.
CTATCCAAATTAGGGAAAAAAAGTTTGCCTATAGTTCTACTTTAGGACTGTAGATTCAATTTTAAATTGCTTACCAGTTCTTCAATCTGTTTGTCTGCAGTACATCCACCACAGCCCTGGGAACTCGAAGAGAGGCTTTGGCATAGACTGCGCCATCTTGTCCTGCCAAGTTTACATCTCCCAGATTTTGGTGGCCTCAGCTTTGGGAGCCGTGGTTGATGTTGTGGGTTCGGTCCGAGTAATTCCTCTGGTGGCCTCCGTAGGCTCCTTCTTAGGATTTCTCACAGCTACATTCTTAGTAATATACCCAGACCTGGCAGAAGAGAACAAGGAGGAGCCAAAACGTCCAGCAAATGGAGCCATCGCTAATGGGGTGGATCCAGAAAAACCACTTGTGTTGCAGCTCTCTCCGAAAGGATCTACAGTTCCTCCAGAAGCGGAGAGCGAGTCGGCAGTCTGAGCAGGTGATGTGTTCAACGCGCAACATTCCTGCCCGCACAGACACCTCTGTAGCGGCGATTTAATCAGGTGCACATCTGGACTGGAAACCAATTGCAATACGATGCCTCGCTAGTCTCCTGTGTTGCCAGGGGAGGGGCATTTCCAGTTTCTAAGTTAAAATTAAAAAAATATAAAAGGAAATTAAATGGAAGCTCCTTTAATTTGCCCTTTCTAGAATCTTTCGATTAGATGATGCTTTTTCTGCATGATCCTTAAAACCTAATGCTATATGAAGTTTAGCCAGTTACATCTAAGTTTGAAATTTTTGTAATGACACTGCTATAAACCTTTTTCTACTGTTTCACTTGTCGAAAAGTATGCAGTTGCTGTGTTAATGAAACATTAAAGTGCATACAGGGATGGCCACAGTTTGGGCTGGGCTAGTATTCCAGAGAAAGCATTTATGTGGCTCAAAGCTGCCAATGTGAGAACGATCGTGGGAGTCTCATCTTCCAATCTACTGTTTGAATACAGCCTATAATGCCTGCTAAGAAGAGTTCTACATTATTGCTGACCCTTCCTGGCCCAGCCCAACATGGCTTCCGCTTGCCAAGGTAACAGTTGCACTTTAAAAAGCCTTGCTGGGTGGTTCTCAAGCTTGGTAATGCCAGACTTCTTGGCAACTCTTTTGAGGTGGTTAAAAGTATAGTTTGTTTTTTTTCTCTTTTGTTTTTACAAACTGCTATAATTTATTTCATAGACCAGAATATTGTGGGCTCATTCAATGCGAGTAAAGAGATCATTCACAAAAAAAAGTTTGTAAGTTGGATTTATATCCAAGTGGGAGGCTGAGGACAGGTGGCTTTAGAGCCATTGAAATTAGGCCAGAGGTTGCGTACCATCACCTTAGACTACTGTTCCCCAAACCATGGGTCATGTACTACTGGCAATAACACATCTTCTATGTGGGTTGTAGGGTTTTTTTTATTTTATTATTATTTTTACAAGGCTATCCTATAGGAGCGTTTACTTACTCTGGAGGTGGCCAACAGCAGACACTAAGTAGGTGTAACCTCATGTTTATAAGAGTGCTTCTGAAGAGGTCAGTGTTCTGTTTGGACACTGACTCTTTAGGTGGGTGAAAAGGTGGAAGCTTTTAAATTGGTGCTCCAAGCAAAGTAAAATTCCTTATTTGAAATCCATGCTGGCCGGCTGTACTAAATTGGTACCATTTTGGTAATGGTGGTGATCTGCCTCCTTGCTTAAAGGTACTCAGCTTGAGTTTTTGTATATATGTCATACCAACCGAGTTTGCAGTTGTGTCTTCTACTGGTTTCTTTTCTGTTCAGTAGAGGTCGCTGCTACAAACCCCTCTTTGACTCTGAGAATCCATTAAATTGTGGAAATATATCCATGTTGCATACCTGTGACATAGTGCTGTATTTTTTATTTTTGCAATGCACCATTGGAGGTGGCAGCATGGAAAAAAAACTAGACTATGTGGCCAGATGTATGGGGACACCTCTCCAAATGATTGAGCTCAGGTGTTTCTAGTGAAGTGTACTGTTAACGCTACAGCAAACAAAGACGTTTTAGATAATTGTGTCCTTTCAGCCTTTGTGGCAACAGTTTTTGGAAGGTCCTTTTCTGTTCCAGCATGACTGTGCATCAGTGCCAGCTCCATAAAGGCATGGGGGTTGATTTACTAAAACTGGAGAGTGCAAAATCTGGTGCAGCTCTGCCTAGAAACTAGTCAGCCTCCAGTTTTTTTTTTTGTCAAAGCTTAATTGAACAAGCTGAAGTTGGAAGCTGATTGGCTACCATGCATAGTTGCACCAGATTTTGCACTCTCCAGTTTTAGTAAACCAACCCCACTGTCTGAAGAGTTTAGTATGGAGGAGTCCTGAACTCAACCTTACTGAACACATTTTAAGATGAATTGGAACATTGATTATGATCAACATGAATAACTGACCTCACAAATGCTTTCTTGGTTGAATGGACATTCCAAAAGCTTATGGGAAGCCTTCCCAGACGAATTGGTAGTTAGCACTGCAAAGGAGGGAGGCTAATCCATATATATATGGTCATGATTTTGGTAATGAAATGTCCATCAATCTCATACAGGTGCAACAGTCTGGTGTCCGCAAACGTTTGGCTGTATAGTGCATTAAGGAAAAATTGGAAAGATGGTGACTGTGGTACATGACCGACCAAACTTTGGGAAACCCTGGCCTAATGAATCTAGTCACAACTTATCCTAAGAATCTACATGAGCAGGCCTTTTCCATTCTAGCTCTGTGTCACCAAGCTAAAAGGCCCATATTGAGGACTTTTCTTTTTTTTTCCTTTTTGGAATTCTTAATTTGGAATGTAGAAAAACATTGGTTTTGTTTTAAATGCCCAACGGATCCATCCGATGGCAGGACAATGTAAGAGTATGTTAGCAGTTTTTACTTTGTCTATCTAAAATCTGGATTTTCTTTCACTTGACATCAGGGGTCCTAAGCAATATTGCCCTCTTGTTTCTCTGCAAAAAAAAAAAAAAAACGATCGGGAGCAGCTTGAGAAATAAATACTGGGGCTATTTTTTATATTGCAGAAAAAAAAAATCTGCTTTCTTTTAAAGCAGCGGTTGTAGAGTTGTTTTTTTCTTTCTTTTGTTCTTGCAGCCAGTTTCTAATTAGTATATTGGTTGTTAAGATTCTGCTGTAAAGATAGGTTTTTGTTATTTGATAACACATTTTCGTAGGTGATCACTGTTGTAATGCTTGCCTAAGAAACTCATTCGCACAGCTATAGAAGCAGTGTTACTGTTGACACGCTCGTATTTATGCATTTTCAGGCTTGCACTGCGATCTTTTACCTTTATGATGTCGCTGGTGGATTGGTGCAGAGATTTGCTTGTTTTACCACCAACAGCCAGTGAGAATCTACTTTTCTACTTTGTGTCTGACCTAAAACAAGTATACAGATAAGAACCTCTGAACCATTGACTTCAAGATTGGGTCAGTCTTGAAGTCTGTGGGTCAACATGAGAACAAGCCAACAAGAATTGTTAGTAATGTGATTTAGCATCTATGCATTAGGTCTTCTGAGATTAACCTTTTTCGAGAGTCCAACCAGGCCTATGGAGAGGAGCAGTAAGGCACAAACACCGTGCACTACAATTAATCAGGCCTACATACGCAATGAGAAAATATGGCTGCTCCCCTATGGTTTTAGGAACCATACATTTAAAAAAATTTTAAAACTGTAACACTAATTGATAAGATTATTGGGGTCTGTGTTGACATGCCTTAATGATCTGCAATGACATCAGTTCGAGAAATTGCTGACTTCATTTAGAATTCATTGACAGGTGCTTTTACTTGCAATTGACCTACTCCTCGTAACCTGCATCTGACTTACTTCAGATGCTTCTGCATTCTCATAGACTTGTATGGGGAGAAAAACATTTCTGATGTGAACCAAAGCCCATTGACACAGACCCATAGGCTGATACCATTCATGGATACATTGAAAAAACTGTAACACAACTATAATTTCCCTTTAAATGAAGGACGTCATGAGACAAAATACCTGTATGAGAAGCCTCATATGGAAATTTTTATTCTGTGACTTTACTAGTGAAGTAGCATTGAATCTGTTCAGCTGGACTCCAAGCTGCATCACTATTTATGTGTAAGTTTGCAGCAATCTTTCTCAGGGTTCCATATAACCCTACGGTTGCTCCAGCATATCCTGCCCCTCAAGCATGAGCATTTTCTGCCCCTCAAATAAATTGCCACTGACACTAACGATCTATTAAACTATGGAGGTCTTTCTCCCAATAGTCACCAATATAAAGAGACCCTTTTCCCAATGTCTACCAGTGTAAGGAGACCCTTCTCCAAATGGCTACCAGTGTAAGGAGACCATTCTCCCAATGGCCACCAGTATAAGGAGGCCCTTCTTCCAGTGACCATCAACATAAGGAGGCACTTCTCTCAATGACCACCAATGTAAGGAGGCCCTTGTCCCAATGAACATTATTGTAAGGAGGCTCTTGTCCCAATGACCACCAACATAACTTGACTCTTGTCCCAGTGACCATCATTATAAGGAGGCCTTTGTTCCAGTGACCACCAATGTAAGGAGACCCTTCTTCCAGTAACCACAAATGTAAGGAGGCCCTTCTCCCAATGAACACCAATGTACGGAGGCCCCTCTTCCAATGACTACCAATGTAAGGTTGCACTTCTCCCAGTGACCATGAACGAAAGGGGGTTCTTCTCCCACTAACCAACAATCTATGGGAGCTCTTCACTGACCACCAGTTAAAGAGGTCATTTCATTGGCCATACTGTAAATGTAAAGGGGCACTTTTCCACAGACCATCTATGTGGGAGAACACTACTATTTTCAGTGCCTGCATATCTCTTTTGGCCTTTTATGTATTTCTTTCATTTAATTGGTGTTACTGAAAATAATTTTGGTATATAGAGCAGCTCTAGTAGTCAAATACTATAATTACGCCACATTCCTTATTCTTTTATTTATTCTTGCACCTTACTGTTCATGACAATGTATTGTGAGCTGTAGATATAGTAATCGTAGCAGAGGCTCCTTGAGACCCAAAAATTATTTTAATGGTTCTTAAAATAATGGTTAATGGTTAGAACCTCGGAGTCTTGGAGTGGCAATTCCACCTTTTTATTTATTTTTTAGTTAAAAGTCAAAGGTAATGATAGATGTGGAAGTATGGGCAGATCTAGTGATCATAATGCAACCCTTAATTATATACTTCTCTCATTTCCTACATAGCAAGCAGACCAATACCCTGATGGTGGTCTGTATGATGTGCAATGTTCTGGAGCATTGATGGCAGATGTGAGTAATTGGGTATTTTCTGTGGAAACCGCAAATAACTAAAGCTCAGTGGCCCTTAGCAACCTGTTTTTCAGTTTTGCTGTAACCAGATTCATTATTTCGTCCTGATATATGGACAGAGCTTCATGAAGCTGTTTGTGATGACCTGTAAAGGCAGGCAATCTAAAGCCCCCCTAGCCACTTAAAGCTAATCTCCAAGATGAACCTCCACCCCAAAATGTTTTACCTTGCGTCCCCCAACCCAAATGAATCACTAGATTAAGAAAAACTAAACTAAAATCCATGCCTTAAAATTATAGTAAGACACGGGTCTCGATTCTTGGTTCTTCTGGGCTGTAGTGTGGGAGAGTCTTTCTTCTAGTGTCCACATCATTCCCTGGTGATATGGAAGCTTCTTATTAGCTGAAAGAAGAGCCTTTTCCATAGGGTTCTCACAGGGCAAAAGATTTAATATGCTCACCTTCCCTACGCTCCCCCACTGCCTTTTTGCCTGTAGAGCTTTGTGTCAGTACGTGTCAAAGCATACCCAGGGTTAAAGTGAACCTGTGCCCAGACTATGGACATTAGACTATTTACATATTTCTGACCAGCAGTACAAGAGCTTTAAATCAATGAAAATTATATTTTTTTCCACAATGCTTATAGATACAGAGATGAATAAGGGCTTGTTTTAAACCACTTTTACTGCTTTGTTCAGAATATAAAAAAAGGAAACTTTTATGTACATGATCTGGGATCTGGGCACAGGTTCATTTTAATGACTTCTTTCCTCCCCAACATGACAGTGTTCAGGCCTGGCAATTGGCCACTCAAGCTTGTATTTTGGAAGGAAGGGGAGATAATCAGATGCTCCCACATTTCCTGAAAGAGCTGGATATTACCAAAGGCTTCAGCAGATCAACAGTACAGTAGGTGAGCGCAGGAAAGGTTGGTATCAGTGGGTGTGGGATGATAGCCCTATAAAGAGAACCTGTCATGTGGCTTATTTAGGGTTCTTTAAGCCCCACCATTTCCGGCTAGACAACCAGTGCCTGTAGGTTGCTCACAGAGCCTTCAGTACCTTACAGCGCACCACACCATCAAGGTGCCCCCATCACTTTATTACTGACTGTTCAGCCATGTTTTCTCCTTTATTATCCATTGTCATCGAAGTGGAGCCAGTTTGCTTATGAGGAATATTGACTGATAAGTGCCTCAACTGATGTCACGGTTCCTCATGGCTTAGTTAGCCCCATCTTTCCATGCTATTGACTCAGCCATAGAAAAGCGATAGGATCTCATGGCAATACACCGCCAAGTCCTGCATTTCTACAATAAATGTACAGTTTACAATTGAAGATGGATGTGCAATCCCAGCCCATGCTGCAATGTTGGTCCTAGGTTATATTTAGAGACATAAATTATAAAACATATTTTGTTTAGGTCAGAGTGTTTTGTTCTTTTTTTGTTTTTTATGCTTTACTCCACATCAATCACAATACATAGTGGAGTATGTCTGCGCTATAGTGTCACTGTGTCCTTATCGAGGCTTCCTTTATTTCTGAGCTGCTTGTTTTATTTCAGCGGTTGGAGAATATTCTGCGCTTTCAGTGCTGTAGGTGTTTTTAAAATCTCTTTCGTGTAGGAGGTCCCGGACTTTGTCAGACATTGCATGGGGACCCTTCTGGCTGCAAGCACCAAACTTCTTTCGCTCTGCTTTGCACTTTTACAAAAAAAAATATTCTGAATCTTCAGTAATTATATTGAAATGCATGGTATAATATGTGTATAGTACATAAATGGCATGTATTAAAATAAGAAATGTTGCCTTAATAGCATCTATTTGAGACATGGCAGGTGTACCGGAGCTGGCTTGAAGGTTGTGGCCTTGATTTCTATGACACTTAAGCTATGCCTAAAGCCCAAATGAAGTCACAGAAAAGGCTATGCAGTCTGGTAGACTGTACCATGTCTTGCCTCCATTTTCCTTTTAACAGCAGTTGCTCAAGGCATCTTTGCAATATAAGTCTGTGATGAGGGGTGTGGCTGTTATTCACCTCTGCCAGCTCAGACCACTGCAGTGTGAGGGTGGAAAGCAGCTGTGCATGGAGTTACAAAGGTATTCTAAAGCATTCCTAAGCAAAAATCAGCCTCAAATCATTACATACAGTATGGAGGTACTGGACTACAATGAGATAAAACATTTGTAAGACTTCAATTGGGCTTTAATGGGCATGTCTTAGCTGCAAGACATGATTCCATCTTCCTGACAAATCAGTCAGTTTTGCAAACAGTAGTTGATATCATCTTGTCCTGTTATTCTTGTACAGGTAGTAAATTTATATACAGGGACTTTGGTTCCATATCTGCATAGCACTGTAACTCCCCAATGTTTGGTGTAAATTGATATCAAGCCTTCGGTTTTTAAGCACTTTCAGCAGCTGGTTTGATCACTTAGGCTCCATCACACTTGTACGACTCCAAAGTTGCACCGACTTGGATACGACTTTGGCTTTGACCAGTGATAATGTACAACTGTTGCATGTTATAACATTCAGGTGCAACTTTCATGCAACTTTTGAAGGTTAACATCGAAGTCTGTGGCCCTTAAGTTGCATGAAAGTCGGACCAAAGTAGTGCATGAACTACTTTGAAGTTGCTGCAACTTTAGGTCGCACATATATTAATGGTTATCTTTGGGAAACATGGTGTCCAAAGTTGCAGGACAAGTCGTACAGGTGTGACTGGAGCCTTACTGAGTATGCAGCTTCTTATCTTGTCTATGATCCAGTTTAAGCTGGTACTATGACCGCTGCTCCAGGTTTCCTGATCCTGGGTGGCTCCTTTCTCTTGCCAGCATCCAATGGAGCCACCCTTGCATACAGAGACTAGAGTTGCCTCCCCGGCATTCACAATAGTGCCATAGTCTAGGATGGCAAGACATTTCCCTGCCCCCCCCCCCTCCCTTCTCCAAGCTAAGAGACTGGCTTAAAGACTGCACTGTCCACTACTAATTCTTTCCTGTTTAGACTGGTAGTTCAGGGACGCAGCACTAGCCAGCAGCGTAGAATGCATTATGTAGAGATCTAGGGAGGGGAAGGTTGAAGGACCAGGGGAGTGCCTTGCCATTCTAGGCTATGGGGCTCCTATGATTGTTTTAGCCCAGTGGTTCTCAACTCCTATGCTCAGGACCCACTAACAGGCCAGATTTGAAGTATTTCCTTGGGGAGATGCAGACTAGAATACTGCAAACACTGAGCAGCAAATGATATCACCTGTGATGTATTTCAGTTATCTTGCAAACCTGGCCTGTTAGTGGGTCCTGAGGACAGGAGTTCGAAACCACTGTTTTAGGGAGGCAACTCTAGTCCCCGCATGCATGGTTCAGTGGGATCCTACAAGAGACAGGAGCCACCCCAAAACAGGAAACCTGAGGCAGCAATTAGACAATCCCAGCAGCGAAGAGTGCCATCACATGCAAGGGGGAGGAGACTGTCCTAAATTGATAGGAAATTGACACGCAATTTAAACCGTGTTTACTTCAGAATCTTATGTAAGGCTTGGAGGAACAAGATACTGATACTGTTTACAAAGCTGATTATTTTGCTGCCCTGATTTAGGGCATGGTAATTCAATCATGGGGTTGGACTTCAGAACAGGTTTGGGCGGCCTTGGTCCATCACCTGGGGAAGAAAGTTCCAGCATGCACTGGGGCTTGTACTGCTTTAACAGCTGAAGGGCCATCAGCAGCCTGATAGAGTAAACCTGATTCTTGTGTGCTGCAATAATAATGTTTATGCAGATTATAGCTATACTATAGATTCTTAATTATGCTAGCTATAGAAGCCTGACGGCTACACTCCTCTGCTGTCATCAGGCGGTAAAGATTTTTTTGGTGGCAATACGACTTCTTAATTTAGTTACTTGAACAATCGTCTGAACTGCATCTCCGCGGCTAGCTGTTAACCGTTTTTTCTTTCTTTTTTAAGATTTATTTCAAAGCAGTTGGATAAGCCTGTTGCGACGATATAACACTTGAAATAAAACAATCGTTTAGCTGCTGACAATGCATTGCCTAGAGACGAGCTGCGGCTGTAAGCTTTGTGGAAAAGGACTTTCACATTGCCAATATAGTGACCAGCTGGCCACTAATAATCTGCAATTACATCAGTTTGAGAAATTTCTGACTTCATTTAGAATTCATTGACCGGTGCTTTTTGCCTGCAGTTGACCTACTCCTCCTAACTTGCATTTGACTTACTTCAGATGCTTTGCATTCTCCATAGTCTTCTATGGGAAGAAAAAAATTTCTGATGTGAACCAAAGCCCGTTGACACAGGCCCATATGCCGATACCATTCACAGATACCTTGAAAAACTGTAAAACAAATATAGTTTCCCTTTAAAAGAAGGCTGTCATGAGACCAAATACCTGTATGAGAATCCTCATATGGAAATTTTTATTATGTGACTTTACTAGTCCTTGGGAAGTAGCATTGAATCTGTTCAGCTGGATTTCAAGCCACATCACTATTCATGTGTAAGCTTAGAGCAATCTTTCTCAGGGCTAATATAACCCTAAGGTTCCTCCAGCATATCCTAGAGCAGTGGTTCTCAACTCCGGTTCTCAGGACCCACTAACAGGCCAGGTTTGCAAGATAACTGAAATACATCACAGGTGATATCATTTGCTGCTCAATGATTGCAGTATTCTAGTCTGCATCTCCCCAAGGTAATACTTAAAATCTGGCCTGTTGGTGGGTCCTGAGGACTGGAGTTGAGAAACACTGTCCTAGAGGTTCCATGAAAGATGAGCATTTTCTGCCCCTCAGATAAATTGCCACCGACACCAACAATCTTTTAAACTATGGAAGTCTTTCTCCCAAAAATCATCAATATACAGAGACCCTTTTCCCAATGACCACCATTTTATAAAGAGGCCCTTCTCTCAATGGCCAGCATTGTAAAGAAGCCCTTCTCCCAATGGCCATCAGTGTAAGGAGGCCCTTCTCCCAATGGCCACCAGTGTAAGGAGGCCCTTCTCCCAATGGCCACCAGTGTAAGGAGGCCCTTCTCCCAATGGCCACCGTTGTAAGGCAGCCCTTCTCCCAATGGCCACCAGTGTAAAGAGGCCCTTCTCCCAATGGCCACCAGTGTAAGGAGGCCCTTCTCCCAATGGCTACCAGTGTAAGGAGGCCCTTCTCCCAATGGCCACCAGTGTAATGAGGCCCTTCTCCCAATGGCCACCAGTGTAATGAGGCCCTTCTCCCAATGGCCACCAGTGTAAGGAGGCCCTTCTCCCAATGGCCACCAATGTAAGGAGGCCCTTCTCCCAATGGCCACCAGTGTAAGGAGGCCCTTCTCCCAATGGCCACCGTTGTAAGGCAGCCCTTCTCCCAATGGCCACCAGTGTAAGGAAGCCCTTCTCCCAATGGCTACCAGTGTAAGGAGGCCCTTCTCCCAATGGCCACCAGTGTAAGGAGGCCCTTCTCCCAATGGCCACCAGTGTAATGAGGCCCTTCTCCCAATGGCCACATGTGTAAGGAGGCCCTTCTCCCAATGGCCACCAGTGTAAAGAGGCCCTTCTCCCAATGGCCACATGTGTAAGGAGGCCCTTCTCCCAATGGCTACCAGTGTAAGGAGGCCCTTCTCCCAATGGCCACCAGTGTAATGAGGCCCTTCTCCCAATGGCCACATGTGTAAGGAGGCCCTTCTCCCAATGGCTACCAGTGTAAGGAGGCCCTTCTCCCAATGGCCACCAGTGTAAGGAGGCCCTTCTCCCAATGGCCACCAGTGTAAGGAGGCCCTTCTCCCAATGGCCACCGTTGTAAGGCAGCCCTTCTCCCAATGGCTACCAGTGTAAGGAGGCCCTTCTCCCAATGGCTACCAGTGTAAGGAGGCCCTCCTCCCAATGGCCACCAGTGTAAGGAGGCCCTTCTCCCAATGGCCACCAGTGTAATGAGGCCCTTCTCCCAATGGCCACATGTGTAAGGAGGCCCTTCTCCCAATGGCCACCAGTGTAAAGAGGCCCTTCTCCCAATGGCCACCTTTGTAATGAGGCCCTTCTCCCAATGGCACAGATGTTATGTTAGTGTAACTAATAAACCACAATCTGCCCCTTACTGTCTTTGCTTACCTCAAATAACTGGAGGAAAGTGAAGAGTCAAAGTTGAAAATTGTGATATCATTGAAGATAATGTCCATAACCGAGGTGTGAACACTGCAGACAAGATGTACAATAGCCAGCTGTTGTCTGCAGCTTGCAAACAATTGCACAATTTATATTGTAGGAAAGACATTACTGTGTTAGAAAAGGAGGGTTTTTCTGTTGCACAACCCATAGAAAATATTCTGTCACCAGATTATATGTGTATGTATTGTATTTTAGGTGTGTTATTTACCTGTAGAGGCCTCCTTGTGTAGATATCTAAAAGGCATGAGAGTGCTGCTGGGCACCACCACCTTGGATTTGATGTCAGCAGACTCATAGCTGACACTTAAGTGACACCCTATAGTATTCCTCAGCAGCTACATATAAAAGGTTATGTAGGAAGGGGAGGGGCAGAGGAGCTGGGCCAGTACAGACAGTAAGTAGACACTCTCAGAAGAGTAAAGGCCTATGATGTGCAAGGAGGGAGGGGGTTGTGCTAGGGATATGACTCTTTCTGAAGTTCAGAGGCACATTGCAGGCCAATAAAAACTTTCTATAAAAACACTGTAAGCGAGCATTTAAAATACTTTATTTTTCTGTCAAATTTACCTGAATTTTTTTTTTTAGTTGCTGACAGGGGTCTCTTTAACATCTAGTAGTGTTCACTGTATTTATAAGAAAATATAGAGAGAGAAGCCAATACTGAATCATAGACTGTACTGGCGATATCTGACCAGTGAATGTTTATGTTGGGTTCAGGTAGACGGACAATCAGATCCCAGCGTGTATGGTCTATTTGCTAGGGTTGTGATAACCCAGGCACACAATTTTTTTTCTTGCTGTCATCATTGACAATGTGAGGAGCGCAGTTAAGATGAAAAAAAAAAAATAAAAAGCAAAAAAAAAAGGAAAACTAGCAATAATATTTTTAAAGGAGGCGTTTCCAGCCTGCACGTCCCCTTTAAGAGCATGCATATATATATATATATATATATATATATATATATATATATATATATATATATATATTTATATTTATATAAGGTGTGTCTGTTGAAAGCTCCTCCCACCAGTATTTCTCTTTTATGCCCAATTAAAGATGGAAGGGGTTCTTCCCTGATAGCACCCCACCTCCCAAACAAAATTAGCAGGAACAAAACCTTAATAATAAAAATCTGACAAAATAAATAAATAAAAATCTGTGCCTTGATCCCAGCTTTCGGGAGGCACAGGTATCATCGTATCTTACCTAGTTCATTGCGATAATCTATTCTCGCGGGTTTTCGAGGTAGCAATGGGGTGGGCGGTGACATCACCTGCATCTTCTAGAAGTCAAGATGAGTAATTTAACAAACAAAAATTATTTCCCAAGAAATAACATTACGAAAAAGATTTATTTATAGCGTATTTGTTTGGGAGGGGACTGGCAGGGAAGCACACCTTACATAAAAGGCCTACTTTTTGACTAGAATTGGTCTGGGGAAGGAAAGTCATCGTCTAGCTTTTCATCAGGTGGACATGTCATGTGGATGTGGGTGGACGTAGTGTGGCAGGCCAGGCTCTATATTTTGACAGTCTAGGAAGCTGTAATTTACAGGCAGCAGGCTGTATTTGTAGGGAACGGGGCCTTACCAGAGCATCCCTCCTGTAGGCTAGTCTGAACAATGCAGACATGCCACAATACGATCTGCCGGGTGGCACTGAAAATGACATTGCATGCCCAACTTGGCACACGTACCGTAGGTTGCCTATTTTAGATTGAAGATCTAGCTTAAATGGATGACTAAAGGTATACTGCAAGCTTGCATCAAGTACAGCTAAGAAAACAAATTGAAATGTATATTTTAACACTAAAGTTCACAGAAAATATATATGTGTCCACCAAAATGCAACACATACAATCAATAGAACATTTAATGTCATTATTTCATCAGTTTAAATCGGTGGTAAACCATTTGGTGGTTGCAGTCACAGGGAATTCTGTCATTGTACAAGCCTTAAGTGTGTGTATGGATAAAATATAGTGATGGTTTAAATAAGAGGAATACTAAAACACCAAAAATAAATAGCTTGTATTGGGATGTTTGGGTTTTCTGAGTGGATGTACGGTATATAAGCCTATATATGTATAATCATTTGTGGAGACTTGGAGGTTCAGCTGCAACCTAAGGACTTAAAGTGCCCTGTTTCTGAAAGGGAAACTCTAAGCTTGTTAAAAAGAATTTCCCTTAAGGTTCGTTATATGCATCACATAGGTTTTTAGAAAACGTTCTTTGCTGCTTTTGCTTTGGTAGATTTTGAGATTGACAATCCCAGTGCACTTGATGCAAGACTGAAGAGCGGCGCATCGTATAATCTTTTGTGCTGGACCTACACGTGTAGGATTCCATTCTTCAGTTTCTGGACTCTACCCAAAAAAAAAAAAATCGAACAAATTCCATCATCCACGCCAACTATTGTATTTCCAACAGAATACTCAAACAGTAGCTGAAGCTGATTGGCTGTGGTCACTGTTCAGTCAACAGTTTTCTGCTTGGCTCCTGCAATCTTTAGATCAAATTTTGTCAAGCCAGATGGTGCTGGCAGGGCCACCAATGGATTGAACTTCAGCAGCAAAAAGGACTAAATTTGATCCATGTTTGGCCAGTCCTAGATGTTCAGTTAACCTAAGGATGCCTGTAATTTAAACTCAAACTTATGGGCTCACCTTAGCTAGTAAGGTAACCCTGGGACTTTGCTTAGCTTGTGCCTGGGGTTCCACAAAATTCTGGCCTTCTAGTAAGCAATTATTGACAATATAACCTACTGGTAGGTAACTGGCCTGCCTCCACTTGCTGGACAAGCCTTTCTATTCCCTGCCAAATTCAGGGGACTGCCTTACTGGCCAACAGGAAGGCTTGTACCGGGAGGAGGTTCCCAATAACTGACCAGGAAGTGGTGTGCTCCATCGTTGCTAACATCTGGTGGAGCCCGCTTTAGGAACCTGGAGCTGAACTAAGCGCAAAGATTTTCTTTAACAAAACTGAAGTTTCTTGTAGCATCCAGAATCCTTGCAAAATCTATAAAATGAGGAGATCAAACTTTCATATGGCATTGCTGTAGGTGACATTACTCATATAGGCAAAAACAAGAAACAGAGGGCGGACCAGCCTTGTGCTTTACCTTTTGAGATAACTTAAATTAATAATAACAAGTTCAGATGTATAATCACAAATGGAAACATCAAATAGACACATCAAAGTCCAAACATGAGATGTTGTTCCAAAAGGTTGATGCTTTTCGAGGGGAGATCCCCTCTTCCTCAGAGCCAAATGCGTCAGTATTTTGGAACATCTTCTTATGTTTGGGACTTGTCCAGTGGACCAGGCTGTTTGGAGTATTTTTCGGACTTTGATGTGCCTATTTGATATTGCCGTTTGTGGGTATACATCTGAACTTGTTTATATTAATAAAGTTATCTCAACGGTAATGCGCTAGGCTGGTGCACCCTCTGCTTCTTGTTTTTGAAGTTATCCCTCTGGATTTTCCCGGCCCTTTCTTTGGGGGGGCAGCAAAGCCGGCACTAAGTTTTCATCAGTCGAAGATTGCATATTGATCCTTGCCAACACATCTCTCTGGAGTGCAGATTTGTCTTTTTTTTTGTCTGCATTACTCATATAGGGATAGTTGGGGAAAGGCATTAGCGTTTCCATCATCCAGACTCCTCCGTTGCCTGAGGGAGCGCATTTAGCGCAGTCACATGGCGTCGATCTCCATAAACCGTCAAACCAACATCTGCAACGAATCCGATCAGCTGCTTGTCCTATCATCATCCTTCAGTCTGATCGTTGTGAACACGTAGAGGGCCATGGTCGTCTTCAAGAGTATGGAATGATCTTTTGCGACCCTTTTTTAGGTTTCTCACGACCGCAGCGTTCATTACGTGCCTGCCTCCCTTTTAGCATATTGCCTTTTTTATCTAGATAGATCACTTATAGTACCTGCTGCACACCCTAAAGGAACGCTTTGCGTTTTTGCTATTTTTATATGCTCATCCAGAATAAAGCAGCCCTTGACTCTTCAGCTGTTTGCTGTGCCGACCGCATCCTTTAGACGTGTAGTCCCTACATCGGCTGACGAGCCCAAGGGCCCCAATGTCTGGTCCTCTGAATCTCCTTTCAGAGATCTATGGAGTAGAGAACCCCATACACCATGTATAATCCCCTATATTGCATATAACTGTCAGAAAATCTGCTTTATGAAGAGTTTAAATATTTTGCTAAGCGGCATTTAATATAAAGAATGCGTGTTACACATGTAGGAACTCTAAATACAGAAATGCACACTTAAAGGAGAACTCCTGAATTTTTGCAAGACGTTATGTAATAGCCCTTAATCTGTGTCGGCTTGTTTTTTGCTTGAAAAAAAAAGAAAAAATGTATTAAAATTATATATGAAAGGAAAATCGGTCCTGTAGGATTGAACAGCAAACCTGTGACAACATATGTGTCATTGCACTCAGTTTGATGCTGTAGTAGCTCCTCCCACCTCAGGACATGCAGACTAGATAGCCGATTTTAAGCTTGAGTGTCAGGATTATTACAGCTCACAATAAATTCTAAAAACGACACCAGGTCCATATATCTTTGATGATTTAGTCATTTAATGGAGGTTTTCAATATTCTGAAGGACGTTCTCCTTTAAGCACTCATAAGTTACATTGTGCAAGCGCTCTATCCGAAGTAACACAACTATGGAAAGCTGTACAGAGTTTTTTGGAATGCCTAAAGTGCTGCGCGGTAGGCATCTCAACATGAATATGTTTATGATCTGGTTCCATAGTGAACTGCCCATATGACAAGTACTTTTTTTTATCAACTTATTAAGTTGACCACTATGGTAGCTCTTGCTGAGTTTAGTAAACTTTTATAGATGATGTGTGTTAAACACATGAAAAATGTTATAAAGAGGAAAAAGGGATTAAGAGTGACGTCACACGTGATTGATCTTTGAATGATTTGGTTATGCTGTATAACTTTTTTTTTTTTTCTTTTGATTTGTACACTGTTTTGCTTGTTATTTTTTTTTTCCTGTTTTTGGAGTATGATCATTTGCATGATAATTTTTTTTTCTGTATTTTTTTTTTTTCAAGCCATGTTCTGTAATTTCTGTTTTATTTGTATGATCTGGTTTAATTTAAAATTGATTTTAAAGTTAAATAAAAACAGTTTTGGATTGTCAAATCCTGCACACCGTATACAGTGAATTTCGATATGTTGTTCAACAGTTCGATCTTAATAAACATTTCAATAACAGGTTGAATTCTGTGTGTACGCGTCTTTCTTTTCTTTTTTTTTTCTTTTCATCCAAAGAAATTATATTTTCTATTAGACAAAATTTTCTACAGCAGCCATTCTGTGGAACCCTAGGGTTTCATCAGAGGTTAGGCCAGGGATTCTTTGAGCTTTGGCTGACTGATCTCCCATTTGATGGTGCCCACATGGTTTGGGACCAATGCCACTTGGCAGAAACAGCAGCAAGACACAAAATTTTTAGCTGTAAGGGTATCATTCTGATGACCACGGTTGTATTCTTCCCACTGACCAATAAGAGGCATTCTTCCCCCTGGTCATCACTACAAGGAGCATTCTTCCCCCTGACCAATAATGTAAGGGACATTCTTCCCACTGATCACCAATGTAAGGAACATTCTTCCCACTGATTACCAATGTAAGGGGCATTCTGCCCACTGACCAATAATGTAAGCAGCATTCTTTCCTCTGGCCACCAACACAAGGAGCATTTTTCCCCCTGACCAATGTAAGGAGCATTCATCCCACTGACCATCAATGTAAGGGGCATTCTTCCCACTCACCACGAATGTAAGGGGCATTCTTCCTACTGACCGCCAATGTAAGGGACATACTTCCCACTGACCATTGTGACCAATAATGTAAGGGACATTCTTCCCACTGATCACCAGTGTAAGGAGCATTCATCCCACTGTGCAATATTGTAAGGAGCATTCTTCCCACTGACCACCAATGTTAGGAGTATTCTTCCCACTGACCAACAATGTAAGAAGCATTCATCCCACTGACCAACAATGTAAGGGGCATTCTTCCCACTGGCCACCAATGTTAGGAGCATTCTTCCCACTGACCACCTATGTAAGGAACATTCTTCCCACTGATCACCAATGTAAGGAGAATTCTTCCCACTAACCACCAATGTAAGGAGCATTCTTCCCACTAACCACCAATGTAAGGGGCATTCTTCTCACTGATCACCATTGTAAGGGGCATTCATTCTTCCCACTGATCACCAATGTAAGGAGCATCTTCCCCTGACCACCATCAGAATACAATAGCTCAGTGGGAAGGATTCCTCCATCCAAATCGAATGGGTGAATCAAGTCAGTATTTTTTATCCAACTTGCTGGTTAAAGGAAAAAAAAACTGACTGAGGGGGCAACCCACTGACCTCTGATGAGTTGGTTTAGGCAGGAGTTCCTTGAAAGCTGAAAATTATTTTAGGAGTTCCTCTGGGGGGGAAAAGGTAGGCAATACTAATAATAGGTTAGCATAGCAGCATAACAATTGATCTACTACAAGAAGTAGTACAACAGTACATAACATCTGTGATAAATGTCTGCACATGAATTGCAACCCTCAAACACAAACATTGAAAACAACATATCAATAACCACTACTCATCTAATATACAGTACGTGTGTGAGAGGAGAGGGAGACAACACCCATAGATCATGTAATAAGAACCACTAGGAAATGTCGAAGGTTTTAGTCAACCAAGGGTTCCAAGTTTTTTCATAGAAAGTTGGACATTCTCTATGTGCGTGCACTGGCTTTTTAAAGCCTAAAAAATTGTTCAAGAGCTTCACCCATTGGGTTACCTGGGAGTGGTTGGAGGACCATGACTTTTCAGGCTTGAAACAGGAGCTCATGTGTGAGTGAAACTGGGATTAATGTTAAAGTCTGTAGGATTCCCAGTAGGCAAATTTGGGGGTGGTGGTAACTAGGCACCCCATCAGGTCCAAAAATTTGAGGATTTGAACCCAAAATGTGTTTACAATAGGCAAGTCCATATCAGGTGGAAGAAAGATGTTCATGGTGCGTGACATCTGGGACAATTTGAAGAGGCTATGTCAGAAAATATGACCAGTCTATGCAGTGTTAAATATTCCCAGTGAATAAATAATGTTTTGATTGTGCTCGCTCTTGTACATGGGGATACCTTGAAGACTAAATCCAGGTTTCATTTCACTCATTTTCACTTTTTTGTGGCAAGCTGGCCCAAACAAACTATTTAAAATTACGAATACATGCTTCCGCTGTCAGCACTGAATATGCTATATGTAGAATTGGTTACATACAGAATACAACGCTGTGGTACGGAACAAAATCGAGTTGGGTTGAGTGCTGCTCAGACATTTACAAGAAGCTTTGTATCTTATGAATGAATACAAAGCTTCCTCTGCTTGGCAAAGCTGTAGATCGTGACATCATCCACCCACCTCTCGACCTCTACCAATCAGAGGAAGTCTTATGTTCAGGGGTGTTGCTAGGTGGAAAAAAGACCAGGGGCTTCAGCCCGAAGCTCGAGCCCGGCACCGGGGGGGGGGTAAGCTCACTTGTTGGTTTCTGCCTGGCTTACCAGTGCCCATCAATGCTGACCACTAAAAACTGACCTACCTGTCCCACACTGACCATTACACTGACCTACCTGACAAACACTAACCATTACACTAACCGACCTGACCCACACTGACCATTACACTGACCTACCTGAGGCACACTGACCCACACTGATCTACCAGACACACTGACCTACCTGAACCACACTGATCTAACTGGCCTACCTGACGCACACTGACATACCTGACCCAAACTGACCATTACACTGACCTACCTGACCCACACTGACCTACCTGACCCACACTGACCTACCTGACCCACACTGACCTACCTGACCCACACTGACCTACCTGACATACACTGACCTACCTGACCATTACATGTCAGACTTCAGATGACCTCCTTCTGCAGCTCAGCCATAGTGTGCGGCACGCCCATCCCAGTAGACAGCAGGCAGGCAGCCAGAGACAGGAGAGGAGAGCCGCCCGCCCAAGCACTGAGTGGGGATCTCATAGTGCTCGACGCGGCCGCATTGTAATTCCCGCCTTCTGGAGCCTGCAGCGCCTATGATGGACATCACACATCCTGCGGTCCCGGCATTGGACCAGTGGGACGTCCATCATAGGTGCTGCAGGCTCCAGAAGGCGGGACCTGCTATGTCACTCGGCCGCGCTCGGAGTCAGATCGGTCCCCGTTTGGGCTCGGGGCTGATAATAGAATTGTGAATGCCCGAGACCCGGGGCTTTTTGGGGGCCCACTTGGGGCTCCAGCCCCCCTCCCGACGCCACTGCTTATGTTCATTCATAAAATGCAAAACATCCCATGAATGAATAAGCAGCCCTCAGCCTAACTCTTTTTTGTTCCTGGAACGGGACGGGAAGTCCCTGTATCGCTTCCAGAACACAGCACTATATACTGTATGTAGCTGATTCCACATTCAGTTTGTAAAGTATTGACAGCGGGTGCATGTATTAGTAATTTGAAATAGTTTGTTTTGGCCAGATGGGCCCAAACTAACTATATTATGTGAAATTAAACCTGAAGTTAGGTTTTACCTGGGTTCTCCAAGCAATCTTCCCATTCATGTGTATGTGTCTTTATTTACCACTTCTAGGTCAGCAGTCCCTTTTCCTGATGGGATTCAGTGTACCTTCCAGAAATAGCAGAACAGTAACGCTATCCTGGAGGTTTTTATTTTCATTATGGTTACTTGCAGGTCAATTACCTTCATTAAAACACTTGACCATTTTAAACATACTGGCACACGGGGAAATATAACTTGATGACCACTTAAAGCAGAACTTTAGTTTTAGAGAAAAAAATGAAAAATAAAGCGCCCAAGCTGTGGGGGTTAGTTTTTTTCTGTAGTCTGTCATTTTGACAAGATCTCCCTTGACTTCCTGATGGGGAGATACAAAAGAAAGTGAGAAATAAAATCTCTCCAAAGTGAGGGGAAATTTCTCTCCTAGACAAGTATAAAAAAGATTCAAGTGCAAAAAAAACCAAATCATGATTCCAATGTTTCAGGGACATGGAGGATCCCTTTCTCAAGGTGACAGCCTCCATTAGGAACATAAAAACACTTGTTGAATTACCGATGGTCACCTTCAAAAATCTGATCCGTAAAAAAAATCTATTCCCCACCATACCTTTTACTCCTTGTAGGGGAGTGCCCGGCTTACAGTGATGCCAAATAATACACGTGGAAAACATTTTTTGAGGACATGGAGGACCCTTTTCCAATGTGTCCCCAAAATGTGAGAGAAATCATGTGTTTTTTGTTCTTGAATCTCTTCTCGGCTCTTGAGTTTTTGTATTTATGACCTTGTTAATGGATTGAGGTTTGATCTATGGTGTGCTGCCTAATTTTCCACATGCATTGTATGTCCTCGCCGTAACCAGGGCATCTTCCTGCAAGGAATTCTTGACTCTCAATCTAAAAAAAAGAGACACACACTTTGCAAGGAGTGTTCAACACACCCCTTGATAGAAGTGTTTTGATAAGAGCTCTACTTCTATATGACACAACTTCATAGAGGAGCCATGGAGAGGTCCCTACTTCCAACAGAAACTGTTTGATAGAGGAGCCATGAAGAGATCCCTACTTCCAATAGGCACACCTTGATAGAGGAGTAATAAAGACATTTGTACTTCCAATACACCACTGTATACAGGTGCATTGGAGACATCCCTTCTTCCAATAAATACCTCTTGATCGAGGTACCATTATGGAGATCCCTAATACACCTCTTGATAAAGGAGCCATGGAGAGATCCCTACCTCCAATAGACTTCTATTGATAGAGGAGCCATGGAGAGATCCCTATTTTCCATAAACACTTCTTGATAAGGGAGCCATGGCGAGATCTCTACTTCTAGCAGCCATTCCTTGCTAGAGAAGCCATGGAGAGATCCCTACTTCCAACAGATTCCCCTTGATATAGGCACCATGAGCAGACCCCTACCATCAATAAACATCCCTTGATAGAGGAGCCATAGAGTGATGCTTATATCCAACAAGCCACCTAATATAGGCAGCATAGAGAGATACTTCCAATAACCCTTTTTATAGAGATGCCATGGAGAAATCCCTACTTCCAATAGAAACCACTAAGTAGAGGTGCCATGGAGAGATCCTTTACTTCCAATAGACAGCCTTTAATAAAGCACCATAGAGAGATCCCTAATTCCAATAAACACCCCTTGATAGAGGCACCATGGAGAGAACCCTACTTCCGATAAACACCCATTAATAGTGGGGCCATGGAGAGATCCCTACTTCAAATAGACACCCCTTGATAGAGGAGCCATGGAGAGATCCCTACCTCCAATAGACACAACTTCATAGAAGAGCCATGGAGATCTCCCTGCTTCCAATAGACACCCTTTGATAGAGGACCAATGGCAAGATCTGTACTTCCAATGCAGTGCCTTGAAAAAGTATTCATGCCACTTGAAATATTCCACATTTTGTCATGTTACAACCAAAAACTTTAATATATTTTATTGGGATTTTATGTGATAAACCAACACAAAGTGGCACATAATTGTGAAGTGGAAAAAAAATGATAAATATTTTTTAAATTTTTTTACAAATTAAATATCTGAAAAGTGTGGCGTGCATTTGTATTCAGCCCCCTTTACTCTGATACCCCTAACTAAAATAGAATGGAACCAATTTCAGCAGTCACATAATTAGTAAATAAAGTCCACCTGTGTGTAATCTAATCTCAGTATAAATACAGCTGTTCTGTGAAGCCCTCAGAGGTTTGTTAGAGAACCTTAGTGAACAAACGGCATCATGAAGGCCAAGGAACACACCAGACAGGTCAGAGATAAAGTTGTGAAGAAGTTTAAAGCAGGGTTAGCTTATAAAAAAAAATCCCAAGCTTTAAAGATCTCTCAGAGCACTGTTCAATTTATCACCAAAAAAATGGAAAGAGTATGGCACGACTGCAAATCTAAAAAGACATGGCCGTCCACCTAAACTGACAGGCCGGGAAAGGAGAGCATTCATCAGAGAAGCAGCCAAGAGGCCCATGGTAACTCTGGAGGAGCTGCAGAGATCCACAGCGCAAGTGTGGGAATCTGTCCACAGGAAAACTCTACAAGAAGAATGCCATTGTTGAAGGAAAGCCATAAAAAGTTCAGTTTTCAGTTTACGAGAAGCCATGTGTGGGACACAGCAAACATGTGGAAGAAGGTGCTCTGGTCAGATGAGACCAAAATTGAACTTTTTGGCCTAAAAGTAAAACGCTATTTGTGCGCATCACCCTGAACACACCATCTCCACCGTGAAACATGGTGGTGGCAGCATCATGTTGTGGGGATGCTTTTCTTCAGCAGGGACAGAGAATCTGGTCAGAGTTGATGGGAAGATGGATGGAGCCAAATACAGGGCAATCTTAGAAGAAAACCTGTTAGAGTCTGAAAAAGACTTGAGACTGGGGCAGAGGTTCACCTTCCAGCCGGACAACGACCCTAAACATACAGCCAGAGCTACAATGGAATGGTTTAGATCAAAGCATATTCATGTGTTAGAATGGCCCAGTCAAAGTCAAGACCTAAGTCCAATTGAGAATCTGTGGAAAGACTTGAAAATTGCTGTTCACAGACGCTCTCCGTCAAATCTGACAGAGCTTGAGCTATTTTGCAAAGAATGGGAAACAATGTCCCTCTCTAGATGTGCAAAGCTGGTAGAGACATCCCCAAAAAGACTTGCAGCTGTAATTGCAGAGAAAGGGGGTTCTACAAAGTATTGACTCAGGGGGGCTGAATATAAATGCAGGCTACACTTTCAGACATTTATTTGTAAAATATTTTGAAAACCATTCATCATCATTTTCCTTCCACTTCACAATTATGTGCCACTTTGTGTTGGTCTATCACATAAAATCCCAATAAAATACATTTACATTTTTGGTTGTAACATGACAAAATGAGGAAAATGTCAAGGGGTATGAATACTTTTTCAAGGCACTGTGGACACCCCTTAAATAGAAAAGCTGTAGAGAGCTCCTTACTTCCAATAGACACCCCTTGATAGAGGTGCCATGGAGAGATCTGTACTTCCAATGGACACCCCTTGATAGAGGAGCTATGGAAAGATCCCTACTTCTAACAGATGCTTCTTGCAGAGGAGCCATGGAAAGATCCCTACTTCCAACTGACACTCCTTGATGAAGGCACCACGGAGAGATTCCTATTTCCAACAGACTTGCCTTGATAGGGGAGCCATGGAGAGATCCCTACCTCCACTAGACACCTAATAGAGGAGCCATGGAGATATCCCTACTTCCAATAGACACCCCTCGATAGAGGAGCCATAGAAAGATCTGTACTTCCAATAGATACCTCTTGATAGAGGATCTATGGAGAGATCCCTATTTCTAATAGACACTTCTTACAGAGGAGCCATGGAAAGATCCCTACTTCCAACTGATACTCATTGATGGAGGCACCATGGGGAGAGCCCTACTTCCATTTGACACCGCTTGATAGAGGAGCCATAAAGAGATCCCTACCTCCAATAGACACTCTTGATATATGGAGGGATCCTTATTCCAATAGTCACCTCCTACTTGCAGAGGAGCCATGGCAAAGATCGCTACTTCCAACTGATACTACTTGATGGAGGCACCACGGAGAGATCCCTACTTCAAATTGACACCCCTTTATAGGGGAGCCATAGAGAGATCTCTACCTCCAATAGACACCTCTTGATATATGTAGGGATCCTTATTCCAATAGACACCTCCTTATTGCAGATGAGCCATGCAAAGATCCTTACTTCAAACTGATACTCCTTGATGGAGGCACCACGGAGAGATCCCTACTTCCAATTGACACCCTCTGATAGAGGAGTCATGGAGAGATCTGTACTTCCAATAGACACCCCTTGATAGAGGCACCACAGAGAGATCCCTACTTCCAATTGACATCCTTTGATAGAGGAGCTATAGAGAAATCCCTACCTCCAATAGACACCTCTTTATATATGGAGGAATCCCTACTTCCGATAGACACCCCTTGATAGAGGAGCCGTGGAGAGATCACTATTTCCATAAGACACCCTCTGATAGAGGAGTCATGGAGAGATCTGTACTTCCGATAGACACCCCTTGATAGAGGCACCACAGAGAGATCCCTACATCCAATTGGCATTCCTTGATAGAGGAGCTATAGAGAGATCCCTACCTCCAATAGACACCTCTTTATATATGGCGGGATCTCTATTTCCGATAGACACCCCTTGATAGAGGAGCCATGGATTGATCCCTACTTCCATTAGACACCCTCTGATAGAGGAGTCATGGAGAGATCTGTACTTCCAATAGACACCCCTTGATAGTGGCACCACAGAGAGATCCCTACTTCCAATTGACATAACTTGATAGAGGAGCTATAGAGAGATCCCTACCTCCAATAGACACCTCTTTATATATGGCGGGATCTCTACTTCCGATAGACACCCCTTGATAGAGGAGCCATGGAGCGATCCCTACTTCCAATAGACACCCTCTGATAGAGGAGTCATGGAGAGATCTGTACTTCCAATAGACACCCCTTGATAGAGGCACCACAGAGAGATCCCTACATCCAATTGGCATTCCTTGATAGAGGAGCTATAGAGAGATCCCTACCTCCAATAGACACCTCTTTATATATGGCAGGATCTCTACTTCCGATAGACACCCCTTGATAGAGGAGCCATGGAGAGATCCCTACTTCCAATAGACACTTCTTTAAGAGGAGCCATGGAGAGATCTCTAATTCCAATAGGCACTTCTTGATAGGGGCATCATGAAGAGATCCCTAGTATCAATAGACACTCCTTGATAGAGGAGCCAAAGAGAGATTCCTACTTGCCATGGACCTCGTCCTGCTATTGCTCCCATTATTTGCAAAAAGAAAAACAACCAAAATATTGTGTAATATTAAGAAGTAGTTTGATGTACAGAATGCCTCAAGGTTGCCATATTTCAAGAAGTATATATTTTAAAATATTTTGAGAGTTTTAGAAAAAAAGAGAGCTGCTGAAGATTGGCGATGTCATTTTTAATGACATTAAAGAGGACCTGTACTGTGGAAGCTGTGCCCCCCTTCCCTGATGACTGGTGATCTGATGACTGGTGATCTGATGACTGGTGGGGGAAATTGAAGAAAAAGCAGGAAAGGTGGAATAAACACAGATCCCATGAATGTATTAGATGCAGGGAGATCCTTGGACTGCTGGCCTCAGGTACAGCTTCCCCTCCAGCAGAGAGAAAACCGAGAAACACATCAGGAACCTCACCAAATCTAACTCCAAATGGGAGACACAATTTTGTGACATCACCAAATATGATTCCAACAGAGTGACTTTGGCCAGGCTAAGATGACGCCATCTCTATACTGCAAGCAGGAGGAAGCATTTCCACAGTCCAATATTCAGACTGCAAACTGTAACCTTGTAGGAAGTCACAAGGTGAGAGGTTGCAGCAGGGACTGATCTATATTCATGAACACAGCCAAGAACATCACAGGCACCAGGATTCACATGCTTGTGTCATCTGTGAGCCGATATATCAGTCCAGAAAGTAGAAGGTGACCCTGGATGACGACAGAACAAAGATGGCGCCGTTCTTCTGGAGAGGAAAGCAGGAAAAGGCATTATCGGGGGGGGGGGGAGTACTGTGATCTCTATGACAGGAAATCAATTCTGACATTACTTTGCATGTACTGAACATAATATATCCGATGCTAGGTCCACTTTAAATGCACTGCTCTGTTTGCACACATACACCCTGGTCATCTGCTGCAGACAATCCGAAGTGTTGTGTATGTACACGCTCCTAGCCAGCCCGACCTTCACTCCCGCTAATCTGCTTTTGTTCTGCAAATTAGGAAGCAAACACTTCAATGTGTTATTCAGACTTCCAATGCGCTCCGCCTATAAGAAACCATAAGGGATGGCGGCTGGCCAGGATCTTCCCGTAACGCTGAATAGATGTTTACCTAATAAAGAGAATCTGTCACCCCTGGGAGCTCTTTTAATACTGAAGTTTATTCTGTTTATGTTTTACCCTCCATTATTTCCTGACTCATCTACATACTAATGATAAAGACTCTCCTTTTTCATGACATACTTTATTTTAGATCTAGAGATGTCATCACTGGCTTGCTGTGCTTCTCTATGCAATGCAGACAGATCATGGCTGGAGGGAGGGGACGGCAGGGAGCTGTACATAGCTTGGTGGGAGGGGCCGGCAGGGGGCTGTACATAGCTTGGTGGGAGGGGCCAGCAGGGGGCTGTACATAGCTTAGTGGGAGGGGTCGGAAGGGGGCTGTGCATAGCTTGGTGGGAGGGGCCGGCAGGGTGCTGTACATAGCTTGGTAGGAGGGGCCGGCAGGGTGCTATACAAAGTTTGGCGGGAGGGGCCAGCAGGGTGCTGTACATAGCTTGGTGGGAGGGGCTGGCAGGGTGTTGTACATAGCTTGGTGGGAGGGGCCGGCCGGGTGCTGTACATAGCTTGGTGGGAGGGGCTGGCAGGGTGTTGTACATAGCTTGGTGGGAGGGGCCGGCAGGGTGCTGTACATAGCTTAGTGGGAGGGGTCGGAAGGGGGCTGTACATAGCTTGGTGGGAGGGCCAGCAGGGTGCTGTACATAGCTTGGTGGGAGGGGCTGGCAGGGTGCTGTACATAGCTTGGTGGGAGGGGCTGGCAGGGTGTTGTACATAGCTTGGTGGGAGGGACCGGAAGGGGGCTGTACATAGCTTGGTGGGAGGGGACGGCAGGGTGCTGTACATAGCTTGGTGGGAGGGGACGGCAGGGTGCTGTACATAGCTTGGTGGGAGGGGCCGGAAGGGGGCTGTACATAGCTTGGTGGGAGGGGCTGGCAGGGTGCTGTACATAGCTTGGTGGGCAGGGGACGGCAGGGAGCTGTACATAGCTTGGTGGGAGGGGCTGGCAGGGTGCTGTACATAGCTTGGTGGGAGGGGCTGGCAGGGTGTTGTACATAGCTTGGTGGGAGGGGCCGGCAGGGAGCTGTACATAGCTTGGTGGGAGGGGCCGGAAGGGGGCTGTACATAGCTTGGTGGGAGGGGCCGGCAGGGTGCTGTACATAGCTTGGTGGGCAGGGCCGGTAGGGTGCTGTACATAGCTTTGTGGGAGGGGCCGGCAGGGGGCTGTACATAGCTTGGTGGGAGGGGACAGCAGGGGGCTGTACATAGCTTGGTGGGAGGGGCTGGCAGGGGGCTGTACATAGCTTAGTGGGAGGGGCCGGAAGGGGGCTGTACATAGCTTGGTGGGAGGGCCAGCAGGGTGCTGTACATAGTTTGGTGGGAGGGGCCGGCATGGGGGCTGTACATAGCTTGGTGGGAGGGGCCGGCAGGGGGCTGTACATAGCTTAGTGGGAGGGGTCGGAAGGGGGCTGTACATAGCTTGGTGGGAGGGCCAGCAGGGTGCTGTACATAGCTTGGTGGGAGGGGCCGGCTTGGGGGCTGTACATAGTTTGGTGGGAGGGGCCGGCATGGGGGCTGTACATAGCTTGGTGGGAGGGGCCGGCAGGGGGCTGTACATAGCTTGGTGGGAGGGGCTGGCAGGGGGCTGTACATAGCTTAGTGGGAGGGGCCGGAAGGGGGCTGTACATAGCTTGGTGGGAGGGCCAGCAGGGTGCTGTACATAGTTTGGTGGGAGGGGCCGGCATGGGGGCTGTACATAGCTTGGTGGGAGGGGCCGGCAGGGGGCTGTACATAGCTTAGTGGGAGGGGTCGGAAGGGGGCTGTACATAGCTTGGTGGGAGGGCCAGCAGGGTGCTGTACATAGCTTGGTGGGAGGGGCCGGCTTGGGGGCTGTACATAGTTTGGTGGGAGGGGCCGGCATGGGGGCTGTACATAGCTTGGTGGGAGGGGCCGGCAGGGGGCTGTACATAGCTTGGTGAGAGGGGCTGGCAGGGGGCTGTACATAGCTTGGTGGGAGGCGCCGAAATGGGGGCTGTACATAGCTTGGTGGGAGGGGCCGGCAGGGGGCTGTACATAGCTTGGTGGGAGGGGCCGGCATGGGGGCTGTACATAGCTTGGTGGGAGGCGCCGAAATGGGGGCTGTACATAGCTTGGTGGGAGGGGCCGGCAGGGGGCTGTACATAGCTTGGTGAGAGGGGCTGGCAGGGGGCTGTACATAGCTTGGTGGGAGGGGCCGGCATGGGGGCTGTACATAGCTTGGTGGGGGGCTGGCAGGGTGCTGTACATAGCTTGGTGGGGGGCTGGCAGGGTGCTGTACATAGCTTGGTGGGGGGCTGGCAGGGTGCTGTACATAGCTTGGTGGGAGGGGCCGGAAGGGGGCTGTACATAGCTTGGTGGGAGGGGCTGGCAGGGTGCTGTACATAGCTTGGTGGGAGGGGTTGGCAGGGGGCTGTACATAGCTTGGTGGGAGGGGCCGGCATGGGGGCTGTACATAGCTTGGTGGGGGGCTGGCAGGGTGCTGTACATAGCTTGGTGGGGGGCTGGCAGGGTGCTGTACATAGCTTGGTGGGGGGCTGGCAGGGTGCTGTACATAGCTTGGTGGGAGGGGCCGGAAGGGGGCTGTACATAGCTTGGTGGGAGGGGCTGGCAGGGTGCTGTACATAGCTTGGTGGGAGGGGTTGGCAGGGGGCTGTACATAGCTTGGTGGGAGGGGCCGGCCGGGTGCTGTACATAGCTTGGTGGGAGGGGCTGGCAGGGTGTTGTACATAGCTTGGTGGGAGGGGCCGGCAGGGTGCTGTACATAGCTTAGTGGGAGGGGTCGGAAGGGGGCTGTACATAGCTTGGTGGGAGGGCCAGCAGGGTGCTGTACATAGCTTGGTGGGAGGGGCTGGCAGGGTGCTGTACATAGCTTGGTGGGAGGGGCTGGCAGGGTGTTGTACATAGCTTGGTGGGAGGGGCCGGAAGGGGGCTGTACATAGCTTGGTGGGAGGGGACGGCAGGGTGCTGTACATAGCTTGGTGGGAGGGGACGGCAGGGTGCTGTACATAGCTTGGTGGGAGGGGCCGGAAGGGGGCTGTACATAGCTTGGTGGGAGGGGCTGGCAGGGTGCTGTACATAGCTTGGTGGGCAGGGGACGGCAGGGAGCTGTACATAGCTTGGTGGGAGGGGCTGGCAGGGTGCTGTACATAGCTTGGTGGGAGGGGCTGGCAGGGAGCTGTACATAGCTTGGTGGGAGGGGCCGGAAGGGGGCTGTACATAGCTTGGTGGGAGGGGCCGGCAGGGTGCTGTACATAGCTTGGTG
This sequence comes from Lithobates clamitans, assembly GCA_037952925.1. Taxonomy (NCBI): domain Eukaryota; kingdom Metazoa; phylum Chordata; class Amphibia; order Anura; family Ranidae; genus Lithobates; species Lithobates clamitans. The sequence goes on from JBBGZY010001506.1 coordinate 117,621, forward strand.
GGCAGGGCCGGTAGGGTGCTGTACATAGCTTTGTGGGAGGGGCCGGCAGGGGGCTGTACATAGCTTGGTGGGAGGGGACAGCAGGGGGATGTACATAGCTTGGTGGGAGGGGACAGCAGGGGGCTGTACATAGCTTAGTGGGAGGGGCCGGAAGGGGGCTGTACATAGCTTGGTGGGAGGGCCAGCAGGGTGCTGTACATAGTTTGGTGGGAGGGGCCGGCATGGGGGCTGTACATAGCTTGGTGGGAGGGGCCGGCAGGGGGCTGTACATAGCTTGGTGGGAGGGGCCGGCAGGGGGCTGTACATAGTTTGGTGGGAGGGGCCGGCATGGGGGCTGTACATAGCTTGGTGGGAGGGGCCGGCATGGGGGCTGTACATAGCTTGGTGGGAGGCGCCGAAATGGGGGCTGTACATAGCTTGGTGGGAGGGGCCGGCAGGGGGCTGTACATAGCTTGGTGGGAGGGGCCGGCATGGGGGCTGTACATAGCTTGGTGGGAGGCGCCGAAATGGGGGCTGTACATAGCTTGGTGGGAGGGGCCGGCAGGGGGCTGTACATAGCTTGGTGAGAGGGGCTGGCAGGGGGCTGTACATAGTTTGGTGGGAGGGGCCGGCATGGGGGCTGTACATAGCTTGGTGGGAGGGGCCGGCATGGGGGCTGTACATAGCTTGGTGGGGGGCTGGCATGGTGCTGTACATAGGTTCCTGAAAACATCACAGCACCCGGCCTCAGTACTCCTGTCAAGATCCCTCAGCTCTAATGCAAGCAGTAGGAGAAGTTATGCAAATAGCAAAATGCCTTGATGTTTGGATGTCAGTCTGGAGGAGTGGGCGTTCCTAGGCAGGCTATATTTGCATGCAGATCACTACATGTGATGCGGAGCCTCCATGATTGAAAGACCTGAAATCCAATGAATGAAAGGGGCAGGCCAGGGATGGTCAGGCTGGGGAGGAAAGTGCTAGATGATGCTGGACGTCCTCCAGCTAAGAAATTATAGTATCTACTTCCTATCTAGATAGATTGATAGGTCAGACATCCATCAATATTTCACAATTTAAATGTTATTAGGTATATACAGTATCTCACAAAAGTGAGTACACCCCTCACATTTTTGTAAATATTTTCTTCTATCTTTTCATGTGACAACACTGAAGAAATGACACTTTGCTACAATGTAATGTAGTGAGTGTACAGCTTGTATAACAGTGTAAATTTGTTGTCCCCTCAAAATAACTCAACACACAGCCATTAATGTCTAAACCACTGGCAACAAAAGTGAGTACACCCCTAAGTGAAAATGTCCAAATTGGGCCCAAGTAGCCATTTTCCCTCCCTGGTGTCATGTGACTCATTATTGTTACAAGGTCTCAGGTGTGAATGGGGAGCAGGTGTGTTAAATTTGGTGTTATCGCTCTCACTCTCTCATACTGGTCACTGGAAGTTCAACATGGCACCTCATAGCAAAGAACTCTCTGAGGATCTGAAAAAAAGAATTGTTGTTCTACATAAAGATGGCCTAGGCTATAAGAAGATTGCCAAGACCCTGAAACTGAGCTGCACCATGGTGGCCAAGACCATACAGCGGTATAACAGGACAGGTTCCACTCAGAACAGGCCTCGCCATGGTCGACAAAAGAAGTTGAGGTCACGTGCTCAGCGTCATATCCAGAGGTTGTCTTTGGGAAATAGACGTATGAGTGCTGCCAGCATTGCTGCAGAGGTTGAAGGGGTGGGGGGGGTCAGCCTGTCAGTGCTCAGACTATACGCCGCACACTGCATGTCTCCAGACCTAAACCCTACTGAGCATCTATGGGACATCCTCAAACCGGAGGTGGAGGAGCGCAAGGTCTCTAACATCCATCAGCTCTGTGATGTCGTCATGGAGGAGTGGAAGAGGAACTCTAGTGACAACCTGTGAAGCTCTGGTGACCTCCATGCCCAAGAGGGTTAAGGCAGTGATGGAAAATAATGGTGGCCACACAAAATATTGACACCTTGGGGCCCAATTTGGACATTTTCACTTAGGGGTGTACTCACTTTTGTTGCCAGCGGTTTAGACATTAATGGCTGTGTGTTGAGTTATTTTGAGCGGACAGCAAATTTACACTGTTATACAAGCTGTACACTCACTACTTTACATTGTAGCAAAGTGTCATTTCTTCAGTGTTGTCACATGAAAAGATAGAATAAAATATTTACAAAGATGTGAGGGGTGTACTCACTTTTGCGAGATACTGTGTATATATATATATATATATATATATATATATATATATATATATATATATATACACACTCACCGGCCGCTTTATTAGGTACACCTGTTCAATTGCTTGGTAACACAAATTGCTAATCAGCCAATCACACGGCAGCAACTCAATGCATTTAGGCATCTAGACGTGGCGAAGACAACTTGCTGAAGTTCAAACCGAGCATCAGAATGAGGAAGAAAGGAAATGTAAGTAACTTTGAAGGTGGCATGGTTGTTGGTGCCAGAGGGTCTGGTCTGAGTATCTCAAAAACTGCTGATCTACTGAGATTCTCACACACAACCATCTCTCGGGGTTAACACAGAATGGTGGGAAAAAGAGAAAATATCCAGTGAGCGGAAGTTGTGTGGAGGAAAATGCCTTGTTGGAGGTCAGAGGAGAATGGGCAGACTGGTTCCAGATGATAGAAAGGCAACAGTAACTCAAATAACCACCCGTTACATCCAAGGTATGCAGAATACCATCTCTGAACGCACAACACATCTAACCTTGAAGCAGATGGTCTACAGCAGCAGAAGACCACACCGGGTGCCACTCCTGTCAGCTAAGAACAGGAAACCGAGGCTACAATTGGCACAGGATCACCAAAATTGGACAATAGAAGATTGGAAAAACGTTGCCTGGTCTGATGAGTCTCGATTTCTGATGAGACATTCAGATGGTGGGGTCAGAATTCGGCGTAAACAACATGAAAGCATAGATCCATCCTGCCTTGTATCACCGGTTCAGGCTGGTGGGGGTGTAATGGTGGGGGGGATATTTTCTTGGCACACTTCAGGCCCCTTGGTATCAATTGAGCATCGTTTACACACCACGGCCTTCCTGAGTATTGTTGCTGTCCATGTCCATCCCTTTATGACTACAGTGTCCCCATCTTCTGATGGCTCCTTCCAGCAGGATAATGCACCATGTCACAAAGCTCCAATCATCTCACCACTGGTTTTTTGGTTTAATACATTTTTATTGCTGTTGGAAAATGTGGCAGTTATAACATCAACAGTTCTATTTATTGTCATTACCTCTACTTAAAGTGGTGTTCCGGCCGAAATTATACTTTTTTTTAAAAAATACCCCTATAATACACAAGCTTAATGTATTATTATGTGGGCATCTGAAGCCAGACTGTATTTCTTCCTGGATCTCATCCTTGCAGATCTCGCACATGCTCAGTGCAGCACAAGCAGTGTAATAGGTTTCAGGTCAGGTTTCCATAGCAATGGCAGTTTCAGAGGAAGTGGCCGCCCCTTCCCAGAAGGCATTGGAAACAGGAAATGATGCGATGGGCCGCGGCCAGGGAGGAGGAAGTGAGAAATACAGCAGATATACAGTAAGTGCTGAGAAAAAAAATGAAAAAATATCCAATTTGTTTACAGTGCACAGTTTAGTGAGGGATGCTGAAGAGTTGTAAAAGTGGGTGGAACTCCACTTTAAGGCTACGTGCCAAACCTAAGAAGTTCAGCATGTCATCATGTCACGCATCAACTATCAACACAAAATTATACAATTATAAGGTGATGAAATATTTGCTATTAAAGCCATCTTCTCCAACGGAGGTGAGGGGATCTAAATTATCGGGGGAAAAAAGAATGGGTAGGAGGCGTCTAATATGGAGAATGGCCTGGCCACACTTCCAAGTTTGTTAAATAAGAAAATGACCTATATACAGTATTTGAATATACACACACATGTAAATGTCTGTAAGTATGCATTTGTCTAATGCCGCGTACACACGAGCGGATTTTCCGTCAGAAAAATCTTGGATGGTTTTTCCGACGGAATTCCGCTCAAGCTTGCCTTGCATACGCACGGTCACACAAAAAGCTCGCTGAACTTTTGACCGTCAAGAACGCGGTGACGTACAACACTACGATGAGCCGAGAAAAATTACGTTCAATGCTTCCGAGCATGCGTCGAATTGTTTCTGAGCATGCGTAGGAATTTAGCCTGTCGGAACCGCTACAGACGATTGGAATTTCTGATCGGAACTTTTTCCGACCAAAAAAATTGAGAATGTGCTCCCAATCTTTTGCTGGCTGGAATTCGGCCAGCAAAAGTCCGATGGAGCATACGCACGGTCGCATCGGTCTTTTGCTGGCCGGATTTCCGATCGTGTGTACGCGGCATTAATACTTCAAAGTATCTGACCCAAAAGGTCAAACAGGTATACCTATTTAAAAAAGGGGTGTCATTGTCAATTGACTCAAAAAAGGCAAAAATATAGGAGATTCAAGAGACTGAACCCATGGGGTCCAGGCCTACCTAAACTGAAAATTGTTTTCGTTGACTGAAGCTATCCAGCTATCCCATTCCCGTATTGTTGGAATTACTGGCGATTTCCAATATCTGGGCATCGAAGCTCTACCTGCCCTCAATAAAAATCGAAATATTTCATTTTTGATGAATGTGATTGAGCCCGGGGTCAGAGATAAAGGGGCAACCTCCGGGGTCTCAGGCCAGATCTTGCCCATGATCAACTGGCTTAGGCAGAATATGGCAGACCAGTATGGTTTTCATTGCCGGGCAAGATCACCACATGTGTAGATGTGTCCCACTAGGCCCACCACATCTCTAGCATTGGTCTGGTAAGGCCGGGTGGTGGATTTTCTTTAATGGGGCCGGACAGCGATACCATCTAGATCAGTGTTTCTCAACTCCAGTCCTCAAGGCGCCCCAACAGGTCATGTTTTCAGGATTTCCTTCAGATGAAACAGCTGTGGTAATTACTAAGGCAGTGAAACTGATCAAATCACCTGTAAAAAATAATGGTAAGCCTGAAAACATGACCTGTTGGTGCGCCTTGAGGACTGGAGTTGAGAAACACTGATCTAGATATTATTTTATAGTTTCTCTCTTGTGAATCGGAGGCGAAGGATTTAAATGTAAGAAAGAAGACTTTATCCCATTCCTCAGGAGCTAATTCATGGCCTAGTTCTTGCTCCCAGTCTCTGATATAGAAAGGGGTGATGGGGAAATGCGTTAGATAAAAGAATTCCATACATTTTAGAGAGGGCATGTGTAGATTTTTGATCAGAAAGACAAAGCTCCTCAATCTTAGATCCCTACAAAGCCGCTCCTTGCCCAATCCATCATAAAGATGACGTAATTGGAAATATTGAAGCCAATCTCTTCGTCTAACGCAAGGAATAGAGCTGAACTTCCTCGGGGGTTTCAGACCCTTTGGGGTGAGTGCATGTTGTATAGGAGATGGGTGTGCTGGTTGCCAACAAAGAAAGCCCTTATCTGATCTTCCCGGTAAAAACCTTGGATTACCCAGAATGGGGGTAAGAGGCCCTGGGCATGAAGATATATTATAAGTAGTAATAGCCTTGTCCCAGACGTATAAAAACTAAGAGAGCAGGAGTGTTAGCTGTGAAAGAGGAGGACGGTCCATTGAGAGCAGCCATGGAAGAGACCAGTGGCGACCCACAATGCACGGGCGCCCCCTCCCCCCGATACCTCCACCACCTTCCCTATACATGTGCCCAGCCCCTTTCAGGATGCCAGACACATGAAATACTATGGCAGGGATAGGCGGGGGCGGGGGGGGGGGGGTGTATTTTGAACCATGTGATTAGAGGCAGAGGCTCTAATAGGCTTCAAAATAGGGTGGGCTCGGGACGCAGAGCACTGTGTCCCAATCCCACCCTGTTCTGTGGGATTTTCACACTAACATTCCTCCATGCCAATCAGCAGGCAGGTCAGTGAGACCTGTTTCCCGATTGGCCAAAGTATTAGGCGATCCTATTGGATGCCTAACGCTTTGGCAGAAGAGGAGACATGGCAGAGGAAGCCTGAGGGTGAGGAGCCGAGCGCATATGATGGGCACAAGTGGTTGCATTTGATTGGCATAAGTGGCTGCATATGACGGGCACAAGTGGCTGAATATGACGGGGCACAAGTGGCTGCATATGACGGGGCACAAGTGGCTGCATATGACGGGGCACAAGTGGCTGCATATGACGGGGCACAATGGCTGCATTTGGTGGGCACAATGGCTGCATTTGGTGGGCACAATGGCTGCATTTGATGGGGGGTGGGGGGTGGGGTGGTCTAATATTCTAAGTAGAAACCACTGGTTTCTTGAATATGACAATGAGGTCCCTGTACTCCAATGGCCTCCACATTCACCAGATCTCATCCAAAAGAGCACCTTTGGGATGTCGTGGAACGGGAGATTCGTATCATGGATCTGCAGCCGACAAATCCGCAGCAACTGCGTGATGCTATCATGTCACTATGGAGCAAAATCTCTGAGGAATGTTTCCAACACCTTGTTGAATTTATGCCACGAAGAATGAAGGCAAAAGGGGGTCCAACCCACTACTAGCAAGGGGGGCCTAATAAAGTGGCTGGTGAGCGTATATTACCTTCTATTGGTTAATTAAAAAAAAAAGTTTGGGCTTTACATAAACTTTAAGGCCTAATCTATACTTGGTGGTTGAGCCATATTTTATTTACCACCCCCCAACCCCAAGCTATATCAGGGTATACACATGCCGCAAAGCAAAAATGATCCCTCCCATTGCGTTCGGTGGCATTGCGCATGGCGAACGTGACCTATTTCAGTTCGTTTGAATGGGCCCACGCTACACCTCGCAACCGCGTACAATGCACATGGTTGCAGAATAGTGGTGTGGGCTTTTAGGGGTTAAAACAAGCAGCAAGGAGGCGACATATCTGCAGAATGCTCTTTAGAGGGCTAAGGCAAGTATAAATGAGCTCTAAAGTCCTGTGTGACTAGATCACCATCTAGTGGTCAATTTAATCATTGCCGTCCAATGCTGTCCGGTCGGGATTATTTGCTCTTCTTTTTCTGACATTTGTTGTTTACAAGTAGAAATCTGTATTTCTTGCTAGAAAATTACTTAGAACCCCCAAACATTATATATATATATATATATATATATATATATATGTATATATATATATATATATATATATATATATATATATATATATATATATATATATATATATATATATATATTCAGCAGAGACCCTATTGAATAAAATGGCGGTTGTTGCAAAATTTTTTGTCACATTGTATCTAGGCAATTTTTTGGGCAAAAAATACAATTTAATTAATAAAAAAAACAGTAAAGTTAGCCCAATTTTTTTGTATAATGTAAAAGATGATGTTTCAACGTGTAAATAGATACATAACATGTCATGCTTTAAAATTGCACACGCTCTTTGAATGGCAACTCGACTGCACTTAATCTCCATAGGCGAAAATTTTAAAAAATGTTACAGGTTACCAGTTTAGAGTTACAGAGAAGGTCTAGTGCTAAAATATTTGCATTCACTCTAACGATCATGGCAATACCTCACATGTGCAGTTTGAACCCTGTTTACATATACGGGCAGGACTTACATATGCGTTCGCTTCTGTGTGCGATCACGGAAGAATGGGAGCCTACATGGCGGCACAGTGGTGTAGTGGATAGCACTCTTGCCTAGCAGTAAAAAGAGTCACTGGTTCGAATCCCAACCACGGCACTACCTGCCTGGAGTTTGCATGTTCTCCCTGTGCCTGCGTGGGTTTCCTCCGGGTACTCCGGTTTCCTCCCACACTACAAAGACATGCTGGTAGGTTAATTGGTTTCTGTCCAAAAATTGGCCCTAGTATATGATTGTAAGTTAGGGACCTTGGATTGTGGGCTACTTGAGGATAAGGACCCATGTGAGTGTGTAGCTCACTCAGGTTGAACTGGATGGACGGGTGTCTTTATTCAACCTTACTAACTATGTACATTTTTATTTTTCTTATTTATTTTACTGTTTTTTTTTTTTTTACACTGTCCCTTTCATTTTTTTTTTAAATCACTTTGACTCCTATTACAAGGAATGTAAACAATAGAAATAAGCATCACAAGTTCTCTTTATTAAAAAATCTGGGGTCAAAAAGACCCCAGATCTCTCATTTACCTTTAAAAGCAAAAAAATAAATTAAAAAAAATGAAATTTTGACTTTAACAAAAACAAAAAAAGCCAGAGACGTTAGAGTTTGCTCTGGTCCTCCAAGATCATAGAGCCGAGTGGGGGGCTACCTTGCCCTCACTCGGCTTCCTGTCCAAACATCAGAAGGAATGTGACTCCAGACTTACCGATGGCACAGGTAAGCTTGGAGAAGACCAGGAAGCGTCAGGAGGGGGGCACCTCTCCCGCTGCCTATAAAAGTGATCTCGCGGCAAATCTGCTGCTGGGACCACTTTTATATGAAAGTCAGCCGGCCGCCCGACTAAAAAAAAAAAAAAAAAACAGGGTCTGCCATAACCCCGGTATTTAATGTCAACGTCATGTAATACATTTACAGTTAGGCTGCCGGCAAGTGTGACTATGGATCAGGTTTATATCTGTTCATCCAGATTTGTCAGCAGCCCCCCCGAAATTGTTGTCTGTGGACATGCCCCAAGTTTTCAGATCTGACCGATCACACTATATAAACCCGCCTGTTATATCATAATAATTTTCTGATTGTTTCATTCTCTTCAGGCTTTTTAAAGCTCAACTTCAGGATAAGTAAATATTGTCTACTTACAATCATCGTGTGCATTCTTCTTGAATTTGTGTATTTCCTCCAGATCTGTGCAGTAATCCAGTGTGAGATTTCCTGTAATAAAGACCGCTCACTACCGCTCTCTCTCCTTGTGCAGGGGGACTGGTCTTGTCTCCGCCTCCTACTGTCGTTTTTTTTTGCAGGCAGCCTGTAGTGGGCGGACCTGCCGGGCTCCTCCCACAGCTCTGCTCCCCGCACAGGCTGCCGCCATAACCCCGGTATCCTCTTCTTCGTCGGGAGGTCCGCTTTCCGATAAGAGTGGTCTCTGCGGCAGATTCACCATGAGATCACTTTTATCGGCAGTGGGAGAGGGCCCCCCCCGCCCCGCCGCGCTCTGGTGCCCTCCGCCGCTTACCGGAGCCGTCGGCAGCGGTGAAGGTGATTGGATCTTCGCCCATGCTGGGCACGGAGGCCAGTGAGGGGAAGATGGCCCCCACCCATCTCCGTAACATTGCTGGGCGGAAACAACGTCAAAACGTTACTTCCGCCCATAGCTCTTAAAGGGACATTTTTTTTTTTAAATGACAACATTTTTTTCATTGCATTTTAGTGTATATATGAGATCTGATGTCTTTTTGACCCCAGATCTCATATTTAAGAGGTCCTGTCATGCTTTGTTTCTATTACAAGGGACGTTTACATTACTTGTAATAGGAATAAAAGTGACACTTTCTTTTTTTTTTAAACAGTGTAAAAATAAAAGGTAAAATAAATTAGAAAAAAAAAAGATTTTTTTAAACACGCCCCGTCCCGCCGAGCTTGCGTGCAGAAGCGAACGCATACACGAGTAGCGCCCGCATATTAAAATGGTGTTCAAACCACACATGTGAGGTATCGCCGCGATCGGTAGAGCGAGAGCAATAATTCAAGCCCTAGACCTCCTCTGTAACTCAAAACATGCAACCTGTAGAATTTTTTAAACGTCACCTATGGAGCTTTTTAAGGGTAAAAGTTTGACGCCATTCCATGAGTGTGACATGTTGGGTATCAATTTACTCGGCGTAACATTATCTTTCACAAAATAAAAAAAAAAAATTGGGCTAACTTTACTGTTGTCTTATTTTTTAATTAAAAAAAGTGCATCTTTTACCAAAAAAAAAGTGCGCTTGTAAGACCGCTGCGCAAATACGGCGTGACAGAAAGTATTGCAACGACCGCCATTTTTCTCTCTAGGGTGTTAGGATAAAAATGTATAATGTTTGGGGGTTCTAAGTAATTTTCTAGCAAAAAAAAAAAAATGTTTTTAACTTATAAAGAACACATCTCAAAAAGTGGCTCAGTCCTTAAGTGGTTAAGTAGATTTATACTGTATTGTTTTTGGCTATTTAAATATATTTTAGGATTTAGGTTAATATTCATTTAAGAGGAGACATTGGTGGAAGAGGCAGCAGAGGAGATTTTACACTATGGGAACTTTTATTTATTCTTTTTTCTTTATGGGGATCAACTGGCAATACGTGCCTTTGAAGGATAATACCTGGGAAGACGCTGGGATTATCGCCCCATTTCTTATAGGCCCGGGCTGGGTATTAAGCCACAAGCGTGTGTGATCTCCTGTAATAGGAGATCATTTGGAGTCGGTAAGCGGCGGTGTGCGGAGAGGTGGAGGTTATATCTTTCTCAACCACGACTCTTGGGTGCACCAGGTTCACATCTGCAAATCATCTTAATACAGTGAACTATTCATAATATAATTCAATGTGATAATTAATCAATTACGTTTTTTTATTTTTGCACGGAGTCACTCATATACAAAAGTTCAGCACTATCAATGTACAGATTCACTTTATATGAAGGTTTAGGGCAACTTAATATAGAAAATATTCATTTATTGACATTCGGTGCTTGAATAGGATTTTTTTTTTTTTTTAACCAAGCAGCTGAACACACAAGATACAATAGTAAATGCTGACACCAGGGCTGGGACAAGGGGTGGGCAGGAGGGACAGTTATGCAGTAATGTTTGTCTGTCAGCTTACCTCTCCATGTGTTCAGCTTTAGAGGCCATCCACTCTCACCTGGCTGCTTAAGTAATCTCTCCTCAAAGCATGGCTCCACCCCAGCCCCTATCAGGGAACTCTATATTAACCTGTGCACTGCAAGCCAGTCCCGCTGATCAATATTGTGTATTTGGCTTTTGTATGCAACTTGCTCTGTCTTCTACATCTGATTCCAGTTACCAATCTTGGCTTGTTCTTGACTATCCTTATCTGCTTTTTACCCCGGCCTTTGGCTATCGTCTGCTGCCTCCATTCTACCACCCTGTAGTCTATCGTGAGCGTGAACTGGGAGGCCTTAGAGGTTGCGACCTTGAGCCAGACTGCAGCTAAATCCATCCCCACCACTAGGGGCTCTGGTGAACACCCGTTGGCTCTTAGATTCTGCACCCTGGGAAATCTCATGCTCTAGCTCCCAGTGTCATCCGTGTTGGTACCATAGAGTACCTGCTCTCCTGTATATCTTAGAGCTCCATCCGCAGCAGTCAGCTGTAGGGTCCACTACCTTGTGGTGCACTCCAGACCCCAATGGGGTGCATCTGTCACCTGGACTCAGGTGACCTGACACACAGCCATTCACCATCCTGGGGTCTCTGAAAAGCACTTACAACAGGCATGTTCAAAGTCCGGCCCGCGGGCCAATCGCGGCCCACGGTCCGGTTTTGAACGGCCAGCCTGGTTATCTAAACCAGCCTTTCTCAACCAGTGTGCCGCGGGATCAGGGCTGTCAGATGAGCCCCATCCCCTGCCGATCTGTACATCGGCACTGTGAGAAGATCCGCCAGCATCAAAAGTAAAAGTAAAGAGCAGGGGACCACTGTGTGTGTGTGCATGTGTCTGTATGTGTGTGTGCATGTGTCTGTATGTGTGTGTGCATGTGTCTGTATATGCGTGTGTGTGCATGTGTCTGTATGTGCGTGTGTGTGTGTGCATGTGTCTGTATGTGTGTGTCTGTATGTGTGTGTGTGCGCGCGTATGTGTATGTGTGTGTGTGTATGTGTGTGTGCATGTGTGTGTGTGTGTGTGAGTGTGTGTATGTGTGTGTGCATATGTCTGTATGTGTGTGTGTGTGTGTGTGTGTGCATGTGTCTGTATGTGTGCATGTGTCTGTATGTGTGTGTGTGTGTGTGTGTGCATGTGTCTGTATGTGTGTGTGTGCATGTGTCTGTATGAGTGTGTGTGTGTGCATGTGTCTGTATGAGTGTGTGTGTGCATGCATGTGTCTGTATGTGTGTGTGTGTGCATGTGCCTGTATGTGTGTGTGCATTGTTTTTGCATGTGTCTGTATGTGTGTGCGTGCATGCATTTGTCTGTATGTGTGTGTCCATGTGTGTATGTTACTTTTAATCCGGACCCCCCCCCCATTCCTGTACCATCAGAACTGCTTTTGTAGGGCTTGTTTGTGATAGCAGCCAGGACTGCTGCTGCTCTGAAAAGCAATCCATGCACAGATCGCTTTTCAGAGGCATTTTACAGGCGGTAAAGACGCAATATGTTGCCTCCTCACCACCTTTAAGCCCGTAAATGCAGCATCACTATACCGCAACCGTGCAATGCACACGGTTACGGGGTAGTTGCAGTGCAGCCCCATTCAGCCTGAGTATACCTATAGCTGCAGCCACAGCACGTGTACACCCCCAGCTGCTCCCTCTGCAGCTAAAGGGGGAGAAGTTGGGGGTGGTAAAAACAGTTTAACCATGTGGTTTTACTGCCCCTCCAACCTGCCATGTGAACAAGCCCTTGGTTCACATCTGTGTGGCTGCGTGCTGCGTGTAGGGCAGCCTATTCATTTCAATAGGCTTCCCTAACCACAAAAATGCAGGGAAAAGTCCCCAACTTTTTTTTTTTTAATTACACTGCACCAAAAGCACCCCACGTTTTCCAATGTGTGGGGTACCATTAAGAATTAATGGTACCCCTAAAGAGCAGAGCATCCGTCTGTGTGTCGGCAACGAGCGCAACAAAGGCAAGAGAATTCTTGTTGGGCAGTGTATTAGTGCTCGAACGAAAACACTTATGCCCCGTACACACGGTCGGATTTTCCGACGGAAAATGTGTGATAGGACCTTGTTGTCGGAAATTCTGACCGTGTGTGGGCTCCATCACACATTTTCAATCGGATTTTCTGACACACAAAGTTGGAGAGCAGGATATAAAATTTTCCGACAACAAAATCCGTTGTCAGAAATTCCGATCGTGTGTACACAAATCCGACAGACAAAGTGCCACGCATGCTCAGAATAAATAAAGAGATGAAAGCTATTGGCCACTGCCCCGTTTATAGTCCCAACGTACGTGTTTTACGTCACCGCGTTCAGAATGATCGGATTTTCCGACAACTTTGTGTGACCGTGTGTATGCAAGACAAGTTTGAGCCAACATCCGACGGAAAAAATCCTAGGATTTTGTTGTCGGAATGTCCGACCGTGTGTACGGGGTATTAGACTGAATTTTAATGGTTCAAAGAATGTCAGGCAAAATGGTCGGCCCTCACGCATGTTCACTTCATCAAATCTGGCCCTCCTTGAAAAAAGTTTGGACACCCTGCAACTTACAAGGAAACCTGTCATGAGCGGAGCATACAGGCTGCCATTGCTAATGTCCTTCTGAAAATACATGTTGCCTCCTGATCATCCTGAACTTCAGACAATAAATAACAAGATAAAGTAATAATCTGTTAAAAGAAAAAAATATTTAAATAAAATCAGCTGCAGTTGCAAAATCCAATTTCAAGAGATAGCCACCCGCAGTACTTGGTTCTGCCACAAGATGTCATCAGTCTGATGGCCAACAGCTGGAGATGCTTTCTTATAAAGCTGCTGGGGGATCTATTGTTCTGTTTATGCCCAACCTAGATTTGGACCTTAAAGTGTTAATAAATCCAGTAATATGAAAATAGTTAATCCGCCTCCCCAGTGACCAAAGGCTTACGAATCTTCTTTTTACATTAAAATACTGCAACTATATACCTTTTTGGCTGATCTGTATACCACCGACATGATAAACTGCAGGGTCTGTCCAGTGCTGAGAGTTCAGGTAGGAGGAGATTTCCACTATAGCCTGTGTCCATGTGCTGTTATGGGAGGCGGATCTTCCATGAATTAAGATGTAACATCCCACCCACTGTGTTCTTTTTTAGTTACTGGGCATGGAGAAGGGGGGAGGGACTGGGCTGTCATTTAGGATCTGTATACATGCCCACATGTGTGATGTCAATATAAGGTGACCTGGCTAGCTCAGCTCAACAAGGAATTGTTCACTCCAGCAATAGAGACCAAACTGAGCATGTGCAGGGGGACTACTCTGACTGTGTCTTATCTGGACTTGCCAAGAGAGACCCTGCAGGAGGGGGGGGGGATCTGTCCATACAGGATCAAAGAGCCTTCTTACAAAATACAGAGGATTAACCCCTTAAGTTTCACAGTGAGATAAACAAGCAATGCTATTCTGCATATACACACTGATTTTATTGTTGTGGGTTTCATAACGCTTTAACCTAAAACTTTTAACAATAGCAATCAAATGCTGAAAAATACAATTTCACAAGGCCCAACTGTATGTAAATTGCATACAGAAGATGAGCAGCTGCAGTGGATATGCCTGGTACAGGCAGTGGTACTGTATGGGCAGTAGTTGTGGCGGTGAACCGCACCCCAGCAGGGGCAGGGTTAGGGGGTAGGAGTTACTGGTGCAGCTTTAGTCTGTGAGAGGGTAATAGATTATGGGTGGTAGTGGTAAAAACATAGTAAGCATAACTGGCAGCAGCATTAGAAAGGGTGGTGGTAAGAGAATTAGTATTTGTATCCATAACATCAGAAGGGTAGAGATGATAGGAGGAGTAGTTGTCACATAGACAAGGTAGTGGTAGGAGCAGTTGTAGCCGAGGGTGTGATCGTGGTAGCAGCATATAAGGGAAAAGATAGAAGTGTTCCAGTAGCATAGAGTGGTATTTGTAGCAGTGGCGGCCCGTACATTGTGGCCGCTCCGCCCCCCCCCCTAACACCGCTGCCGCCTTCCCTATCCATGCGCCCGGCCCCTTTCAGGATGCCGGGCGCATGAATTACACTTGCAGGGATAGGCGGCGGGTGTGTCTTTTGAAGCACCTGATTACTACCAGAGGCTCTAATAGGTTTCAAAATAGGGTGGGCTTGGGGCGCAGAGCATTGCGTCCGGAGCCCACCCAGGTGTGTTTCAACAGCGAATGAATATTCGCTTATACAACACTGATCCTCCTCCTGGCCAAACGGGAAGCGGGTATGAAACCCGTTACCCGATTGGCCAAAACGTCAGGTGATCCTTTTGGACGCCTAGCGCCGGGAGGAGCAGAGAGGAGACGCACCGCGGAGGCTGCTCCAGGAGAGGACACCGGAGCAGCTTTCCCTGAACCCGCCACGCTTAAGGACACTGGGCCAGGGCGACCGCGTTGGAAGATAGCCGCATCAGCCAGCGTTAATTTAGTTGACTAAAACAACTAAAACATTTTAGTCGACTATATGAATACTATTTTAGTCGACTAAGATACGACTAAAACTAAAACAATTGAGATGACTAAAATACGACTAAAACTAAAGACTAAAATGAGACTATTTTAGTCAAAAGACTATGACTAAAACTGAATTGCAATTACTGAAATGCACTGGAGATTTTAGTCGACTGAAACGTAGGACATTTTAGTCGACTAAAATGTACTGGAAATTTAGTTGACTAAATACGACTAAAAACTAAAACAATTGCAGAAAACTAAAATGGGACAAAAACTAAAATGCCGTTTTAGTCCTAAGACTAAAATTAACACTGGCATCAGCTCAGCTCCTCAGCTGCCCAGCGCACTCCATAAAGACCCGACTGCTGCTCTCACCGGCGCACCGAGCTCTCAACAACTCCAGACCTCACCACATGTCCCGGCGGCATCGAGACACCTGCCCACCTCATGCTGGAGGACACCGGAGCTCGCCACCGTGATGGGCTAAGGACTGGGGGGGGGATTGCTAGGGGTGTTAGTGTCACCCGGGGGGGGGGAGTGGGGGCAGTTGTTTGCCGCCCCCCCCCCCCCCCAAAAAAAACCCCACCAGCCTCCACTGATTTGTAGCAGTGACTTTGCTAACAGTTGCATAGAAAGTGTAGTGGTAGTAGCAGTAAGTGTTGTAGGAGGTCCCAGGCACAATTTACATACATAGCTGCTTCAGCTACTCACTTCAAAACAAAGGTTTTTGAATATATTTTTATATACGTGGTGATGTCACACTGCCACATCAAGACACCTCTGATAAGTGCGGTCTCTAATGCCGCGTACACACGATCGGAAAAAGATATGACGGCTTTCCCGACGGGATTCCGCTCAAGCTTGCCTTGCATACACACGCTCACGCAAAAGTTTGATGAAATTACGACCGTCAAGAACGCGGTGACGTACAACACTACGACGAGCCGGGAAAATGAAGTTCAATGCTTCCGAGAATGCGTCGAACTGTTTCGGAGCATGCGTAGGAATTTCGATCGCATTTTCGGATAGGAACTTTTCCCGACTGAAAAAATTGAGAGCATGCTCTCAATCTTTTGCTGGCTGGAATTCCGCCAGCAAAAGACCGATGGAGCCATACACACGGTCGCATTTTCTGACGAAAAACTCTCATCGGTCTTTTGCGGGCCGAAATTCCGATCGCGTGTACGCAGCATCACTTGTCCCTATCTGAGTTTCCAGCTATCGGACATATAGCAATGTATAAGCCGTAATCTACTGTATGTGTGCAAGAGGATCCATCGGGCCACTGTAAGTGGACATTTTATTTTTCAAGTCCTGTTAACACAGTACGTTAAAAAAAAAAAAAAAACATTTTACAAATAACATTTACTACCATTTTTACATGCTGTAATAGGATTTTGGTGTTTGACATACGGTTCTAGTATATCTGCATAGTATTTTTTTTTTCTTTTTTTACCCAGAAGAGGATACATTAGAAAAGTTTGGGTGGTCAGCTTGGTACAGAAGAGTGGAGGTAACTTCTGTGTTATACTAGAAAAAAGCCAAGCCACATAAGTTCCAGAGACTTCTTTCTCTGTGCAGTGTGATTGGCTGCCATGATCATAACATGATGGGAAATGGCTGATTGGTTCCCAATTGTTGCTGCTGGTGATCTCAGAACTGGGAGCTTGCACAGGAGCGTCATCTATGCTCTCAGTTGGAGCTCAGACTTAAAAAAAAGTATGTCATTCAGAAAACGTAATTTAAATATAGAATTGCTAATGTCCCTTTTACAGTTTTACTGCATAGTCTATTTTAGTAATCAAAAATAGAAGTACAGGGGGAAAGAGATCCCCTGAAAAGAAAGTCACGGGCGGAGCAAGCTGCTTATTAAGAGACCAGTGGTTCTCAACTCCTGTCCTGGGGACCCACTTTAAGGTAGTATAAGGTACAAAGAGTGGCGGTTGAATAGGTACGTGAGTCCTGGTGGCAACCATTAGGAAACGTAGATATCCCACCCCTTTCGAACATCAAGCCTCCACCTTGGGGGATATTGGGGTGTTAGATTGAAAAATCCACACACTGAGTAATAAGCCCTATAAAGCCAGTGCCGCTTGGTTGGCTGAATTGACTGTTGTCCAACTGGTGATATACACTATAGAGGGCGGCATATAGCCACTAACAACCAATAATTCAGGTCTTCAGCCTCAGGCCAAGCCGTATTGGGAGGGGTAACCCAGTGGGAGGTTAATAAATAGGGCAGTGGGTGGAAGTTATCTGCAGGTCAGGACAGAGGTAATTGTGCAGTAAATAGACAGTCAAAGGACCAATGGTCGGTTCACCCCACCGTATAGGCAAGAGTCTCTGATATCTGACAGGTTTCCCAGGTGTCTCCGTGAGGGTCTGTCTATAGGGAAATCTCACACTGCACAGATCCAGTCGTCCAGGGTACTCGATTGCCACATGGAAGTCCAGGGAACATCACAGTGTAAGTCCACTGGTGGCGCTGTAACGTTTGTTGAGTTGTCTAGGCACGCCGTCCTGATTCCTTACATAAAGATGACTCCCACTGTTCTCATGGTGTGTGGTGCGCTTGCGCTGATGTGACGCGGTGCGTCATCTGTGACGTGTAAAATGTCACTGCCGTGGCGTCGTTGCCGACATATTTCACCTAATCATGTGGGTTCTATCAAGGATGAGTAATTACTCACTGGGAATGCAATTTTTTGTCTGGACACACAGTGATAAGTGGAAGCGGGCCGACCTGTTCACATGTGTGTACACACAGCCCAGAATGTAAGGGCTAATATTCAGGCATCAGGATTTACATGATTCTGTCATGCCTGTGCCAATATCCAAGATTTAGATACTAATCCTGCATGATGCATGAACAAAGATGGCTGTGGCAATTTTTAGGATAAGTCACTTTTTTCACTTGAAAAATCAGTCATTTCTATACTGTCTTACTTTACATAGGCCAGTGTTTCTCAACCAGGGTGCTGTGGCGCCTTGGGATGCATTTTGGGTTCCCCAGGGACGCTGTGAGAGTGAGATCCAGTTTGCCCTGCATCAGAGATGGATGAGAGAACTCTGGTATCAGTTTGTTACATATCATCAAACTGGTATCAGAGGACTCTGATGTGATGGGGCTCTCATGTATAGGAAAGGGAAGGCTCTGGTGTGATGCGGGAACCTCTGATGTAATGGGGGGGGTGGCTCTGATGTGATGGGGGAACCTCTGATGTAATGGGGGGGGCTGGCTCTGATGTGATGGGGAGCCTCCGATGTGATGGGGGGTGGCTCTGATGTGATGGGGAACCTCCGATGTAATGGGGGGCTGGCTCTGATGTGATGGGGAACCTCTGATGTGATGGGGGCTCTGATATTAAGGTGGAAACTCTGATGTGATGGGGGAGCCTCTGGTGTGATGGGGGGGGTCTCTGATGTGATGGGCGAACCTCTGATGTCATGGGAGAGCTCTGATGTGATGGGGGAGCCTCTGATGTAATGGGGGGGCTGGCTCTGATGTGATTGGGAACCTCCGATGTAATGGGGGGCTGGCTCTGATGTGATGGGGAACCTCTGATGTGATGGGGGCTCTGATGTTAAGGTGGAAACTCTGATGTGATGGGGGAGCCTCCTGGTGTGATGGGGGGGTCTCTGATGTGATGGGTGAACCTCTGATGTCATGGGAGAGCTCTGATGTGATGGGGGAGCCTCTGATGTCATAGGGGGCTCTGATGTGATGGGGAGCCTCTAATGTCATAGGGGTGCTCTGATGTGACAGGGGGTTCTGATGTAATGGGAGGGTGGCTCTGATGTGATGGGGGAACCTCTGATGTAATGGGGGGGCTGGCTCTGATGTGATGGGGAGCCTCCGATGTGATGGGGGGTGGCTCTGATGTGATGGGGAACCTCCGATGTGATCGGGGGGGGTGGCTCTGATGTGATGGGGGAACCTCTGATGTGATGGGGGAACCTCTGATGTAATGGGGGGGCTGGCTCTGATGTGATGGGGAACCTCCGATGTGATGGGGGGGCTCTGATGTTAAGGTGGAAACTCTGATGTGATGGGGGAGCCTCTGGTGTGATGGGGGGGTCTCTGATGTGATGGGCGAACCTCTGATGTCATGGGGGGGCTCTGATGTGATAGGGGAACCTCTGATGTCATGGGGGGCTCTGATGTGATGGGGGAGCCTCTGATGTCATAGGGGTGCTCTGATGTGACAGGGGCTTCTGTTGCTAAGTTAAATTCAACAAGGTGATTGGGTATATTGTCCCAGGCCCAGATTTCCCATTGGTAAGTAACACTTACATTTTTAAAGTTTTTGACAGGGGTGCCCCAATCATTTGCATATGCTTAAAGGGTGCCGCAAATGACAAAAGGTTAAGAATCATTGACATAGACTACTATGTTTAAATTTTAAGGTTCAGATTACTTCATAGTAGGCCAAAGAACAATTTGGATTTCCCGTGAAGAGTTTTGCGGCCAAAGCTAAGGGACATCAAGTCTAACCTGGTCAGTATCTGTACCCCCACTATATCCAACAAAGAATGATGATGACCAACTCAGTAGATAATATTACTGTTCTGTAAAGGTAAGGTCTTTATGCCATTTGAAATAGCTGGGAAAGCTGTTCCTAAACTTTTGAAATTCTTGTGTAAACTTCAGATATCCATACTGGTTGGCTCCAGCCATTTCCTGAAGATCCTTTTCATGGTGGATTGGAAGTTGTTAGTGACAAAACAATATACATTGAATTTCAAAGTTGAAATCACCTCCTTTGAGAAGTGGTAACACTATGGATTTCTCATGAAGAGTTTTGTAGCCAGTCCTTTGGTTGCTATTTTGGATAAACGTGTAGAAAGAAAAGTAAAGAGAATGCCCAAAACAGGTTATAAGACTTTCTATATACCAATTCTATAAAGAAACAGAGGAATTTGTGGTGTACAGATACCAAACACCAACACACAAAAAACGTATTAGAATTTGTTTTTTTTTATTTATTCTCTTGGCATCCCATTTAAAGACTAAGCCCAACCATCCCGTGTATTTATTGGTTGGGTTTAGTATTGCTTTGACATTCACAATTTTCTTGTTTAAGACTATGGAAGGCCCATTATAACCTTTTAAAGAAATCCTTAAAAAAGTCCTTAAAAAGGTGGACTTCCTAAAAACATGTTGGATGAAAATTACCATATGCAAACTTATCTGTGATACTACACAATTGTAGTGTTGTAATGGGTCTTTTAATGGTCTTAACCAGGAGACTTTATGAATGGCACAAAAAAATGAAAAAATGAAGAAAAAAAACATACGTATGTCTCTGTCTTTGCCTTCTTTTCTTAAAAAAAAAAGAAAAGTTTCCAGATTATTCCAGTGAAAAGACACAAGAAATGTAACCATAGGTACGAAAAGTTTCCACCAATGTCTGATAGCTGTGATACAAGTCAGTAGAATGTAATGAATAACATAGTTAGACTAGACAAGGAACAAAAATATGCATACATCCAATGTTGATTCCATCCCAAAGAGGGAAAGGAGGATCATAAATAGTCAACTATTAATCTAATGAACTATTAAGGTGCCCCAGCTAGGAGTCCTAGAGTAGGGCTATTGCCAGGAGAACATACCTGATGCGTACCTACTGCATATAAGAAGACTGCCAACATTTTTATATGTACAGAGAAAGAAGACAAAGGGGTGAGAGAAGAAAAAGCAAAAGAAAGGAAGAGTAGGGTAAAAAAAAAAGGGGGGGGGGGGCAAGGGGGGTAATATTGGCGTGTCTCAGGGGCTGGGATAGATGGTCTCCATCAGCCAGCAGAACCCACATCGAAGAGAGCCTTACCTTCCTCAGAGAAAACAAACATGGTCCATAAAGTCCACGTTTTTGAGTACACCTCTCATTTATGCTGCGCCGTCAATACCAGATCCTTCATCAGGTTCAACTCCTCAACCTACTTGAGCCATAGCCCAATGGACAGTGGCTGTGTCTTTTTCCAGGTAAGAGGAATGCATGATTTAGCAGCCTCTCTGTTTATCTTTTAAATTTTGGTCTTTACAATATTTACAAAGGGGTTATACAGTAGGTATGCAAAAGGTGAATAATTTACTCTGAATTCTGTTAATACCCTTTGGCAGGTGATGTGGGCTCTCCCGGGGCATGCAATCTAAATACCAGTTGGTCTTCACCAGTTGATGGAGATGGGCCAGAAATCATAGTGGTCCTCTTTGCTGCAACTGGTAGCAGGTTGCAACCCTTGACCAGGAGGGTAGGAGGTACAGGAGGGCTACGAGATAAAGACAGGGGACCAGATTGTAGTTGGGATCAAGCAGGGGTCTTGGCAGGCAAAGAGTAGTCAGGCAGTTTTTGTTGGCAACAAGTAGTTGGTAAAATAGACTGGAGATGAGTAGCTATGTTAAGACAGGAGTCTTGGCAGGAGGCAAGCAGAGAGAAGTCAGAAAATCTGGGTCAGCAATAAATAAGGCAAAAGACAAGGCAGAAGAGGTGAGAATAGTCAAGCAACCCGGGTCAACAAAACAAGGAAACAGGCTTCAGTGCTATAGCTCTTGCTCATGGGTAGGTGGTTTGAAAACACAGCACCCGCCTATTCAAATGCTATTGCCTGGCTCAATTATGACTGAATCAGGACTGAAGTGTAAAACGAGTCACAAGGAAAACCTGGTCATCACCAACAGCAAAATGTTCTACAACTTCTTTCAGGGGAAGAACCCTCAGGAACCAAACCTTTCAGCAGCCAGAACCACTTCTAAAAGATTACCCCAGGTATTAAAAAGTTTTTCCTACCCAACCCATGGTTCTAACTGCTCGGAGATTGGAAGACTGCCAAATACATAAGCATTATCACTATACTTTTCACATAGCCCTCTGGAATAACTTAACTATGGCTGGCAGATAATATAAGAGGAACCCCCGCAAAGCAAAACAATCAGCAAAAACAGCAAACCATTCTCATAGGCTGACAAGCCCATGGGACACACAAACTATTAGCAAGAAGCTTGGAAACTAAATAGTGTAAATACAACTGTCAACAGATTTTTTTTTTCTCGCTAAAGTGACAGATTTAAACCCATTGACACTTCAATTCCCCCTGCATAACCTCATCTACAGCATTGTATGATATGCTCCACGAGTATGTTATATAACAAGGAATCCTAGTGCATAATTGGTCCACTTTAAAGTGTATGTATAGCCAAAACCTTTCTTTTTAATTTTGGATAGATTATGTAAGGATTACAACATATGTCAGGTTTTTTTTTTCAAGAGCCATTTGGGAAAATTCCATTGACTTCCTGCCCTGGAAATGCAACCAATTCTCCAAAGTCAGAGGAATTCTCATTGGAAAAGGTGACAGGAACAGGAAGATTTACCTTCATCTTTTGTATTGATGATTACTGTGCTATTTTTGCAATGGCCACCAGGACAAATAGAGGGGGGGACTCTAGTCAGCAGAGTCAGGCTGCAATAAAAACCCAATATGGGGGGGTTTAACATTTCCACATTCATCCTCACTTATTTTAATGGTGTCCCTTGTAGTCCAACTACCCCACATAAGTGCAGAAATCTGTATTTGTATGCCTGCTTATGTGCATCCCTTCTCCTCATTATGTGGCTAAGCAGGTGTCAACTGGGAAAAAAAGTTTAGCTTCAGCAATACAAACCAACATATCCCAATATACAACAATGAATTGACTAGTACAGTCTTACCTAACATTTTACACCAGAGGAACCCTTAAAATCATTTCTAGGTCTTAGAGAACTCTTGCATAAACAAGTTCATTGTTGGTCAGTGGGAAAAAGTTCTCCCTTACATTGTCGGCAAGTGGGAAGAATGTTCTCCCTGCAGTATTGGTCAGAATACCACCCTAAGACTCCATGCACACTAGGGGCAAAAAAAAAAACCCACTGGATATTAAACGCTAATATTTAGTGTTTTTTTGCAGTGTTTAGAAACATTTTCAAAAGTGTTTAGGAGCAGTAGCGTTTTTTGTTAAGGAGCTGGCGACCGCCAGCATCCTTAACAACCAGTGAATAGCTGGTTGTTAAGGAGCGGGCTGGCAAGCTGGCCGCCGTGTCCTTAACGAATGACTCATCAGCTGTCAGCCGGGTTCCCCGCTGACAGCTGAATGTAAACAATTGCCAGCAAATAGCAATTGAGAAAACACCAGCGTGGGGGTCCCCCCCAATCCATACCAGACCCTTTTGCCACCCTCCATGTTGATGGCATTTGGCCTGGTATGGGCCAGGAGAGGGGGCGCTCGCTCACCCTCCATCACTCTTGGCCTGCCAGGGGGATGGTATGGATTTGGGAGGGGGGGCCCTAAAACATTTGGGGTTTACCCTAAAATCCGTACCAGAACCGAAGAGGCCTAGTTTGGATTGGGGGGGGGGGGGGGCTACGTTGTTTTTTCCACAATTTCTGTTGCCAGCATTTATTTTATTTACATTCGGCTGATGAGTCATTCGTTGTTAAGGGTGCAGCGGCCGGCTTGCTGGCCCACTCCTTAGCAACCAACTATACACTGGTTGTTATGGACGCCGTCGGCTGCTGGCTAAGATTCTAAGATTTAAAAAAGGCTGAAAACCGGTGCTTAGAAGCAGTTAAAAGTGATTTTTTTTCTGCTCCTAGAAGCTGAAGCTTGAAAAACGCTTCTAGACTACAATAGTGTGCATGAATACATAGGATTCAATTGCTTTTAGGGGCAGAAAAAAACGCTCAAAGTAGCAGCTAGGAGCTTAAAAATAGGCTAGTATGCATGGAGCCTTATGCAGCATACACTCGGTCGGACTTTTCGACCGGACTGGTCCGATGAACAATACGATTGTGTGTGGGCTTCATCGCACCTTCAGCGGATTTTCCAGTCGAAAATCTGACGGACTTTAGATTTGGAACATGCTTCAAATCTTTACGTCGTAACTCCGCCGGACCCAGAAATCCGCTCGTCTGTATGCTAGTCCGACGGACAAAAACTGGCGCTAGGGCAGCTATTGGCTACTGGCTATCAACTTCCTTATTTTAGTCTGGTGTACGTCATCACGTACGAATCCATCTGACTTTGGTGTGATCGTGTGTAGGCAAGTCCGTTCAATAAAAAGTCCGTCGGAAGTCCGTCAAAAGTCTGTTGAAAATCCGTCGGACCAGTCCGGCCGAAAAGTCCGCCCGTGTGTACGCGGCTTTACAGACAGCTTTAGGTTGATACAGCTGGCTCTGCACAATGGTGTTGACCCCAGAATTATGCAGCGCCATAAATTGGGAGGTCTATCAGCCACAGCAAAAGCAACATCCAGCAACCTCTGGAGAAACGCTTGTTGAGAATGGCTGAACTAGAATGTTATTATTATTATACATGAGTTATATAGCGCCAACAGTTTACACAGCACTTTACAATGTAGAGGGGGACAGCACAATTACAGTACAGTTCAATACAGAAGGGACAGGAGGGCCCTGCTTATAGAGCTTACATTCTAAAGGAAGCGGGTGGTGGTATAAAAGGTAATAGATGTGGGGAATGATTTGATGGGGGGTAGAATGTGTTAATTTATTCTTCCTAAAGCAATATCTAAAAAAATGCACCACCAGATCTTTCAGTAAGGACAAAATAATTTATTGAAGTTTTGTTTTAAATGTTTAGGGGTATCATGTGCATATATCATAATTAATCACCAATATGTAATAAAAAAAAAAGAAGAAAAAAACACCTGTATGTACAAACAGAATATTCATAGGAATGCATCTTTTGAACTTTATTGAACTAAAAAAAAAAATCTAATTTTTTACTTGAAAAAAATCATTCATTTTTACAGTGTGCCCTCCGTCTAACTTTTCATAGACTACAGTTATAAATTTGAATGTTCAAATTACGTCCTACTAGGCCTAGGAACACTTTGGATTCCCTGTGAAGAGTTTTGTGGCCAAAGCCAAGGAACATCTGTTCTAGTCTTGTCAGTGCTGAGTCCAACAATGAAAGATGGTGGCCATCCCACTAGATAATACTACTGTGCTGTAAAGGTAAGGTTACTATGGCATTCGAAATAGCCGAGAAAGCTGTGCCCGAACTTTTGGAGTTCTTGTGTAGACCTAAGAAATCCGTAGTGATTGGCTCCGGCCGTTGTTTCCTGAAGATACTTTTCATGGTGGATTGGAAGTTGTTGGTGACAAAACAATAGACAATGGGGTCCATGCAACTATTAAGGCTACTCAAGGTTACTGTGATGTGGTACACAATGAGGATGACATCCTGGGACATCGCACTACCGGCACAGAAGGCCACTTGACTTACATGGATGGGTGTGAAACAAACTGTAAAGATGATCAGCACTGTTATGAGAAGCTGTACCGCCTTCATCCGTCTCTCTCGGCTTTGGTTCATTAGCGTTGACCTGGACAAAGCCCACATGATCCGCACGGTGTAGAAAGTGATGATTATCAGAGGAACAAAGTACTCAAAGGCGGTCAGCGTGAAAAGCTGAAAAAGACAACAATGTTTGTGGTTTATAGTTGTGGTCAGGATGGTGAAAGTTACGACCACAGCGAATATCCAAATAAAAATGCAGATACATTTGGCATAGTTGGGGTTTCTCCACCTGCGTGAGGCCTCGACTTGCACGATGGCCATATAGCGATCAACACAGATGCAAGTCAGGAAAAGAATACTACAGTACATGTTGACAAAGTACGTGAAGCTGTGAACGAAATAGCAGGTTTGACAGGCCTCTACATTACTATAGTACATGACGATACGTGTTGGTAGTGAGAGGCCCACCAAGAGGTCCGTCACCACCAGGTTAATGGTGTAAATAACAGAGGTGGTCTTCGCTTTGGTTCGGAAACAGAACACATAGATGGCCAAACTGTTCAATGTTATGCCCACCAGGAAGATAAGTGTGTTGATAATTAGCAATGCCACCCAAAGACCATAAAACCTTTGATGCAAGGCATCGTCTGGGCTTGCTTGTTGGGGAGTTTGGAGTTGTTTGTCACTTGCTCCAGAATCGTTCAGGCTGGCATCATTGGAGGAGTTGAGGTATCTAGGGCTGAGAAAGCACTCCATGTTTTTTCCCTGAACCAACCTACAAGAAATGACAGAAAATGTGTTACAAACCTGACTGTATAATATGAGGGCCTGAAGTTGTTTTTAGGGTGCTATTACCTGTCTCTAGGGGTTTAGGTTTGCCAGGAATAAAGAAAGTTCCCCTCAAAATTTTAGGTCTTGCATACAATATTCCTGGTTTTGGTGCTCTTTTGTAATACTTAAAGTGATACTAAACACACACTGTTTAATTTACAGTACATTGTCCCTTCTATTTCTGTATGTGGAGGATGACACTGTAATTATTTTAATTTAAAAAAATTTAAATACCTTTTTCCTAAACCATATATAGCTGTCACTCACTTTTCACATTTCACTCACTGAAAACTGAGCATGTGCAGAGCTGCCAACACTGCTCTGCAAAATCCCTAGCTGAGTTGGGGACAGAAGGGGGAGAAAGAGAACAGCAGGATCAACCAGGTTTTTTGCAGAATTTAGAATAATCTCTTATGCCCCGTACACACGATCGGACATTGATCGGGCATTCCGACAACAAAATCCTAGGATTTTTTCCGACGGATGTTGGCTCAAACTTGTCTTGCATACACACGGTCACACAAAGTTGTCGGAAAATCCGATCATTCTGATGTAAAACACGTACGTCAGGACTATAAACCGGGCAGTAGCCAAGAGCTTTCATCTCTTTATTTATTCTGAGCATGCGTGGCACTTTGTCCGTCGTATTTATGTACACACGATCGGAATTTCTGACAACGGATTTTGTTGCCGGAAAATTTTATATAAATAAAGAAAAATGCGCTGCACTTAGGTATATAATAATATGTGCGTTCACCCTATCGGTATCATGTGCAAAGTGCCAAGTGCATGTGATTCAAATCCAAAAAAAATTTTATATAACCACAAATGCGTTAACTAAATGCCACATCAAAACTGCAATGTGCTAAATAATCAATCGATTCTATACGCTTAGATAAATGTGTCACTGAATGCCACATTCAAAGTGCAATGTGCTTGATAAAAAATGAGCTATATATGCGTAAAATTACATAGTTCATATGCTAATCAAAAAAAGCTAATAAATGTGTCAAAGAAATGCATCAAAGTGCCATGCATATTAAATACAAAGTGCAGAATCCAAATAATAAACCCTACATAAATCAGTAGTATACAATAAATTCTAAGTGAAAAAAATAAGTGGAAAAAACATGCACTATGAGTATAGTATCTTGTACATATAAACTGAAAAAACATGCACTATGAGTATAGTATTTGATGCATGTAAACTGCAATAAATCATACAGGTTGCAGGTGATAAAAAACCATATACAAGTGATATACAATGCTTGAGATAATAATAATCCTTATCCGTGAACACAATCTTCCAAAAAGATATCACACAGCAATGTGCAGTGGAAAAGTTCCAAAAGGTGAATTACAGTGCATAAAGGTGTTTCACAGAAAAATCAAATCGTTGAACCACAGTGCCCATATCATGCCGTGACGTGCCTCGGAGACCCCCAAAGTAGTTGTGCTCACCTCAGAGCGTGTGACACAGGGTTTAGCTGTGTCAAAACACGCTATGGAGTCACCCCTGGACTCAGTATTAGGATAATAGATGATCTCCCACCAGGCTCTTTGAGACTCCACAGGCATCAAACCATCAAAGAGAAGGGACTACATAGTATAATATCGCCAGACACTTTATTATCTAGATCATCTATTATCCTAATACTGAGTCCAGGGGTGACTCCATAGCGTGTTTTGACACAGCTAAACCCTGTGTCACACGCTCTGAGGTGAGCACAACTACTTTGGGGGTCTCCGAGGCACGTCACGGCATGATATGGGCACTGTGGTTCAACGATTTGATTTTTCTGTGAAACACCTTTATGCACTGTAATTCACCTTTTGGAACTTTTCCACTGCACATTGCTGTGTGATATCTTTTTGGAAGATTGTGTTCACGGATAAGGATTATTATTATCTCAAGCATTGTATATCACTTGTATATGGTTTTTTATCACCTGCAACCTGTATGATTTATTGCAGTTTACATGCATCAAATACTATACTCATAGTGCATGTTTTTTCAGTTTATATGTACAAGATACTATACTCATAGTGCATGTTTTTTCCACTTATTTTTTTCACTTAGAATTTATTGTATACTACTGATTTATGTAGGGTTTATTATTTGGATTCTGCACTTTGTATTTAATATGCATGGCACTTTGATGCATTTCTTTGACACATTTATTAGCTTTTTTTGATTAGCATATGAACTATGTAATTTTACGCATATATAGCTCATTTTTTATCAAGCACATTGCACTTTGAATGTGGCATTCAGTGACACATTTATCTAAGCGTATAGAATCGATTGATTATTTAGCACATTGCACTTTTGATGTGGCATTTAGTTAACGCATTTGTGGTTATATAAAATTTTTTTTGGATTTGAATCACATGCACTTAGCACTTTGCACATGATACCGATAGGGTGAACGCACATATTATTATATACCTAAGCGCAGCGCATTTTTCTTTATTTATACCTACCGCACGGCCATGAATACGTGATCTGCGTTTGCAGCTGGGTATTTCTATATTTGGTTTGTTTCCTTAGTAAGGCATTGGATTATTGTGGCTCGCAAGATCTTCTCTTTTCGGAAAATGTTATATCCTGCTCTCAAACTTTGTGTGTCGGAAAATCCGATGGAAAATATGTGATGGAGCCTACACATGGTCGGAATTTCCGACAACAAGGTCCTATCACACATTTTCTGTCAAAAAATCCGACCGTGTATACGGGGCATAGGGGCATAAATGATTGAGTGAGTATGAACAGCATGTAATACACCATTTATTGATAGTTTTTTATTATGTGGATTTAGTAATACTTTAAGACAGTCAGCATACAGGAGACATATTTGCAGCATCAAATTCTATATTTAATCCCTTCACGTTTAATGGTAAAACAAATATTAATGCTTAAGCACAATTTTGCAACTTTGACATGTGTTAGTAAAACTGTACATATCATCACAACTACACAACTACTTTGTGCATCCAGGTGAATTATTCCTTGTTTTTTTCAGGACAAATTTGGCGTTCATTTGGTGGTAAATGGTAATGGATCTCTCCTGATTTTCTTTTATTATCAATGGAAAACTTGCCCAAAATAGTAGAATTTTTTTTTTCAAATTTAGCTGTATATTTCTTGTTACTACTATAACCTACCACCAAAGAACACCAAAAAAATGTTTTTCCTGCTCCTGACGATTGCAGTGATACCACATATGTGAATGTTATTTGTTGTTTGTAACTGTAGTAGAGCCCAGACGCAATTGTGCACGTTTTGCTTTTCTTTTTGTCCTACCTAAAACACACTGACATCTATAAAGAAGACCTCACAATTTCACTAGGGAAATACAGTGCCTTGAAAAAGTATTCATACCTCTTGAAATTTTCCACATTTTGTCATGTTACAACCAAAGTGGCACATAATTGTGAAGTGGAAGGAAAATTATAAATGGTTTTCAAAGTATTATAAAATAAATATCTGGAAAGTGTGTCGTGCATTTGTATTCAGCCCCCCTTTACTCTGATACCCCTAACTAAAATCTGGTGGAACCGATTGCCTTCAGAAGTCACCTAATTAGTAAATAGACTCCACCTGTGTGTAATTTATTCTCAGTATAAATACAGCTGTTCTGTGAAGCCCTCAGAGGTTTGTTAGAGAATCTTAGTGAGCAAACGGCATCATGAAAGCCAAAGAACACACCCGATAGGTCAGGGATAAAGTTGTGGAGAAGTATAAAGCAGGGTTAGGTTATAAAAAAATATCCCAAGCTTTGAACATCTCACAGAGCTCTGTTCAATCCATCATCGGGAAATGGAGTATGGCACAACTGCAAACCTACCAAGACATGGCCGTCCACCTAAACTGACAGGCCGGGCAAGGAGAGCATTTATCAGAGAAGCAGCCAAGAGGTCCATGGTAACTCTGGAGGAGCTTCAGAGATCCACAGCTCAGGTGGGAGAATCTGTCCACAGGACAACTATTATGCCGCATTGGAATTTCCGACAACAAATGTTCGATGGGAGCCTGTTGTCGGAAATTCTGACCTTGTGTAGGCTCCATCGGACATTTTCCGTCTGAATTTCTGACAAACAAAATTTGAGATCTGGATCTCAAATTTTCCGACAACAAAATCCGTTGTCGGAAATTCCGAGCGTGTGTACACAATTCCGACGCACAAAGTTGCAAGCATGCTCGGAATCAAGCAGAAGAGCCGCACTGGCTATTGAACTTCAATTTTCTCGGCCCATCGTACGTGTTGTACGCTACCGCGTTCTTGACGTTTGGAATTTCCGACAACATTTGTGTGACCGTGTGTATGCAAGACAAGTTTGAGCCAACATCCGTTGGAAAAAAAACTATGGATTTTGTTGTCTGAATGCGCGATCGTGTGTACGGGGCATTAGTCGTGCACGCCACAAATCTGGCCTTTATGGAAGAGTGGCAAGAAGAAAGCCATAAGAAGTCCTGTTTGCAGTTTGCGAGAAGCCATGTGGGGGACACAGCAAACATGTGGAAGAAGGTGATCTGGTCAGATGAGACCAAAATTGAACTTTTTGGCCAAAAAGCAAAATGTTATGTGGGGGGGGGGGGGGGCTGAATACAAATGCACGCCACACTTTTTACATATTTATTTGTAAAAAACTTTGAAAACCATTTATCATTTTCCTTCCACTTCACAATTATGTCCTACTTTGTGTTGGTCTATCACATAAAATCCCAATAAAATACATTTACGGTTTTGGTTGTAACATGACATAATGTGGAAAGTTTAAAGAGGTATGAATACTTTTTCAAGGCACTGTAAAAGTTTGGGATTAATTTTGTTCTGGGTCAATTGTATTCTTTTTAAGCTTGTTTTTTTTAACTAATGCTTTATATCTTCATATAATTTATTTGTTTTAAAAATAAACATTTATTACTGGTTGTACCCATGACACTGGTGTTACGGTGAAAGCCTTACGGGTTTTCCAAAGAAAATGCACAGCAGAATCTCTTTACTTTCAGATTCTCTCTCTCTCTCTGATCGATACTCCCTCTCCTTTTCTCTGAACAAGCAAACAAGGAGGGGAGGAGTCAATGTTCTGACTCATCCGTTAGATTGCAGCTTAAGCTATTGAGCTCTATATGTTTTATTTTTTGCAGCAAAGCTGATAAGCATTCACATTTGAAAAGAACATAGTTTTCTACCAGCTAGCTGAAAATCCAAAGAAAAAGAATTTAGTAATTCAGATGCAATATTTCACATTAACTTGACTAAAGAAAACAGAAAAAATATTATATTTAATTAAACACTATACTGTATGTTCCCTGTAAATAAGTGTAAAAAAAGAGAGAAATGCAAATTTTGAAACAGTTTTCGTAAAAACATACCGTGCAGGAGGAAGACAGTTGACACCGTCAGAGCCAGTGGATCACGGAACCATCGACCAGTAGCTTTGGTTGGGGCTGAACATTGATAGTGGCCACCATGGAACCTTCATGAGGTCAGCTCATCAGCTGGTGACCCAAACATCCGCTGCCTGAACCTGTGGACAGAAAAGGAACCTCTGGTTATCTCTGACCATACACACCATAGTCAAATACATATTCCTAGAGCTCAGATTGAATTTTGTGGCTTTACGAATGCCCAACCTGTGTATTGGGAACCCGGCTGGTGGTCTTGCAGTTTATTCTTTAAATTCCTTTTTTTTACAACTCGTCTAGAAAAAGGGGTTTGTGAGTGCTGGATCCCCTGGTGTGATGTGGTGCCCTAATTAGGATGCCTGGCTGCTCTAAGGTATGCCTTGTCTTTAAAGATAGGTAGCAAAGGCAGCATTTGTTGTAATACTCACCTTTGGTCTGGAGCTGACCCTACAGTATTCCTTTTCCACCATTACGTGCCTTCAGTCTTCTGAGGTGAATCACGGCCAGTATCTTTCAACCCACTTCCTCAGAGCCCGGGTCATCCTGGACCCGCCCCCCTAGCCTGTTAGTGGACAGTGAAAGAAGAAGCAGCAAAGTGATGAGCTCATCTCTCGATTACTCTGCTTTTTCCTCCTGTCAGCATGCCTGTGTCAGCACATGAACTGATTGACTCCTTTTGCTACTTCCTCCCCACATTCTGCTGTATTGGGACTGCAGGAGGCTGATACCAGGTCACATTCAGCTATATACATTGCTTGCATTTAAAAAATACATCCCTAATGATATATTAATAATACTATTTATAATACAGTGTGTGTGTGTGTATATATATATATATATATATATATATATATATATATATATATATATATACACCTGGTAAACTACCCTGTTTTCCCAAAAATAAGACCTAGCGTGATTGTCGGTGATGGCTGCAATATAAGCCCTACCCCCCAAATAAGCCCTAGTTAAAGTCCTTTTAGGTCTTATTTTCAGGGTAGGGCTTATTTTCGGGGAAACAGGGTAGGGCTTATTTGGGGGGTAGGGCTTATATTGCAGCCATCACCGACAACCACGCTAGGTCTTATTTTCGGGGAAACAGGGTAAGTATTGAACACGTCACCATTTGTCTAGGTAAATATATTTCTAAAGGGGCTATTGACATGACACTTTCACCACATGTTGGTAACAATCCATGCAATCCATACATACAAAGACACCAAAACAAATAAGTTCAGAAATTAGTAATTCAAAAGCAATCCTGCCCCTTGTCAGTGCAAACTAATATCAGCTGGTTCAGTCTCAACTGATGGCCTATAAAAAAGGTGTCTCATTACCAAAGTGTCACACAAGAAACATCTCATGATGGTTAAAAGCAAAGAGCTCTTCTCAACCTTTTTTGTTGAAAGGACAGGCGATCCTATTGAACGCCTAGGAGGAGCCACACTGTGGAAGCCGCCATAATGCAGAAGAGAAGGAGAGGAAACAGGAGCCGCTTTCCGCCACCCTTATTTTTGCAAAACATACTGATGGAGTTCGTTATAGAGAGATTTCTAAATTTCTGAATGTTCCAGTGAGCACTGTTGGGGCCATAATCGGTAAGTGGAAAGAACATAATTTCCCCATTAACGGGCCACGGCCAGGTGCTCTTCGCAAGATTTCTGACAGAGGAAAGAATTATCAGAAGAGTTGTCCAAGAGACAAGGGCCACTTGAGGAGAGCTTCAGAAAGACCTGGAATTAGCAGGTACAATAGTTTCAAAGAAAACGATAAGTAATGCACTCAGCTGCCATGGCCTGTATGCACGCTCACCACACAAGCCTCCATTGCTGAAGAAAAAGCATGTTGAAGTTTGTTTAAAGTTTGCTGCACAACATTTAGAGAAGCTTGTGAAATACTGGGGAGAATATAGTCTGGTCAGATGAAACCAAAATTTAACTCTTTGGATGCCATAATACACACCATGTTTGGAGGTAAAATGCCACTACACATCATATATATATATATATATATATTTAGATATATAGGAAACCAGAAGTTTGTAAACAGCTCCATTTTAAAATATTGAAAGCATCTGATCACACTGATTTTGGTGTGATCAGATGCTTTTAAGGGCAGAGGAGACATCTGTCCTGACATAAAATAAAAGAAACAGTGTAAATATAAAAAAATAAACTTTTTTTTTTTTTTTTTAAAGCACTCCCATCCCCGCGTCTCAAAGCTTCTGCACAAAGCCAAGTGCACCTTTTGGTTCCGTATACATAGGTAAACGGTAATCGCACCACACATGTGAGGTAATACCGCAAACGTCAGAGCGAGAGCAATAATTCTAGCACCAGATTTCTTCTGCAACTCGCTATTTCAAGAGCATTCGCAATTTTAAAGCGTGACATGTTTGGTATCTATTTAGCGTAACCTCATCTTTTATATTTTACAAAAAAAATGGGTATTATATTGTGTTTGTGTGCAATAAAATGAATTAACCTCTTCAGATCTGCGCTATAGCCGAATGACGGCTACAGCGCGGACCTACTTTGCCGGGAGGACCCCGCCCCCTGCATTCCAGTGTCTCCAGTACAGTAAAAAAATACTGCTTAGGTTTTGAAGCTTTTTTTAAAGTCACACCTGTAGGGTGTGTGTGTGGCCTCTGATGCCTGTCCGAAAACCTGCTAGGAAGGCCAACCCCCAACACTGTATGTGCTACACATGCACGGGTTTTGAATGAAGCAGAGCGCTCTTTCCTGCAACGCTGAAGAGCGTCTCACGTCTGCTGTATCCTGCCATATAGACAGGACAGGATGAACGGCTACCTAGAAGTTTGTTGGATAGGCTTCTGAGAGGACGTGCACAGCCTCCTGCAAAGCTGAGGGACATGTCCCACACCTAGTGCATCCTGCCAGCTATACACAAAGGGGGGCAGTTGCCAACCTAGAAGTTTTTGGGATAGGCTTCAGAGAGGCCACGACAGTGATCTCCAGGCTGTGGCCCATGGACCAGATGAAGACCTTTGCTTGATTTTATCTGGCCCTTGGGACATTGTTTCAATTCCTCCCAAAGATGGGGCACAGTTCCTCCCAATTACACCAATGATGGGGCACAGTTACTCCCAGTGACACTAACAATGGGGCATGATTCTTCCCAATTACACCAATGATGGGGCACAATTCCTCCCAGTGACACAACAATGGGACATTTTTTACTCCCACTAATGCTGGGACATTTTCTACCTGCAGTGGCCACACTCTGGCCCCCCTGAAGTCTGAAGGACAGTAAACTGGCCCTTTGTTTGGAAAGTTTGGAGACCCCTGGCCTATGGATTCTTCAAAAAATTAGCTGTGTTTTGGAATGCAAGGGCAGTTTTATTGTAAACGTGGAATAAACCTTTAAAAAAAAAAAAATGAACGCCGCCACCACATCCTAAAACTGGTGTGTTGCAATGTATTACATTTTTGTTCTTCAAGCTTCTTCGATGTGTCCTAGGAAGCGTTAATATCCCTGAACTCCTGAAGGTCTTTTCCTCAAATTTTCATCAAGCTTCCAGGAGATGGTTAAACATTCTGAGTTTTCTCATGCAGATCTTTCTCCTTTCACCTAATAAGGATGCACAAAGGAGGGAGAAGCTGGTGTCTGCTAGCGAGAAGATTCTCAGGGTCTTAGACGATTACACGTACTGTAAATTAACAGACAAGCGTCGCTGATTCCGGGAAGATCCTGTACGATTCATACCGCGTCTTCTCATACCGCACTGCGAGATGAAGAGCAGTAAACCTTCAGAGGACACAAAACAGAATCCTTCCACTATCGCGTAATGCCCAACTCTACGTAAAATAGTTTCTGTTTTAGTTATCAAAAATGCAAGTAGTCACAACTTCTGCCAAGTTTTTATTCCTGGAACATGTGTGATCGAGGGGTTACTCATCAATAATTCATGGCTGAAGAAGGTCCCTCACATTCATATGGAGTGCCATGGCTCCAGTGGGGCTGTTCTCGGCACAAGCAGAGTACCCCTTAACCAGGGAACCCAGAGTTTGGAATTCAGATATGGAAAGTCTAATGAGAATGCCAAACCAGGGAACTCCAAAGAGTCCAAAAATTATTATATAATCCTGGAGTTTTTTCGTGCAAGAAGACATAAAACATCCAACATGTTTTTGGAGCTCTCTCCCTTCTGAGGGTTCAGATATTGTCACTAGGAAGTGAGAGGAAATCTCCCCAGTTAGTACACAGATAGGAATAAATTGTAGGTATATAAAGTCTAATAAGAACACCAGACCAAGAACTAAATCCTTTATCATTGGCGTTAATTCATACAAGAACACATAAAACAGCCAACGTGTTTCAGGTGTTTTCTCTTTTCTTCAGGGCTCAAATATAGTATGTAGTTAGGAGAAAATCAAAAACTGCACAGTCGTTCCCCGGGGCTCTTTCCACATTTTACTCTTCAAATAATTAATTCTGCTGACTGTGCAGTTTTTGAATCCTGCTAACTACATACAATACAAATACAAAAGAAGAGGGGGGGGGAGCCCCTGAAACGTGTTGGCTGTTTTGTGTCTTCTTGTATAAATTTTCACCAATTTTAAAAGATTTTATGGAATCTTAGTTCTTGGTCTGGCATTCTTATTAGACTTTATATACCTCCAATTTTTTTTCCTAGCTGTGCACTCACTTCCTAGTGACCCATGGAAAGAAATGCGAGGCTGTGTGTGTCATTGGAACAGGAAGACACAAAGAGCAATATAACCTAGACAGGTTTTCTAAACGGCTCCCGCCACCACTCAATACATCTACTTTTGTTGCCTTCTGTGATACCTTATTGCTTCCTGTCCTTGTGTCCTTTCAACAAGACAAATGTAGAGGGCTCTGGGTGCACACAGAGTGCATCCAGGGCCAATCATCTGTCCTTATTTATATTTAACAGTTTGATGTGCAGATACAGTGCCTTGAAAAAGTATTCACACCCCTTGGAATTTTCCACACAGCTTTGCACATCTAGAGAGGGACATTTTTGCCCATTCTTCTTTGCAAAATATCTCAAGCTCTGTCAGATTGGATGGAGAGCGTCTGTGAACAGCAATTTTCAAGTCTTGCCACAGATTCTCAATTGGATTTAGGTCTGGACTTTGACTGGGTCCTTCTAACACATGAATATGCTTTGATCTAAACCATTCCATTGTAGCTCTGGCTGTATGTTGAGGGTCGTTGTCCTGCTGGAAGGTGAACCTCCGCCCCAGTCTCAAGTCTTTTGCAGACTCTAACAGGTTTTCTTCTAAGATTGTCCTGTATTTGGCTCCATCCATCTTCCCATTAACAAACAGAACAAGGATGCACACACTGCTTCAGGCAAAAAATGGACACACCTGATCCAAGGTGCTGATCCCGGCTCATCACCGTAGGCAGTATCAAGAAAAGAAGAAAAGATTGATCCCACACTTGAATACAAAAGATGCTGTAGAGATTTCTTTATTGTCATGAGCCAGACAAAATTGCAATGATGATCAGTTGACGCGTTTCACACGAAAAGAACCGTGCTTGTTCACAACATCTTCCCATCAACTCCGACCAGCTTTCCTGTCCCTGTTGAAGAAAAGCATCCCCACAACATGATGCTGCCACCACCATGTTTCACGGTGGAGATGGTGTGTTCAGGGTGATGTGCAGTGTTAGTTTTCCTCCACACATAGCGTTTTGCTTTTAGGCCAAAAAGTTAAATTTTGGTCTCATCTGACCAGATCACCTTCTTCCACATGTTTGCTGTGTCCCCCACATGGCTTCTCGCAAACTGCAAATGGGACTTCTTATGACTTTCTTTCTACAATGTCTTTCTTCTTGTCACTCTTCCATTAAGGTCAGATTTGTGGAGAACACGACTAATAGTTGTCCTGTGGACAGATTCTCCCACCTGAGCTGTGGATCTCTGCAGCTCCTCCAGAGTTACCATGGGCCTCTTGGCTGCTTCTCTGATGAATGTTCTCCTTGCCCGGCTGGTCAGTTTAGGTGGACGGCCATGTCTTTGTAGGTTTTGAGTTGTGCCATACTCTTTCCATTTTCATATGGTGGATTGAACAGTGCTCCGTGAGATGTTCAAAGCTTGGGATATTTTTTTATAAGCTAACCCCGCTTTGAACTTCTCCACAACTTTATCCCTGACCTGTCTGGTGTGTTCCTTGGCCTTCATGATGCTGTTTGTTCACTAAGGTTCTCTAATAAACCCATGAGGGCTTCACAGAATAGCTGCATTTATACTGAGATTAAATTACACACAGGTGGACTCTATTTACTAATTAGGTGACTTCTGAAGGCAATTGGCTCCGCTGGATTTTAGTTAGGGGTATCAGAGTAAATGGGGCTGAATACTAATACACGCCACACTTTTCACATATTTATTTGTAAAACATTTTGAAAACCATTTATCATTTTCCTTCCACTTCACAATTATGTGCCACTTTGTGTTGGTCTATCACATAAAATCCCCAAAAAAGACATTTACATTTTTGGTTGTGACATGACAAAATGTGGAAAATTTCAAGGGGTATGAATACTTTTTCAAGGCACTGTACGTGCTTACAGCCACGGCTTCTGTCGTAGACTCATACAGGCCTTTTGGCTAGGGCTGTCTGCAATGCTTGGGCTTCTGGCCACAGACATCCACAGTATACTTGCCACACCATGGCCAATTTGGCCAAGTAAATGAAGCCCTGCAGTTTTTAGAGAGGAGACAAAGAACGGGAGAGCCTTTCCCCTGCCAGGAACGCTGTAGAAAACCTTTCTTTCTGTGTGGAAGCAGTGGTCTCTCTGCAGAGGTCCAACACCCCCCCCTTGCTGAATAAGACCTATAGCTCTGCATTCAACAAACCAAATTCTCCCTGCTGATAGGATAGTTCTAGCCTCAGCAGTAGGTGTGTCAGACATCTACAGTGAGACCACTGCTTCCACACAGACAGCTTGTTTTCTTCTCTACACCTTGTCCTGTAGTGATGTACAAGCCAGCAGAAGGAACCACAGCAGCCAGCAGGGGGAGCAAGTATTCAACTCTACGCAGCTTTTCGATACATGTGGTGGCTTTTCAATACGTGGGCTGCTGGAAAGGTAAGTCTTTATAGGTTTCTGATACAGGCTAGTCTGTAAAAGTGACCCTGCAATGACAGAGTCTGATGTTAACACGATTTTTTTGTTTGCTTGATCGTTTTTGTAGCTTATGATCATGAATTACATTCACTTGTTGCTCCTTTAACACAGCTCCAAGAAGGACTTTAGAAGAGGAATGATCCTTTAAGTCTAAAAAAAATCTTTCCTGTGAAACTTGGTGAGTTTTGTTATTAGAAGGGTTGATGAAGATTCTATTTATGTTTCGGTGAAGTGGCACAGACGTCACTGCCGAAAGTGTTTGGAAAGTTAAATCTCACCCGAAATGGTATGATAAACAGTTTTCTTACAGTGATGAGGCTCTCTGATTACTACGGATGAGTCGCACATGAAAGTCAGAGAGTGAGTCTTCAAGGACTACTGTCACCTTAGGAATACTCTATGAAAGGCTTTCTGTGTCATTATGGAAAGGCGGCAGCTGACCTAAGATGTTTCTTAACATGGGTTTTTATTTATTTTTGTACCCCTTTTCTCCAGGGAAAGATCTATGCTTATCCCAACCACATCTGCAGCACCCTCCTAGAATAGGTTGCTAGACAGGGTCAGGTAAATCTAGTTCAGCGGAAATGAATTAAAATTCAAGGAGGTACAGTCACTAAAATTTTCTTCCAGCCCAGGTCCAAATCTCAAGTCTGTATTATCATGTCCCCATTAGTGTTCCCCATTACATCAGGTGCCCCTACCAGAGTAATTCAATACATTGGGTGCCGCAATCAGACTACCCCCATAAGGGCACATTTACACTTGCTTTGGCTTCAACAAGGCTTCGGACAAGCTTTGTTAAAGAACGCCAGTCAAAGCTCCTGTCATTAGATAAAATGGTTAGCTTACAGTCCTGTGTACACCTTGCTTTTGCTTTGCTTCAAAAATTATGCCCCATGTAGCTTCATCTGCTTCAACTGCATCTTCGAAGCCTCCATAGATGTCTTCAAAGCCTCCATAGAAGTCTATGGCAAAGCTTGTTTTAAACCCCACTGAAGCCCCACCGAAGCCTCATCAATACCCCACCAAAGCTCCACCAAAGCCTCATCAAAACCCCACTGAAGCTCCACCAAAGCCTCATCAAAACCCCACGAAGCTCCACCAAAGCCTCATCAAAACCCCACTGAAGCTCCACCAAAGCCTCATC
The DNA here is from genome assembly GCA_037952925.1 of Lithobates clamitans. Lineage (NCBI taxonomy): Eukaryota > Metazoa > Chordata > Amphibia > Anura > Ranidae > Lithobates > Lithobates clamitans. The sequence continues at coordinate 157,744 of JBBGZY010001506.1, forward strand.
AAAACCCCACCGAAGCTCCACCAAAGCCTCATCAAAACCCCACTGAAGCTCCACCAAAGCCTCATCAAAACCCCACCAAAGCTCCACCAAAGCCTCATCAAAACCCCACTGAAGCTCCACCAAAGCCTCATCAAAACCCCACCAAAGCTCCACCAAAGCCTCATCAAAACCCCACTGAAGCTCCACCAAAGCCTCATCAAAACCCCACCGAAGCTCCACCAAAGCCTCATCAAAACCCCACTGAAGCTACACCAAAGCCTCATCAAAACCCCACCGAAACTCCACCAAAGCCTCATAGAAGCACCAAGCAAAAGCAAGGTGTAAACAGGTCTGTAAGCTAAAACATTTTATCTAGTGACAGGAGCATTGACTGGCGTTCAGAGAGCTTTAACAAAGCCTGTCCGAAGCCTTGTTTTGAAGCAAGTGTAAACTAGCCCTAAATCAGTTGCCACCATCAGAATACCCTCTTATATCGGGTGTCCCCATCAGTGTACCCCCTTATATCAGGTGTCCCCATTAGAGTGCATCCTTACATCAGATATTCCCGTCAGAGTGAACAATATGAATAAAAATCAATTAATCCAAGATAACATCTACAAATCCATATAGCGAATAGTCTAGAAAAAATAAATCTCCAAGAATAAGTAAATGTCCAATCAATGTTTTTATACAGTGAATAACAATGTGATGAGTGCTCCAGTCTTCATATAAGTGCTTCACCCAAAGTGAAAAAAATCAATATGCGCTCACCAGAACTATTCGGCCACAGCGTGACCATCAATGGCTCCCCTGCATCACTTCCCTTGAGTGGAACGCACGCCGGGTCCTGTTGTCGGTGAACGAGATAGGGGTTATCGGCCAGAGAAGCTGCACATGTCTGGTGCTCGTTTCTTTCTGTTAACATGTGAGTGGATTCTATTGTGTTTTTATATGAGAGTTTTTTTATTAAACAATATTACACTATATACGTCCCTCTTGTGGTCAGTTTTGGAGCCCTTTTACAGTGTCTATATCGGGAAAGAGGAATTTGGAGATCTAGTGGAGGATTTGTCCTAATAAAGAAGAGGAATAAATAGGTACATGCCTGATGGTCACGCTGTGGCTGAATAGTTCTGGTGAGCGCATATTGATTTTTTCACTTTGGGTGAAGCTATTTTATGAACACTGGAGCGCTTATCACATTGGTATTCACTGTATAGGAACACGGTGATTGGACATTTCATTATTTTTGGAGATTTATTTTTTCTGGACTATTCACCATGTGAATTTGTAGATGTTATCTTGGATTAATTGATTTTTATTCATATTGTTTACCTTATTGCATTTTTCACCGTTTGTTATAGTAATAGTGTTTACCACTGTTAAAGGTGGCAACCTAGATATTGTGAAGTTTTGGTTTTTGGGATTGCACTGCAGGTGCCCCTTTTAATTTATAAATTCCCGTCACAGTGCCCCCTTACATCAGGTTTCTGCATCAGAAGGCCACCTTACATCTGGTGTCTCCCATCAGTGTGCCCCCTTACATCATTTGTCCCCATCAGAGTACCCCATTATATATAGTTCCCCCATCATAGTGACCCCTTGCATAGAGTGTCCCCATCAGAGTACTCCCTTATTTTAGGTATCACCATCAGAGTGTCCCCATCACATCAGGTGACATTTTCACCAGGTGTCCCCATCACAGTCCCACCTTACATCAGGTGTCCCCATCACATCAGGTGTGCTCATCAGAGTGCTCCTTTACATCAGGTGTCCCCATCAGAGTGCCTCTTTACATCAGGTGTCCCCATCAGAGTGCCCCCTTACATTAGGTGTCGCCATCAGAGTGCCCCTTTTCATAAGGTGTCCCCATCACAGTGCCACCCTACATCAAGTGTCCCCTTTACGCTAGGTGTGCCCACCAGAGTGCCCCTTTACATCAAGTGTCCCCATTATAGTGCCACCTTACATCAGGTGTCCCCATCAGAGTACCTCCCAACATAAAATATGCTAATCAGTACCCTTTAACATAAAGTGTGCCCATCAGTGTGCCCCTGTAAATCTCTGTGAAGTAAACTTACACCATGCATTGTGGGCAGGCAGGGAACGGGAGCCAGCAGAGGTAGCAAGCTACAGGGGGCGGGAGCTGCGCTGAGAACCTCGCTGAAGGGGATGGGGCGCACAAGTAATGTCACACCATGCCTTGCGGTCAGGCAGGGAGTGACAGTCAGAGCCAGGAGAGATAGCGGGGGCGGGGCACACACGCAACATCATTGGTTGTTGGTTCACCATTTAATGATGGCTGATCTTCAGTAGTTCTTTGACTTCTCTGTAACCATTGGGCCAGTGGGTGATTATTTTTGGCTGCTCTGGGTCTCACTGGCTGCATGCTCAACTACCTCTCCCTGCCTTCTAGTGGATTCTGGAATGTAGTGGGTTGGAAGAGGCAAACACTTGGCCTGAATATTTATGCAGGCTCAGCCAATCCTTGGGGGGGAATGCCCAGTAGCTGTTTGGGACATGGAGCAGCAGGGTTCTTGTCCAGGAGAAGGTCCCAGAATGAAGGGCTGCTGCCCTTTTGGGGAGTGTAGCTGAAGTTTGCTGGAGTACATTGAGGTTCCAGTTCAGTGGGAGCAGGGGGCCTATTTTCTGGAAGCAGTTGGAGTCAAATCAAGGGGGGGGGGGGGGTTACTGAGGATCTGTCCTGGAGACTCACAGGAGATATGCCTGGCTGATATTGGATGGAGGTATCCAAGTATCTGGAGACATTGTGAGTAGAGGCCTGGAAGAAGGACCTAAGTGATTGTCTCTGCTGCTTTAACCCCTTATGTGACTGCTCCAGTGTTGCTGGACTGGGATTTGCCTTTGCTTTGAGTCACAGGATTGCTTCTAGCCTTAGTACCAGTCAAGAGGGAAACTACCCTGAAGACAGGGCAAAGAGTGTTACTTCATGCACTAAAGTTGGAGTATCCCAAAGCCCCCCCTGCACCACAACCAAGTTTAACAAGCAATAAAGCATAAAAAGACATCCCTTGTCTGGTCATTGAGTAGTGAAACTGTCTGAGTCTTCAAGTCGGAGTCTTCAAGTCTGAGTCTTCATATTGAAATCACAACCCTCCTGAAACTTATTCACACCCTTCATGGATTTAAAGGTTTCATCGTGTCCCCCATTTCTTTCCCCTAGACAGTACATATTAAAGCAGAAATCCAGACTAGCCCTTACCCCGTCCTTAAAATGTCCCCTCTCCCCTCCTAACACCTACGCTAACTAACCTGTGTAAGTAAGATGTATATACTTACTAGGGATGAGCTTCGTGTTCGAGTCGAACCCATGTTCGACTCGAACATCGGCTGTTCGACCGTCCGTCGAATTGCGAACGATATGGGCCGTTCGCGCCAAATTCGTGTGGCGCGTCACGGCCCATAATTCACTGCGGCATCGCAGTGCATTGCTGGCTGATGATTGGCCAAGCATGCACTATGACCCGCATGCTTGGCCAATCACAGCGCCGTCAGTAGAGAGAGCTGTAATTGGCCAAAGCCAGGGTGGCTTTGGCCAATTATGGCTCAGGGGATTTAGTACACACCCCACACTATATAAGGCCGCCTGCACGGTGGCCCTGTGTAGTGTGTGTTCCGGTGTGCTGAGAGATAGAGAGAGAGAGAGACAGTGTCATTTGATTTGAGTTAGATAGATTAGGCAGAACAGTCAGTCAGTTAGCTGCACTTACAGTGTATTGTGTATATATATGCATCCCAGGTGTTGCATATATATATATACACTGTATTCAGTTTAGCTAGATCCGTTCCTGTTATCTTCTATCTAGACTATTTACATTTAGTGCAGTGTGTCCTGCTCACAGTGTTCAGCTAGATCCGTTCCTGCTATTTACATTCAGTGCAGTGCGTCCTGCTCACAGTGTTCAGCTAGATCCGTTCCTGCTATTTACATTCAGTGCAGTGCGTCCTGCTCACAGTGTTCAGCTAGATAAGTTCCTGGTATTTACATTTAGTGCAGTGCGTCCTGCTCACAGTGTTCAGCTAGATCCGTTCCTGCTATTTACATTCAGTGCAGTGCGTCCTGCTCACAGTGTTCAGCTAGATCCGTTCCTGCTATTTACATTCAGTGCAGTGCGTCCTGCTCACAGTGTTCAGCTAGATCCGTTCCTGCTATTTACATTCAGTGCAGTGCGTCCTGCTCACAGTGTTCAGCTAGATCCGTTCCTGCTATTTACATTCAGTGCAGTGCGTCCTGCTCACAGTGTTCAGCTAGATCCGTTCCTGCTATTTACATTCAGTGCAGTGCGTCCTGCTCACAGTGTTCAGCTAGATCCGTTCCTGGTATTTACATTTAGTGCAGTGCGTCCTGCTCACAGTGTTCAGCTAGATCCGTTCCTGCTATTTACATTCAGTGCAGTGCGTCCTGCTCACAGTGTTCAGCTAGATCCGTTCCTGGTATTTACATTTAGTGCAGTGCGTCCTGCTCACAGTGTTCAGCTACATCCGTTCCTGCTATTTACATTCAGTGCAGTGCGTCCTGCTCACAGTGTTCAGCTAGATCCGTTCCTGCTATTTACATTTAGTGCAGTGCGTCCTGCTCACAGTGTTCAGCTAGATCCGTTCCTGCTATTTACATTCAGTGCAGTGCGTCCTGCTCACAGTGTTCAGCTAGATCCGTTCCTGCTATATACATTTAGTGCAGTACGTCCTGCTCACAGTGTTCAGCTAGATCCGTTCCTGTTATCTTCCTACTGACAGGCAGGCTTGTCTGGTTACAGTATATAAAGCTACCTGAAGAAAATTACAGGTGTTCTTTTTGATCCTATTAGTACCACGGTCAGGCAGCTAGACTATTTACATTTAGTACAGTGTGTCCTGCTCACAGTGTTCAGCTAGATCCGTTCCTGTTATCTTCCTACTGACAGGCAGGCTTGTCTGGTTACAGTATATAAAGCTACCTTAAGAAAATTACAGGTGTTCTTTTTGATCCTATTAGTACCACGGTCAGGCAGCTAGACTATTTACATTCAGTGCAGTGCGTCCTGCTCACAGTGTTCAGCTAGATCCGTTCCTGGTATTTACATTCAGTGCAGTGCGTCCTGCTCACAGTGTTCAGCTAGATCCGTTCCTGGTATTTACATTTAGTGCAGTGCGTCCTGCTCACAGTGTTCAGCTAGATCCGTTCCTGCTATTTACATTCAGTGCAGTGCGTCCTGCTCACAGTGTTCAGCTAGATCCGTTCCTGGTATTTACATTTAGTGCAGTGCGTCCTGCTCACAGTGTTCAGCTAGATCCGTTCCTGCTATTTACATTCAGTGCAGTGCGTCCTGCTCACAGTGTTCAGCTAGATCCGTTCCTGGTATTTACATTTAGTGCAGTGCGTCCTGCTCACAGTGTTCAGCTACATCCGTTCCTGCTATTTACATTCAGTGCAGTGCGTCCTGCTCACAGTGTTCAGCTAGATCCGTTCCTGCTATTTACATTCAGTGCAGTGCGTCCTGCTCACAGTGTTCAGCTACATCCGTTCCTGCTGTTTACATTCAGTGCAGTGCGTCCTGCTCACAGTGTTCAGCTAGATCCGTTCCTGCTATTTACATTCAGTGCAGTGCGTCCTGCTCACAGTGTTCAGCTAGATCCGTTCCTGCTATTTACATTCAGTGCAGTGCGTCCTGCTCACAGTGTTCAGCTAGATCCGTTCCTGCTATTTACATTTAGTGCAGTGCGTCCTGCTCACAGTGTTCAGCTAGATCCGTTCCTGTTATTTACATTCAGTGCAGTGCGTCCTGCTCACAGTGTTCAGCTAGATCCGTTCCTGCTATATACATTTAGTGCAGTACGTCCTGCTCACAGTGTTCAGCTAGATCCGTTCCTGTTATCTTCCTACTGACAGGCAGGCTTGTCTGGTTACAGTATATAAAGCTACCTGAAGAAAATTACAGGTGTTCTTTTTGATCCTATTAGTACCACGGTCAGGCAGCTAGACTATTTACATTTAGTACAGTGTGTCCTGCTCACAGTGTTCAGCTAGATCCGTTCCTGTTATCTTCCTACTGACAGGCAGGCTTGTCTGGTTACAGTATATAAAGCTACCTTAAGAAAATTACAGGTGTTCTTTTTGATCCTATTAGTACCACGGTCAGGCAGCTAGACTATTTACATTCAGTGCAGTGCGTCCTGCTCACAGTGTTCAGCTAGATCCGTTCTTGCTATTTACATTCAGTGCAGTGCGTCCTGCTCACAGTGTTCAGCTAGATCCGTTCCTGGTATTTACATTTAGTGCAGTGCGTCCTGCTCACAGTGTTCAGCTAGATCCGTTCCTGCTATATACATTTAGTGCAGTACGTCCTGCTCACAGTGTTCAGCTAGATCCGTTCCTGTTATCTTCCTACTGACAGGCAGGCTTGTCTGGTTACAGTATATAAAGCTACCTGAAGAAAATTACAGGTGTTCTATCCCAGCTTAGTGCAGCTACAGGCCATTAGTATGTCTGGAAGGCCAAGAAGGAGAGGCAGACAGTCACAAGCCAATAAGAGAGGGCAAGCAGGCTCTGTGTCTAGTGCTGGTCGTGGAGACGGTGCATCCTCATCAGCACGTGGCCATGGGACACGCTTGGCCTTTTTTTCGGCAGCTGGCCGTGTTGAGCCGCAACATGCGGAAGACTTGGTCGAGTGGATGACCAAGCCGTCCTCATCCTCCTCATCCTCTCTCACCCATGCCCAGGGTGCTTTGTCTGGCAAAGCAGCGGCCTCTTCCCTCAGCTCAATGTCATCAGTGACTCCTTCCCTAGCTCCACCATGTCCTCATGAGGATTCCCTCGAACTGTTTGACCACAGTGTTGGGTACATGCTCCAGGAGGATGCCCAGCGTTTGGAAGGCTCTGATGATGATACTGAGCTCAATGAAGGCAGTAACATGAGCACGGACAGAGGGGGTGCCCAAGAAGGACAGCAATCTGGCAGTCATGCTCCCCCTGCTGCAGCATACTGCCAGGTTTGCTCCAGTGATGAGGAGGGAGGGGATGATGAGGTCACTGACTCAACGTGGGTGCCTGATAGGAGAGAGGAGGAGGAGGAGGAGGAGGAGGAGGAGGTGGCACATCACCAACTAGGCAGGATGCCCTCCAGGGGCCAGCCTAAGGGCAGCACATTGACTGCATCACACCCCAAAGCTCCACATGTGCAGGGCGCTGCAGTCTCTGCGCGTTATTCAAAAAGTTCTTTGGTGTGGGCCTTTTTTGAGACGAGTGCATCAGATCGCACCGCTGCTATTTGCAACATATGTCTCAAGCGTATCTCGCGTGGCCAAAACATCTCCCGCTTGGGTACCACATGCTTGACCAGACATATGTTGACCTGCCATGCAGTTCGTTGGCAAGCGTATCTAAAAGACCCACACCAAAGAACAAAGACGATCTCTCCTTGCTCCTCATCAGCTGAGATTTCCAACCCCACTAGACCTTCAGTCCTCTCTGCGACCTGCAGTGAGAGGAATGAAGGTGTAGAATTAGGTGTGTCACAGCCAAGTACTTGTGGGCAATCTGCTTTTGGTACACCGACGTCAGATTGTACCAGGCAAATTTCCCTGCCCCAGCTGCTGCACCGCCGAAAGAAGTTTGCTCCCAGCCATCCACATGCCCAGCGGTTGAATGCTAGCTTGGCAAAATTGCTAGCACTTCAACTGCTGCCTTTTCAGTTGGTAGACTCTGCCCCCTTCCGTGAGTTTGTGGAATGTGCGGTTCCTCAGTGGCAGGTACCCAAACGCCACTTTTTCTCACGGAAGGCGATTCCGGCTCTCTACCGGCATGTGGAAGGCAATGTCCATGCCTCGCTGGACAGGGCGGTCAGCGGTAAGGTGCATATTACCGCTGACTCATGGTCCAGCAGGCATGGACAGGGACGTTACTTAAGTTTCACGGCGCATTGGGTGACTCTGCTGGCAGCTGGGAAGGATGCAGGACAAGGTGCAGTAGTGTTGGAGGTTGTTCCGCCACCACGCCTCCAAAATGCTGATTGTGACACACCTCTCTCCTCCACCCCCTCCTCTTCTTCTTCCTCCATGGCCTCTTCCTCGGAACCAGCGGTGCTCCGTAGGCGTTCAAGGGGCTACGCAAGTACGCAGGCCAAAAGATGCCATGCGGTGCTTGAGCTGGTGTGCTTGGGGGACAGGAGCCACACTGGGGCAGAGGTTCTGTCAGCTCTGCAGGGGCAGGTTCAGAGGTGGTTGACGCCACGCCAACTTAAGGCAGGAATGGTGGTTTGCGACAATGGCACCAACCTCCTCTCTGCCCTCCGACAGGGACAACTGACCCATGTGCCCTGTTTGGCTCACGTCCTTAACTTGGTGGTGCAGCGGTTCTTGGGCAGGTACCCGGGCTTACAGGATGTCCTGAGGCAGGCCAGGAAAGTCTCTGTGCATTTCCGCCGGTCATATAATGCCAGTGCTCGGCTGACGGACCTCCAAAAGGAGTTTAACCTGCCCAAGAACCGCCTAATCTGTGACATGCCCACCAGGTGGAACTCGACGTTGGCCATGCTGCAGCGGCTGCACACGCAGCAGAGGGCCATCAATGAGTACCTGTGCGACTATGGCACCAGGACAGGGTCAGGGGACCTTGGTTTTTTTTCCCCACGCCAGTGGGCCATGATCAGGGATGCATGCACTGTCCTGTCACCATTCGAGGAGGCCACGAGGATGGTGAGCACTGACAGTGCATGCATCAGTGACACTGTCCCCCTTGTCCACCTGTTGGAGCACACGCTGCGTGGAATAATGGACAGGGCACTTGAGGCAGAACAGAGGCAGGAAGAGGAGGACTTCCTTAGCTCTCAAGGCCCCCTTTATCCAGACAGTGTTCCTGCGTGCCCGCCGATCACACAGGAAGAGGACGAGGAGGAGGAGGAGGAGGAGGAGGAAGATTGTGTCAGTATGGAGGTGGAGCCTGGCACTCAGCATCAGCAGTCTTTAAGGGATCAGTCCCAAGGAACACATGGACTTGTACGTGGCTGGGAGGAGGTGGCTGCGGACGTTGTTGTCCTTAGTGACCCAGAGGACTCCGGACCGAATGCCTCAGCAAACCTACGCTGCATGGCCTCCCTGATCCTGCAAAGCCTGCGTAAGGATCCTCGTATTCGTGGTATCAAGGAGAAGGACCAATACTGGCTGGCAACCCTCCTTGATCCACGTTACAAGGGTAAGGTTGCGGACCTTATCTTGCCATCGCAGAGGGAGCAGAGGATGAAACATCTTCGGGAGGCCTTGCAGAAAGGTCTGTGCAACGCGTTCCCAGAGACTGGGAGGTTACAAACTCCTGTTTCTGGACAACGTGTTGCTGAGGCTTCGGTCAGTCAAAGAAGGAGCGGTGGAGAAGGTGGCCGTCTGACCGATGCGTTCAGACAATTTTTTGGTCCGCAGCCCCAAGGTATGATCGGTTCCAGCAACCATCGCCAGCGTCTGTTTTACATGGTGCAGGAATACCTAGGGGCAAGATCAGACTTGGACACCTTTCCCACCGAAAATCCTCTGGGTTACTGGGTCTTGAGGATGGATCACTGGCCAGAGCTTGCACAGTATGCAATTGAGCTACTGGCCTGTCCTGCATCCAGCGTTCTTTCGGAACGCACATTCAGTGCTGCTGGAGGCGTGGTAACCGATCACAGGGTGCGTCTGTCCACCGACTCGGTCGATCGGCTGACCTTCATAAAAATGAATCAGTCTTGGATCACCACCAGCTACCAAGCACCTGATGCAGATGTAACCGAATAATTTTTTTTGAAATCTCAGATCCCTTCAAAGACTGCCTATGCTGATGCTGAGTGACTATCCCTGAGTAATTATCCTCTTCCTCCTCAATCATCACGCTGATAGCTTGTAAGAACATTTTTGGTTCTGGGCGCCACCACCAGTGCCTAAGGCACAATTTTTCAGCCCCTTGTTTAACAGGGGCGTGTAATTACAATTTTTGATGTAATACTTTGCAGCAGGGCTCGTTCCTGCATTCCAACTAGAGTGTCTGTGAGGGGTTGCAGTGTTGTGGCACCAGCACCAGTGCCTAAGACCCAATTTTTCAGCCCCTGTCTAACAGGGGCGTGTAATTACAATTTTTGATGCAATACTTTGCAGCAGGGCTTGTTCCTGCGTTTCAACTAGAGTGTCTGTGAGGGGTTGCAGTGTTGTGGCACCAGCACCAGTGCCTAAGACCCAATTTTTCTGCCCCTGTCTAACAGGGGCGTGTAATTACAATTTTTGATGCAATACTTTGCAGCAGGGCTCGTTCCTGCGTTCCAACTAGAGTATCTGTGAGGGGTTGCAGTGTTGTGGCACCAGCACCAGTGCCTAAGGCCTAATTTTTCAGCTCCTGTTCAACAGGGGCATGTAATTACAATTCTTGATCTAATATTTCACAGCAGGGCCCTGTGAGGGCTTACAGTGTTTTGGCCACAGCAACACCTAAGGCCCAAATTTCTGCTGAGTATATAGGGCAGGACCCTACTTTCAAACATCTAACTTACAAACGACTCCTACTTGCAAACGGAAGGAGACAACAGGAAGTGAGATGAAATCTACCCCTAAGGAAGGGAAATTCTCTCCTGTAAGAGTTAATATGGGAAAACAATTTCTCCTTTCCACTGATGCTTTCCAATCCTTGTTCCACAAAAAAACCCAAATTTTCAAAAAACATTTTTCATTGGGACAAAAAAGTGAGGTGAAATCTTCTGAAGAGGAGGAAAGACGCAAAACAAATGTCACAGGGGTGATAACCCTTCCCTATGTTTTCCAAAAAGCTTAGAAAAGATTTTTTGGCTGGAGCTAAACACATTAAAAATGTTCAAAATTACAAACAGATTCTACTTAACAACAAACCTACAGTCCCTGTCTTGTTTGCACCGCCTGAATACTGCTGTTCAGAGTATATAGGGACCTTTCCTTATTTTAATTTGGGTGCGGGGTTCCCCTTAATATCCATACAAGACCCAAAGGGCCTGGTAATGGACTGGGGGGTACCCATGCCGTTTGTCTCACTGATTTTCATCCATATTGCCATGACCCGACATGACATTAAACCCGCAAGCAGTTTTAAATGAGATTTTTTCCTTTAAAAATGACATTTGGTGCAGGGACTGTTCTAAACATGGGAAACACGCGTCACTTTACAGGCATACTATAGACACCCCCCAGGTACGATATTTAAAGGAATATTTCACTTTTTTTTTTTTTACTTTAAGCATCATTAAAATCACTGCTCCCGAAAAAACGGCCGTTTTTAAAAGTTTTTTTTGCATTGATACATGTCCCCTGGGGTAGGACCCGGGTCCCCAAACCCTTTTTAGGACAATACCATGCAAATTAGCCTTTAAAATGAGCACTTTTGATTTCGAACGTTCGAGTCCCATAGACGTCAATGGGGTTCTAACGTTCGTGCGAACTTGCGGTCCGTTCGCGGGTTCTGGTGCGAACCGAACCGGGGGGTGTTCGGCTCATCCCTAATACTTACCTATTTTCAGGTCGCTCCAGTACTGGTCACATGATCTCCCCTGTGTAAGCCAGTGCCCGCTGCAGAGGAGAGGAGAGGGCATTCTACATGGTTAGTTATGCCTGGGAGTGGTGACATCACCCATAGGTTTCTAAGGCCCATCTGTTGTCGGCGCTCCCTCTGGATCAAGTGACTGGACAGGAGCGGCCTGAAAATAGGTAAGTATACAGATCTTTATTTACACAGGTTAGTCAGGGAATTTTTAGGCATAGTTAGGTAAAGCCCAGAATTCTACTTTAAGTCCACGCGATCTCTCCTGGTATTTTTTTTCCCTCAGACCTTCCTATTTTTGTTGCCCCTCTCTGTACCTGTTCTATTTTACCAGCATTTCTATGTAAGTGAGGTCTCCTGAAGTGGACACAGTATTTTAATTGAGGTCTAACTAATGATGTATTTAGATGAATCAGGACCTCCATCCTCGTGATCCCTCTAGTGAAATAAAGATCTATATAGAACAATCAGGACCTCCTTCCTCCTATTAATGACCCCTTTAGTGATACAAAAAGATCTATAAAGAGGAATCAGGACCTCCTTCCTCCTGTTGCTGATCCCTCTATTGATATAAAGATCTATATAGAGAAAACAGGACCTCCTTCCCCCTCCTGCTGGTGACCCCTTTAGTGATAAAAATATCTATATAGAGGAATCAAGACCTCCTTCCTCCTATTCTCTAGTGATATGTAAAGATGCATATAGAGGAATCGGGTCCTCCTTTCTACTGCTGGTGATCACTATAGTGATAACTAAAGATCTATATAGAGTAATCAGGACCTCCTTCCTCCTGCTGGTGACCTCTCTAGTGATATAAAGATCTATATAGAGGAATCAGGACCTCCTTCCTCCTGCTGGTGACCTCTCTAGTGATATAAAGATCTATATAGGGGAATCAGGTCCTTGTTCCTCCTGCTGGTGATCCCTCTAGTGATATAAAGATCTCAATAGCGGAATCAGGACCTTCTTCCTCCTGCTGGTGATCCCTCTAGTGGTATAAAGATCTATATAGAGCAATCAGGACCTCCTTCATCCTGCTAGTGATCCCACTAGTGATATAAAGATCTAAATATAAAGGAATGAGGACCTCCTTTCTCCTGCTGGTGATCCCTCTAGTGATATAAAGATCTATATAGAGAAATCAGGACCTCCTTCCTCCAGCTGGTGATCCATCTAGTGATATAAAGATCTATATAGAGGAATCAGGACCTTCTTTCTCCTGCTGTTGATTCCTCTGGTGATATAAAGATTCATATAGAGGAATCAGGACCTCCTTCCTTCTGCTGGGGATCCCTGCCATGATAACTAAAGATCTATATAGAGGAATTAGGACCTCCTTCCTCCTGCAGGTGATCTCTCCAGTAATTTAAAGACCCATATAGAGGAATCAGGACCTCCTTCCTCCTGCTGGTGATCCCTCTAGTGATATAAAGATCTCAATAGAGGAATCAGGACCTTCTTCCTCCTAATGATGATCCCTCTAGTGATAAAACTATCTATATAGAGGAATCAGGACCTCCTTCCTCCTGCTGGTGACCCCTCTAGTGATATAAAGATCTATATAGAGGAATCAGGACCTCCTTCCTCCTGCTGGTGACCCCTCTAGTGATAACTAAAGATCTATGTAGAGGAACCAGGACCTCCTTCCTCCTGCTGGTGACCCCTCTAGTGATAACTAAAGATCTATGTAGGGGAACCAGGACCTCCTTCCTCCTGCTGGTGATCCCTCTAGTGATATAAGGATCCATATAGAAGAATGAGGACCCCCTTCCTCCTGTTGGTGATCCTTCTAGTGATCCTGTTATGAAGGTTCTTGTTTAGGCTGTCATGTTATAAGATGACAATGCTCTGTCCTTGTCTCCCAACTGTACTCCTGTGACAAGGTCATCCAGCGCCAGGGGAAAAGATGCCAAACTGCGCCCCACCTCCCTTCCCTTAGGGTTAGCAGTGATGTCGCTGTCATTATTCCTGTCAGCCTTGTAACAAAATCAACTGGCACAGGGCACCCCCATCCCTGCAATAAACCATTGCGCCCAGGGCATCTTCCCCTCCTGCCCACACCTTGTCCAGACCCTGACTATAAGTGACCATTTCACCATACATTAGACAGGCATGGTTCACGTTTGTCACCATCAGGAAACCAGCCCTGTGAAATGCCATGCAGCCATTATTGGAATGCATGCTGCAAAAGAGACTGCAGGAGAGCATTGAGATGTAACAAAGGATAAAAAAAAAGAGGTAAAAATGTTTTTTAGTTTTTAGATTGTTCTTGTTATTATAAGAGCCTTTTATTGGAGGTTTAGTGGTCATCTGATACTATTTCTACAGATAAATCTTCCTTTATAAGGAGAAATTCCTTGCAAAACTGTGCTGGAATATCCTCTCCCTATACTATAGCCTTGCACGCGGCTGTCAGTGTATATGAATCAATTCAGTCACACACAATCCATTGTATATATATATATATATATATATATGGGGATCTGCTTACACGATGATAGGAGTTTGGTTTATGTAGATCTGAGAAGCAGAATCAGCGTGATTAGAAACAAATGACAGTTAAGTGTAATCCTTTGTCATCCGCCAAGTAAACACGAGCACGCGGGAGGCACGCGGGAGGCACGCGGAATGTAAATTTCGGGACGTAGGGAAGAAGAACTCAGGTGGAAAGTTCTAATTTACGATGTCTTTTTAATTATTTTGAGAGAAGCAACTGCAAGAGAAGACGTAATACGAACAGACGAAATATACTAAACCCGGGAAGGTCCTCCGAGGGGGCCTGAAATATGTTTCAGCACAACTAACTTTTACTTCTCTAACTGGTATTTTTTTACTGAATATTTAAATCTGACCTCCAGCTAGGGTCGCCACCTTTTCTTCAACCCAAACCCCGAACACTTTAGCGGCTCACATCTAATTTTTTTCTAAGGGGGAACGCTGTGGACTCTGGTGTAAAGGGGAACTCTGATGTAAGGGGGCGGTGAAAATGCAGATCAACCTCCTGTTTTTGCCGCCCCTTTCTCCACCTAAGTGAAATGGCCCCTAGGGTTTAGACCTACTTTAAATGCATGCGCGCTTAGTAATGTGCAAGTCTGCCAGATATTTATTACCTCTCACAGAAAACTTCATCTGCTTTTCTCCCCAGAAGGATGGTGCCATCTTTGTTCAGGCATCATCTGGGGTCATACCCATGTACAGTGGAACCTTGGATTACGAGCATAATCCGTTCCAGGAGAATGCTTGTAATCATATCAAAGCGAGTTTCCCCATAGAAGTCAATGGAAACGTAGAGAATTCGTTCTGCATTGACTTCTATTGCATGCAATACCGCATGTCGCCAGAGGTGGGGGGGGGCGCCGGAGAGCCTCGGAAATACTCGTGAACGGCTTGGCTGAACTCGGAAACCCTCGGGAATGGAGTATTTCCAAGTATTTCCGAGTGATTCCGAGTATTTCCGAATGGCTACGAACCGTTCCGAGTGTCACCGGCGCCCCCCGCACCTCTGGCCAAATGCAGTACTGCACACCCCATTAGCTTGAATTCTGCTAGTTTTGCGAGACAACACTCGCAAACCGAGTCAGGATTTTTTTAAAAAAGTTGCTTGTCTTTCAAAACGCTCGTTAACCGCATTACTCGTTAACCAAGGATCCACTGCAGCTGCTGACTTTTAATATAAGGCACACTCACCTGTCCAGGGATCCAGTGACATCCTCACCCGAACAGATTCTTCAATCAGCTTCAGGTGCAGGCGCCGGCATCTGTAGTAAAGGAAACAGGAAGTGAAGCCTGGCACCTGCTGTGCATGGCGAGTCTTGTGATTGGTCCTATAGTCTCCTGGCATCTGTGATGTGTCCCAGAAGACTGCAGGGGAGGGAGGGGGGCGAACATCCAGCTTAGATTGCCACCAGTGGTGGCCTGTGCATTAAGGGCGCACGGGCACCGCCCCCTCTCTCCTGCCACCCCCTCTATCACCAATAGATAGATTCATGCATTGCATGAATCTATCTATGGCTGCCACTGCCACCCCCTATTTAGGCGCCCGGCCCCTTTTCGGGTACAGGGCGCCTGAATTACAGCGGCGGGGGGTGTTTTTGAAGCACCTGATTAGAGCCATAGGCTCTAATAGGCTTCAGAAAAGGTGACCTGCGAGCGCTCGCAGGTCACTCAGCTGTGTTAGGAAAGCGAACTAATATTTGCTTTCCTAACACTAAACCGCCTCTCCGCCAATCAGGTGCTCGGGTCTGTTACCTGTGACCTGATTGGCTGAAACGAAAGGCGCTGCTATTGGACGCCTATCTGGAAGAGAGGACGGGAGATGAGGACGGCAGGAGATGCACGAAGGACCCCGCCCGTCGCCGTCACCCGCTGCCCCACCAAGACAGGGTAAGTGCTAGGCAGACGGCGAGCGGGCAGAGGTCACACTGGGGGCATTCAAGGGCACACTGACAGCATTTAATGGGCACACTGGCAGTGTATGATGGGCACACAGACAGCATTTAATGGGCACACTGGCAGTGTATGATGGGCACACTGACAGCATTTAATGGGCACACTGGCAGTGTATGATGGGCACACTGACAGCATTTAATGGGCACACTGGCAGTGTATGATGGGCACACATGGCAGCATTTGAACGTTCGCCTAAAAATTTACTAGCCTGTCATCCAACATGTGTTGCCCGAAAATTGGAAAACAATTGTCGAAAGGAGCGTACTAACGGTAAGAATTTCGGACAACAGCCTGTCATCACATATTTCCCGGCAGAAAATCCGATCGTGTGTACGCGGCTTTAAGCCGCGTACACACGATTGAACTTTTCCGACGGGAAATGTTTGATGACAGGCTGTTGGCGGACCGTGTGTACGCTCCATCGGACAATTGTTGTCATATTTTCCATGGACAAATGTTGGATGGCAGGTTTTAAAATTTTCCGCGGACAAATGTCTGTTGTCGGGTTTTCCGAGCGTGTGTACACAAGTCGGATAAAAGTCCAAAGTACAAACACGCATGCTCGGAAGCAAGGACGAGCCGGAAGCAACCGGTCTCGTAAACTAGCGTTCGTAATGGAGAATTAACATTCGTTAATAATATATATAATAAATATCCCCAATTTTTTTTAAAAAAAGCTAATTTTTTTCTCAGTTTAGGCTGATATGTATTCTTCTACATATTTTTGGTAATAAAAATCGCAATAAGCGTATATTGCTTGCTTTGCGCAAAAGTTATAGCGTCTACAAAATAGGGGATAGATTTATGGCATTTTTAATATATTTTTTTTTTTTTTACTAGTAATGGCAGCGATCTGTGATTTTTATGGTGACTGCGACATTATGGCGGACACTTCGGACACTTTTGACACATTTTTGGGACGATTGACAATTATACAGCGATCAGTGCTATAAAAATGCACTGATTACTGTATAAATGTCACTGGCAGGGAAGGGGTTAACACTAGGGGGCTATCACGGGGTTAACTGTGTTCCCTGACTGTGTGTTCTAACTGTAGGGGGATGGGACTGACTTAGAGGGGATGACAGATTGTGGTTCCTAGCTATTAGGAACTCACGATCTGTCTCTCCTCACAGAACGGGGATTTGTGTGTTTACACACACACGTCCATGTTCTGCCTCTCGTGCCCGCGATCGCGCGTGGCCGGCGGTCATCCCGCTCAAAGGAGCCGACGTATAACTACGTCGGCTCGCGGGATCGTGCCAGCCTGCCGCAGTATAATGATGCCTGGCTGGTCGGCAAGTGGTTAATGCCAGAAAACTGATCATCTTATCTTGGAAAAAGTCTTCCGCGCCAACATTGGCGTCCTGGAAATCTTTAGTGAACAAAGCAGTCCCCTTTTACAAAGCCACATATTTGAGTAGGGGGGCCCTTACCAATTTTGACAAGGTTTGGGGGGGGGGGCTGGATCTCATCTTGTGATACAGTCTTGGATTGATGTGGAGTACTATTCCTGTGTAGCTCAATACCTATTTCCTGTTGGTACCCAATAGGTACCTTTGCGGTGACTTTTGGGGAGATTGGAATGTTGCTTAGACCTGTTTTATATTAGTGGGGTTGAGGACGTGGGAACGTCTACACTTTTCCTTCTATTATTGATGGGATGAGGTATCATCTCACTAGCTGGACAATCATGCTCCGGTGGAGGTTTCATAGGTGCATGTTATGTGGGGTGAATATTTAGATTGCTTTGTATTTCAATTTTGAGATGGTTTGATATTCCGCTATAGCGGGTTGTTTTTGTACACTGTTGTGTATGATTTTTGTCAAAATTCAATAAAAATGTAATTTACTAAAAAAAAATATTGTCTCCACGTAGTATATTATGCCAACTCGCTTAGCAAACCTTTGCCCGAATTCCTCTACCCTGTTTCCCCGAAAATAAGACCTAGCGTGATTGTCAGTGATGGCTGAAATATAAGCCCTACCCCACAATTAAGCCCTACCCTGTTTCCCCAAAAATAAGCCCCACCCTGAAAATAAGACCTACAAGGACTTTAACTAGGGTTTATTTGGGGGGTAGGGCTTATATTGCAGCCATCACCGACAATCACGCTAGGTCTTATTTTCGGGGAAACAGGGTAGCACCTGTTTTTGAGGCTGCTCCAGGGGATGTACCTCATACATGGTGATCATGCTCTATGCTTTCCGAATTTTGGACGAAGGTCCTTAAAACTACTACAAACGTTGCTAACCTGCCCCTTCCCTAGAGACCCTTGGCACATTCTATTACATTTGAAGCCTCCAGGTCTCATGAGATTCCAATTCAAATTGGCAGCATATGTTTTACTAGCAGCGAAACAAACCATTGCAAAGGCTTGGAAACAATAGTTGGTTTCTTTCGCAGAAGTCCATTGCCGCATAGACAACTTCTTTATCAATTAAAAGCTTACTAGCTTTCCATTAGATACACATAAGAAATTCCTAGAAACCTGGGCCCCATGGATACACTACGCCCACCCTTCCATGTCCCCATCAAGCTATACAATGCATTGAAGTTCTAGGCTTCTGGTCGGGGTGTACCCGGCACTCTCCTTTTGCTCTCCTCCTACCTATTCTATTCTGTTCCACTTCCTTCGCTCATCTTTTTCCTTTAGCCCACTGGTTTGGGAGGCGTTCATTAATATGTTTCTTAGCTTTCCTCAGCATTTCATTCAGGTATGGCTCCTAACTTACGGTTAACACACAATGCACCCCCTTTTTCTTCTTGTTGTTTTGTGAATCAATACTGTAATGCTAGCATGTAATACCCATTGACCTTTATTTTAAATTTTTTTTGTCTCTTGTCTCTAATGACTTATGAACACACTCTGGAATTCTTCCACATATTGGTCTCTTTTATACATGTGTATGGGTTTTGCTATGTATCCTACAAAATTTCAATGAAAACATACTGAAAGTGAAAACTCATCCCAGCTAAGATAAAATAATATCATTTTAATACTTCTGATCCCTGTTGACCCTATCAGCGATAAAAATCTGGATTACTCTCATGGCCTCGGTCATTTCACCACAGGATCTGTCACTAACTATTTAGTATGAAGCATCCAAGAGAGTTTCCATGGAACGCTAAGAACTAGGGTGATCTTATGTTACCTTGTGTGTCCCAAATTAATGTCCCTTAGGAAGAGTCTTGGCAAAGTGCAGCCTCCAGAGAATGCAACGGGCAGATTTAAAATTGATGTCGCAGACTTTTTCCTGTGTAACTGATTAAGTTCAGACTAGTAGATTTCCTTTCTAGGTAGATGGGATGTGATTGGTTGCAGTGAGCAACACAAATATGGCAATGTGTTTTTCATCAAGGACACAAAACTAAGGGACACGTGTAAACAGGTTCATTTAAAGCTCAACTCAAACCAAAAGTCTTTTTTTTTTTTTTTTAAAGCTGTGGACAGGTGTTCATTAACCAGAGCGCTGTAGAACCCTTAGGGTTCCCCCTGAGGTTGTGTAAAATCCTAAGGTTCCTCCTGAGGTTCCATAGAAACTTGGGGTTCCTCCTGAGGTTGTAAAGAATCCTAGGGTTCTTCCCGAAGTTGCATAGAATCCTAGGGTTCCTCCTGCAGTTCCATAGAATCCTAGGGTTCCTCTTGAGGTTTTGTAGCATCCTAGGGTCCCTCCTACAGTAGCATAGAATCCTAGGGTTCCTCCTGAGGCTTCATAAAATCCTAAGGTTCCTCCTGAGGTTTCATAGAATCCTAGAATTCCTCCTGAGGTTGTGTAGTATTCTATAGTTCCTCCTAAGGCTGAGGTAGAATTCTAGGGTTCCTCCTGAGGTTGAAGTAGAATTCTAGGGTTCTTCCTGAGGTTTCATAAAATTCTAAGGTTCCTCCTGAGGTTGTGTAGCAACCTTGGGTTCCTGTTGAGGTTGCATAGAATCCTAGAATTTTTCCTGGGGTTGTGTAGAATCCTAGCGCTCCTCCTGAGGTTGAGGATGAATCCTAGGGTTCAATCCAGGGTTCTATAGAATCCTAGAGTTCCTTTTGAGGTTCCATAGAATGTTAGGGTTCCCCTTGAGAGTCAGGTAGGGATTCCTTGAACAATGAGCAATTGTAGACTGATCTTCAACCTACACTGACCAGCAAAGCAAGAGGACAATCTTTCACTAACCACCAATGTAAGGGGTCACCTCTACACTGACCACTAGTGTTAGAGAACACCACCATTTTTACTGTCTGTCATTATTTTCTGTAATCATCATTTGTTTCAAGAATATTACCAAAACTAATTTTGTAGGGGGTTGGAAAAAAAATTACCTATCTTGGTTGTCAAATATGCTAGGTACCTCACAAGACTTATTCTTCTATTTAAATCAGACCTTCACACAAAACTTAAAGTGCCGCTATTCCTCCTTCTCATGCCCATCCCCAAAACTTTCGATTTTTCTTTTTACAGGGTACATTTTTTGACAGGTACCCGCTCCCACTTCCTCAATTCTCACCTAAGCAAAAATGATGTGCACTTTGGCACATTCCCTGACCATGCCCCCTGCCAGCACCCTCCTGGGACACGTCACATGTCCCAAGAGACTGCAGAACCAGCCCCCCACGATCTCGCACATGTGTAGAAGGAGGCCGGCTGTGTTTCCTCAGGAAGTCACAGTTTGGCTCCCATATGCAAGATGAGGAACTGCAGCGGTAAGTAGAACTGGCTGCAGGAAGACAATGCTGGACTCCAGACATCGGTAAGTACCGGTAAGTACCTAAAGCAGCTACAGGTAATTATAGCTATACTGCATTTTTTTTTGTATTTTGGCACTGCATTTACTTATATGTTTAGCTACAATAGTTATTTAAGAAAAAAATCTATAAATTTTACTTTAAATTATTGGTCACGCTAATGTACCACAAGCTGAAGGTGTAGTCCTTTTTAGCAGGGGTACCTAGAATGTGGTTGAGAAAGACTGCCTTGGAGAGTGGAGTAGGGCTAGAACCCCTGTTAGATTTCTACTGCGGTCTGTGATCTCATGGTTTAGATTTACCCTAATTTCCTGTTGGGACAGGAAGTGAGAGGAAATCTCTACAGTGAGGACACAGACAAAACCCATTCTTCTGTAAAATGCTTTAGATTGCAAACTCTCACAAGCAGGGCCCTCCTAACTTTACTTTATTGTATAGTATTGTACTGTACCTATACTGTCTCCCTTTGTATTGTAAAGCACTACGCACACTGTTGGTGCTATATAAATTCTGAAAATAAAAAATAATAAAAAAAACGGGGAAAATTTACAACCCTTGTCTTTCCTCCTATTCCTGCTGTCATAGAGACAGGGAGTGAGGTGTAATCTGCCCAACAGGGTCACCGACAGCAATGAAAACTTGACAAAAAAAGTCTATTTAAAATAAAAAAAAAAGTTTTGGTCAGAGTGGACAATTAACATACATCCCCCCCCCCCCCCTTCACCTTCAAAGTAGATTATATTACCAAAAGTATTGGGACGCCTGCCTTTACAAACACATGAACTTTAATGCCATTCTTAGTCCGTAGGGCTCAATATTGAGTTGGCCCACCCTTTGCAGCTATAACAGCTTCAACTCTTCTGGGAAGGCCGTCCACAAGGGTTAGGAGTGTGTCTATGGGAATGTTTGACCATTCTTCCAGAAGCGTATTTGTGAGGTCGGGCACTGATATTGGACAAGAGGGCCTGGCTCGCAGTCTCCACTTTAATTCATCCCAAAGGTGTCCTATCGGGTTGAGGTCAGGACTCTTTGCTTGTGCACTGGTCCAAATCATTTGGTGGAGAGGGGATTATGGTGTGGGGGTTGTTTTCAGGGTTTGGGCTTGGCCCCTTAGTTCCAGTGAAGGGAACTCTTAAGGCGTCAGCATACCAAGACATTTTGGACAATTTCATGCCCCCAACTTTGTGGGAACAGTTTGGGGATGGCCCCTTCCTGTTCCAACATGACTACACACCAGTGTACAAAGCAAAGTCTTGACCTCAACCAGATAGAACACCTGTGGAGTGAATTAGAGCAGACACTACGAGCCAGGTAGCGTGGCCACCTGTACAGGTTTCTCCCAGACAGTCTGGTTTTTGAATAATGTGTTTGGATTTACTTCTGCCCCAGACATATCATTCACACAGACTGCACCGAGAGTGACATGTCTCCCCTCTCCCTGACAGCAGCTTGGTTCAGCAGAGCAGAGTGTCAGTGTATCAAAGCTCCTCCCCTCCTCCTCCTTCTCGGTTCTGTACACGCAAGGAGGAGGGGGGAGCAGGGACATGCTGATATCAAGTCTGTAGAAAGTTTTTATTATGCTCTGTAGATGGAGGAGGGAGGGGGAGAGAGTGGCTGCAAAGGAGGACAAGGTAGAAAATATGTGGAGTGATCGAGGTGTTAGGAGGATATGTGCTGGGCTAGCTTTGGCAGGGGGAAGACAATGCTAGAAGTGTGGATTGGATTTGAAATCTGACAACCCCTCCTTGCACTATCTCTCTTCCTTTCCAAAGCACCCCTCTAGCACATATCTTACAGCCCCATACCCCTCCCCCTTGCACGTCGTACAAATGCATTTTTAACTAAACAAAGTAAATAAAAACGAATTTCGGGAGTGACTAAATAAACTTATTTTTGGGAGGAAACTGAAATTCAGAAACAAAGTATTTCAGTGTGCACATGTCTACAACTCTGTGCACATTGTACTTGTATAGTTTATCCCATGGAGTGCACAGAGTTGGAGGTTTGTCTGGGATCGGTCACTACTGCTTACTACTTGTGTAGTTTGCCTAAGTCACTCCAAAGGGAGCCAACTGTTCTATCTGTTTAGGTGTTTTTTCAAAGCTACGCTTAGAGATTTATTGCTTGTGGGTTTTAGTAGTACAACTGAGTTACCAAACATGGCCGGTGAAGCCCTTGCCTCAAAGGGCCAGCAGGGGGAATCCTTGGAAGGCAGTACAAAAGTTACCATAGGAGAACAGTTGCTGTATACTCTGACAATCATTCCTTAATAAAATCTTTTGTAGAGAAAGCCCCCACTTAGATAAACAAGACTTCTGCTGGAAGTGGGGACTCGAGGACCTGTAGCGGTGGTAAATCACATTTGATTTGTACCAGGCTGTCCCTGCCAAAAATAAATGGTTATTTTTATTGGATGAGGCCAGATGGAAAGCTTTAAATTGTTTCTCATGTCGTGAAGCAAAAATATAGCACAGCAAGCGCCCGCAAGGAATGAAAAAATGAAAAGGGTCGGGAAGCGATCGTATTAGACATATAGATTATCTGAGCAGGTTTTCCTGGAGAAAAGATTGTTTTCAGGGTGACGGGATTTTCGGGGAAATGTAAACGATGTTATTACCTGAATATGGAAGAAGTACAAAGTTTTATATTTTAATAAATGTTGTAGTTTCAGTCCAGTCATGGGGCGCCATCAATTACCGTATACTCATTAGTGTATTCCTTAAGGAGAAACTGTAACCAATGTCATTTTTTTTTTTTTAGATATGGATATGAAATTCTTAAGTGTATTGTAAATAAAATTGTTTTAAAGGGAATGTCAAGTCAAAAACATTTTTTTTTAGTTTTGGATGGAGTAGGTAAGGGTAAAATCCCCTGACAGGCTTTTACTGCTATCTGGGGCTCCATTAGAGAGATTTCCCCATACTTCCTGTCCTACTGAGAACATTTCACCAGACAGGAAGTAAGGGAAACTCTCTGGCAGCAACACAGACAGAAATCAAAATGTATATTTTTTTAGTAGCATAGTAGAAGGCTAGAACCCACTCACCAGATTTTAATTCCTATCTATGTCCTCATTAAAAAGATTTTCCCTTACTTCCCGTCTCTATCTCATCTTATCTTTCTATTGTATCTATCTATCTTTCTATCATCATATCTTATCTTTCTTATATTATCTTTCTATCTCATCTTTCTATCTCATCTTTCTATCTCATCTTTCTATCTCATCTTTCTATCTCATCTTTCTATCTCATCTTTCTATCTCATCTTTCTATCTCATCTTTCTATCTCATCTTTCTATCTCATCTTTCTATCTCATCTATCTATCTCATCTATCTATCTCATCTATCTATCTCATCTATCTATCTCATCTATCTATCTCATCTATCTATCTCATCTATCTATCTCATCTATCTATCTCATCTATCTATCTCATCTATCTATCTCATCTATCTATCTCATCTATCTATCTCATCTATCTATCTCATCTATCTATCTCATCTATCTATCTCATCTATCTATCTATCTATCTATCTATCTATCTATCTATCTATCTATCTATCTATCTATCTATCTATCTATCTATCTATCTATCTATCTATCTATCTATCTGTCTATCTATCTAATAATACATGCCAAAGTGTACCACCATCCCCAAAAATATACCAATATGTAGCAGAATCTCTGACCTCTTCCAGTCTAGTGGGAACCTTCAAGGCCAAAGATAGCTGTCAACCTTCAAGAAGTGGTGGGTTGTGAGGCATAGTGGGTGCAAAGGTGGTAAAAGTCATTGGGCGCCAGACACTTCTTGGATGTAAAAGAGGTTTTATTTCTTTGACAGTCCTTTTTATATTTTGTAGGGGGAAAGAGGGTTAGGGCCAGGACACCCTTAAGTAGCTGCAATTTCAAATGGCAGATTCTGAGACTTAAATAGGAGAACAGCCATACAGGGAATGGCCCCAGCAAGGCGCCACTTCTGCACGTGCAGGATTGCTGTCTCCTATGGCAACAGTACTTAAACAGTTCTTAACTCAAAGTAACAGTTCTCTCAGCTGTACTACAACTTATTCTTGTATAAAAACAGTTTGCTGCGCTTAGGGTTGATCACATTAATGTAAATATGCAGAACACACAAAAAAAGGTATAAAGTCCCATTAGGTGATGAAACAAAGTGCTCGTGCTTAAATTGACTTCTCCTGTGCAATGGTGTTCAGACTGGGTGCCCCACATAGATGTACACTCACCCTGGATGTTGACCAACTATCGCTAGTATGGTCGCTTAGGCATGTGGGGATACCCCTAGGGAGCCTGTTGAAATGACGTCTCATGCATGAATGCACCTCATAAGTATGGATGGAAATGACAAAGGAGAACCTTCATTGCGCAACACCGTAAAACCTGGTTTATTAAATACACAAATTAAAATAATTCACTCACATTTAAAAGTGCCTTATAGTCCTGGTCCCCGGCGTGTGTAGCAGGTGATTATTAAGGGTAATCGGCCCTGATAGGAAAAGCCGACATTTGCTGCGTCCAGCTCGATTCCTGGGCAGTTTCGTATGGGCGGAAGTAACGCAATGACGCGGTGTAACCTTCAATGTTTCGGCCTATCACAAAGCCATCATCAGGAAGTGGTGGCTTATTCTTGTAGTTCTTCAGCTCCCTGAGCTCCTGGTCTCTCACTGGACCCTCTGATTCACTAACTCTGAAGCCCGTGAGCTCCACAGGGCTTTTGCGGTGGTATCTCCCTCAAGCATCACGCACGCTTCCCTGCTGGGTCCCTAGCTTGGCACTTCGGATACCTTCAAGCTTCACCCCTGCTGACCGGCTCGGTCCCTAGCTTGACACACAAGGCTGCTCTGCAAGTGTCACCTCTGCTGGTTGGGTCCCTGACTTGATCACCACCTGACGTTTCCCGATTCTCCACCGTGCCCGTTCGGTGAGAATATGGCTTCGGATTTTGCTTCAGTTACTCACTGTGGTCCCTGGTAAAGGCGATTGGTCCCTTCGTGGCGACAGCTTCCCTTCTACCTCCAACCACTGACAGATGCTCCGACCAGCAGAACCGTCACTTTTGGTTGGACTGCAAGCCGCAAACCCAACCCTGCGCTGCCCTCTTACATTTGGATAGGCACTCACACAGCCTGGTAGACTGATGCCCCCGGGATAGGCCCAATCTCCAGCCTAGCAGCCCGGGGCATACGACACATGTCCACCCAGATGGCGGTCTAGGTGGCACAGAACCTAGATCACCTGACCTCATCCGAATATATAGGCTCTCCCAGCAGGCCAAGGGATTCAACAAAATATCTGCCCATTGGCTGAGATACCCCATATACCCATGACCTGACCTTGAGTTGTCCTTTTCAATCTAATACCTCCAAGTGCCCGGCCACCTGGTGGTAGAAGAGGAAAGTACAACTAGGCCAATTTTAGGGAGAAGTCAATGGATCCCTAGTAATTAACTACAGTAGCTAATCCTGACAAGGAATTTGGTGAGGATCTCCCTGACTAAACCCCAGGGTGCTACAAATATAAACAAACATAAAAGCTGGAACTTTTGGGTTCACATAAACTGTCCATGTTCTCTGTATTAAGGTAAAAAAACCTTCCATGATGAGTCCTATGTTGATCCAGCCATTGACTCCTGCTGCTGTCAATCAAATCCTGTGAGAAGTGGGAAAGCCTGGTTCAGGATCGAGCTTGCACGAGTGCCCCGATAGCAAGCAGCTTGCTATGGGGGCACTCAGAAGGGAGGAGGAGCCAAGAGTGCCAGCAGAAGACCCCAGAAGAAGAGCAAAACCATTGCACAGAGCAGGTAAGTATAACATCTTGATTATTTTAAGAAAAAAACATGAAACTTTACAACCGCTTTCATTTCACCAGGACCAGATAATAAAGGTAGAATATCTAGAAAGTACAAATACAACATTGTATTTACAAAAATACTCATGTAACACAGTGCAATGTTACTGTTATGCAGAACTGTTTTTTCCCACAAGATGGCAGTGTTCTGCAACTTATTTATCATACAACTCATATAGAAATGCTGGGGACTCTGAGATTTGTATGCTGTAAACCGGATTTTATCTATCTATCCATCTATCTATCTATCTATCTATCTATCTATCTATCTATCTATCTATCTATCTATCTATCTATCTATCTATCTATCTATCTATCTATCTATCTATCTATCTATCTATCTATCTATCTATCTAATAATACATGTCAAAGTGTACCACCATCCCAATATATATACCAATATGTAGCAGAATCTCTGACCTCTTCCAGTCTAGTGGGAACCTTCAAGGCCAAAGATAGCTGACATCCTTCAATAAGTGGTGGGTTGTGAGGCATAGTGGGTGCAAAGGTGGTAAAAGTCAGTGGGCGCCAGACACTTCTTGGATGTAAAAGAGGTTTTATTTCTTTGACAGTCCTTTTTATATTTTGTAGGGGGAAAGAGGGTTAGGACCCTTAAGTAGTTGCTATTTCAAATGGCAGACTCCGAGACTTTAATAGGAGAACAGCCGTACAGGAAAGTCCCCAGCCAGGTGCCACTTCTGCAGGATTGCTGTCTCCTATGGCAACAGTACTTAAACAGTTCCTAACTCAAAGTAACAGTTCTCTCAGCTGTACTATAACTTATTGTTGTAGTTCTTCAGCCCCTTGAGCTCCTGGTCTCTCACTGGACCCTCTGATTCACTAACTCTGATAATATCTAATAATATACACTAAAGTGTACCAACATCCCAATAAAGATACCAATATAAACAAACATAAAAGCTGGGACTTTTGGGTTCACATAATCTGTGAAAACAACCTATGGCCATGTTCACAAGGGGCGATTACATACATGCATGCCCAGTGCAGGGCAGTGTTTTGCCACACCCCACTTCAGACTTGAGCCATCCAAGGAAGAAATTAGCTGGTTTCCATTTAAAGGCACATACTTCAGTCGAAATCTGTTTCCCTTTTTTCCTCCCAAAGCAATTCCTGTTACCATCTGACATCCTTAAAGTGCCTCTTCACCTTACCAGCATTTATTAAGGGGGGACTCTGGTAGCTATTTTACCATACTTTTGGCAACTCTGATTTTTCTCAAAGAGACTACACCTCTATTGTGCACCAACGTAAGGGCCCCAACTAGCCAGCAGAAAAGTTCTTCATGTGCTTGGGGTATCGGCTCAAAATTTGCGTGCCTAAATTCTTGAGAGTTAAACCCTGACTATTTTCACTGAGAACCCTGCAAGTGAGCTAGCCCATTATTTGTACTTTTTTTTCTCATCTTTCTTTCTTATCTTATTCGTTCACTTGGGGAAAATTCTTTGGTTTGGTAACCTAAATATTCAGTCCTGTAGGATGGATGGGAGTGAGTAAAGTGGTATTTTGGTGGTGTCCACAGGGGCAACACTCTGCTCAGGGTTCAGTAGTGAACAGGGTACCCAGAATGCTCAGCAGCTCCTTAGGCAGTAGCACTACACCCACCATACTACACTCATGTCATCAGAAATAGAATATAATTAAATTTTAATCACCTAAGAACCAGGCAACAGTAAAAGATATAAATGTCCAAAAAATTAGGAGCATGGCGTGTTGCTGGGAGGAACGGCTGCACAGGACCCAGGCAGGAAGCTGGACAGAGAAGGCTGACTGCAGCTGGCATCATTATTGTTCTCTAAGGTAAGCTGCATGCAGGTAAACCTGTGTTTATGATGGGGAACAGTTGCCTAATACTTCTGTGTTATTCTGTATATAACTGATTCTGGACCGCCATTTTCTCCCTTAGACTACTGGTCTGAATGACCATTGTTGTATTTATGGATGGTTAAATTGGGTTTTCATGTGGGAATCACATTGGTATCACTTGGGAGCAGGCCCCTCGTGTTGATTTTGGGTAACACTTAGGATCTGTTAGGATAATAAATAGAATTTCTTTTTGGATGCAAACCCTCCCTCCATTTTCTTGAAATGGAGCTTTTTGTATACAATAATGTTGTATTATACCATAGAATTGCCTTTAAGGATTTTCTTTGCTCTGGGTTTGAATCTTCCTCTACTGCGCTTGGATCCCCCACAGTTCCCAGATCAGATTCCTGGAGATCCTCAGTTTTGGACATTTATATCCTTTTATTGTTGGCTGATTTATAAGTGCTTAAAATTGGATTGTATTACATTACCGATGACACAAGTTTAGCATAGTGAGTATTGTTGTGACTGCAGTGTTGTTTTTGTACTTTCTAGAAATGCTAGAAATTTATTATCTGCTCCTGATCAAGTGAACTTAGGGTCACAAAACATGTTGAGAAGCCCTGTCCACCTGGTGGACCACTATAGACACACAAAAAAAACCAAAAAACAATAAAAATATCCCCCCAGCAACAATAAATCCATCATAACAAATTATCCCCCCCAGCCTCAATAAATCCACCCAGCAACAATAGATCCCCTGCCAGCAACAAAAGATCTCACAGCAGCCAGCATCAATAGACCCCCCCCCTTCTTCAACAGTTGATCCCTCTCAGCAACAGTAGATCCCCTACTAACAACCATAGACCCCCAGCAAGAATAGATCCCAGCCAGCATCAATAGACATCCTCCAGCAGCCCTTGCCAATACATACCTTCAGTGCTGGAGGTGCTGGAACTGCGTTCCTCCACATTCTCGCTGAAAAAAGTCCTGAAAGCTCCATATCCTCCTGCCCTAAAGCAGACCATTTACTGAATGTTCAAAGTACAGGTTTACTCTAAGGCTACTCTAATGGGTGACAATGATAACTTCCAGATATCGAATGCATGCTCCATTCCGTACAGATATTTTCCAGCTTTTTGGAAATCTTTGTGGGGCTGCATTGATATAAATCACTGGGTCCTGGCACAGTCAAGGATGGGCAGGTGTCACCCCATATATCTCACATAGACATCAGCCCATCTATGACAAACTTTAGCCAGCCACATATGTGATCTCCCTTTCTTCCATAGTCCCCAACCTGCACCTAGTCTGTAAAAAAAAAAAAAAGGAAATATCAGCAGAAGACCAAAAGGGTTATCTCTCACTCCCTCACTCCTGAGTTCCTTATCAGCACATGTTCATGCAGTAGAAGCTGACTGGCTTGGGTACTAACTTGCCCCGGCCTACTGCAATTGCTGTGTGCTAAGTATTACTAGATGCTATTGTAGCGCTAACCCCCGAAATGGTAATACAATACTATAAGGAACACTCTCTTGTAGTAGCTCTCCAGAACAGTTCACTGCACCTGAGCCCCACAAACCAAACACATTATTTAATACATTTTTAATATTCAAAGCAACCCCCCCCCCCCCCACACACACACACACAATCCATCCATGTCTCTATGGTTTATTTTGTTGAGAAATCACTTTGAAAAACACCAAAACACCCCCCTAGCATTTCTGATTGTGGCCATCTTGAGTAAGGGCGAATGATTCATGTAGCATTTACTTCCTGGAATCCATCTGCCCTTAGCTCAAGCATTCATACAGCAGAATGTGGCTAGCTGAGAAAATCCCTCCTCCTCTCCTCCTGAAGACTCCTGGGATGTATGACCAGTGGCGTCGCTAGGGGGGGCGGGGGGTGTGTGCCGCACCCGGGGGTAGCGGCACCGCTAACACTGCCCGCTGCCCTATGCTGATCTGCGCTTCTCGGCTGTGTCCCTCAGTGGAGCGGACCGCGGCCACCTCTCCCTCCTCTCTGTTTACATCCACACAGGGGAAGGAGGAGCCCGAGGGACACACAGCTGTGTGTATGCGTCTGCGCTGTTCTGAGGTCTGTACACTTTACTACCGTATATGTAGATGGACATGTGCGGGGGAGGGGGGGCGCTATGGGAGGGGAGAGGGAGATTCTATACTGATGGGGTGGTCTGCACTAAGAGGGGGGGTTCTATACTGAGGGGGGGTTGTCTATACTGATGGGGCAGTCTGCACTAAGAGGGAGAATTCTATACTGAGAGGGGTTGTCTAAACTGATGGAGGGATCTGCAATGAGGGGGGTGTCTATAGTGATGGGGGGGTCTGTGCTAAGTGGGGGGGATTCTATACTGATGGGGGTCTGCACTGAGGGGGGGTGTCTATACTGATGGGGGGTCTGCACTAAAAGTGGGGGTGTCTATACTGATGGGGGGGTCTGCACTAAGGGGGGTCTGCACTAAGGGAGGGTCTGTACTGATGGGGGGTCTGTACTGAGGGAGGGGGGTCTGTACTGATTGGGGGGTTTTCACTGAGGGAGGGGGGTCTGTACTGAGGGAGGGGGTTAGTAC
Source organism: Lithobates clamitans (assembly GCA_037952925.1). Lineage (NCBI taxonomy): Eukaryota > Metazoa > Chordata > Amphibia > Anura > Ranidae > Lithobates > Lithobates clamitans. The sequence continues at coordinate 188,705 of JBBGZY010001506.1, forward strand.
TTAGTAGGGGGGTCTATACTGAGGAAAGAGGGTCTGTACTTAATGAGGGGGGACTGTATTGAGGGAGGGGATCTATACTGTGGAAGGGGTACCTGTACTTAGCGGGGGGGTCTATACTGAGAGAGGGGGGTCTGTAGTTAGTGGAGGGGTGTCTGTACTGAGGGGGGACTAGAGTTCGTGGAGGGGGGTGACACCAATTTCTTCCACACCGGGTGACACCAACCCTAGTGACGCCCCACTGTGTAGGACATAATTGTCCTAGACAAGAAACCAGGAAGTAACTGAAGAAATGTAAAAAAAAAAAAAAAAAAAGTTTAAAACAAGTAAATATGATATACTTTCCTATCTATTTATTATTGCTAGCAGCATCAGGATTATAAATACCCAATGTTGATTGGGAGAGTGAAATTCTACTTTAACCAGTGGGACAATAAGTGGACAGCGCTGTTTGTACCTCTAGCAATGTCTCAGGCCAGGCAACTCTGTGCAACAGGGGTAGCAGAAGCAACAGTCACTGAAATCCTTCCCCTTTGGACCAGTGCACGCAGTGTCCCTCAAGCTTGGAATGACACCCTGAGACTTTAGCAAGCAGGCTCATCAGTGAAATTCCCAGGGCAGGTCTTCAGTAGCACCCCTTTTTCGTTCCCCATAGGATTTGTGGCTGAATAAGTCATCCAGCTGAGCATGCCCAGGGCCCCGATGAGCAGGGTAGACCCTCAGCATACAGCCCTCCTGGCTAGGAACCTCTCCTCCAGGGAAAGAAGACCCCTTTCTCTGCGATTCTGGACTATTTATGCATGGTCCAACCACCATCTGGACATACCTCCCCAGGGATTGGCTGGATCCACATAAATATTCTGGTTGCCTGTTTGATTCTCCTACCCCCTAGATTCTGAAAATCTCCAGAAAACAGGGGGAAGCAATCAAACCTGCAACCACGGGAACCCAGAGAAGTCCAAAGAAATCACACATGGCTCAACTGATTACAAGAGAGCCAGAGAACTACACTCACCGGCCACTTTTATTAGGTACACCTTGTGAGTACTTGGGATGGACCCTCTTTTGTCTTCAGAACTGCCTTAATTCTTCATGGCATAGATTCAACAAGATGTTGGAAACATTCCTCTGAGATTTTGGTCTATATTGACATGATCACGGCTGCACATCCATGATGCCAATCTTCCATTCTTCCACATCCCAAAGGTGCTCTATTGGATTGAGATCTGGTGAGTGTGGAGGTCATTGGAGTACAGGGACCTCATTGTCATGTTCAAAAAAACAGTAGTGAGATGATTGGAGCTTTGTGACATGGTGCATTATCAGAGACAGAGTCACTTATACTAGTTGCATTTTCAATTAGAATGTTTTTGGAATTAATTCATAGCTGCATTTCCTGTTTTTTTTAACTAAAGTTTAGCAGATATAAAAAAAACAAAACAAAAAATAAAAACAATCAGTATATTCAATTCAAAATATATTCCTTAAAAATAATTATAAAATGGCGTACTACATGGGAAATCAGAAAAATTACAGAAGTAAGGATAAAAAAAAAAAAAAAGCTAAATGTAAACTGATGAAGACAAATAATAGAAGGACATGTGATTATATTTGTAGAACGAGGCAGTACAAGCCGGGCTGCTGTCTGGGAACATGTATCATTGCAGAGAAAACGGTTTTCTAATATTTTATCCTTGTGTAATTAATTAAAAGTTGGCAGAGCCCCCTTGTTCCATTGGACAGGGAGAACGAAACGTAACAGCATTCTGAGGAATTTCTTTACTACCCGCTCTATGCACGATTCTCACCGATCGGTTCTCAGGGGCTCGGCTGGTGGGGGTGGGGGCCACAGGTCTCAACCTCTGCTAAATAAAAGGCCACAGTGGGGGTTGTCTTCTTACTTAAAGGGAATGTGTAGCATATATATATATATATATATATATATATATATATATATATATTTTTTTTTTTTTTTTTTTTTTTTCCTTTAGATATTACATTTATTTAGATACATTACATTTATTATCAGTAAGAGAAAGTAATCTTTTAAAATCCTTGTCCCTTTGTATAGTTTTAATTATGGATGTACATGGGGGCAGCCATATTTGCTCATTACATACTTAAGATCTACTTTCCATCTTGTAAAAGATATCAGAATAATATTATTATCAGTATGACCTAATAATCTGTTATCAAATATCTGTTGCAGTGTATGGTTTTAACTATAGATGCACATGGGGTAGCCATATTTGCTTATTACATATTCAGGATCTACTTCCTACTTTGTTAGACGTGTAGAAGAGATGAGAATAATATTATCAGTGTGAACTAATATTCTTTGAAAATACCTGTTTCTGTGTATAATATAAGGAACATTCTTCCCACTGACCACCAATGTAAGGGACATTCTTCCCACTGATCACCAATATAAGGAGCATTCTTCCCACTGACCACCAATGTAAGGAGCATTCTTCCCACTGATCACCAATGTAAGGGACATTCTTCTCACTGATCACCAATGTAAGGGACATTCTTCCCACTGACCCCCAATGTAAGGACCATTCTTCCCACTGATCACCAATGTAAGGAACATTCTTCCCACTGACCACCAATGTAAGGAACATTCTTCCCACTGACCACCAATGTAAGGAACATTCTTCCCACTGATCACCAATGTAGGGAACATTCTTCCCACTGCCCACCAATGTAAGGAACATTCTTCCCACTGACCACCAATGTAAGGAGCATTCTTCCCACTGACCACCAATGTAAGGGACATTCTTCCCACTGACCACCAATGTAAGGGACATTCTTCCCACTGACCCCCAATGTAAGGACCATTCTTCCCACTGATCACCAATGTAAGGACCATTCTTCCCACTGACCACCAATGTAAGGAACATTCTTCCCAGTGACCACCAATGTAAGGACCATTCTTCCCACTGACCACCAATGTAAGGGACATTCTTCCCACTGACCACCAATGTAAGGGGCATTCTTCCCACTGACCCCCAATGTAAGGACCATTCTTCCCACTGATCACCAATGTAAGGACCATTCTTCCCACTGACCCCCAATGTAAGGACCATTCTTCCCACTGACCACCAATGTAAGGACCATTCTTCCCACTGACCCCCAATGTAAGGACCATTCTTCCCACTGACCACCAATGTAAGGACCATTCTTCCCACTGACCACCAATGTAAGGAACATTCTTGCCACTGACCACCAATGTAAGGGGCATTCTTCCCACTGACCACCAATGTAAGGAACATTCTTCTCACTGACCACCAATGTAAGGAACATTCTTCCCACTGACCACCAATGTAAGGAACATTCTTGCCACTGACCACCAATGTAAGGGGCATTCTTCCCACTGATCACCAATGTAAGGAACATTCTTCCCACTGACCACCAATGTAAGGAACATTCTTCTCACTGACCACCAATGTAAGGGGCATTCTTCCCACTGACCACCAATGTAAGGAACATTCTTCTCACTGATCACCAATGTAAGGAACATTCTTTCCACTGATCACCAATGTAAGGAACATTTATACACCCATCAGTCATAACTTTATGACCACCCTTCTAATATTGGGTAGGTTCCCCTTTTGCCAACAAAACAGCCTTGACCTGTCAAGGCATGGACACAACTAGACCTCTGAAGGTATGCCCGTAGTATCTGGCACCAAGCTGTTAGTAGAAGATCATTTAAGTCCTGTAAGTTGCAAGGTGGGGCCTCCATGGATCGGACTTGTTTTTCTAGCATATCCCACAAATGCTCAATTCGATTGAGATCTAATGGATTTGGAGGCCAAATGAATGCCTCAAACTGGTTGTTGTGTTCCTCAAACAATTCTTGAACCATTTTGCAGTGTGGCAGGGCCCATTATCCTGCCGAAAGAGGCCACTGCCATCAGGGAATACTGTACTTGGTCAGGAACAATGTTTGCTTTGGCACAGATATTTCACTTATAGTTATTTAGGTGGCTTACTCAATCTCTTACTGTTGCATCTCTCCAATGACAGTAAAGCAGTAAAACAAAACAAATAATAAAAAAAAAAAAAACATTGGGTACAACAAAATACCGTCAAATAAGTCCTATAAAATGTGGTATATATATTTTATAGGTACTGTAGGTGGTATATATATTTTATAGGTAGGTGTTATGTGTCAAGTAACATCCACGGGCATGGCAGGAACCAAGTTTTCCCAGCAGAACATTGCCCAAAGTATCCTATTTCCTCCGCTTGCTTGCCTTCTTCCTATACTGCATCCTGTTACAATCTCTTCCCCATGTAAGTGACACACACACTCAGCTATCCACATGTTGTAAAAAAAAATGTGATTCATCAGACCAAGTCATCATCTTCCATTTCTCCCTGGTCCAGTTCTGATGCACACATGCCCATTGTAGGTGCTTTTGGCCATGGACACGAGTCAGCCTGACCGGTCTGCAGCTACAGAGCCCCATACACAACAAACTGTGATGGCCATTTTTTCTGCTTTCAATGCATCAACTTCAGGGACAACATGTTCACTTGCTGCCTAATATATCCCAACCACTTTCAGATGTTATTGTAACAAGATATTCAGTGGTACTCACCATTCAACCGGTCAGTGGTCAGAAAGCTTTGGCTGATCGGTGTACATATGTTTTTGCAGCTTGCCTGGACATCACTAATGATCCTCCAAGCATTGCTGCCCTGTAAACTTAACTGGGCAGAAACCAAAGGCTGCCATCTGCTTCCTAAATGGATTATGATGAAGAGGAGGAAATGTGTTGACAGTAGGGTTGCCACCTTTTCTTCAAGCAAAACCTGAACACTTTAGTGGCCTGGGCAGGGGTGGACTGACAACTCATGGGGCCCCCCGGGCAATAGAAGATTATGGGGCCCCCAGGCAATCAGAGATTATGGGGCCACATAGTATACACACACACACACAGTATACAATCACACAGTATACACATACATGTACACATCGTATACACAGTGTCCCTGCTCCACACTGTCTATTGGCTGTCCCTGGTCCATACTGTCCCTGGTTTTACTGAGGCTGGCAACCCTGATGGGGCCCCCTAGTGGCCCAGGGCCCTCGGGCAGTGCTCGAGTGGCTCAATTGTCAGTTCGCCCCTGGGACTGGGACACCTTTGGCTGCCCCAAGGAGAGTAGTAAAGCTGTGCGCATAGCCTCCTGCAGCGAACATTGGGTGCAGCCAAATTGCTCTTGCTGACATTATTGCCCTGTCCCCAGTGATGCCGAACCTGCCCCCAGACAGACACCCCCAGCCCCCCCCCCCGGCCGGCAACAGATGTGTGTGACTATCTTGGTTACATGGGGAGCCACAGCCCAGTTTCCCAGTTAGAATAATGTGTCCGGGTTTCAGTCTGCCTGAAACCCGGACACATGATTCAAAACCCGTACTGTCCGGGTGAATCCCGGACAGGTGGCAACCCTAGTTGACAGGCTGGATCAAAAAGTAAAGTAAGATTTTACAAGCAGTGGCCATTATATGTTATTTTGGCTGGGGTCCTAACTAATGTCCATAGGTCAATTTCTGGTTTGAGTAATGTCTACATAGGCGCACAAAGTGCAAATGTGTCAAGAAGCAGAGTCAAAAATTCATTGTACTGTATATAATATAATTTAGCCCCAGAAAACTGTAGTCTCAGTCTTTAAGCTGAAAGTGTTCTATCACTAAGAATGTTTATTTCTAATACATATGCGCATCATGCAATTAAAACTGACCCAAACTCATTCAAATAATTTAGCCCCCCACCCCCATTTCAGATCCATATTAAGCTCTATTCTCCCCTGGCGGTACTCCCAGGACGGTGATTTTTTATTTTTTTTTGCCAAATGAAACATAATGAAAATAATTGCAATATTTATCAGGCTTCTCAGATAGTTGTTGACATTTCAAGCGGAGAATGGTTTATTTATTTTGACCTTTGACTTGACGGAGTTTACTTGGATGAAATATACTGTGTATTCAGATTCCTCTCGCATAGCCACAGCTGTGCTTAATTTGCGAGATCATACGTTTTCTGATAATTGTCGGACACATTTCATTCAGAGTGTTGTGTAAGTGAAACAAATGAGAGGACGCTTATTGCTGAGAACATTGTGTTTTGTTTTGTTTTCCTGTACATTTAATTATTTGGCATTTAAAAACCTGGCCAACTATGTCTCAGCTCCTTAAATATCCATGGGTGGGCATTTTCTCTCTGTTGCTAGTCTGAGCCGCAGTGAGCCTTATGGCAAAGAAAATTCGTAAAAACTTTGAAGTGACATTATTCTGCTGTTATTAGTGTTCACTATATCTCAGCTCCCTAGATGACCATGTGTGGGACCTCTCTGCCAAAATGTATACTGAAATGCTATTTTTAAAGTAGCCAGGGAAATCTGAAATCTTGGCATCTCTCAGTACTTTTTTCCTACCAGTACAGAAAAAGTATTAAATGGTAGCAGCAAAAGTTAAACTACTTATCGTAAAGCAGTTAAAAAAAAAAAGTTATTTCTTTGTTTTTGAAAATAATAGAATTGCCTGATGGAGGTTGGTGAAAAAGATATACCTGTGATAAATAATATCTTTGTGTTCTGTAAAGGCGTAAACGTGTGTCCTAATTGTTTCACCTATGGTTATTTAGGAAGCTTAGTCATTACTGGGAGATTTCCTCCAAATTCCTTTTGCGTTACCCAATGACACAACAAAGAACACAACATTGGATGCAACAGCCTACCAACAAATGAGCCCCATAAAATATATGAGTCCTATGAAAATATAAGTGTGTGGATTATTCTAGCTTTGGCACAGATGTTTCATTTATAGTTATTTAGGGGTCTTACTCAATATTGGAAGATTTATATCCCAACGACAGTAAAAAACAAAACAAAAAAGAAATAACACATTGGGTGCAACAGAATACTGACAGATAAGTCCTATAAAATATATAGGTTCTGTAAACATGAAGATGTATCTCTGTCTAGCTTTGGCAAGCATGTTTCACCTGTGGGTATTTAGGAAGCTTAATCATTATTGGAAGATTTCCTCTAACTTCCTGTTGCATCTCTAAATAACATTAGAAAAAAAGTATTGGGTGCAACAGAATACTGATAAATGAGTCCTATAAAATATATGACCTGGTGCCCTGAATGGCTGAGAAGTTGATCCATCCATTTTAGACAGTATAAGAAAGAAATTAGATGGAACATAATACTGAAAATTAGTCCTATAAATATATGGGTCCTATAAAATATAGCTGTATGTCTTAGTCTAGCTTTGACAAGAATATTTCACCTATGGTTATTTAGGAAGCTTAGTCATTATTTTGAAATGTCTTCTAACTTCCTAACTTACTCAATATTGGGAGATTTAATTTACTATTGCATATCCCAACGACAGCAAAAGAAAAAAAACAAACACATTGGGTACAACGGAATACTGACAGATAAGTCCTATAAAATATATAGATTCTATAAAAATAAAGATGTGTCTCTGTTTAGCTTTGGCAAGGATGTTTCACCTGTGGGTATTTAGGAAGCTTAGTCATTATTGGGAGATTTCCTCCAACTTACTGTTGCATCTCTAAATAACATTAGAAAAAAAAGTATTGGGTGCAACAGAATACTGACAAATGAGTCCTATAAAATATATGACATGGTGCCTTGAATGCCTGAGAAGTTGATTCATCCATTTTAGACAGTATAAGTAAAAAAAAATAGGTGCAACATAATACTGAAAAAAATCAGTCCTATAAATATATGGGTCCAATAAAATATAGATGTATGTCTTAGTCTAGCTTTGACAAGAATATTTCACCTATGGTTATTTAGGAAGCTTAGTCATTATTTTGAAATGTCTTCTAACTTACTCAATATTGGGAGATTTAATTTACTATTGCATATCCCAACGACAGCAAAAAAAAAAAAAAAAGTTGGGTACAACGGAATACTGACAGATGAGTCCTATAAAATATACAGGTTCTATAAAAATAAAGATGTGTCTCTGTCTAGCTTTGGCAAGGATGTTTCACCTGTGGGTATTTAGGAAACTTAGTCATTATTGGGAGATTTCCTCTAATGTTATGTTGCATCTCTAAATAACATTAGAAAAAAAAAAGTATTGGTGCAACAGAATGCTGACAAATGAGTCCTATAAAATATATGGCATGGTGCCCTGAATGGCTGAGAAGTTGATCCATCCATTTTAGACAGTATAAGAAAAAAATAAAATAAATAGGTGCAACATAATACTGAAAAAAAATCACACCATACACACTATCAGTTTTTCTGCTGAGTTTTTCCTTCAGATTTACCAAAACCATGTAGCGCAAGGGCCTGCCTGATTGCATACACATTGAAACTCCTAAGGTTTGACCCCATATTATATGGCTTTGGTAAAGCTGAAGGAAAAACTCAGCAGAAAAACTGATAGTGTGTATAGGGCTTTAGTCTAGCGTTGACAAGAGTCTTTCACCTTATTTAGGACGCTTAGTCATTATTTTTGACAGTAAGAAAAAAAAGTGCAAAAATATACTGAAAATAAAAAGCATTGTGTGCAACAGAATACTGACAAATGAGCCCTTTAAAATATATGGCACTGTGCCCTGATTGGCTGAGAAGTTGCTCCCAATTATTTTTCCTTATACTGTATAAAATGGATGGATCAACATAATACTGAAATATGAATCCTATAAATATATGGTTACTATAAAATATAAATGTATATCTCTGTCTAGCGTTGGCAACAATGTTTCACCTATTGGTATTTAGGAAGCTTAGTCATTATTGGGAGATCTCCTCTAACTTCCTGTTATGTTTCTAAATAACATTAGAAAATAAAAGCATTGGGTGAGGAGTTGATCCATCAAACATTTTAGCCAATAAGAAGTATTGGATCAGATAATTTGAAAACTTGATAAAAAGCCAAAATTGACTTTCTGTTCCAGTGACACATGATCTGGAAAATTAGTGGCAGGGGTGTCACCAAAACAGGAAGATGCAGGTAGCAGTAAAAACCTAGTCGAGATTCTAAGCTTTGCTCAATCCATGCAAGACCATAAGAACAATAATGGCTGCAGTAGCAGTGTCATCGCCTTCAGGATAAGAGACATCCAGAATTGAATGTACAGAATAAGGAAACATTACTAGTAGACAGGGGTCACTGAAACTACTTGAAATATATTTTGTTTTCTTTTTTTTTTTTTTAGACAGGGGTTCCCCTTTAAGGCTGAGAAGCACTGTGCTGTGTATATATTTTCCAGTCAATGTCACGGGAAACTGGAGACTTCTCAAACCAATTCAGACTTTTTTTTTTATTTTTACAGAGAAGCCAGCCCTTTAGAAGTTGTTTTGGATAAAAGCCATTAGATAAGTTTCTCATCCGCCCCAAACATTGCCCGAGGAGCACGGCTGCCCACAGGAAGGGTCGGGCACATCTGTCTTATTTGGCTCCCCAAAGTAAAAAAAAAAAAAAAAAAACCAGCCATGCCAAATAACAAAGAAATGGACTTTCTCTCTCCTTTGTGAGCGATAGTAAACAAAATCATCATTGTCCCCCTGTTTGTGTTCTGGCTTCCTGAGTGGGAGTGGGCACAGCTATCATAACATCTATTTTTAACTGTCCCCTAGATTCCTCTAAGAGGAATGTTCCGCGGCTCGGTGGCACTTTTTTGGGGAGGTCAGATTGCTCTGTGTCCAGAGAAGGACAGAGAAAAGCCCAGACCTGTTCGTAGATGTTTAGGATTTCTTGCATTGGTTAGCTATTGAATAGAGCAGGCTTTCTCAACCTTCCAAGAGGAACCCCAAAAATAATTTTCATTTCTCAAGGAACCCTTACTAAAACCAATTCATCAGGACTCAATAGGAACAATGCTCCTTATATCGGTGGTCAATAGAAAGAATGTCCCCCCTAAAGTGGTGCTCAGAATGCCACCCTTAAAGACAGGTAAAACGATATTTGGTGTCTTGCTGCTGGCTTTGCTAAGTGGTGCTGAACCTTCAACTCTGTAGGCATCATCAAATAGGTGGATCATCAGCCACAGCTTAAGGAACCCCTAGCAACCTCTGGAGGAACCCCAGGGTTCCACGTAACCCTGGTTGAGAATGGCTGGGATAGAGAATGCAGTTGGCAAATCAAGTATATTTACAAATGTGACCTTTCACGTTTTTACCTTTCTCCTGCTGTCCTCAGGGAGCTCTAGCTATTCAACAGTTCAGCTTTATCAAACAGACACCTGCAGGTGTAGTTATTACAAATGGTGTCTCAAGAATCCCTCTAGAACAGCCATTCTCAACTAGGGTTCCTCCAGGAGTTGCTAGAGTTTCCTAGAGTTGTGGCTGGTTGAAACCCATTTGATGGCTCCTGCGTAGTTCCAGGGCCAACACCACTTGACAAGGCCTGAAGCATGACACCAATTATCTTTTTAAAAGTACAACTAAAGGCAAAACTTGTTTTTTTATGTTTTGGATAGAGTGGAGTGGGATTAGAACACTTGTCAGTTTTTATTGCCGCCTGTGCCCCCATTAGGGATATTCGCCCTCTCAATTTGTCCTGTTTATTATTATCATTGAAAGTGAAAGTAAAAGAAAATCCCAAATTTTGGGCTATCCCCAAAAACGTAATAGACGGGAACTCTTGCAATGGGGACACTAGTTCTGGTGACCTGGGGGTCCCCAAGGGATTCACTTAATTTTCAGAGGTGTCCTCCAACTTCCTGTTTGGTTATGGGACAGGAAGTGAAGGGGAATCTCCCCAACAGGACAAAAAAATTTGACAGGGGTTAGGACTTTCCGTTACTCTATCCAAAATATATAAGAAAAAAGTTTTGCCTATAGTTCTGCTTTAAGGATACCATTCTGATGACCACTCTGAGGGTTGTACTCTTCTTGCTGACCACCAATGTAAGGGACATTTTTTTCTACTGATCCCCAATAAATTGAATTTTAGCAGGAGTTCCCCAAGACTGGAAAATTGTGGGGGTTTTTCAGGGGTACAAAAGTTGAGAAAGGCTGCTGTAAATGTTAACCTTTGCAATGCCTAACTCTAGAAGGGATGAGTAAGGAGTATGCAGAGTAAAAGAGTTGCCAGGCATGCTCCCTTTGGCACATTGCCATGGCAATCTACCTTTGCTTAGGGTTTCCACCTTTTTTAAAGCTGAACTCCATGCCAATGGTTACATTTTACCAACAACTGTGTTTACCAGCCAAACAATAACTATTTTACAGGAGAGGAGATCACACCGAAAAATGTCTGTGTTTCTTCACAATCCAATCAAACTATCTCATAGAAAAAATAACTGTCTGCAAAACTAAGGGCGCTGCAGCCAGGGCTGCTATTAGAATTCATGGGGCCCCATACAGCCTATCTGACCCCCCCCCCCGCGGGAAGTGACTGAGAACATACATTTATCAGTCACTTTCTGTCAGTTTACTATGCTTCAGTGATGAATGGACACAGGTGTGACCATGGTACTGACCACTCACTGTGTTCATTCAGGAATGGAAGGGGCCAATAATATATATTTACCGGCCCCCCCCCCCCCTTCTCTCTATCCATCCTGAAACATCCCCCAGTGTGCCGCAGCAGCTCCCAGCAGAAGAGGAGAGGAGGGAAGCCAGAAGCACTGTGGGGGGAAAGAGGCACACAGGGGGGGCCAAGACAGCAGATGAAAGGGGTGCAAGTGCTAGAACCACTCCCCTGCAGTGCAGCCAGAGGGAGAAGCTGGCAGCGTTGCAGGGGAAGGCAGAAGAAAATTGGTTTCTGCAATAAGACAGTACAGCTGGCCCTCCTGCTAAGCAGATGCCTGGACCCCCTTTTGAATTGATGGGGCCCGGGCCCAGTACAGGAGGTCTGGCTGTACTGCCTTATCAGCAGTCCTGGCTGCAGCCAGTGCTCCAGTGCTATCACACCAGTTATAAGTTCTGTACTCAACCATCTGTAAAAGTACTTCATCAATTCAGAGGCAAAACTGTTTTTTGCTACTACCTGGAGAAATTCAAAAGGTTGCCTCACACCTAGCAATTATGTTGGCACCACATCCCTTTTAGTAGCAAACTATATAGAAAAATGAAGGAATGGGACTTTAAAGGTGCAATATATAACACACAGATTATATCAAAATGTACATTTTATTTAGAAAAATTAATTGATAAAAGACATATTGATTTAAAAATTCATCCAATATTACAGTACAGTTCCAAAAGGTGCGACTGAAAGACTTGTTTCTCAACATGTTTCACCATGTCCTGTGGCTTCCTCAGGAGAATAGTACTTATCAAGCACTGTCTAAAGGGCCGTACACACGATCGGACTTTTTGACAACAAACATGCAAATTAGCTGTTTTGGAGCAACATCCGACCGTGTGTATGCTCTATCGGACAAACTTTTTCAGTTTCCATCGAACTTTTGTTGGCTGTGCGAACGGACAAACTTTCCGGCAACAAAAGTCCGATAGAGCAAAGTCCGATCGTGTGTACACAAAGCCATCAGACTTTTGTACAAACTACAGTACGCAGCCGCGAGAATGTTTCCCGGCGGCAGGGTACTGTACATCTCGCGCTAGCTGCAATAGGAAAAACACATTTTTCTACTGCGGCGGGCGCGAGAGGGAATTCCCCTCTGGGGAATACCAAGCCCTTCGGTCTGGTATGGATTTTAAGGGGAACCCCCTACGCCGAAAAAACGGCGTGGGGGTCCCCCCAAAATCTATACCAGACCCTTATCCGAGCACGCTGCCTGGCCGACTTCGTGTCATGGTCATGTCATCATATGACCACGCCCCCTTATGACCTCACAGTCCCAGCATGCCCCGGGACTGTGATGTCATAGGGGGTGGGGTCACCGCCTATATAAGTCTGTTGCGGAGCGCACAGAGACCATTCCGGCTGGAGAGAGCGTCGTGTCAACATCTCTGGAAGAGAAGAGGGAAGAAGAAGATCCAGAAGTCCGGACCACCGCTGGCAAAAGAGCGCCAGAAGATAGCGGTGGAGCCTGCAGAAGATGCGGACACCGGGAGAAGACGCCGGAGAGACCCCCGAAGTCGGAAGAAGACCCCCGAAGTCGGAAGAGGACCCCCGAAGTCGGAAAGGACCCCCGAAGTCGGAAGAAGACCCCGGAGCTGCCTAATAAATTACTTTGAAAACCCGTGTACTGTGTTTTTTATTGACACTTTTTTCCCCTAGGTGAATGGGTAGGGGTACGTTGTACCCCATACTCATTCACATAGGGTGGGGGGCCGGGATCTGGGGGTCCCCTTTTTAAAGGGGGCTCCCGGATTCCGATAAGCACCCCGCCCACAGACCCCGACAACCATCTAAGGGCCTGGTATGCCCCTGGAGGGGAACCCATGCCGTTTTTTTTATTTAAAATTTGGCGTGGAGTTCCCCCTCAAGATTCATACCAAACACAGTGCCTGGCATTGGTGGGGATCCAAGTCGGATCCCCGCACCAGTGTCAAACCGCTCGCAAGGTGTCAATCTCGCCAATAAAAGTGGCGAGATTCACACAATATCAGACAACAATACAGAAGTTGACCAAAGGGTGGTGGTAAAGAGCTGAAAAACCACATGATATGGTGTAAGTTGGCTGGAAAAGTCCTGTCGTCTGTATGCAAGACAAACTTTTGGGTAACGCCCTTTGTACAAAAATCCAAGGGAAAGTTTGTACAAAGTCCTATCGTGTGTATGGGGCTTAAGAATAACAATACACAAGAATTACAACATAGACAATATAAGATATACAATGAATCAAAACAATAAACTATTAAATATTACCACACATCTAAACTGCTAATGCAATGCCACAGCCAGGGAGACATTTTTACCATTTTTAACGTGGGCACTTGGTGGCGGACAAGACATACGACGAGCCAAGAAGAAGGAAGTTCAATAGCCAGTGCGGCTCTTCTGCTTGTCTCCGAGCATGCGTGAACTTTTGTGCGTTGGACTTGTGTACACACGATCGGTCTTTCCGACAACAAAGTTTTGTTGGTGGAAAATTCCAGAACCTGCTAGCAAACATTTGTTGGCGGAAAGTCCGACAGCAAATGTTCGGTGGAGCATATACACGGTCAGACTTTCCGACAACAAGCTGACATCCAACATTTCCAGTCGGAAAATCCGACCGTGTGTATGCGGCATAAGAAGAAATTTCCACTCACGTTTGAGAGATTTCCTCTAAAAAAAAAATAGAAAAACTTTAGAGGGTTTCAAGCCATTCCCTAAATATACCAAAATACCATACCCAAGGGATACTTCTTAAAGCTGGAATGAGCTCCAGTGATCTCCTCTAGCTTATGTGTCTTGTACCGAGTGGCTGGGATTCTGCTTTCTGGTAAAATATTTTTTATAGAAAATCTAAATGAAATACAATACAAAAGTCACCAATGCAGGAGGCCATATCAGAAAATCGCTTTCCATAAAGGAAAATCACTTGTACCTACAAACAGCAATAGTTGAGAAGGTGGGCGTGTGCATGTCAGTTTATACTGGAAAATACTGCAATGGTTGAACAACTCGGCTGCACAGCGTGGACTGTCAGCCTAAACAACTGGCTGAGTCTGAAGACCCAGATCAAGAACATGGGAGGAAGGTATTGAGAATAAACCAGAAGAGAAAAAAGGAGAAGATATGGCTACTGAGCAAGAAAAAAAATAGAGAAAGAAAAAAGGGAACAGGGGGTGGGGGGATCCCGCAGGGCCTGGGGATAATCCACTAGAAAGCTACAAGGCGCCATAACTGGCTGGATGTAGTGTAGGGAAAGTGTAGGATGGACATGGTTCCCATATTTTAAAAAATTTGCATGGGAGTCAAGTAAGATGCTTGACATATTTTTGTTGAGCATCATAGTGGTCAAACAGTCCTTCACTGTCGCAAAGGAGCCTGTGGGTTTTTTCCTGGCCTTGGCTATGGTACGCCACAGTAAAGTAAGTAGGTGGCCAGTTTCTGTTGGTAGGAAAATAGACCCTGAATAGGACAGAGCAAGAGGGCTAGCTTTGTGTCCTTGCGGATGGGTAAGTGCAACAATGTATGCAAGAGTCCAAAAGTCCTCAACTAAATTCCAACGAGGCACGGGCATGTTCACCAAGTATCCACGTTGGACACAGCCCCTAAAACATCTATCTCTATACAAAGGATCTGCATGAGCTATGCAAGCTGGAACCTGGTACCATCGTAATAAGACTTTATAAGCTGCTTCCAGGGTCGTAGTATCAAATTAGCATTTTGCAACGGTAGGCCAGGCTTTGTTCCACTCTGCAGGGTCAATGAGGGTTGCTAAGTCGTGCTCCTGAAGAGACATGTAGAAGGAAGAAGAAAGAGAGGGACTGGCCTCATTCAGGGCATAGTATATAACCTGGGATAGTACCAGAGGCCTCAGGGAATGCAGATAGATATGCTCAAATTATATCTGTCTGTAGCCCTCCAATGCCGCTTACTGCGATGGCCAGCTATAAATGAGGGTGGTGGCAAGTTTTTTGAGATCACCTTGGTGTGTGTATTGGTCCAGCACCGCACCAGCACCTTTGCAGCCATTGTGCTATTTGCTGGGTGTCTGGTGTGCTCCTGTACCTTTAAGAAGGGATGGGCTCCCCTTCAGTCCACCTGCTCTCATTTATCCATCAGAATGTATGTGCCTCCACTGTGGGGACGCTCATATTTTAGTGTTAGGACCACAGATATCAGGGTGCCGTGACGAGGCTCTGTGGCTTACGCATGCGTTTGCAAATGCGTGCGGACTAAACCCCTGTTTTTAACGCATACTGTTAGACAGGTTAACTTGGTTGTCTGCGAGCTGGTGGTAAGTAGGCTTGGAATTTTTTCCCGGGCATTCCCCAGGCTTTTTTCAGATATGGTCAAAGGCCACTTTTTGGAATGGGAAGGTGGAGGTGCATCATATAGGGGTCAACCAGTGGCATAATTGGAGGTATTGGAAAAGCTCAGAGGATGGGGCTTCAAAGGTTTCTTGAATAGATGATCAAGATGGAAAGGAACGGGATGTGAAGAAGTGGCGTACCTGCGTGAAACTGTGCGAGGTCCACCAGGAAAATGCCCCTGGGTTGTTTAAAGGCCCAGAGGGAAGAGAGGATTATTCAGAAGCAGAAGCAAGGGTAGAAAAGGGGACATAAGGTTGCTTAGGTTGTGGATGAACTCCCAAAGTTGCAGACTATGTGACACCAGGGGGCTCAAGGGGGATGGGCAGGATCTATGTGGGAGCCATAGCATGGATGGTACTAGAGTTGAAGGGCCTTCTGTATTCTGAACACAGAAGGTGGGCATTGACACTATTCAGACAATGCTTTGCATTATCTAAATGAGTGCAAAGCATTCTATTATTGAACAAGGTGGAGAGCATCACATAAACAACCCACCTCTCCACCTCGCCTCATCAGAAAACACTTTGCATTCAGTAAGAAATTGTAAAGCATTTTCCGAATGGTGCCCGTTCCCAGAGGCCAACTTACTGTTTTCAGAATTCAGCTGGGCAGTCACTTAGCAGGGGACATATGGAAGGTAGAGGACATCACTGGAGTAGTGGTGTAGTAGTGGTGCCTATTAAGCCTCGTACACACGATCGGATGGTTGGCCAACAAAACCGTGGAATTTTGTCCGAAGGGTGTTGGCCCAAACTTGTCTTGCATACACACAATTGTTGGCCAACAATTACGAACGTAGTGATGTACTAGACATACTACGTGGTTTTTCAGCTCTTTAGCACCACCCTTTGGGCTCCTTCTGCTAATTTCGTGTTAGTAGAAGTTTGGTAAGTGTTGATTCGTACTTTTCATTTCGCACTTTTAATTTTGCACTTTCCAGGTTGCACTTAAGTTCGCACTTTTCAGTTTGCGCTTTTCAGTTTGTTTCTGAACGGCCGTTCGTCAACCAGCCATGTTGCAGAATCGGAGGAGATAACGTGTTATTTATTATTGGCCTTGGAGTTATTGCATTGACATTATTTTTTTGGTTGAATAATATTGATTTGATTTGGTATATTTTCTATATTTTTGGATGCATAGAATGCACTTTTTGGTTACCGTATATACTCAAGTATAAGTCGAGGCCCTAATTTACCACAAAAAAATGGGAAAAACTTATTGACCCGAGTATAAGACGAGGGTGAGAAATGCACAGCTACTGTAAGTGGAAAAGAGGGTCAAAAATGCCCATTTGCAGCATCACTGTGCCCATTTGCATGCCTCACTGTGCCCATTTGCATGCCTTACTGTGTCCATTTGCAGCCATAGGTCCCCTGAACTTCAAACTCGGTAGTTAAGGGTTCCTAGATGCCCCCTAGCCAAAATTTGGGATCTCTGAACCCAAAGGGTCCCGAAATGACATTACTGCAGATGGACACAGTTGACCAAATTTGGGGCCCCCGTATCTCGGGGCCACTTAGTGCTAAGAACCCCAAATTTGGTGTGCAAACCCAGTGGAACTAGCACCATAAAATTTCCAAAGCTGGGGTTTCTAGCACCAAGTGGCCCCGAGATACAGGGCCCCAAATATCAGTTTAGAAATTGTCAAGCACTTTTCTGCAGCAGAGAATGACATTTTCTGAACCGGTTTTGGGGCCCCGTATCTCAGGGCCACTTGGTGCTAGGAACCCCAGCTTTGGATATGTTGTGGTACCAGTTCTACTGGGTTTGCACACCAAATTTGGGGTTCCTAGCACCAAGTGGCTCTGAGATACAGGGCCCCAAATTCGGTTCGGAAAATGAAATTTTTTGCTGCAGAAAAGTGCTTGACTCAAGTATAAGTCGAGGGGGGCACTTTAAACACAAAAAAATGTGCTGAAAAATTCGACTTATACTCGAGTATATACGGTAAGTTCTATTGGCAGATAACATGTCTAATTTTATTTGTTTTCTTTTTTTAATGCACAATAAAAAAATTGTGTAGAATAATACTTGGCTATGTGTTTTACTTCAAATGACAGTTTGGGAGTCGGCAGTTACATTAAAAAAAATACAATGTAAAGTTGACAAGGGACACCAACATAGTTGTATCTTTGATCTTATAAACTCCAGGATAATGGTGTTGTGGTAACTTGCCCAAATAAAAATAAAAAAAAAAAAGCATAATAATATTATTCTTGATATCACTAGAAAAAAAAAGCCTTTGAAAATTTGTTTGCAATAACTCCATCAGTATCACCAGCAAAGCAGCTTCATTATTATCCCATTAAAGAAGAAGAGAATTCTGCGCTACATTTGGAGATTTCATAATTTGCCGCGTCACGAATGTTAATTCTCCATTACGAACGCTAGTTTACAAGACCGACCGCTTCCGGCTCGTCCTTGCTTCCGAGCATGCGTGTTTGTACTTTGCACTTTTGTCCGACGGACTTGTGTACACACGCTCGGAAAGTCCGACAACAGACATTTGTCCGCAGAAAATTTATAAACCTGCCATCCAACATTTGTCCGCGGAAAATCCGACAACAATTGTCCGATGGAGCGTACACATTTTCCGCCAACAGCCTGTCATCACACATTTCCCGTCGGAAAATTTGATTGTGTGTACGTGGCTTTACGGTAATTTCCAGCTTCTAGAGGGAACCCAAATGTATGGTATATACATAGTTACATTGGTCCAAGCTGGAGCAATGTAAAAATGTAAAAATATACCATGCCTTGAAGGTTTTTTTTTTATAAGATAAACTCTAGACAGATAAAAAATCAATCAAGATTTAAAAATGAATCAATAAAAAACACCAATTCATTCTAATGGAGACAGACGTGTGGCCGGTTTGGAATGCTGACTGACAAGTTCTGCACTGACTTCTTCTCCATGAAAGACTTTCCCCCCACAAGGAAATGGCGTTGACAATTATTCCAAACCAAAAGCAGATCGGAATCTGAAATTTACTAAAATCCTTTCCTGCGGACCAAAGTTGGAGTTTTGCTCTGATCTAACAAGCGGAGGATTTTTGTGTATTTTTGTTTTAAACTGCATCAACAATCAACGTCAGATGTCGTGTATACATGTTTAGCATGACTTGTGTTCATTATAACACATAGAGGAGTACAAGTGGGATACCACGGGGCTGCATATAAACAGATAAGGCCCTTCAACAAACAATTGAAACACAGTGGACATAATTAAGCCAAATTTAGCAGCTGGCCAGTCACTTCAACAAGATTTGTTATCCAGACAGACATCACTGTCCTATCCCCAAAGGAGACTCCACAGGGAGCAAATGGGGACAGCCTTCCACTTTGTTTCTACAAGAATCATCTATAAGGAGCAACTAGAAAAGGTTATTCAGTTTTATTTTCCAAGCTTATGCATTTTTGAAAAGGAAAATTCCAGATTATGGATATTTTTTTATAAAGTTACATTGATCCAGCTTGGACCAATGTAGCTACCCTGTTTCCCCGAAAATAAGACCTAGCGTGATTGTCAGTGATGGCTGCAATATAAGCCCTACCCCCCAAATAAGCCCTACCCTGTTTCCCCGAAAATAAGCCCTAACCTGAAAATAAGACCTACAAGGACTTTAACTAGGGCTTATTTGGGGGGTAGGGCTTATAGTGCAGCCATCACCGTCGATCACGCTAGGTCTTATTTTCGGGGAAACAGGGTATGTATATACCATACCTGTGGGATGCCTCTAGAACAGGGGTCTCAAACTGGTGGCCCTCCAGCTGTTGCGAAACTACCACCAACAGTCCCATCATGCCTCTGCCTGTGGAAGACATGCTTGTAACTGTCAGCCTTGCAGTGCCTCATGGGGCTTGTAGTTTCGCAACAGTTGGAGGGCCCCGAGTTTGAGACCCCCTGCTCTAGAAGCTGCAAATCACTGTAGTAAACATCACTACTACAGTGATCCCAACTAGCTATGGGTCCCGTCCTGAGCAGCTCCTGCAAGGCCTCCACCCCAAGGAGCTCCTGGCCCTGGTGACACTGACACAGAGCAATAAGGAGAAGAGGAGAGCACTGGAGGCGACCGGATTGTGGGCAAAGTAAGTAATGCAGCCTAATGTGAACAAAGATCCTCGTAAGCTGCTATGACACTTTGATGCAACAACAATTTATGTTATGTTGAAAGCAGCTATCACCTCCACGCTCTCATCCACTATATTACCAAAAGTATTGGGACGTCTGCCTTTACACACACACATGAATTTTAATGGCATCCCAGTCTTAGTCCGTAGGGTTCAATATTGAGTTGGCCCACAATTTGCAGCTATAACAGCTTCAACTCTTCCGGGAAGGCTGTCCACAAGGTTTAGGAGTGTGTCTATGGGAATGTTTGTCCATTCTTCCAGAAGTGCATTTGTGAGGTCAGGCACTGATGTTGGACGAGAAGGCCTGGCTCGCAGTCTCCACACTAATTCATCCCAAAGGTGTTCTATCGGGTTGAGGTGCAGGCCAGTCAAGTTCCTCCACCCCAAACACGCTCATCCATGTCTTTATGGACCTTGCTTTGTGCACTGGTCCAAATCATTTGGTGGAGGGAGGATTATGGTGTAGGGGGTTGTTTTTCAGGGGTTGGACTTGGCCCCCTTAGTTCCAGTGAAGGGAACTCTTAAGGTGTTAGCATACCAAGACATTTTGGACAATTTCATGCTCCCAACTTTGTGGGAACAGTTTGGGCCCCTATCTATTCCAACATGACTGCGCACCAGTGCACAAAGCAAGGTCCATAAAGACATGGATGAGCGAGTATGGGGTGGGGGAGCCTGACTGGACTGCACAGAGTCCTGACCTCAAACCGATAGGACACCTTTGGGATGAATTGGAGTGGAGACTGAGAGCCAGGTCTTCTCGTCCACATCAGTGCCTGACCTCTCAAATGCGGTTCTGGAAGAATGGTCAAACATTCCCATAGACACACTCCTAAACTTTGTGGACAGCCTTCCCAGAAGAGTTGACGTTGTTATAGCTGCAAAGGGTGGGCCAACTTAATACTGAACCCTACAGAAGAAGCCATTATAGTTCAGGTGCATGTAAAGGCAGGTGTCCCAATACTTTTGGTAATATAGTGTATATCTGTGTGCATAAACTTATAACCCACACAAAGTGCAGTGCTTCCAAATACTCAAATTATATAACATATTACATTGGATATGCAAACTAAATTACCGTATATACTCGAGTATAAGCTGAGTTTTTCAGCCCATTTTATAGGCTGACCCCCCCCCCCCCCGGCTTATACTTGAGTGAGCCATAAAGCAACCTTACCTTTGATTACTAAAGCAGCGGGTGTCTAATCAGAGGCAAGGCTGCAGATGGGCACAGTGAGGCTGCAAATGGGCACAGTGAGGCTGCAAATGGGCACAGTGAGGCTGCAAATGGGCATTGTTTACCCAGTAGCTGTTGCATTTTCCCACTCTAGGCTTATACTTGAGTCAATACATTTTCCCAATTTTTTGTGTATATATACGGTATTTTGTATCGTTTTTTTTGTCTTCTCTTGTAGCTAGTTGTTTTGTGATTGTCTACTACTGAATGATTACTTTATTTTTATGTTCTGTTTTTTTTTTTACATTTTCAAAATAAACTTAAACTAACTAAACCATAAAAAACAAAAACAATGTCCATAAAATTCTCTCAAAATATTTAAACAGCGATCTTCTATTTTTATCACCATGTGTTCCACAAAACATCAACAATAACATGCCACCACCACCAGATGTGCTCTCCCCTGGATCCCATGACCCTAGATAATATGAATAGCCATAGATTGTGTCCCCCTCTGTGGACTTTTAGTATCTCTGTGGTATCACTAGTGGTCCTCACTGGTGGTGGGTTCCCTCTTTATGGTGTCCAATATTGTTCCAAACCCTCCTTCAACTTAAGGATGTAATATCCCTTTAAGGCACTCTCCAGCTTACTCCTCCACTCAACCAGAAAAAAATACTGCTTTATCGTTCATACAATTTATTCACTCCTTTCCCAAATGTTGAATCACACTTACATTAAAAAGGTGCTTACAGTGCGTCTGGTGTCTTAGAGACCACAAAGAGGGAACCCACCACCAGTGAGGACCACTAGTGATACAATGGAGATATTAAAAATCCACAGAGGGGGGCTCAAGCTATCTATGACCATACATAATATGTAAGGTCATGGGATCCAGGTGAGGGCACATCCGGTGGTGGTGGCATGCACGTTATCGTGGATGTTTTGTGGAACACATTGTAATAAAAATAGAAGAACACTATGTCAAAGTTTCGAGAGACCTTTATGGACATTGTTGTTTTTTGGATTTATGTTATATATTTTAACTATTTGGAAGCGCTGCACTATATTTGGGTTATAAGTAATGCAGCTTACTCATCTTCCTCTAGAACTATTGTGCATTTGACCCTTGCAGTGCCAGGGGGGAGGGGGCTGACCTCAACTGCAGGGTAGTGTTCACCTAATTCCTAGATTTGGGCATCAAGTAAATATTATGTAACATTGGGCTGAAACACCTTCAATAACTATGACTAAATGTTGATCTTCAGCTACATTGTGAGTGTCCCAAGCACCCTTATTTAGTAATAAGGCCCCAGGCACATTCATAGAGAGGGCTTCTTGTCTTTGTACGTACAGAATGATGGTCTTCAGTCACTTATTAGAGGTTTTGGTAATTATATTGGTATGTGCATGAATAAAAGAAAGAAAGGTGGAGGAAGCACATTATACCTGAATATTTCTGCCTGGAACAAATCAGTGGGGCGGTCCCAGCAATCAATCACTCAACTTTAATGTGAAAAGTCCCACTCGTTGTCCAGGGCTGCCATGCTTTCCGTCATGTGTAAATAAGGTAGGGCTCTGTGGGGAGGGGGGAGTGCTGTGCAGGACAGGAGTCTACTATCGCTGGGGTCTGTAATTGGGGGGTCGGTCGGTGATGGGGGATCAGTCTGTGATTGGGGGCCAGTCTGTGATAGGGGGTCAGTCTGTAATGGGGGGTCAGTGCTGTGATGGGGGGGTCAGTCTGTGATTGGGGGGCCAGTCTGTGATGGGGGGCAGTCTGTGATGAGGGGCCAGTCTGTGATAGGGGTTCAGTCTGTGATGGGGGTTCAGTCTGTGATGGGGGGGCAGTCTGTGATGGGGGGGCAGTCTGTGATGGGGGGGCAGTCTGTGATGGGAGGGTCAGTCTGTGATGGGGGGCCAGTCTGTGATAGGGGGTCAGTCTGTGATGGGGGCCAGTCTGTGATGGGGGGCAGTCTATGATGGGGGGTCAGTCTGTGATAGGGGGTCAGTCTATGATGGGGGGTCAGTCTGTGATGGGGGGCCAGTCTGTGATGGGGGGCCAGTCTGTGATGGGGGGCCAGTCTGTGATAGGGGGTCAGTCTGTGATGGGGGCCAGTCTGTGATAGGGGGGCAGTCTGTGATGGGGGGCCAGTCTGTGATGAGGGGCCAGTCTGTCATGGGGTTCAGTCTGTGATGGGGGGGCAGTCTGTGATGGGGGGGGCAGTCTGTGATGGGGGGGCCAGTCTGTAATGGGGGGCAGTCTGTGATGGGGGGGTCAGTCTGTGATGGGGGGCCAGTCTGTGATAGGGGGTCAGTCTGTGATGGGGGCCAGTCTGTGATGGGGGGCAGTCTATGATGGGGGGTCAGTCTGTGATGGGGGGCCAGTCTGTGATGGGGGGCCAGTCTGTGATGGGGGGCCAGTCTGTGATAGGGGATCAGTCTGTGATGGGGGGCCAGTCTGTGATGGGGGCCAGTCTGTGATAGGGGGGCAGTCTGTGATGGGGGCCAGTCTGTGATCGGGGGCAGTCTGTGATAGGGAGGCAGTCTGTCATGGGGGTCAGTCTGTGATGGGGGGGCAGTCTGTCATGGGGGTCAGTCTGTCATGGGGGTTAGTCTGTGATGGGGGGGTCAGTCTGTGATTGGGAAATCACTCTGTGATGGGGACCAGTCTGTGATGGGGGTCAGTCTGCAATGGAGATCAGTCTGTGATTGGGGGCCGGTCTGTGATGGGGTGTCAGTCTGTGATTGGGGGATCAGTCTGTGATGAGGGGCCAGTCTGTGATGGGGGTCAGTCTGTGATGTGGAGGATATCATGTGGAGTCATAGCACCAATATGACACTCGGACCTCCGCTAGAAGAAAAATTTTCTGACCGGACCCCCGTGAATTTTAATTCACTACACCTGGTATATAGTATTATCACTAATCTCTGTATTAGTGTCATTGGTGATGTTAGTGGCAGTTAGTCAGTCCCTCCCCCCCCCAGCGTCAGTTAAGTGTCAGATTTTCCGCCGCACTATCACAGTTTTAAATTGTCGGTCTTGTTTAGTTTATAGCGCAAAATAAACGATCGTCTGATCGTGTGTATGAGGCTTTAAGTGGGGTACACACTGTAAGAAAATCGGGCGAACGTTCGTCCGATTTTTCTCAATGTTTCGCAGCAAATCGTAACCGCTGAAAGAAAATTCCTGTGAATATTCTCGTACGACAAAGGATTTTTTGTTGTTGTTTATAGTTTCTGATCGTGCGCGGTCTTTCTTTTCTACTAGTTCCGTTCATGCGTGATAATGTTTAAGAGGTGTTTTACAGATGACCTTCACCAACGAATAGAGCATCGTTCGTTCGCAAACAATATGTCACCATTTTTCCATTGGTAAAAAGTAGAAGTACTCATTGGAAATCATGGGGGGGGGGGGTACCACATGTCATGCGACTTTGCAGTCAAAGTCACACAAGTGTGAAAGGGGCCTCACCTGTCCTGGAATCCAGCAATGTCGGCACCCCAGCGGAGGTTTCCATTGACTCTTGGGTGCTGCCGCCATTGCCTGTAAGGCAAATTGGCAGTGAAGCCTGCAGCTTCACAGCTGGTTCCCTACTGCGCATGCGTGCTGCGCTTTGTAAAATGGCCCCGCTGCAGGGAAGGAGGAGGGGGGGGCAAACTTACGGGGGACCTTGCCGCATCTCGCCACAGCCAGGTCTCTCTGAAGTGGGCATGGGTACTTGTCAAAACCAGGTACCCGCTCCCTCCTACCCCCCCAAAATGTGCCAAATGTGGCACCAGAGGGGGGGGGAGCAGATAAGCGGAGCAAAAAAACAGAGCCAGCTAAGTAACTACCGTTTTTAAAACAAAAAGAAAAAAAAATGTCAGCCGGCATGATAGATAAAGGAAGGCCCCCATTATTGGCCACCTCTGAAGATGGTCCTCGTCAAGCCTAATCCTTTGACTTTATAATTTTAAAGCCATTGATCTGGAAGAAGCATGTAAAGCATGTATCCAGTGAAGTCAGAAGTTCCTATTTGTATATTTTCTGGGTAAGTGACTCTGAAAATATTATTAGCTATTAGATCAGAATGACAGCCAGGCACCTAGTATTTCCACAAGTAGTGGAAGCCTCCATATATTTCTCCTCTCTCCCAGTCAGGGCTGGTGCAAGGATTTTTGACACCCTAGACGAAACCTCATTTTGCTGCCCCCCTGGCTCCACCCCTGACTCCACCCCCTTTGCCCTGCCCATGTATACCCCACCATTTTAATGAAGCGCCCATCAGTGCAGCCTCACCAGCGCCCATCAAATGCAGCCTCACCAGCACCCATCAAATGCAGCCTTACCAGCGCCCATCAATGCAGCTTCATCAGCGCCCATCAACTCAGGTTCACCAGCGCCCATCAAATGCAGCCTCACCAATGCCCATCAATGCAGCCTCACCAGAGCCCATCAAATGCAGCCTACCAGCGTCCATCAAATGTAGCCTCACCAGCACCCATCAATGCAGCCTCACCATTCGCCCATCAAATGCAATCTCACCAGAGCCCATCAAATGCAGCCTCACCAGCGCCCATCAATGCAGCTTCACCAGCGCCCATTAATGCAGCTTCACCAGCGCCCATCAAATGCAGCCTCACCAATGCCCATCAATGCAGCCTCACCAGAGCCCATCAAATGCAGCCTACCAGCGTCCATCAAATGCAGCCTACCAACGCCCATCAATGCAGCCACACCAACACCCATCAATACAGCCACACCAGCGCCCATCAATGCAACTTCACCAGCGCCCATCAAATGCAGCCTCACCAACGCCCATCAATGCAGCCTCACCAGAGCCCATCAAATGCAGCCTACCAGCGTCCATCAAATATAGCCTCACCAGCACCCATCAAATGCAGCCTCGCCAGAGCCCATCAAATACAGCCTCACCAGCACCCATCAAATGCAGCCTACCAGCGTCCATCAAATGTAGCCTCACCAGCACCCATCAAATGCAGCCTCACCAGCACCCATCAAATGCAGCCTCACCAGCGCCCATCAAATGCAGCCTCACCAGCGCCCATCAAATGCAGCCCTACCAGCACCCATCAATGCAGCCACACCAGGGCCCATCAAATGCAGCCTACCAACGCCCATCATTGCAGCCACACCAACACCCACCAATAAAGCCACACCACCGCCCATCAAATGCAGCTTCACCAACGCCCATAAATGTAGCTTCACCAGCGCTCATCAGTGCAGCCTCACCAGCGCTTATCAAATGCAGCCTCACCAGCAACCATCAAATGCAGCCTCACCAGCACCCATCAATGCAGCTTAACCAGTGCCCATCAATGCAACTTCACCAGGGCCCATCAAATGCAGCCTCACCAGCACCCATCAATGCAGCCCCACCAGCGCCCATCAAATGCAGTCTCACCAGCACCCATCAAATGCAGCCTCACCAGCGCCCAGCAATGCAGCCTCACCATTCGCCCATCAAATGCAGCCTCACCAGAACCCATCAAATGCAGCCTCACCAGCGCCCATCAATGCAGCTTCATCAGCGCCCATCAACTCAGGTTCACCAGCGCCCATCAAATGCAGCCTCACCAATGCCCATCAATGCAGCCTCACCAGAGCCCATCAAATGCAGCCTACCAGCGTCCATCAAATGCAGCCTCACCAGCACCCATCAATGCAGCCACACCAGATCCCATCAAATGCAGCCTACCAACGTACATCAATGCAGCCACACCAACACCCATCAATACAGCCACACCAGCGCCCATCAATGCAGCTTCACCAGCGCTCATGAAATGCAGCCTCACCAACGGCCATCAATGCTGCCTCACCAGAGCCCATCAAATGCAGCCTACCAGCGTCCATCAAATGTAGCCTCACCAGCACCCATCAAATGCAGCCTACCAGCGTCCATCAAATGTAGCCTCACCAGCACCCATCAAATGCAGCCTACCAGCGTCCATCAAATGTAGCCTCGCCAGCACCCATCAAATGCAGCCTCACCAGCGCCCATCAAATGCAGCCTTACCAGCAGCCATCAATGCAGCCACATCAGAGCCCATCAAATGCAGCCTACCAACGCCCATCAATGCAGCCACACCAATACCCATCAATACAGCCACACCAACGCCCATCACATGCAGCCTACCAGCGTCCATCAAATGTAGCCTCACCAGCACCCATCAAATGTAGCCTCACCAGCACCCATCAAATGTAGCCTCACCAGCACCCATCAAATGTAGTCTACCAGCGTCCATCAAATGTAGCCTCACCAGCGCCCATCAATGCAGCCTCACCAGCGCCCATCAATGCAGCCACACCAGTGCCCATCAAATGCAGCCTCACCAGCGCCCATCAATGAATGTTTACTTGCTTCCATTCATTCGGGAGTTGGGACACAGACACAGCCCTCCGCCACTGCTGCACCTATGACATTATTTGCGAACGGAGCGGTAGCTGCCTGCTGATGCTGAGACTTAGTTGCTTGCTGCAGAGAGAAAAGAGTAGGAACACCAGTGGCCGGGCGCCCTAGGCAGCAGTGTGCCCTAGGCGGCTGCCTAGTTTGCCTAGTGGTAGCACCGGCCCTGCTCCCAGTCTGATCAGTCTGCAACATTGCTACTTTGCAACAAGTCACTGCAACGGCAGGGGCTGAGCTGTGTCAGACATTTGTGAACACAGCCAAGAACAGCACAGGCACCACAATTGACATGATTGTGTCATCTCTGAGCCAGCATCTAAGTACAAGAAATAGATGGTGATGTTTTCTGATGTCAGAACAAAGATGGCGCCGTCCCTCTGGAAATATACAGCGGATGAAGGCATGGTCAGGGGGAGCACTGGGATCTCTGTGAGAGGTA
Source organism: Lithobates clamitans (assembly GCA_037952925.1). Lineage (NCBI taxonomy): Eukaryota > Metazoa > Chordata > Amphibia > Anura > Ranidae > Lithobates > Lithobates clamitans. The sequence goes on from JBBGZY010001506.1 coordinate 216,741, forward strand.
ATAAATATTGGGACATGTTACACTGACACATATCTGAACATGAATGCCATTATCAGGGTGAAATACGGGACATCTGTTGTTGGGTATTGTTTACCTGTAGTACCTGTCTACAACATGCAGTTAGCAGGCTAGCATTTCATTTCACTAAGGAACATTGGAAAGCATTGCAGATGCACAGTCCTACCTGCAACCTACAGGACCATTTAGGTCAGAGGTCTCCAAACTTCCTAAACAAAGGGCCAGTTTACTGTCTTTCAGACTTTAGGAGGGCCGGACTAGGGCCAGTGGGAGTAGAAAATGTCCTGGCATGCAGAGGGAGGACTAATGCCCCATCGTTGGCATCAGTGGAAAGAATTGTTCCCCATCATTGTTGTCAGTGAAAGGAATTGTGCCCCATCATTGGCATCAAAGAAAGGAATTGTGCCCATCATGTCAGTAGAGCAGTGGACGGTGTCAGTAGAGCAGTGGACGGTGTCAGTAGGGCAGTGGACAGTGTCAGTAGGGCAGTGGACGGTGTCAGTAGAGCAGTGGATGGTGTCAGTAGGGCAGTGGACGGTGTCAGTAGAGCAGTGGATGGTGTCAGTAGAGCAGTGGATGGTGTCAGTAGAGCAGTGGACGGTGTCAGTAGAGCAGTGGACGGTGTCAGTAGAGCAGTGGACGGTGTCAGTAGAGCAGAGGACGGTGTCAGTAGAGCAGTGGACGGTGTCAGTAGGGCAGTAAGGCGGTGTCAGTAGAGCAGTGGACGGTGTCAGTAGAGCAGTGGACGGTGTCAGTAGAGCAGAGGACGGTGTCAGTAGAGCAGTGGACGGTGTCAGTAGGGCAGTGGACAGTGTCAGTAGGGCAGTGGACGGTGTCAGTAGAGCAGAGGACGGTGTCAGTAGAGCAGTGGACGGTGTCAGTAGGGCAGTAAGGCGGTGTCAGTAGAGCAGTGGACGGTGTCAGTAGAGCAGTGGACGGTGTCAGTAGAGCAGAGGACGGTGTCAGTAGAGCAGTGGACGGTGTCAGTAGGGCAGTGGACGGTGTCAGTAGGGCAGTAAGGCGGTGTCAGTAGGGCAGTGGACGGTGTCAGTAGAGCAGTGGACGGTGTCAGTAGAGCAGTGGACGGTGTCAGTAGGGCAGTAAGGCGGTGTCAGTAGGGCAGTGGACGGTGTCAGTAGAGCAGTGGACGGTGTCAGTAGGGCAGTAAGGCGGTGTCAGTAGAGCAGTGGACGGTGTCAGTAGGGCAGTAAGGCGGTGTCAGTAAGGCAGTGGATGGTGTCAGTAGAACAGTGGACGGTGTCAGTAGGGCAGTGGATGGTGTCAGTAGAGCAGTGGATGGTGTCAGTAGAACAGTGGACGGTGTCAGTAGGGCAGTGGATGGTGTCAGTAGAGCAGTGGACCGTGTCAGTAGAGCAGTGGACGGTGTCAGTAGGGCAGTGGACGGTGTCAGTAGGGCAGTGGACGGTGTCAGTAGGGCAGTGGATGGTGTCAGTAGAGCAGTGGACGGTGTCAGTAGAGCAGTGGACGGTGTCAGTAGGGCAGTAAGGCGGTGTCAGTAGAGCAGTGGACAGTGTCAGTAGAACAGTGGACGGTGTCAGTAGGGCAGTGGACGGTGTCAGTAGAGCAGTGGATGGTGTCAGTAGGGCAGTGGACGGTGTCAGTAGAGCAGTGGACGGTGACAGTAGAGCAGTGGACGGTGTCAGTAGAGCAGTGGACGGTGTCAGTAGAGCAGTGGACGGTGTCAGTAGAGCAGTGGACGGTGTTAGTAGAGCAGTGGACGGTGTTAGTAGAGCAGTGGATGGTGTCAGTAGAGCAGTGGACGGTGTCAGTAGGGCAGTGGACGGTGTCAGTAGGGCAGTGGATGGTGTAAGTAGAGCAGTGGACGGTGTTAGTAGAGCAGTGGATGGTGTCAGTAGAGCAGTGGACGGTGTCAGTAGGGCAGTGGACGGTGTCAGTAGGGCAGTGGATGGTGTAAGTAGGGCAGTGGACGGTGTCAGTAGGGCAGTGGACGGTGTCAGTAGGGCAGTGGACGGTGTCAGTAGGGCAGTGGACGGTGTCAGTAGAGCAGTGGACGGTGTCAGTAGGGCAGTGGACGGTGTCAGTAGGGCAGTGAACAGTGTCAGTAGGGCAGTGGATGGTGTCAGTAGGGCAGTGGACGGTGTCAGTAGGGCAGTGGATGGTGTCAGTAGAACAGTGGACGGTGTCAGTAGGGCAGTGGATGGTGTCAGTAGAGCAGTGGATGGTGTCAGTAGAGCAGTGGACGGTGTCAGTAGGGCAGTGGACGGTGTCAGTAGGGCAGTGGACGGTGTCAGTAGGGCAGTGGATGGTGTCAGTAGAGCAGTGGACGGTGTCAGTAGAGCAGTGGACGGTGTCAGTAGGGCAGTAAGGCGGTGTCAGTAGAGCAGTGGACAGTGTCAGTAGAACAGTGGACGGTGTCAGTAGGGCAGTGGACGGTGTCAGTAGAGCAGTGGATGGTGTCAGTAGGGCAGTGGATGGTGTCAGTAGAGCAGTGGACGGTGTCAGTAGGGCAGTGGATGGTGTCAATAGGGCAGTGGATGGTGTCAGTAGAGCAGTGGACGGTGTCAGTAGGGCAGTGGATGGTGTCAGTAGGGCAGTGGATGGTGTCAGTAGGGCAGTGGACGGTGTCAGTAGGGCAGTGGACGGTGTCAGTAGAGCAGTGGATGGTGTCAGTAGGGCAGTGGACGGTGTCAGTAGAGCAGTGGACGGTGACAGTAGAGCAGTGGACGGTGTTAGTAGAGCAGTGGATGGTGTCAGTAGAGCAGTGGACGGTGTCAGTAGGGCAGTGGACGGTGTCAGTAGGGCAGTGGATGGTGTAAGTAGAGCAGTGGACGGTGTTAGTAGAGCAGTGGATGGTGTCAGTAGAGCAGTGGACGGTGTCAGTAGGGCAGTGGATGGTGTCAGTAGGGCAGTGGACGGTGTCAGTAGGGCAGTGGACGGTGTCAGTAGGGCAGTGGACGGTGTCAGTAGGGCAGTGGACGGTGTCAGTAGAGCAGTGGACGGTGTCAGTAGGGCAGTGGACGGTGTCAGTAGGGCAGTGGACGGTGTCAGTAGGGCAGTGGACGGTGTCAGTAGGGCAGTGGACAGTGTCAGTAGGGCAGTGGATGGTGTCAGTAGAGCAGTGGACGGTGTCAGTAGGGCAGTGGATGGTGTCAGTAGAGCAGTGGACGGTGTCAGTAGGGCAGAGGACGGTGTCAGTAGGGCAGTGGATGGTGTCAGTAGGGCAGTGGATGGTGTCAGTAGGGCAGTGGATGGTGTCAGTAAAGCAGTGGACGGTGTCAGTAGAGCAGTAGATGGTGTCAGTAGGGCAGTGGACGGTGTCAGTAGGGCAGTGGACGGTGTCAGTAGGGCAGTGGACGGTGTCAGTAGGGCAGTGGACGGTGTCAGTAGGGCAGTGGATGGTGTCAGTAGAGCAGTGGATGGTGTCAGTAGAGCAGTGGATGGTGTCAGTAGAGCAGTGGACGGTGTCAGTAGGGCAGTGGATGGTGTCAGTAGGGCAGTGGACGGTGTCAGTAGGGCAGTGGACGGTGTCAGTAGAGCAGTGGATGGTGTCAGTAGGGCAGTGGACGGTGTCAGTAGGGCAGTGGACGGTGTCAGTAGAGCAGTGGACGGTGTCAGTAGGGCAGTGGATGGTGTCAGTAGGGCAGGAAATGAGGCTCCTTCTGACTTTTTGCAGCTTCTAATGCACATTATGAGAAGCTCACAGTGTTCAGAAAAATCTGAAAAAGACAAAAGGCTCACAAGAAAAAGAATTATATTGAATCTTTCCGTCTTTGGAGGTCTCACCACGCTCCTCGCACACGTGTGTCATGATGAACGCGGAATCCTCCGATATCCCGTTATGTCTCTGTGTATACACACTGGAGGGATATGGAGCGATCTTGGCGACTTTTCTGTTTTTTTTACATAAATATTTTGTTCTGTATTCCTAACAATCAAAATCTGTATACAAATCAAGTCTTGTCACTTCTTTCATCAGCTTCAAACGCGCCACAAGTTTATTTTTCTTGTCGCAGTGTAAGAACGCTTTCATCTCACACAGCTATTCACTAACACTGCCAATGGCGGCAATTCTATCACTTATAGTGCAGAAATATATGCAATGTATCATGTCAGGTGTCCACGGAACCTTCTGTGAATGATATCTATAGACTGTATATATACGAATATGTTCTATGTATGCATTGGGAAAGCTCTGGCCTTGGGTACCCCTGGTTAGATTACACTCGCCATCGCAACACGTCATGCCCACTGTACTGTACTGTAAGGTACAGAAGTGCCTGGTGTAGTTCCCCAAATTACCCACTAGGTGTCTCCAAAGGTAGGGTCAGGAACCCTTGTAGTAAACCGTAGGCAAAGTAGTTGCCTAAGTCAGTGTTTCTCAACTCCAGTCCTCAAGGCGCCCCAACAGGTCATGTTTTCAGGCTTACCATTATTTTGCTCAGGTGATTTGATCAGTTTCACTGCCTTAGTAATTACCACAGCTGTTTCATCTGAGAGAAATCCTGAAAACATGACCTGTTGGGGCGCCTTGAGGACTGGAGTTGAGAAACACTGGCCTAAGTAGCTGCCAGAGTAGTGGTTGTCAACTTACAGAGTATAAGGGGCTTCAATTGTGAGCCCTGATACCTCCAAAGGGCCTCATGTAATACTTGAAATGTTACAAAAGATGGTCATTGACTGAGGACTTACTGAAGGAAATGGTCAGAGACTAAGTACTTACTGGAGGAAATGGTCAGAGACTGAGGGCTTACTGGAGGAAATGGTCAGAGACTGAGGGCTTACTGGAGGAAATGGTCAGAGAATGACTACTTACTGGAGGAAATGGTCTGAGACTGAGGACTTACTGGAGGAAATGGTCAGAGACTGAGGACTTACTGGAGAAAAAGGTCATAGACTGAGGATTTACTGTAGGAAATGGTCATAGACTGGCTACTTACTGGAGGAAATGGTCATAGACTGAGGGCTTACTGGAGGAAATGGTCAGAGACTGAGGACTTACTGGAGGAAATGGTCAGAGACTGAGCACTTACTGGAGGAAATGGTCAGAGACTGAGCACTTACTGGAGGAAATGGTCAGAGACTGAGTACTTACTGGAGGAAATGGTCAGAGACTGAGGGCTTACTGGAGGAAATGGTCAGAGACTGAGGACTTACTGGAGGAAATGGTCAGAGACTGAGCACTTACTGGAGGAAATGGTCAGAGACTGAGTACTTACTGGAGGAAATGGTCAGAGACTGAGCACTTACTGGAGGAAAAGGTCAGAGACTGAAGACTTACTGGAGGAAATGGTCAGAGACTGAGTACTTACTGGAGGAAATGGTCAGAGACTGAGTACTTACTGGAGGAAATGGTCATAGACTGAGGACTTATTGGAGGAAAAGGTCATAGACTGAGGACTCACTGGAGGAAATGGTCATAGACTGATGACTTACTGGAGGAAATGGTCAGAGACTGAGGACTCACTGGAGGAAATGGTCAGAGACTGAGCACTTACTGGAGGAAATGGTCAGAGACTGAGTACTTACTGGAGGAAATGGTCAGAGACTGAGCACTTACTGGAGGAAAAGGTCAGAGACTGAGTACTTACTGGAGGAAATGGTCAGAGACTGAGTATTTACTGGAGGAAATGGTCAAAGACTGGGGGCTTACTGGAGGAAATGGTCAGAGACTGAAGGCTTACTGGAGGAAATGGTCAGAGACTGAGTACTTACTGGAGGAAATGGTCAGAGACTGAGTACTTACTGGAGGAAATGGTCAGAGACTGGGCACTTACTGGAGGAAATGGTCAGAGACTGAGCACTTACTGGAGGAAAAGGTCAGAGACTGAGTACTTACTGGAGGAAATGGTCAGAGACTGAGTATTTACTGGAGGAAATGGTCAGAGACTGGGGGCTTACTGGAGGAAATGGTCAGAGACTGAAGGCTTACTGGAGGAAATGGTCAGAGACTGAATACTTACTGGAGTAAATGGTCAGAGACTGAGTACTTACTGGAGGAAATGGTCATAGACTGAGGACTTATTGGAGGAAAAGGTCATAGACTGAGGACTCACTGGAGGAAATGGTCATAGACTGATGACTTACTGGAGGAAATGGTCAGAGACTGAGGACTCACTGGAGGAAATGGTCAGAGACTGAAGACTCACTGGAGGAAATGGTCATAGACTAAGGACTCACTGGAGGAAATGGTCAGAGACTGAGGACTCACTGGAGGAAATGGTCAGAGACTGAAGACTCACTGGAGGAAATGGGCATAGACTGAGGACTTACTGGAGGAAAGGGTCATAGACTGAGGACTCACTGGAGGAAATGGTCATAGACTGAGTACTTACTGGAGGAAATGGTCAGAGACTGAGGACTTACTGGAGGAAAAGGTCGGAGACTGAGTACTTACTGGAGGAAACAGTCATAGACTGAGTACTGGAGGAAATGGTCATAGACTGAGGACTTACTGCAAGAAATGATCGGAGACTGAGGACTTACTGGAGGAAAAGGTCAGAGACTGAGGTCTTACAGTACATATACTGCAGTGGGGCGGCTTGTACCGGCACTGTAACGTATCTGTACGTCGGGGCTTTCTTCTGGGTCTGCACGCACCCGATAACTCGAGCTGTCATTCTCTGCAGCACAAGCCAATCAGCGATTTCCGCCCAATGATTTATGGTCGGGACCAGCTGATTGGCTGAGCGAATGACAGAAGAGAGCCCTGTGTTAATAAACAACACAGTGCTCTCGACTGACAGCAGCTATGTGCCGTAAAACTAGCACATTGCTCAGTAAAAACAGCACACAGTACAGACAATAAACATTGTTAGGCACACAGTTGCCCCTAAGGCCTCTTGCACATTGCAGCTTGAAAAAGTTCAGTACAGCTTATTTTTTTACTGAGCTAAAATACAGCCCATTAATTGTAATGTGCCTATGTACACAGGCGTGTAAACAAGCGCTGTGTACTCTTCGGTAAAAAAAATGAGAAAAATCTGCTTTTTTGGTCAGTAACTTACGTCTTATGCGTGCAAATACCAACAGACTGTCCATTGACATGGTCAACGTGGGAACAAGCTTCTGCGCATCCGTGGAAATGTGCGCGAAATTGTGCAAACGCATATGCGCAAAAATACATAAAACAATAAAAGTCTGAAAAAGTAGATGCTCCAATAGGAGTATCGTGTATAAGAGGCCTAAATGTTAACCCCTTCACAGCCAATGTCATTAGTACAGTGACAGTGTATATTATTAGCACTGATCACTATATTAATGTTACTGGTGATGTCAGTTTCAGTTAGTCAGTTTCCCCCAGTGTCAGTTAGTGTCAGATTGTCCGCTGTACTATCACAGTCACACTATAAGTCACTGATCCCCACCATTACTAGGATATATAAATAAAAAACTAACAATTCAAGTATCTATTCTATACCATGGTTTGTAATTTTTTTCTTGGATATGTTTTTATAGCAGAAAAAAAATTCTTCATATTGCTAAAAATAAGGAACCCAGTGGTGATCAAATGCCAATAAAAGAAGCTCTATTTGTGTGAAAAAAAATGATATACATTTAGTTTGGGTACAGTGTTGCTTGACCGCGCAATTACCAGTTAAAGTAACGCAGTGCCGAATAGCAAAAAATGGCCTGGTCATGAAGAGGGTAAAACCTTACGGAGCTGATTGATTCACCGAGATGGTGGACACCTGACCATCACACCTATCTATATGGCCAAAGTTATGTTGATGCCCCTCCAAAATGAGATGAGTTCAGGAATTTCCAGTAAGGGATATTTTTTTTTTTTTTGCTACATCATACAAAGATATTTTAGATAGTTGTACGCTTCCAATCTTCTGGTAACAATTTGGTGAAGGCCCTTTTCTGTTCCAGAATGACTGTGCCCCTGTTTACAAAGCCAGCTCCATAAAGATACAGATTGATGAGTTTAGTGGGGGGGAGACCGGAGTGTCCTGAACAGAAATCTCAAGCAAGTGTACATTTTCGTCAGCACACCATGGATCGTCAACTTTCGTCCAAAGGTTTCTTTTAATGAAAAAGATCACATCCCAAAGATATCTTTGGAATGTGACCTTTTTCATTAAAAGAAACCTTTGGACGAAAGTCAAGTTCTAGCCCATTTTTGTGGCTAGAACGTTCTAGAATATTCTCCACTCTTCTGGTAAGCCTTTCCATAAGATTTTGGGGGGGTGTCTGTGGGACTTTGTGAGCATTTGTGAAGTCAGGTACTGATGTTGGGTGAGAAGATCTGGTGTCCAAAGTTGTCTACTAGGGCTGAGGTCAGGTTTCTGTTCAGTCTGGTCAGTATTCCTATCGCACACGTTCCTGGCAAATATGGCTCATAAAATGGTGGGTGCTGCAGCGGTTACCAGTTGGGTCCTGGAAACTTCAAGCAAGTGGTACATTTTCGTCAGCACACCATGGATCGTCAACTTTCGTCCAAAGGTTTCTTTTAATGAAAAAGGTCACATCACAAAGAGGACCCAACTGGTAACCGCTGCAGCACCCACCATTTTATGAGCCACATTTGCCAGGAAAGTGTGCGATAGGAATATTAAGCAGACTGAACAAAAACCTGACCTCAGCCCTACTGAACAACTTTGGACACCAGATCTTCTCACCCAACATCAGTACCTGACTTCACAAATGCTCAGAAAGTCCCACAGACACCCCCCCAAAATCTTATGGAAAGCCTTCCCAGAAGAGTGGAGAACATTCTTGAATGTTCTAGCCACAAAAATGGGGGCTAACTCCATATTAATGTCCATGGGTTTGGAATGAGATGGCCAACAAACCCTTATGATCAGTTGATCATAAAGTGTATATCAGCAATTAACAAATATCAATAATCCATGTATCATCCATAATCAAAGTGTATGTAGAATGAATTACAAATGACAGAAGGTAGTTCACTACAACTCTTGAAACATCAGTTGCAGAAAATGACGAAAACATTGCAATACTCCAGATCCTTAATATTCTAATCCCCAACCCTTGTTCCCTGGTGTCTCTTATAGCCGGTACAATCCATCTCTAAAGCCTCGTACACACGATCGGGTTTTTCGGCAGGGAATTGTGCGATGACAGACTGTTGGCCTAAAATCCAACCGTTAGTACGCTCCTTCAGACAACTGTTGTCCAACTTTTCGCCAACAAATGTTGGATGGCAGGCTAGTAAATTTTCGTCAGGCAATGGTCTGTTGTAAGATTTTCCTATCGTGTGTGCAGAAGTCTGTCACACAATTTTTGATGTGACGTCATGCGACCGGTGAGAACCACGAGAGAACAAGTTGCACCGAAGTCGGAACAAAGTAGTGCAAAAACCTTTTCTTGGAGTCGCTGCGACTTGAGTCGCACTAATTAGAACGGAGACCATTGAAATACATGGATTTTGACTTGTCATGCGACTTCACATGTGTCAAGTCGCACAACAACTCGCAGTAGTGGAAGCAGAGCCTAATGCCCCGTACACACGGTTGGACTTTGTTCGGACATTCCGACAACAAAATCCATGGATTTTTTCCAACGGATGTTGGCTCAAACTTGTCTTGCATACACACGGTCACACAAAGTTGTCGGAAAATCCGATCATTCTGAACGTGGTGACATAAAACACGTACGTCGGGACTATAAACGGGGCAGTAGCCAATAGCTTTCATCTCTTTATTTATTCTGAGCATGCGTGGCACTTTGTCCGTCGGATTTGTGTACACACGATCGGAATTTCCGACAACGGATTTTGTTGTCGGAAATTTTTATATCCTGCTCTCAAACTTTGTGTGTCGGAAAATCCGATGGAAAATGTCCGATGGAGCCCACACACGGTCGGAATTTCCGACAACACGCTCCAATCGGACATTTTCCATCGGAAAATCCGACCGTGTGTACGGGGCATAAATCTCCTCCAATGTTTGCAGACATAGAGCAGCGCAGAGCTCCCATCTGATGACATGTATGGCATAAAAAAGATGTGTATAAGGAGGGAGGAGGGGGTGGGGGAGGGATAGCACCCTTGGGTGGCATGTTGCACCCCTGATTTCCAGTATTCTCTGCCAGTCTGCTGTGCCTGTCATATTTTGTTTAGAAGTCAAAGATAATGTCCTTTAAATTGCTGACAGTTTTCTATTATTTTAACAAATCTGGTGCCAGACCCGGTTACCTTCGTGGTCATTTTGGAAATATACAGATCATGTGACAGCCCTGTCATCCAGACTCTAAATGATAGAGAATGCTGGGGTTTGTAGTTCCTCAGCAGCTATATTGGTTGTCTAAGGAAAATGAAAATGTAACCCGAAAGCCTTCAAATTTCTTCATACTGATTATCATCACAAGCAAATGTTCTGATTACTTCTTCCCGGAGTCCCCAGAGGGAATTCTCCAATATTACATTTATATGATAAATAACATCTTTTCAAAGTTATTCTACAAAATATCACTGTTGGTGTGAAAGAAGATCTGCGAGGATTACATTATGTGTGGAAAGACAAAGAAACGTGACAATCGTTCTACAGATCTATAGACAAACTCACTTCATACTAAGATTAAAAAAAAACATCGGCTCTACAGACAGTGCCAGAGATGGATAGATAGAGATACATTGCTGGATAGATGGACTGATAGATAAATAAGGAACCCAGAGATAGATAGATAGATAGATAGATAGATAGATAGATAGATAGATAGATAGATAGATAGATAGATAGATAGATAGATAGATAGATAGATAGATAGATAGATAGATAGATAAAAAAGGAGACACATTGTTACATTGACAGATACTGTAGATAGAAGCATTGTTGGATGGATGGATAGATAGATAGATAGATAGATGGATAACCTTGTTGAATGGATTGATATATAAACTGATTGTTGAATAGATAGATAGATAGATAGATAGATAGATAGATAGATAGATAGATAGATAGATAGATAGATAGATAGATAGATAGATAGATGACACATGGATGGATGAATTAATAGATAGGTAGGTAGAAGGCACATTCATTGTTGGATGGATAGATGAATGGATGAATTGATAGATAAATAGGAGAGACACATTGTTACATTGATAGATACTGTAGATAGAAGCATTGTTGGATGGATAGATAGACTGATTGTTGGATAGATAGATAGATAGATAGATAGATAGATAGATAGATAGATAGATAGATAGATAGATAGATAGATAGATAGATAGATAGATAGATAGATAGATAGATAGATAGATAGATAGATGACACATCGTTGGATAGATGGATTAATTGAGAGATAAATAGGAGACACATTGGTACATGGATAGATACTGTAGATAGAAGCATTGTTGGATGGATAGATAGATCGATAGATAGATAGATGACACATTGTTGGATGGATGGATAGATAGGCACAATGACACCACAGACACGTGTCCTGCTATCTCAGCTCCCCATACAGCTCTGTATAGAAATCAATCATCTCCTATAAAACAAAACGATTCTAATATTCAATATTATTCGGATTTCCTTCGGGGACAATATTTAATCGGTTGAACCCTCCTGTCCCCAGATTCCCAGCATGCCATGTACAGCAGAGCTCAGGGTCAGTGTGGTACTTACAGAGGGTGAGGATGGTGGGGTCTCAGCCACAGAGGTCTCAGTCTGCGGAGTGACGGGACGTTCTCCAGGCTGGGAGAATCTCTGGGATTCAGGAACCGGCCCTCAGTTTACTTTGACTTTGACGTCAGCCGTTGCTCTCGCATCCTCTGCTAACTTTGGCTAAAGGAGGTCCTAAAATAATAGCTGTGTCTGGATTTAACCACATCAGCCTGACTGGTGCTGTCCCCAGCCTAGACTGCCGGAGTGTGGCTTCAATGTGAGAACAGCAGGGAAGTATTTACCACTTCATAATATAGTATACATTATCTGAGACTCATTACCTGTGTCATTCACTCCCACATTATACACACTCCTCTCCTAAAATACTGTGTGCTGGCGGGGGGCTCTGCTCCTTCCTCTATAACTCTCCTCTCCTGAAATACTCTGCTCTGCTGGAGGACTCTGCTCCTTCCTTTATAACTCTCCTCTCCTGAAATACTCTGCTCTGCTGGAGGACTCTGCTCCTTCCTCTATAGCTCTCCTCTCCTGAGATACTCTGCACTGTTGGAGGACTCTGCTCCTTCCTCTATAACTCTCCTCTCCTAAAATACTCTGCACTGCTGGAGGACTCTGCTCCTTCCTTTATAACTCTCCTCTCCTGAAATACTCTGCACTGCTGGAGGACTCTGCTCCTTCCTCTATAACTCTCCTCTCCTAAAATACTCTGCACTGCTGGAGGACTCTGCTCCTTCTTCTATAACTCTCCTCTCCTGAAATACTCTGCACTACTGGAGGACTCTGCTCCTTCCTCTATAACTCTCCTCTCCTGAAATACTCTGCTTTGCTGGAGGACTTTGCTCCTTCCTCTATAACTCTCCTCTCCTAAAATACTCTGCACTGCTGGAGGACTCTGCTCCTTCCTCTATAACTCTCCTCTCCTAAAATACTCTGCACTGCTGGAGGACTCTGCTCCTTCCTCTATAACTCTCCTCTCCTGAAATACTCTGCTCTGCTGGAGGACTCTGCTCCTTCCTCTATAACTCTCCCCTCCTGAAATACTCTGCTTTGCTGGAGGAGTTTGCTCCTTCCTCTATAACTCTCCTCTCCTGAAATACTCTGCTCTGCTGGGGGACTCTGCTCCTTCCTCTATAACTCTCCTCTCCTGAAATACTCTGCTCTGCTGGGGGACTCTGCTCCTTCCTCTATAACTCTCCTCTCCTGAGATACTCTGCACTACTGGAGGACTCTGCTCCTTCCTCTATAACTCTCCTCTCCTGAGATACTCTGCACTGCTGGAGGACTCTGCTCCTTCCTCTATAACTCTCCTCTCCTGAAATACTCTGCTCTGCTGGGGGACTCTGCTCCTTCCTCTATAACTCTCCTCTCCTAAAATACTCTGCACTGCTGGAGGACTCTGCTCCTTCCTCTATAACTCTCCCCTCCTGAAATACTCTGCTTTGCTGGAGGAGTTTGCTCCTTCCTCTATAACTCTCCTCTCCTGAAATACTCTGCTCTGCTGGGGGACTCTGCTCCTTCCTCTATAACTCTCCTCTCCTGAAATACTCTGCTCTGCTGGGGGACTCTGCTCCTTCCTCTATAACTCTCCTCTCCTGAAATACTCTGCTCTGCTGGGGGACTCTGCTCCTTCCTCTATAACTCTCCTCTCCTGAAATACTCTGCTCTGCTGGGGGACTCTGCTCCTTCCTCTATAACTCTCCTCTCCTGAAATATTCTGCACTGCTGGAGGACTCTGCTCCTTCCTCTATAACTCTCCTCTCCTGAGATACTCTGCACTGCTGGAGGACTCTGCTCCTTCCTCTATAACTCTCCTCTCCTGAGATACTCTGCACTGCTGGAGGACTCTGCTCCTTCCTCTATAACTCTTCTCTCCTGAGATACTCTGCACTACTGGAGGACTCTGCTCCTTCCTCTATAACTCTCCTCTCCTGAGATACTCTGCTCTGCTGGAGAACTCTGCTCCTTACTGGAATAGATTTGGATCTGACACAAAAAAACCCAGCATGGGGTTCCTGCAAGGGCGTATCTACCACGAGGAAAACAAGGTGTGGACAGGGGACTTATTGGAATTTGAAAGCCCCCTTTTACAAGGATACCCATGTGAATGAGTATGGGGTACATTGTACCCCTACTTATTCACCAGAAAAAGTGTCAAATAGAAATAGCATGCTTGGGTGGAGACGTCACTAGTTGACTCCTCCTCTTGGTTATTTATGACCTCACAGGCGGTGGAGCAGACAGTCGATGGGAGCCTTCGTCAGGGCCATATTTTTTTGGGTGGTCTGACAGTGCAGCGGGCGTCGTGATTGATGTTGGATCTGATTCAGGGGACTTTTTTTTTTTAATAAAGGATTTGTCAAAAACTGTGTGTTTTTATTTCTTTTTGACACTTTTTATGTTGAATGAGTAGGGGTAGAATGTACCCCATACTCATTCACTTAGTGGGGGCGATATCTGGGGGCCCCCTTGTTAAAGATGGGTCCCAGATCCTGATAAGTCCCTTGCCTGCAGACCCCCAGAACCACCTCCCAGGGTTGTGGGCAAGAGGCCCTAGTCCTCATCAAGCACCCCCCCCATGTTGAGGTCATGTGGCCTGGTATGGTTCAGGGGGGGGGGGGGGGCGCTCGCTTGTTTAGTATGAAGTTTGGGGGGACCCCACGGCATTTAAAAAAAAAATTTGGGCGAAGGGCCTGGTATGCATTGGGGGGGGGGACCCCACACTGTAATTTTTACATAATTTTTAATTGCTGGCATTTTTTTTTACATTCAGCTGTCAGCGGGGAACCCGCTAACAGCTGATGAGTCATCTGTTGTTAAGGACGTGGCGGTCGGCGTGCCAGATCAATGTTATAAATTACTGCATTAAAATATGCGGTATTTACAGCATTATCAAAACTTTCTTGCAATAGTTATTTACCGCACAATTCTTAGTGAATTGAACATTTACACATTTGTTTCCCCATGAATTATTTTACCGCATTTTTTCAGTGTTATTTAACTCTTAGTGAATTGACCCCAATGTAGCAAAAATGATGTTGCTGTATCATAATACTTATTGGCACTATTCTGCCAGCGTCAGTTTACACAGGAGCAATGGATTCTGCTCCTGTGATACACAGCAAGTGTAAGTTATCAAAATGCAGCCAGAATTAGCAGATAATTGTGGCCACAGAGCTGCAGGGCAGGCCCCGGAGCAGGGTATACGATGTACAACCAAAGTTTGGAGATGAAGTCCACAAGTGGTTAAAGTGGTTGTAAACTCTTACATACACCCAGTGAAGCGACTGGCCTCAGGTGATAAACAGAGATGAAACAAATCCTCCTACATAAGTTGTACCTGTTTATCTGCAGCCGTTTGTCCCCTACATCCATTTAAAATGCAGAATTTACCCACTTGCCGACCACAATACGTATATATACGATGCGGTTTGCAGGTGGTTCACCAGGGTTATGGATGAAGATATCAGCCATAACCCCGCTGTTTTGTTTTTCAGCCAGCGGCTGGCTTTCTCAAGTGGTCTCATTAGCCGCTGGAACGCTTTCAGAGTGGACGTCCCCTCCCCCCCCCCCGCACCCTCCCATCACTCGCCGGTGTTTCTTGGGCTTACCGATTTTACCAGCGAGCCTCAGAAACGATCTGTGGCAGGCTGGTCACAGAGGCGAGGAGAGAACAGATCATCGCTGATCTCCTCTATGGCCTTGGAGGACCGGAGCGACGTCATGATGTCTCTTCCGGTCTAGGGTGGAAGTAAACAATCTTTTATTTTATTTTTAAAGCAAAAGATCAAATTATTTTTTCTTTTTTTTATTATTATTAATATCTTTTTATTTTAAAGGTAAAGAAGAGATTTTGGGTCTTTTTGACCCCAGATCTCTCTATAAAGGGAACCTGTCATCCTTATTTCTATTACAAGAGATGTTTAATGTCCCTTTAATTTTTTTTAATCACTTTAATTCCCATTACAAGGAATGGAAACATCCCTTGTAATGGGAATAAAAGTGATAAAAAAAATTAAAGAGACAGTGTAAAAAAAAAAAATGTAATAAATAAGGAAAAGAAACCCCATAGACGTAGGTCGAACACACATATGTAAACAGTGTTCGCACCACACATGTGAGGTATCGTCGCGAATGTTAGAGCAAGAGCAATAATTCTAGCGCTATACCTCCTCTGTAACTCTAAACTCGTAACCTGTAAAAATGTTTAAAGTGTCGCCTATGGAGAGTTTTAAGTAAGTTTGTCGCTATTCCACGAATATATATATATTCAGTGGGGACGGAAAGTATTCAGACCCTCTTAAATTTTTCACTCTTTGTTATATTGCAGCCATTTGCTAAAATCATTTAAGTTCATTTTTTTCCTCTTTTTGCCGATTTATTAAAAAAGAAAAACTGAAATATCACATGGTCCTAAGTATTCAGACCCTTTGCTCAGTATTTAGTAGAAGCACCCTTTTGATCTAATACAGCCATGAGTCTTTTTGGGAAAGATGCAACAAGTTTTTCACACCTGGATTTGGGGATCCTCTGCCATTCCTCCTTGCAGATCCTCTCCAGTTCTGTCAGGTTGGATGGTAAACGTTGGTGGACGGCCATTTTTAGGTCTCTCCAGAGATGCTCAATTGGGTTTAAGTCAGGGCTCTGGCTGGGCCATTCAAGAACAGTCACGGAGTTGTTGTGAAGCCACTCCTTCATTATTTTAGCTGTGTGCTTAGGGTCATTGTCTTGTTGGAAGGTAAACCTTCGGCCCAGTCTGAGGTCCTGAGCACTCTGGAAAAGGTTTTTGTCGAGGATATCCCTGTACTTGGCCGCTTTCATCTTTCCCTCAATTGCAACCAGTTGTCCTGTCCCTGCAGCTGAAAAACACCCCCACAGCATGATGCTGCCACCACCATGCTTCACTGTTGGGACTGTATTGGACAGGTGATGAGCAATGCCTGGTTTTCTCCACACATACCGCTTAGAATTAAGGCCAAAAGTTCTATCTTGGTCTCATCAGACCAGAGAATTTTATTTCTCACTATCTTGGAGTCCTTCAGGTGTTTTTTTTAGCAAACTCCATGCGGGCTTTCATGTGTCTTGTACTGAGGAGAGGCTTCCCGTCGGGCCGCTCTGCCATAAAGCTCCAACTGGTGGAGGGCTGCAGTGATGGTTGACTTTCTACAACTTTCTCCTATCTCCCGACTGCATCTCTGGAGCTCAGCCACAGTGATCTTTGGGTTCTTCTATATCTCTCTCACCATGGCTCTTCTCCCCCGATAGCTCAGTTTGGCCGGACGGCCAGCTCTAGGAAGGGTTCTGGTCGTCCCAAACGTCTTCCATTTAAGGATTATGGAGGCCACTGTGCTCTTAGGAACCTTGAGTGCAGCAGAATTTTTTTTTACAACCTTTACCAGATCTGTGCCTTGCCACAACTCTGTCTCTGAGCTCTTCAGGCAGTTCCTTTGACCTCGTGATTCTCATTTGCTCTGACATGCACTGTGAGCTGTAAGGTCTTATATAGACAGGTGTGTGCCTTTCCTAATCAAGTCCAATCAGTATAATCAAACACAGCTGGACTCAAATGAAGATGTAGAACCATCTCAAGGATGATCAGAAGAAATGGACAGAACCTGAGTTAAATATATGAGTGTCACAGCAAAGGGTCTGAATACTTAGGACCATGTGATATTTCAGTTTTTCTTTTTTAATAAATCTGCAAAAATATCAACTATTCTGTGTTTTTCTGTCAATATGGGGTGCTGTGTGTACATTATTGAGGACAAGAACAGATCTGAGGCTGTCAATCATAGACTGTGCCCTCCCCTGTCACCATTTTTCTCTTGGTGTCAGGAAAACTTGTCAGAAGTGACTCATGCTGGTATCAGAGGAAGAAGGCAGCAGACAGAACTTACACGTTTAGTGCTCTGGATTGAGACAGTACACACTATAGAGGGACATGCTTTGTTCTTATTTCATGTCTGAGGTTTACAACAATTTTAAGTAATAGGAAGGAATACAATGTTACCGGCATACTTTAGGGGTTAGGTTAAAGAGTAATCTGAACTTACACTGGAGCCCCTCCCCATCGCACCTGGTCCCGCTAATCTGAAGTCAGGCGATCACCCTTTCTGACAGATCGTATAGCCACTTTACCAGTCCGGGGAATTTAAATCCCTGTGGCTTTCTCTCCTCTTCGCCTGCGGTGACAGGACGGGCTAGGCGGGTTCTGATTTGTCCGTGCCACCCATGTGACAATTAGATTGACCCTATTTGTACCTCCTTACGAGGTATGTTTGAAAAGCAGAGAGTAGCAATTATATCATGGTAAGAAGGCTTCTCTATCCCTAATACACTAGACAAAAGATATCTCCCATGGGGCTTTGTTGCAGCAAAAGAAACCACACAAATACAAATTGGTGTATAAAAAGTAAAAAACGTTTATTGAACAACAGGTTTAAAATTGGCTGGTCTAGACACTTCACGTCCTGATCTTGTACCATTCCTACAATATACATATACTGCAGGGATAATTATTAAAATAAATTGCATATCCACCAAGTCAACCTAACGCGTTTCAACTTATATAAAGTCTTCATCAGGTTAGAAGGAAGTAGAAGCAATCCTACATACATAAAAAAAGCAAAAGAAAATGCATAATGAAATTTATATAAAATTTTTACGAGGTATGTTTAGGTGATTAACCTGAAGGTATTTGTAAGCCCCGGACCGGTGAGGCAGCTATACGAGGTCTCCTAGTGGGTCGTCGCAGGGCTCCAGGTCAGCGGGACGGGGGGAGGATAAGAAGGGGGTCCAGTGAAAGTTCACCTTACAGATTTTTCTGTAAAGGTGAACTTACCCTTTAAGTGAAGACAGCCTGTAAAGCATATGAAGCATACCTGACTTTCAGGTAGCTTGTGTCTTAAAACCCTGGTACGTTGCAGGTTCTCTGGCAGATGCAGGTATCTGACAATTCTGGTTGTGTCAAATATGTGCATCTTAGCCATCTACTGTACTTTGGTTCCTCCCACCGGCTCATACATCCTGTTGTAATCCTGTTGATAGGGTACACTGATACATAGTGCTCACTTTTAGACATCGACCAACATGGTGCATACAAAGGGTTAGGACTTGGCCAGTGGGTTACCTATCAGGTAAGCAGGAGGCATGAAAAGGCTTATCCGTAGCCCAATGGCCAACTCAAGGAGTGAGCATGGCACCATAGATGCTAAATGCAAGGTCACAGCAGTGGCTTAGCATTGTTAGCCTGAAACAGGACATGTTTATGGGCGGGGGTCTAGCTGCGCCCATGCACGTGGGGTAATACCTCACCCAAAGTCATGCTCACCAATGCCCAGGACCAATGCCCAGGACCAGGTAGAGGTTGCAGTCATGTGAAGATTATCAAACATTAAGGCATTTCCCTGACTCAGAATGAGTTAATTGTGTGTAGTTATATTGTATGGAGTTCCACCATAAGATGTTTCTGTCCCAAGTAACTACACACTTGTGACTGATGTATGTGTTGCATTCAGAGGGACGAGCAGAGACTTTGTCCACTCCACCAGTCGACCTCTGTTATCTCACTCCCAGTAACATTATTGAGTCCCTCCAAGCACATAACAGGTCCCATGCACAGGGCTGGCGCTACCATAAGGCAGATTAATTAGCCGCCTTAGGGCACCAGATTGGGGGGGGGGACAGAAAAATCCAATCCCCAGCTTCTTGATTCAGATTTTTACAGTGCCGCAGACGTGTACATATCAAGGCCGCAATAGCCTATCACTTCCACGACCACCACTGTGATGTGCCATCTTTCCCCCTGCGTGACCCCCCCCCCCTGTCATGTCTACCGGGCTCCGCTATCCCATCTGCAAGTCCGGGGCTGTCATGGCAGGTGTAGCTGGGAAGGGTGGTGGGAACTCAATGGGCCTCTGTCCACTCAGCCTCCTTCCTGTACACAGATCAGGAAGTTATGTATATGACGTCACTTCCTGGACCGGAGCTGTCATTCCCCCGGATCAGTGCTGGGGGAAGCAGCTGATGGAACATTGGTCCCCTATGTGATAGCAAAAAAAGTTATGTAAAAATAAATAAAAACTAGACCAAAAATGTTTTAAGCATACAAGGAGAGAAGGAGCCCCCCCTCTACACACACACCCGTACCAACAAAAATGCGTGCGTTGGGGCACCTACGTATGAAAACAGCGATTGTCCTACACATGTTATATATCGGCACGCACGCCAGAGTGAGAACAATAATTCTAGCACCGGTGCTCCTGCGACCTGTAGGGCACAACCTCATCTTTTATATTTTATCCAAAAAAAATGACATAATAAATTGCATTAATGTGCCCAGAAATGAACTTTAATGTATTTTTTACTGAAATTTTGCCTTTCATAAACAGTTGCCCTAATGTTGTGTAATATAAAATATTAGAACTCCCAACATTTTATTCTCTAGGGTGTCTGCTTTAAAAAAAAAAAAAAATAATAATAATAATATTGGGCGGCACAGTGGTGTAGTGGGTAGCACTTTCACCTAGCAGTAAGAAGGGTCTCTGGTTCGAATCCCAACCACGGCACTACCTGCCTGGAGTTTGCATGTTCTCCCTGTGCCTGCGCGGGTTTCCTCCCACACTCCAAAAGACATGCTGGTAGGTTATTTGGATCCTGTCTAAATTGTCCCTATTATGTGAGTTAGGGACCTTAGATTGTAAGCTCCTTGCGGGTAGGGACTGATGTGAATGTACAATGTATATGTAAAGCGCTGCGTAAATTGACGGCACTATATAAGTACCTGAAATAAATAAATAAAATAATTAAAACAATTGCTCCAGGACTCAAGTGGACCCCTTCATTACACACTGCTGTTGTGGAGGAAGTAGTGAGAGGACGGTGGGGGTGGGATGCCAAAGTGCACCCTCGCCTAAGTAGACAAATACCCTTGCACCGGCCCTGCCCAATCATGCTCTTTAATGCTTTCCTTCCCATTCCTAGTGATCAGGCCTAAGATCTCCGTAATGCTAGCCTGCTCCCAGTGACCAGAGGAGACGGACAATTAGGGAGGGAGTCAGAGCACCAGTCATCAAACCAGGCACCACGCCAAATGACTGGTTGCTGTGGCTGTTCTTCCTTTCGGGTACCCATGGCAACTGCCTCTTCTTCTTTGCCTTGCAAGTTAACCTTTTGTCGTTGTGTTACACATAGTAGTCCATAGTCCTATTATAGTCCAAGGTTCTTTGGGATACGCCAGAACCCAACATGCACCACTGAAAAAAACTTCAGACCGGGATTAAGGCATTCGAAACGACCATGTATAACATCTAATAACGTCCTCGTCCTAACTACATCTAACTGCGCAAGGTAACCTGCACAGGTGAAGTCTCTATGGAAAAAGTTACTTTTTCGCAAAACTCGAAGGTAGAAGTCCATGTCCTTGGGGTGTCCTGATGAATCGGCACTCTTGGAAGTGGACCGCAGGTCCCAGCAAGCCTCTGTACGTGTCTTGTCCTTTCTTAAGCCCCCAAGCCCCTAGGATCTGGACCTCTTCTCTTTTATAATTCACGGGAGGGAGGCTGGACCCCAGAAAAAGCCATTCAGAGAAGGTGATAAAAACATTAATTCCTTTCCACTGACCTGGGCAGCCAAGTGCCAACTAAACATACAGTAGACCACCTACCTACATATTACTATTGGCAGGAGCTCCATGTAACAAACTTGCAACAGATTCACCAACAAAAGTTCTGTTTCACAAACATTACATGGAAACTGAAAATTGATCTTGGGTTTGCATACACTTTATTGGTTCTACTTATAAAGACAATTGCTGTGTGAACGTCTCAAGAATTCTGCCATGAGTAATCCTGAAAATGTGCCTATTATGTGTATTTCCTATGATTGTCAGGTCCATCAAGTGGCCACAATGTTGTACGTTCACAATTGAGGCATTTCAGAAAAATACAGCATTATGGCCACTAGCTGGAGTAGATGATCATAGGAGATGTATTAGGCAAATTATGGGATTATTATATTATTTATGCAATTCACATAGTGAATTTTTAATAAACAGACTGCTAAGTGTTAAGGATTAAGTGTTACCAGCGGTGGCGGCGGGATTTAACAGTTGAAGCAAATCTTCTTTTTATTTTTCTATCCCTTCAAAAAAAGTTGTCGAAGCTCCAGAGCTATCTTCTGTGTCCTCCTCCTTCCCGCGCTACAACTTGAAGGATTCCCTTCGTTATTTGGACTCACAAGTCACCAATGCAGACAACGGCAATCACGCCAATACATGGAGCTATTCTTTTCAGCATTAAGGGTTTGTTTTAGGATTTTGGTTAAATGTTCAGGCAGGCAGGTGTTAGCCCTGTTCACCTAACTAACCCTAAACCTGAACTTTGCCAATAACCCTTGTAAAGGTTTATAACCTAAATATATCATACTAATCATAGTGCTGAGCTGTTTTCATTGACAAAATGCAACGCTCCAACAAATATCTGTGCTCAAAAACCAGTGCTGAAATTTTTGGGATTGTCGCACTTTCTTCTCTATAAAAGGTGAATTTGCTTTTTACAGGAACATAACAAAAGGGCGAAAATAGCAATTTGCAGCTTTCCTGAGTGAAAGTGATCATGAAGCTGAGCCAAGGCCCAACAATTTCTGACGCTTCCTCCGGTGAAGGACGCTTTGAGGTTTCCTCGCAGTAAAGTTTCCAGAGGCAGCCGAAGTTAAGGAAGTCGTTTAACTGGGAGGAAATCAGGAGAAGAGAGAGAAATCCGGAAGGAGAGAAGGAAGCAGACAATGAGACGGAGAGGCAGAGAATAGGAGAGAGATGGAAAGACAGAAGGAGATGGAAATAGACACACAGAATATGAGAGACATCCGAGAGACATGTAGGGGAGACAGAGTTGGAAGGGGATGAAGACAGAATAGAAGAGGTGTGGAGGGAAGATAAAGAGAAGGAGATGGAGAGAGGCACACAGAGGGAGAAGGAGCGAGTGATACAGAGATATTAAGAGACATCAGAGACATAAAGGGAGATGGAGACAAGAGAAGAGAAGTAGAGAGAGACAGCGAATGGTAGAGACATGGGGAAAGACAGAGACAGAAGGGAAAGTAGAGACAGAGGATAGGAGAGAAATGGAGAAGAGACAAAAAGACAAATGGGAAAGGCAAGTAGAGATAGAGAATGGGAGGGCCATGGAGGGGAGACAGAAGGGAAAGTAGAGTGTGACCAAGAATAGAAGATACATTGAGGAGAGACAGAGAGAGAGAGAAGGTAAAGAAGAGAGAGACAGAGGAAAGGAGAGACATGGAGGAGAGACAGAGAGAGAGAAGGGAAGGTAGAGAGAGACAGAGAATAGAAAATACATGGAGGGGGGCCAGAGAGAGAGAGAGAAGGGAAAGTAGAGAGAGACTGAGAATAGGAGATACATGGAGGAGAGACAGAGAGAGAGAAGGTAAAGTAGAGAGAGACAGAGGAAAGGAGACACATGGAGGAGAGACAGAGAGAGAGAGAAGGGAAAGTAGAGAGAGAGAGAGAGAGAGAGAGAGAGAGAGAGAGAGAGAGAGAGAGAGAGAGAGAGAGAGAGAGAGAGAGAGAGAGAGAGAATAGGAGATACATGGAGGAGAGACAGAGAGAGAGAGAAGGGAAAGTAGAGAGAGACAGAGAATAGGAGATACATGGAGGAGAGACAGAGAGAGAGAGAAGGGAAAGTAGAGAGAGACAGAGAATAGGAAATACATGGAGGAGAGACAGAGAGAGAGAGAAGGGAAAGTAGAGAGAGACAGAGGAAAGGAGACACATGGAGGAGAGACAGAGAGAGAGAAGGGAAAGTAGAGAGAGACAGAGAATAGAAAACACATGGAGGGGGGACAGAGAGAGAGAAGGGGAAGTAGAGAGAGACAGAAAATAGGAAATACATGGAGGAGAGAGAGAGAAGGGAAAGCAAAGTGTGACCAAGAATAGGAGATACATGAAGGAGAGACAGAGAGAAAGAAGGGAAAGTAGAGAGAGACAGAGGAAAGGAAAGACATGGAGGGGAGACAGAGACAGAAGAGTATGTAGAGAAAGACATAGGAGATACACAGAGGAGAGACTGACAGAAGGCAAGTGGAGAGAGACGGAGAATGGGAGAGTCACGGAGGGGAGACAGAGACAGAAGGCAAAGTAGAGAGACACACAGAATAGGAGATACATGGAGGAGAGACAGAGACAAAAGGGAAGTAGAGAGAGACAGAGAAAAGTAAAGACACGAAGGAGGAAAAGAGACAGAAGGGAAGAAGAGAAAGAGAATAGTAGAGACATGGGAGGGAGACAGTTTCAGAAGGAAATGGAAAGAGAACCAGAGAAATATAGAGGTGAGACAAAGACAGAAGGGAAAGCAGAGACAGAGAACAGCAGAAACATGGAGGAAAAGCAGAGACAGAAGGCAAGTAGAGAGACAGAGAATAGGAGATAGTAATACATAAAAGGGAAGCAGAGAGTAAAGCTGGCCACACACTATACAATTTTTATGTTCAATTTCCTTTAGATTTACCTTCAACTATGTAGTACAAAGGCCCTCTTGAGTGCATACAAATAAAAAGTGTTTAGGTTTGACCTCATATTATATGGTTTTCCTAAACCTGAGAGCATATTAAACAAGAAAATTGAATAATGTATGACCAGCCTTAGAGTCAGTGAGGGAGGGGGGATAGATAGATAGATAGATAGATAGATAGATAGATAGATAGATAGATAGATAGATAGATAGATAGATAGATAGATAGATAGATAGATAGATAGATAGATAGATAGATAGATAGATAGATAGATAGATAGATAGATAGATAGTTCTAATAAATAAGAGAAAGGCTTTTATCGTTTAAAGTTACTGTGTTGGCATTTGTAGGTACAACATACCCGCTAAACAAAATTGGATATATTTACCTTTGCAGTGGCCCATTTCTTGAAAAATTGCCACTTCACTGCTCACTGTCCTCGGTAAGTTTTCAACCAGTCAGATGGGTCAATATCTGCTCTGTCCGCGGCTTTCTTCTTTCTCCTGTTGGCTCATACGTCATGTTACTATTCGTTTTTTTTACATCTTTGAGAAATTGTCATGGACTCTAATGTCTGGTTTTATGTATTGGGAGCTGTTTTAAAAAAACCTTAACAACAAAAACTTTTAGGTATATTTTTTTGTTGTTTACAAACTGTTATTGAAAAAGAATGTATCATACAAGCATAGAAGCATACAGTGAATGCATACCAAAAAATAGCGGAAAAGATCTGTGAATTCATACATCAAGTTCCATTATTAACAACAGAAATAGTACAAAATGAAAATAAAGAACAATCAAATGGACCTGATTTCAAAATTATAGTAAAATATAGGTATATCTTATGTAGAGTAACATATACTGTACACCGGGAGCCAGAAAGATGATAAGGCAACCAAACTTTAGTACATTATTGCCACAGAAAGGCAATACAGGAATTATGGGTTCCACTTAGCATCAAAGTCAGCTTTAGAATCCTGCATTGGATGGAAAAGGACCTGGGGGTCCTAGTAGATGATAGGCTCAACAATTACATGCAATGCCAAGCTGCTGCTAACAAAGCAAACAGAATATTGGCATTAAAAAGGGGATCAACTCCAGAGATAAAACGATAATTCTCCCGCTCTACAAGACTCTGGTCCAGCCGCACCTGGAGAATGCTGTCCAGTTCTGGGCACCAGTCCTCAGGAAGGATGTACTGGAAATGGAGCGAGTACAAAGAAGGGCAACAAAGCTAATAAAGGGTCTGGAGGATCTTAGTTATGAGGAAAGGTTGCGAGCACTGAACTTATTCTCTCTGGAGAAGAGACGCTTGAGAGGGGATATGATTTCAATATACAAATACTGTACTGGTGACCCCACAATAGGGATAAAACTTTTTCATGGAAGGCAGTTTAACAAGACTCGTGGCCATTTATTAAAATTAGAAGAAAAGAGGTTTAACCTTAAACTATGTAGAGGGTTCTTTACTGTTAGAGCGGCAAGGGTGTGGAATTCCCCTCCACAGGCGGTGGTCTCAGCGGGGAGCATCAATAGCTTCAAGAAACTATTAGATAAGCATCTTAATGACCGCAACATACAGGGGTATACAATGTAATACTGACATATAATCACACACATAGGTTGGACTTGATGGACTTGTGTCTTTTTTCAACCTCACCTACTATGTAACTATGAATGGTGAGCAATATTTGTTCAATCAACGTGATTGCATCCATTCTGGATAGGACTTGCAGGAATTTGACATCAGAACATGTATTTTTAATGTTCTATTTATAAACCTTATAAACAAATTAGTTTCAGTTTTGAAACTGGAAGAGGTGAACAAGACTACCTTGGTATCTGTGCCCTACCTGCCCCAAAGGAGAAGTATGGCCAAAGCTTCTTTGGCTTTATTTATCCTATGGATCATAGGAGTGCAGTTCATCTGTTTTAGCGCACAGTTGGCTGATGTCAGAGCCTGAGCCAGTCACTCCCTCCCCCTCCACACCCAGTGTTCCAGTGAGCACCGGAGGGGCAGAGCAGTGAGCCGCTGACTGCAAGTCATGGCTCTATGCTCAGAGCGAAGGTGAGAACTGAGCGATCAGCAGTCTTTAATTGCTCAATTTTCAGTGCAAAGATGGTGGGGGACTGATGAAGCATATATCCATATATTCTATATCCATAGTTGGTTGTTTAAAACAGTGGGGAGCCTCTTTGCATTCATGCACACTGCAGAACTGCTACTACCCTGTTTCCCCAAAAGTAATACCTAGCGTGATTGTCAGTGATGGCTGCAATATAAACCCTACCCCCCAAATAAGCCCTACCCTGTTTCCCTGAAAAAAAGCCCTACCCTGAAAATAAGACCTACAATGACTTTAACTAGGGCTTATTTAGGGGGTAGGGCTTATATTGCAGCCATCACCGACGATCACGCTAGGTCTTATTTTCGGGGAAACAGGGTAGTGGTGTTCAATAAAGCTAATATGCATGAACATAATGAGCAATAAAGCTAATACACAGGTACATAATGAGCACAGTCTGTGACTTGAAAGATCTGGAGGCATCTACTGTACATAAACCCATGGGGAATGGAAAGGATGTAGGTACCCTATATTACCAAAAGTATTGGGACGCCTGCCTTTACACACACATGAACTTTAATGGCATCCCAGTCTTAGTCCGTAGGGTTCAATATTGAGTTGGCCCACCCTTTGCAGCTATAACAACAACAATGAATTAGAGTGGAGACGGTGAGCCAGGCCTTCTCGTCCACATCAGCGCCTGACCTCACAAATGCGCTTCTGGAAGAATGGTCAAACATTCCCATAGACACACTCCTAAACCTTGTGGACAGCCTTCCCAGAAGAGTTGAAGCTGTTATAGCTGCAAAGGGTGGGCCAACTCAATATTAAACCCTACGGACTAAGACAGGGATGCCATTAAAGTTCATATTCATATGAAGATGAAAGAGGTGGTTTCAGCATTAGTTGCTGTAGAATAATGGTATCTAATCAGGAAGATAACCATGGATCTCCAGAGTTGTGGCCCTCAGACCCATAACTCCATTATGGTCCAGCCAGAGTTGACATGTTTTTAATGTCCCTCTAGTGTCACTTTTCAGTCAGTAAGTCTAAAATTCTGCCAGAGGTTCGGCTTTCTGATGAGTTACATCGACTTTCTCATCAGTTACATGCTATATGGGTCCAGGTAGCCATTGCCATATGGTGGACCAGTTTGTGAGAGGGGAATCCCATCCTTGTGCGTTTGTCACCCAGAAGGAGAACTGAAGGGTCTATTGGGATGGTTTTAGAAAAAAAAAAACGTGAAGAAATCTGTTAATCTTGATCAAAATAGAACAGAAACCTATCGGCAGGACTACCAAATGTGAAGTTCACTGCCAGCTTCAGAGCAACTTCTGGAACACATTACAAGGAGACTTTCATTGGTTTGGTGAACCCTGTTAGGGATCATGCAGATCTTGTGAAAGATCATAACAGAAGGTTTAATGAATTCATGTGCCTAAATGATTTCTTACGGTTAGCATTTTGCAACAATTCTGCTACTGGGAGTTTGGTATATGACATATACGGTAATAAATGGATTGGGAAATACGGTCAATATAGGTAATTAAATACCGTTCATGGCTTATCCACTCACTTAAAAATATAGGTGGGTCTCTATGGCATATGAAAACAATTGAAAAAAAAACACAAAGATCGCCTCAAAAGGGGATGCAATCCAAAGTGCCACTTTAAAGAGCCTCAGGGATCTAGCAATGAATAATGTGCAAAATAGAGAAATATAAAAATATATAAAGTTTATTAAAAAAACACCAATACATAGAAAACACTCAAAGGAATTAAACCTTCCACCATTAAAAGAAAAGACAACGTTGTCTATGGTAAAAACGTCTAGACACCACTCAGACATCCATACATATCCATGCATCAAACATAACTGGATGATAAAGTGATTAAACAATCCGGTATGGAATGAATTGAATTCACATCAAAGAGGTGATGGACATAGCTTACAAAGAGGGGTCATCTAAATGCCAATATTGGATGTGTAACTAGGTAAACCCGATATGATGATAACACCTCATGGGCAATGTGACACCCCTTGTGCAGAAATCGATCAGAAGTCTGTCCCACGGATGCACAGCATGAAGAGCATGTATGAGTGTGGACCTGAAGGCAGGCAAAGGTGTATAAAGAAAGTCAGTCGCATGTATGATAAGCCCTGAGGCTAATAAAGATGACAGATGAAAAGCGGATAACTAGCTATGCATAGTTACGTCTTCCTTGAAGGAGATGGCAGGATCCCTGGATACATCCAGTGACTTTCCAGCTGCACACGGCTTTCCAACACTATGTGCCTTCTATCAAAATGCAGAGGTTCACCTTGCTGGGATGTATGACTTCCGTGCTGGTAAGTAGTTCCTCCCTGAATAGGCAGGATTTGCAATTCAGAGGTTGATACACCTTCCTTCACAAGCTGAGTGGATGGTCACTCATGTATGCCCAAGACCTTCGTGAGATCTCGTATGGCAAACCAGGGGCACCGCACGGTGTCAAAAGCTTCAGGGGCATGGTGTCTTGGTCCGTCCAGGCTGTGGTGAGAGCAGGCGGAAGCGTGAAGTGGTGTCAGACGTGCAAAAGCATGACGCCAACGCGTTTCGCTGGGGCACCCCAGCTTCGTCGGGACCTCAATTTGGTATAGGCACTGCTATGGTCCTGTTCCCACCTAACTATTATAGAGTCTTTGGAAAAATTGAGAAGATGAAAGTAAAGCATGTTGTAGAGAGAGATGTGGATACAAGTCTCAAAGGTACGTAGTATTATGCCGCGTACACACGAGCGGACTTTACGACAGACTTTGCCCGGGGTACTTTTTGACGGACTTTCCGAATGAACGGACTTGCCTACACACAATCCACCAAGGTCCGTTGAATTCGTACGTGATGACGTACACCGGACTAAAACAAGGAAGTTCATAGCCAGTAGCCAATAGCTGCCCTAGCTTGGCTTTTTGTCCGTCCAACTAGCATACAGACGACCGGACTTTTCGACCGGACTCGAGTTCGACAGATAGATTTAAAACATGTTTCAAGTCTAAGTCCGTCCAACTTTTGAGAAAACAAAGTCCGCTGGAGCCCACACACGATCGAATTGTTCGACGAAATCTCAAAAAGTCTGCCGTAAAGTCCGCTCGTGTGTACGCGGCATTACTTTTTAGTGAGTTCTGCATGACTTGAAGAAGTGCAGTATCTGCAGTATTGTCCTTTGGGTGAAGAACTGAGAATTATTAATCTCTAGTGAGATCATGTTTTGAATTATCATTGCAATGTAGACCCTAAAGTAGTGTTTGACTTTCAGACCCTTAAATGCTTGCGCATACAACAAATTTCTGGTGCTACAACCCAAATAAATAGAGAGATATACAAACAAGTGGCCACTGCCCCCACCTATAACTGGTCTATTGCAGCAAGGAGCGATGTATGTCAAACAAATACAAGGAGATTTCCAAGCTCAAACTCACCAACCAGCCAGCGACCAACCAAATTGACCTATCTAACAATATGCATTAAATTTATTCTGCACACATTTGCAAAATTACATGCGTAAAGCTACAGGCCCCGTCGAGGCACCCTGGTACCTGTAGTCCCTAACTCTAACTTCTGACTCTCCACAATGGGAGCACATGCATTTTAATAGATAGGTGAGGACAGGTGGCCTAGAAGGAGGAATGAAGAGCTATTCCTGGGCAGTCGATTGCATTATGAGCAGTCGCAAGCTGAAAACATAATATTGAGAAAAGCGATCCGCTCTTAAAAAGTTTATTGGTTCTCCATAAAAGACAAAACAAGGTGAACAAGGCAGACAAGGCTGAACCGTGTTAACAACTGCTGCATGTAATTGTGTCTTTTATGGAGAACTAATACATTTTGAATATTTTTAAGAGCAAGTTAGAAATTGCTTTTTTAAATTAAATGCTTGTTTTATGATATTTTTGTATTGTTTCTACTGCCAAACATTTTTGTTTAGTTTTAGATACAGTAGTGAAGTTTTTTTTTTTTTTGCTGTCTGTGTCCCTGCTGAGCAGATTTGTTCTCTTTCTTTGTTCTGGGGACTATTGTCAAAGGAAGGCAAATCCAAAATTGTACTATTGTTATCATAACAGGAAGTGAGGGAATATTTTCCAATGGACAAATGTCTAAGGGCGTTTGAATTTTTTTGTTCAGCCTCCAAACGCCCCTCTATGTTAGCCTGTGTGGCCAGGCACGGTAGAGCAGCATTTGAGCAGAAAAACCGATTGACGCACCCAAACACGTGTTTGTTCATTCATTCCAATGGCCACCATAAATTAACATTTTGGCCAATGGAATCCATTAACACTTAAATGCCCCGTACACACGGTCGGATTTTCCGACAGAAAATGTGTGATAGGACCTTGTTGTCGGAAATTCCTCCATCACACATTTTCCATCGGATTTTCCGACACACAAAGTTTGAGAGCAGGATATAAAATTTTCCGACAACAAAATCCGTTGTCGGAAATTCCGATCGTGTGTACACAAATCCGACGCACAAAGTGCCACGCATGCTCAGAATAAATTGAGAGACGAAAGCTATTGGCTACTGCCCCGTTTATAGTCCCGACGTACGTGTTTTACGTCACCGTGTTCAGAATGATCGGATTTTCCGACAACTTTGTGTGACCGTGTGTATGCAAGACAAGTTTGAGCCAACATCCGTCAGAAAAAATCCTAGGATTTTGTTGTCGGAATGTACGATCAATGTCCGACCGTGTGTACGGGGCATAACACTTGATGCATCTAAATATACGTGCAAAACGCAGCATAGGTGCTTTTTAAACATCTATTCCCCTGCCAGGAGAAGCTGCAGTCAGAGGAGCGGGGCAAATGCCCCATATGCATGAGGCCTAAGGGCTTGTTCAAAATTGTCCATTGAGCGGCCTTATTTTGCACACCACCACACATGTATGGTGTGAACAATGTTCAGTGGTGTGCAGAAAAAATGCAGCTCAAGGGACATGGTGTGAACAAGTCCTAAGAGGAGATTTCCCCTCAATATGGAGAGACTTTCTTTCATTTCCTGTAGTATCTCCAGGGCAAGAAGTGAAGGGAAATCCACCCAAGTGGGACCCTTAAAAAACAAAAAACGGACAAAAGTTTTGACTGGTCCATATTATATCCACACTAAAAAAAAGTTTTGTCTATAGATGCTATTTAAATATATAGGCTAAAGGGGTTGTAAACTCTCGTGTTTTTTCACCTTAATGCATCCTATGCATTAAGGTGAAAAAACACCTGGCAGTCACCGCCCCCCCCCCCCCCCCGTTTTACTTACCTGAGCCCCTTCATTCAGTCGGCGGAGATGCGCTGGCTCCTTCTCCATGGGCTCCCGACTCTTGAATGGATAGATTTATAGCAGCACAGCCATATGGCTCCCGTTGCTGTCAATCAAATACAATGACGCGGGCGCCGGTGGGGCGGGGCCGAGTCCGGCATTCTGTGTCTATAGACGCAAATGCTGGACTCAGGTGCTCGCCCGCAAGGTAACCCCATCGGGGAAGCACATCTCAGAGGGGATTATCTAATGCGGGGAGGAGCCGTGAGAGCTGCGGGGGGACCCCAGAAGAGCAGGTTTAGGGCCACTCTGTGCAAAACGAGCTGCACAGTGGAGGTAAGTATGATATGTTTGTTATTTAAAAAAATAAAATACCCTTACAATCACTTTAATATATTGATGATTAGCATCTTGATGGAGCTTTGTACAGTGCATCCGGAAATATGAAAATATAGGAAAAACACTCCTATGGCCACATCCGTATGGGAATTTGGTAAAAAGGAAAAATAGAGCAAAAAAGTAGCCCAAAGGTCGGAATTTAGGGGCACGGTGAACAGTAGAGGATACAAAAATTTCAATTTTTATTTATAACGGTACATGGTACAAAAAAGCAAAAAAAGTTAAAGAATTAAAAACATATATATAATACATGACAAAAAATAAACATGCATAGTATATAGTAGTGAACCCTTGTGCGTCAACGCGTTTTGCTGTCTAGCTTCATCAGGACACACTCAGGGATTGTTGGAGAAAAACAGGTCTCGCTATCTAAAATAAAACACATAGCTAAGACTTCATATAGTAACAACATATGTTAAAAATGGATCATCATCCTATCTGAACGACATGCATGGCACGCAGATGGAAATACCTTGCAAAGGGGTCCATGAAAGATAGTCTCACCCACAAACCTTCAAGTATTCTCATCTATTAGTATTTCAAGTATTTGGATATTCATAAAAGGGAGCCAGCTAGAACAATTCATATAATGACACAAGTCATTAAGAAAACATAAAGATATTCCAAGTATTCAAACAGAAAATAATATGCAATATATATGATGAAGTAAAAAGATACTCACTGGCTCAGAGTGCCACATGGTAACTATATTGTCAATATTATCAACTGGAAAACCACAAGGAAGAGAATATGGGGGGAGGGTGGGGGTGATATGAATTTGGACACTCACTCTGGACAGTCAGAGACCTGAGTAGCATAAACATATATTTAAATTTAAAGCCAGTTCCAGTACCATTCTTTGCCAATGTGGAGCATTCTACATTGGCAAAACCTTTAGACCTTTTTGGAAAAGGATGAAAGACCACATGTTATATGCTACAGGTGGTCTGCTCAACAAGGCCATTGGCTATCATGTGGCCTTTAAACACATATATAGTCCCCATGTCTTCAGATTTGCCGCCCTTGATAGGGTCTATCAAGACCCACGAGGGGGCAATTTTGACCAAAGGGCTCTACAGAAAGAAAGCCAATGGGTATATAATCTACAGGCCACATCATTCCCGGGCCTAAATGATGTGTTGAGTTTTAGACATTTCCTATAGCGAGGTGCTTATATACTCATTTTCCACATATTCATGTTTAGGAAATATTTTTGTGATCCGTTCTTGTTTTTGATCAGTGTTTAACCTTTTTCCCATTTTTTTGACCCTTTGTGTCCTTTTTAGTGCAAATGCCAAGATATTAACTCATAATAGGGGTATTGTTCCTTTTTTTTTTTGAAAATTAATATATGAGAATATATGTAATATTCAGCTTACCAAGCTTTACAATATGTTTACGGTATAAACTCTTGGACAGTGATTTATGTGTGTATTTTTTGATCATACATTTATGATGGTGGTGAGCGTGTGGATCTCTGTGGGGGATATGCTGGACGGACCTGTTCATCATGGTAAGTACAGGCAAGACTTTTTACAATTTGCTTATACAGCCTTACATGCACTATATTCATATACTATATTACTCTCTTTTTTCTTTAGATGGTCTTGAGGGTTTGCTAAACTTGATCTGACTGCGCATCTGCTTTGCTTGATTGCAGCTTGGGCTCCCTGCTTTAGGCTGGGTTCACACTGGTGCGACACGACAGCCGTCCTACTTTGGATCCGACTTTGCCCTGCGACATGAAGCCGGTATGTGTCCGACTTTCAATGAACGGGGATCCGACTTGGATCCCCGCCAATGCCGGCACTGTGTTTGGTATGAATCTTTAGGGGGAACTCCGCGCCAAATTTTAAATAAAAAACCGGCATGGGTTCCCCCTCCAAGAGCATACCAGGCCCTTGGGTCTGGTATGGACCTTAAGGGGAACCCCCTACGCCGATAAAAACGGCGTGGGGGTCCCCCCCAATCCATACCAGACCCTTATCCGAGCACGCAGCCCGGCCGGACAGAAATGGGGTTGAGCGCCCCCCCTCCTGAACCGTACCAGGCCGCATGCCCTCAACATGGGGGGGTTGGTGCCTTGGGGGAGGGGGGCGCGCTGCGGCCACCCCACCCCAAAGCACCCTGTCCCCATGTTGATGAGGACAAGGGCCTCTTCCCGACAACCCTGGCCGTTGGTTGTCGGGGGGCTTATCGGAATCCGGGAGCCCCCTTTAATAAGGGGGCCCCCAGATCCCGGCCCCCCACCCTATGTGAATGAGTATGGGGTACATCGTACCCCTACCCATTCACCTAGGGAAAAAGTGTCAATTTAAAAAAAAACACTACACAGATTTTTAAAGCATTTTATTAGACAGCTCCGGGGTCTTCTTCCGACTTCGGGGGTCTCTCCGGTTCTTCTCCACGCTCTCCGGATCTTCTGCCGGACTCCTCCGCTCTCTTCTGCTCTTTTGCCGCTCTTTTGCTAAAGAGGAGGAGCCCGGTCTTCGGTCTTCTGCCCTCTTCTCTTCTTCTGATGTTGACACGATGCTCTCTCCGGCTAGAATGCTCTCTGTGCGCTCTGCTCTGACTTATATAGGCGGTGACCCCGCCCCCTTATGCCGTCACAGTCCCTGGGCATGCTGGGACTATGACGGCATAAGGGGGCGTGGTCATCGGGTGATGACCACGCCCCCTAAAACGTCACAGTCCCAGCATGCCCAGGGACTGTGACGGCATAAGGGGGCGTGGTCACCACCTATATAAGTCAGAGCGGAGCGCTCAGAGTGCATTCCAGCCCCAGAGAGCGTCGTGTCAACATCAGGAGAAGAGGGCAGAAGGCAGAAGATTGAAGACCGGGCTCCTTCGCTATAGCAAAAGAGCAGAAAATAGCGGAGGAGCCCGGCAGAAGATCCGGAGAGCGCAGAGAAGAACCGGAGAGACCCCCGAAGAGAAGAAGGCAGCAGACCGGGCTCCTCCGCTATGGCAAAAGAGCAGAAAATAGCGGAGGAGCCCGGCAGAAGACCCGGAGAGCGCGGAGAAGAACCGGAGAGACCCCCGAAGTCGGCAGAAGACCCCCGGAGCTGTCTAATAAATTACTTTAAAAATCTGTGTAGTGTTTTTTTTTAAATTGACACTTTTTCCCTAGGTGAATGGGTAGGGGTTCGATGTACCCCATACTCATTCACATAGGGTGGGGGGCCGGGATCTGGGGGCCCCCTTATTAAAGGGGGCTCCCGGATTCCGATAAGCCCCCCGCCCGCAGACCCCGACAACCAACGGCCAGGGTTGTCGGGAAGAGGCCCTTGTCCTCATCAACATGGGGACAAGGTGCTTTGGGGTGGGGGGGCCGCAGCGCGCCCCCCTCCCCCAAGGCAACAACCCCCCCATGTTGAGGGCATGCGGCCTGGTACGGTTCAGGAGGGGGGGGGGGCGCTCGCTCGTCCCCACCCCCATTCCTGTCCGGCCAGGCTGCGTGCTCGGATAAGGGTCTGGTATGGATTGGGGGGACCCCCCCACGCCGCTCTCTTGGCGTAGGGGGTTCCCCTCAAGGTCCATACCAGGCTCTTGGAGGGGGAACCCATGCCGGATTTTTATTTAAAATTTGGCGCGGAGTTCCCCCTCAAGATCATCTGAGCACAAGTCGCGTGCCGAAGTCGGATCATGCAAGACGGCAATCCGACTTTGATCCGACTTCAATGATAGTCAATAGGCTGAAGTAGGATCAAAGTCGGACCAAAGTAGTACAGGGAGCATTTCTAAAGTCGGAACGACTTGAGTCGGACCAGTTAGGACGGCTCCCATAGGGAAACATTAAATTTCACACGTCATGCGACATGAGCTCCCAATGTCGGAGCGTTTGTCGGACCAGTGTGAACCCAGCCTTAATGGTCATGTATATGGAACTGGCTTTAAATTTAAATATATGTTTATGCTACTCAGGTCTCTGACTCAGTGTCCCAATACATAAGTATTCACAGCATTTGCCATGGCACTCAAAATTGAGCTCAGGTGGGCCCTGCTTCCACTGATCATCATTTAGACCAGTGGTTCTCAACTCCAGTCTTCGGGACCCACCAACAGGCCAGATTTTAAGTATTACCTTGGGGAGTTGCAGACTATAATCCTGCAATCACTGAGCAGCAAGTGATATCACCTGTAATGTATTTCAGTTATCTTGCAAACCTGGCCTGTTGGTGGGTCCTGAGGAC
Organism: Lithobates clamitans; assembly: GCA_037952925.1. Lineage (NCBI taxonomy): Eukaryota > Metazoa > Chordata > Amphibia > Anura > Ranidae > Lithobates > Lithobates clamitans. The sequence continues at coordinate 252,804 of JBBGZY010001506.1, forward strand.
TGGAGTTGAGAACCACTGATTTAGACGTTTCTACAACTTGATTGGAGCCCACCTGTGGTAAATTCAGTTGATTGGACATGATTTGGAAAGGTAGACACATGTCTACAGGCATACCTCACTTTTAAGTGCACAATGGGACCAGAGCATGTATGTAAAACGAAAATGTACTTAAAGCAAAGCAATGCCTATTTTCACTTCTCAATGCATGTAAATACACTAGCTCTATAGGACATCTTGGTCAGCTTGACATGGCACTGCTCCTGAACCATAAGTGACAGGGATACCAAACCTGGGTACCCAGGATTACGACATGGTAGATTACCTAGGCAAGCTGATGACCTCAAAATCAGATATGTTGTAGTCTGGGTCCCCTCTCGGTGCTCCCCAAGTTTGGTGTCCCTGTCACATATGGTTAGGGAGCAGTGCCATGTCAAGCTGACCAAGATTTCCCATAGACGCCAATGTATCTGTACTTGCAAGGCACTTTACGTACACTCACGGGTATGTCCGTACTCGCAAGTGTACATAAAGTGAGAGTATGTAAAGCGGGGTATGCCTGTATATAAGGTCCCACAGTTAACCGTGCATGTCAGAGCACAAACCAAGCCAAGAAGTCCAAGGAATTATCTGTAGACCTCAGAGACAGGATTGTATGGAGGCACAGATCTGAGGAAGGGTACAGAAACATTTCTGCAGCATTGAAGGTCCCAATGAGCACAGTGGCCTCCAACAAGTTTGGAAACACTAGGACTTTCCTAGAGTGGGCCGTCTGGCCAAACTGAGTGATCGGCCTTAGTCAGGGAGGTCATCAAGAACCCGATGGTCACTCTGACAGAGCTCCAGCATTTCTCTGTGGAGAGAGGAGAACCTTCCAGAAGAACAACCATCTCTGCAGCACTCCACCAATCAGGCCTGTATGGTAGAGTGGCCAGACGGAAGCCACTCCTGAGTAGAAGGCACATGACAGCCCGCCTGGAGTTTGCCAAAAGGCACCTAAAGGACTCTCAGACCATGAAAAACTAAACTCTCTGGTCTGATGAAACAAAGATTGAACTCTTTGGTCTGAAATCGTCATGTGTGGAGGAAACCAGGCACCGCTCATCACCTGGTCAATACCATCCCTAGAGTGAAGCATTCTGGTGGCAGCATCATGCTGTGGGGATGTTTTTTAGCGGCAGGGACTGGGAGACTAGTCAGGATCGAGGAAAAAAATGAATGTAGCAATGTGCAGAGACAACCTTGATGAAAACCTGCACCACAGCGCTCTGAATCTCAGACTGTGGTGAAGGCTCATCTTCCAGCAGGACAACAACCCTAAGCACACAGCCAAGATAACAAAGGAGTGGCTACAGGACAAATGACTCAAAAAGACTTGGGGCTGTAATTGGTGCCAAAGGTGCTTCAACAAAGTATTGAGCAAAGACCGTGAATACTTACTGTATACACACACACGTACGAACGCACGTGTGTGTTTGAGCTTTAAGGTGCACACCCTAATGCGGGGGGGGGAGCAGCAAACTGTAGATCGCGATCTATCGGTAGATCGCAGGCAGGTGACTGGTAGATCTCGGTCTGGGTTTGCTGACCCGCCATTCTCAAGCATCAAACAGAGTGCAATGCAGAGGGACTACTTGTAAAGTTGGAGCTGTAGAAGGGAACAAGAGCCAATGCCTCCTCTGTAGTGCCGGCTCCTGTCCCATGCAGAGTGATACCAACTATACTCCACCTCTTATCCCAGCTAGCAGTCTCACGAGTGGTGCCAGCAGCAGGAAAGAAAATATCTTCGGGTCAGTGTGATGCAATACACCGGGCATAATAGTACAGTATAGGGCTGCTTTCACACTGATCTGCTGGGGTTTACCCACACTATGGGTGCAGTGCAGTGTACCTGCGGGTTTGCTGCGCTTAGCCATAGACTTCTATTATATCTTACTGTTTTACCACCCCCAACTTTACGTGTGAACGAGCCCTAAGGTGCCGCTCCTGAATGCAACTCATTCAAGTGCTGCTCCTCTGAAAAGCGATCCGAGTGTGTGTTGATAGGTGGTGAGGAGGCGGTATGTTGCCTTCTCACCACCTGATTTAAACCCATGATTGCCGTGCAATGCACACGTTTGTGACACGGTAGTATGGCAATTAGAGGTTTAAATCAGGTGTGAGGAGGCGACACTGAGCGACACTGTACCCAATGATCTTTGACTTCTCCTGTGTTGTTTAGGTAGATCTCCACCACGTTAAGGTTGCCTACCCCTGCCCTAATAGACTGCGCACACCTATGACTAACCCTGTGGCTGACATGTAAATTTGGAGGTAGGTGATTGGGGTGGTGGCAAAAACACGAATCAACCACCTGTTTTTACCACCTCTCCGCCACCAGTGTGAGCCCAGCCTTAGACCCCTTTCACACTGAGGTGCTTTCAAGCTAAAAAAAAAAAGTGCCTGAAAAGCTCACGAAAACCTATTTCCATTAAAATCAATGAATGCTTTCACACTGGGGCAGCGCACTGGCAGGGCGGTGAAAAAACGCCCCTCTCCATTGAAATGAATGGAAAGCTCTTCATAAGCAGCTGAAAAGCTCTTCAAAATCGCCTGAAAAGCTCTTTAACCGCCCGGAAGATTTGGCTGCTGAATGACCAGGCCATTTTTTGAGATTCAGCACTACGTCGCTTTAACTGACAATTGCGCGGTTGTGCGGCGTTGTACCCAAACAAAATTGACGTCCTTTTTTTCCCCACAAATAGAGCTTTCTTTTGCTGGTATTTGATCACCTCTGCGGTTTTTATTTTTTGTGCTATAAAAAGAGCGACAATTTTGAAAAAAAACACAATATTTTGTACTTTTTGCTATAATAAATATCCCCATTTTTTTAAAAAAAAAAAAGCAAATTTTTTCCTCAGTTTAGGCCGATATGTATTCTTCTACATATTTTTGGTAAAAAAAACGCAATAAGCATATATTGATTGGTTTGCGCAATAGTTATAGCGTCTACAAAACGGGGGATAGATTTATAGCATTTTTATTATTATTATTTTTTTTTTTGCTAGTAATGGCGGCGATCTGCGATTTTTATCGGGATTGCGACATTATGACGGACACATGGGACACATTTTTGGGACCAGTGGCATTTATACAGCGATCAGCGCTATAAAAATGCACTTATTACTGTAAAAATGTCACTGGCAGAGAAGGGGTTAACCACTAGGGGGCGATGAAGGGGTTAAGTGTGTCCTAGGGAGTGATTCTAACTGTTGGGGGGGAGTGGCTACCTAGGATATGACCGCGATCACTGCTCCCGATGGCAGGGAGCAGTAGATCTCTGTCATGACACAATGGAGAACGGGGAAATGCCTTGTTTACATAGGCATCGCCCCGTTCTACCCATCCACACCGCAATCGCGGGCCTGCCAGAGAACATCGAGCTCCCGGGATCAGCGGGCACGCTCCCAAGGGCGTGCGGCGGGCACACAAATTTAAAGGGACGTACCTGTACGCCCATGTGCCATTTTGCCGACGTACATCTGTGTGCAGCGGTCGGCAAGCGGTTAATAGCACTCAGTTTTTACTGGCAGTCTAGAAGCGCCCCAGTGTAAAAGGGGCCTTAAAGTGGACCTTTACACTTCTTTTGTAGATGCATATTTCGGACCCCCCCTTAACACATTTGGAAATGTAATCCGTCACACATTCCAGGAGGCTTTGGGACCGTCTCCTCCAATCAGCGAATCTCACGGATGCCCGGTGGAGATCTGGTTTTGACTGATCAGCAAGTCAGAGCCTGCGCCAGCTCCGGACCAAAGACAACCCAGAAGATTTCAGGTTGTACTCCATGGACTGGCAAGTACCTGTTTTGCATTTGTAGCTTCTGACTTTTACTATTTTTTCAGACCCGACCAAAGTTCCTATTTAAATGTTTAAAAAGAAATTTGAAAAAAAAACGTACAATCCCTTTGCCGGCAAGAGAACCCAGAATCAGTATCTTTTAGTAAAAGGGTTGTGTTTTTCCGAAACCACATTGGGATCAAATGAATACTTCATACAGTAAAAGCACAAACCACGATATTACCTTGTAAATACAGCAGTGACATCATCACTGTGCTTCAACTGTCCTGTACAGTACAGAGAGCAGAGCTGTGGGAGGGTCCGCCCACTACAGGCTGCATCCAGAAGACTACAGGAAGGGGCGGAGTCAAGACCAGTCACACTGCATAAGGAGAGAGAACAGCAGTGACTGGTCTTCATCAGAGGAAGTTACTGCACAAGCAAATTTCCATTTAGCTTTAAGTTGTTTTTTTTAATTTAAAGTGGCGTTCCACCCAAAAATGGAACTTCCACTGTCCGCATTCCTCCCCCCTCTCCGGTGTCACATTTGGCACCTTTCGGGGAGGGGGGGGGAGGAGGGGGGGAGCAGATACCTGTCTAATACCGGTATTTGTTCCCACTTCCGGCAAAAAAAGCCCCGCAGTATCCGCAGCGATCTACGCCATGTCCGGCCCCTCCTCCGCCCCCTCCCCCCGCTGTCTTTTGAGAGACACACAGGTCCCAGAAGACAGCAGGGACCACTCAGAACGCGCTGCGCGTCTCGCGCATGCACAGTAGGAAACCAGGCTGTGAATCTGCAAGGCTTCACTTCCTGATTCCCTTACTAGTAATGCCGGAGCCTCCACCCGGTGGTAAGAGACGGGTCGGCTTCGGGTGAGGACATCGCTGGACCCAGGGACAGGTATCCTTATATTAAAAGTCAGCAGCTGCAGAATTTGTAGCTGCTGACTTTTAATTTTTTTTCTTTTTTTTTTTTTTTTTTACTCCGCTTTAAATATTGTCAGATCATATCATTTACAGCTCTTATTTAACCGCTTCAGCCCCGGAAGATTTTACCCCCTTCCTGACCTGAGCACTTTTTTGCGATTCGGCACTGCGTCGCTTTAACTGCCAATTGCGCGGTCGTGCGACTTTACACCAAAACAAAATTGATGTCCTTTGTTTCCCCACAAATAGAGCTTTCTTTTGGTGGTATTTGATCACCTCTGTGGTTTTTATTTTTTGCGCTATAAACAAAATAAGAGAGACAATTTTGAAAAAAAAAGCAATATTTTGTACTTTTTACTATAATAAATATCCCCAAATAATATATAAAAAAAACAATTTTTTTCCTCAGTTTAGGCCGATATGTATTCTTCTACATATTTTTGGTAAAAAAAATCGCAATAAACGTATGTTGATTAGTTTGCACAAAAGTTATAGCGCCTACAAAATAGGGGATAGATTTATGGCATTTTTATTTTTATTTTTGTTTATTAGTAATGGCAGCGATCTGCGATTTTATCGTGACTGCGACATTATGGCGGACACACCGGACACTTTTGACACTATTTTGTCACCATTGTCATTTATACAGCGATCAGTTCTATAAAAATCCACCGATTACTGTATAAATGACACTGGCAGGAAAGGGCTTAATACTAGGGGGGCGATCAAGGGGTTAAGTGTGTCCTAGGGAGTGATTCTAACTGTGGGGGGGATGGGCTACCACTGACATGACAGCGATCACTGCTCCCGATGACAGGGAGCGGTGATCTCTGTCCTGGCACAAGGCAGAACGGGGAAATGCCTTGTTTACATAGGCACTTCCCCGTTCTGCGGCTCGGTGACACGATCGCTGGGACACCGGCGGACATCGAGTCCGTGGGACCCGCGGGCACAGTCACGCTGTACACGGCCACTAGCCCCGAAAATTAAAGGGGATGTACAGTTACGCCCATTTGCCCACTGCTGCCATTGTGCCGACGTATATCGGCGTGCGGCAGTCGGCAAGTGGTTAATAAAAGTGAACATTCCCTTCCTGAAAAGTAACCGTCCGCATATTTGTAAATTGATATCTTCCTCGAATCTTTTTAATGTCAGCTTTGTTGGTGGAAAGTGTGTTTGGGACAGAAAGTTCCGGAGGCAGGTATGAAGATTCATGGTGCTCGCGGAATCCCTCGCGCTGTCAGTTGCAGTCCTGCAAACCCCAGAATCCCAAGTTTCCACTGTACAGTATACATTGCGTGGCGTGCGAGAGACGTACATCACAGAGGAGCTTTGAGCCAAGCATTGCAATCAATTTCTCAGCTACTGTTTCCATTGCATACAGAGGGTAGCTGTAAATTGGTGGGGTGGCGGGGGGAGAATTTTCCATGCAAGCATGTTCATTCGCAAAGACATACACATCACATTCCTTTGACACCTAAAGGGAATCTAAAGTCATATCAGGTTTGTGATTGTGTAAATGTGATCAGATTGGTGTAATTATTCTTTTACCATATGTGGTTATATTTTAATTGCTGTTTTCTATATACAAATAATATGAGTAACGTGTGTGATGCAACCAATGTTTACATACAAAGGCATAGATCAAAGAAAATGGGATTTTTAAGGTGCTATATAACACAGCCAAACAAGACATATACCGTATATACTCGAGTATAAGTCGAGTTTTTCAGCACATTTTTTTGTGCTGAAAGTGCCCCCCTCGGCTTATACTCGAGTCAAGCACTTTTCTGCAGCAAAAAATTTCATTTTCCAAACCGATTTTGAGGCCCCATATCTCAGGGCCACTTGGTGCGAGGAACCCAAATTTGGTGTGCAAACCCAGTGGAACTGGTACCACAACATATCCAAAGCTGGAGTTCCTAGCACTAAGTGGCCCTGAGATATGGGGCCCCAAACCCGGTTCAGAAAACGTCATTCTCTGCTGCAGAAAAGTGCTTGACATTTTCTGAACCGAATTCGGGGCCCCATATCTCAGGGCCACTTGGTGCTAGAATCCCCTGGTTCCACTGGGTTTGCACGCCAAATTTGGGGTTCTTAGCACCAAGTGGCCCCGAGATACGGTGCCCCAAAGTCGGTCAACTGTGTCCATCTGCTGCAATGTCATTTCGGGACCCTTTGGGTTCAGAGACCCCAAATTTTGGCTGCAGCTAGGGGGCATCTAGGAACCCTTAACTACCGAGTTTGAAGTTCGGGGGACCTATGTCTGCAAATAGGCACAGTGAGGCATGCAAATGGGCACAGTGATGCTGCAAATGGGCATTGTTGACCCTCTTTTCCACTTACAGTAGCTGTGCATTTCTCACCCTCGTCTTATACTCGGGTCAATACGTTTTTCCCATTTTTTTGTGGTAAATTAGGGCCTCAACTTATACTCGAGTATATATGGTATATATATAAATATATGAAAAATTTTATTAAGACAGACATCTTAAAATTCAACATGTTGTTGTCGAAAACAGACCATACAGTACATAAGAGAGTACAACTGAATACATCTCTACTTGTTTCGCCATAACGATGGCTTCTTCATGAGTACTCAGTATCAGTCAACTGTATATATGGACACTATAAAGAATAACACAGTTATTAGACTCAAGGGATACTCAATACATAAATCAAAGCAAAAACATTTTACAATATCAAATTCAATTGTCCTGGATGAGCAGGAAGAGGAGAGACCACACCCCGATCACAAGTTACCTGTAAGTTGATGAGGAAATACTGGATCTAAATCAAACGTTGCTTGTTTAAATGTTTACATACGCGTGCTGGACCTACGTGCATCTTTGATTTGCATGTATGTTTACACACACACGTCCCTGTTCTGCCTCTCGTGCTCTCGTGCCCACGATCGCTCGTGGCCGACGGCCACAAGCATTGGCACCCCCGCAGTGCAGCGAGCATGTGTATCCCGATCCCACGAGCCGACGTATAGCTATGACGGTTAGCAGGATCGTGCCGACCTGCTGCAGTATAATATAACGGTGGCTGGTCATCAAGCGGTTACGTTAAACTGAACATCATTTCTTGCTACCTACAGTATATCCAATCTCTGTTTTACAAATAAACGTGACAAAGGATTCCCAGAGAACTATGGCTTAGTTGGAACTATGGTCAAAATAAATAATGACCTATGTAATGCAGTCTGCCACTAATATCAACACAACAGTTTTTGTACAGGAGAGTTTCCCTATAACCATTGTATGACTTGTTGCCTGAAAAATCTCTTCATTTTTCACTTCCTTTAGCGGGCCAAGTTGTCTGGGAGAAAATTATTTGAGATCAACCCAAAAGACATTGATGGGGTGCTTACATCGTTTAGGTTTTGTCATATGGCTTAAACATTATTTTTTCAAAAGAATTTTTTTTTTTGCCAACTGCTTAAAATGCTAGTTGGACGATCCAGAATTTGTGCACGCTCTTTTATTTAATGCTACTTTGTTTTACAATAATTTTTTATTGACTTTCATTAAAGAGTAGAAAAAAGAGAAAAAAACAAAACAAAAAAACAAAACAAGTACAAATTTTGAATTATTGAAAAATAGAAGGTTCCCTCATTAAAAAAGGGGGGACTTTAAAGGCTCAAAGAGTGGACATGTATTTAAATTAAGAAGTTGTAATCTTATTCGTAGAACACAGGATAATGATTTTTCTGTACAAAATAAAAGGGTCAGTATTCAAAAACATTACATGTAAAAATAGGGTACATAGTTACTCATGGCGGAACTGCCTAATGATACTATACGTAAGCCCGTTCCAACCCATTTCTGAGTTCTGAGACTCCTTCTTAAATTTTGAATTATTAGTATGACACAGAGCAGAAAACCTGTCAAGAAGTTATTAAGCATTAAATTTATCATCCATTTTTGTGAATAAAAACAATTAGTACATAACAAAAATAAAAAAGTCAATTAAGTCAAGTGAATTAGAATCGTAAGAATATATAAGTAAATGAAGGATAAAAGAAAGTAGTGAAGAGAATGGGGGGGGGATAGAAAGGGATCAGTAAGTTTTGGACAAAGAGGAGGTTGCCCCCAAGAACCCCTGGGTAGCCCCCATCCCCTTACCTATAGACAGCCTAACCCTGACCCAACAAAAAATAGCCACCTTTCTTTTATTAATGGTGAACCAAGCCTTGGCAAAGTCCTGAATTGCAGCAAATTTTTTCAATTTTTTAGACTTTTACTTTTTACCCCCCCCCCCGATGCTATTCTGGCTTAGGCTAGAATGATCTGTACCTGATGCTAACATCACATTTCCCAGGAGACTGCAGAATTGGCACAAAGAGCAACCTGGGAGGGGGTCGGCATGGGCCTGAGGGTGGGCTGGGGACGGGTCCAGTGTGTCATCGGAGCTGATTGCCAGCTGAAGAGGACCAAGAAAGATGGCAGCACAGGACCTGTTGTGTGGCATCCGAACAGAGGACTGCAGCAGGACAAAGCTGATTCACTCTACAGTATGGGTGAGTATGTGCTTTGAAGCGCACTATAGCCCTACAGGCAAGTGAGAAATAGGGCGGGGGGGGGGGAGACCAATATGCTTTACCACCATTAAATCATTTCTACCTCTGCAGCTTATAATACTATGTTCCCCATACTTTCCCACACATCCCACCCCGTCCCCAGGTATGACCCTTCCTATCCCCTATCCCCTCCTTCCTATATTATTACTATTATACAGGATTTATATAGCTCAAAAAGTTTGCGCAGTGCTTAACAAAATGATATATACTTAAATCCCACATTAATTCCTACGACTTGAACACCATACTACACTTTTCTTCTATTTCCAGATTCTTGATCATAAATTTGAAGTTGGTGTTTAGTTTCATATATCTGGCATTCTGAATTTTTAACAAACATTTTTTTGGAAAAAGGTTGCTTACACCTGCGCTACACCAATAACCGGGGAAATAGTGAAGCCCTGCACAGGTATGCTCTAGGACAGCCTTTCTCAAACTTTTCAACACAGAGGAACTAATGAAATAACTTTTTGGCCTCAGGGAAACCCTGCTAAAAATTACTATATCTACCATGCATGATACATTAGTGTGATGGTCAGTGGGAAGAATGTTCCTTACACTTTTGGTCATTGGAAAGAATTCTCCCTTACAAATAGCTGAAAAGATCAATGGTGTCAGTGGGAAGGTATCTGAGAGGCAGAAATTGCTCATTGCTCAAGGGACACCTAGCAACCTCTGGAGGAACCCTGGTTGAGAAGCCCTGTTCTAGTATGTGGTGGATAACTCTGGCCCCAGAGGTGCAGTCCCGAAAGACAGGCCAGTGGTTTCTGGTGCAGCTTATGCCCCGTACACACGGTCGGACATTGATTGGACATTCCGACAACAAAATCTTAGGATTTTTTCCTACAGATGTTGGCTCAAACTTGTCTTGCATACACACGGGTCACACAAAGTTGTCGGAAAATCCAATCGTTCTAAACGCAGTGACGTAAAACACGTACGTCGGGATTATAAACGGGGAAGTAGCCAATAGCTTTCATCTCTTTATTTATTCTGAGCATGCGTGGCACTTTGTCCGTCGGATTTGTGTACACACGATTGGAATTTCCAACAACGGATTTTGTTGTCAGAAAATTTTATATCCTGCTCTCAAACTTTGTGTGTCGGAAAATCCGATGGAAAATGTGTGATGGAGCCCACACACGGTCGGAATTTCCGACAACAAGGTCCTATCACACATTTTCCATCGGAAAATCCGACCGTGTGTACGGGGCATAAGGGTGTTCATCAGAAAAGAAAAGAGGGAGACGGGAGAGCTCTTATAGTGTCGTTAATTGCTTCAAAAAGTCAAATCAGTTCAAAATGGTTCCATGTAAGAAAAAATGGAAAAAGAAAATAGGAATATGACTTATATCTGTTGAGGCTGTGGTCACCCCAGGGGATGGGAACATGCAACCTTCCAAGTGCATTGGTGGAGAAAACCTGTCTCCATATAGGATGAAGATGGTCACTCTCTATGCCATGGGAGTACCCATACTGGGTCCTTTGCTGTATTTTCAGGTGTTTGGAATTAGAAAATTCAATAGGAGCCTGTAAAAATAACCTGTTGGTGGTCTGATTGGCAGAGGCGCCCTTTGTCAAATGTCTAAGAATAGGTTGGAGTCATCTGGTTTAAGGAACATCAAATTTCTTTATTTCACCAAAAATTTGGGGTGAAATAAAGCCAGATAACTCCGACCTATTCTTAGACATCTAACAAAGGATGACTCTGCCAATCTGACTACCAATGGGTTATTTTTGTCTGCATCTAAAGGCTCCATTTTTGGGTTTGATTGGAGTGTTCCTTTAGCCCTACTGTGTGCTAAAGTCTTGGATGAAACTGACTTTCTGAGCCATAATTACCAAACTCTATGATTCCAAGAAACACACTGTGAATTATATACAGTTAAAATATTTTTTCCTGCTGTTTTGCCTTGTCCTGTGATACCTCTTCTGTTCTCTAACTTCCTCCTCATCCTCTGTCTTCTTCATCATGAATCAGGCCTGGTTTCACCTGCTGTGTTCGGATGCTGCAACGCAGATCCTTGTGAATCTGAAATATTTTGTATACGGTGTCAGAGTAATTTGTAGCAGGACAGTGGCGGATGTGTCTTCATGGAAGGTTCCGGAACATGCTTCATATCGAGATAGATGAAAGCCTGCTCTCTCTGTTTAGATAAAACGCCAGCGAGCTATGAAAACATTTATCTCACTGAGATGTATTGTCCGATGTACACAAACTCCTCTCGGCACAGGAATATCTCATTAGCGCAGGCGGCTCGAATCAACAAATGGCGAGCTTGGGAGCAGTGTCATAACTCTGATGGCAAATAAATGTATTCACATGGATGAAATATTATACAGATCATAGATTAGCAAAGTGCAGATATGTACTACGCAACACAGATGCCTCTTTTCTTTACAGGAATATGGGATTAGATGATTAAAGATGAATTGAAGTCAATGCGGGTCTTCACAACATTTGCTGGTTATGGCAACCTGTAGAGTTACGGTAATTTGTGCTAGGGGACTTATCTCCAGCAATGCACGGTGTACGCTCCTCATCGCTGCTCCTTGACTTCTTCCAAATCAGAATCTTCTTTCTTTGGTCATTGGCCCCTCCTGGCCTTTGACCACTCCTGAGCATGCGCACTGGAGTTACTGGAACTTAGCTCCAGTCTTGGCGTCTTACAGATGGTAGCCATGGCAGGGGGTGTACAGTGGACACAGACAAAAAAATGTGCTATCAGACATGTACTTTGTCAGAACAGACATACACAGTCTCTTCCATCAAGATGTGATCAAATGATAAAATTCGATGATATCCTATAGATACATAATCCTGTGCTATTACAGTGGGGCAAAAAAGTATTTAGTCAGCCACCAATTGTGCAAGTTCTCCCACTTAAAAAGATGAGAGAGGCCTGTAATTGTCATCATAGATATACCTCAACTATGAGAGACAAAATGTGGAAACAAATCCAGACAATCACATTGTCTGATTTGGAAAGAATTTATTTGCAAATTATGGTGGAAAATAAGTATTTGGTCTCCTACAAACAAGCAAGATTTCTGGCTCTCACAGACCTGTATCTTCTTCTTTAAGAGGCTCCTCTGTCCTCCACTCATTACCTGTATTAATGGCACCTGTTTGAACTTGTTATCAGTATAAAAGACACCTGCCGGTTTACGGCCCTTCAGACTTGATGGGGGCCAGGCTGTGGCCAGTGGAAGTAAACAATGCCCTATGTTTAGTATTAGGTGGATGACTAGTGCCACATTGTTGTTGTCAGTGGGAGGAATAGTGACCCATCACTGGTATCAGTGGGAGGAATAGTGACCCATCACTGGTATCAGTGGGAGGAATAGTGCCCCATCACTGGTATCAGTGGGAGGAATAGTGCCCCATCACTGGTATCAGTGGGAGGAATAGTGCCCCATCACTGGTATCAGTGGGAGGAATAGTGCCCCATCATTGGTATCAGTGGGAGAAATAGTGCCTCATCATTGGTATCAGTGGGAAGGCTGGATAAAAGCAAGCAGAGGGCCGCATCTGGCCTTTGGGCCACAGTTTGGAGACCCCTGCCCTAAGGCAACCAGATATTGATTGGATCAACAATGCTTTAACCTTGACGAATTACATTGTGACAGCCAGTTATATGCTGTGCACTTGGAAAGACCTCTAATCTTTTTCCTCTCAAGCATCAGTTGAGATGTTCTAGAACTAGTCTATTCCACACATTCACAGCTCTTACTACGAAGAAGCCTTTCCAATTGCAAAGGTTTAAACCTCTTTTCCTCCTGCAAAGAGTGCTCTCTTGTCTTTTGCAATTACTTTAAAATGAACAACTCGGCACCAAGTTCACTCTATGGACCCCTTTTGTAGTTATACAATGTGACCCCCCCTAAACACTTTCTCCAGTTCTCCGATATCTTTTTTATGAATATCAGTTTTTAGAAAACCGTAGCTTGGCTTTACATGCTATTATTACCTCTCTGATCTAGCAGAACACCCAGATCTTTATCCACCATTGACTCCCCCAGTTGTTCGCCTCCTAGATTGTACGTTGCATGATGTATGCATGTCTTTAGCCCCCATGTGCAGGTGCGTTCCAGGAATGCCAGCAGGTGTGTTCAAGGATTACCAACAGGTGTCTTCCAGGATCTGCAGCAGGTGTGTTCCAACATAACCAGCAGGTGTGTCCTACCATTGCCAGCAGGTGTGTCCTACCATTGCCAGCAGGTGTGTCCTACCATTGCCAGCAGGTGTGTCCTACCATTGCCAGCAGTTGTGTTAAAGGATCAGTAAGTGATGTGTTTCAGTGACACAAACAGGTGTGTCCCAGTATCGCCAGCAGATGTTTTCTTGGATCACCTGCTAGGTTTACCAGTACGTATTTTCTAGCATTACCAGAAGGTGTGTTCAAGGATTGCCAGCAGGAGTGTTCCAGTCCCCCAGCAAGTGTGTTCCAGAACCACCAGCAGGTGTGTCCCCACCTTTGCCAGCAGGTGTTTTACAGGATCACTAAGAGGTGTGTTCCAGCATCACCAGAAGGTGTGTTCCTTGATCACTAGCATATGTGTTCTAGGATTACCTTCTAGGACCACCAGCAGGTATTTTCTAGTATCACCAGAGGGTTTGTTCTAGGATTAACAGAAGGAGCGCTCCAGCTTAATACTAGCATGTGTGTTCCAGGATTCCCAGCAGAAATGCTCCAAGGCCATTAGCGGCTACATATAAAATATTCACATAAGGAAATAAAATTGTGGAAGAAATCTCTTAACCACTTCAATACCGGGCACTTTCGCCCCTTCCTGCCCAGGACAATTTTCAGCTTTTAGCGCTGTCACACTTTGAATGACAATTGCGCGGTCATGCAACACTGTACCCAAACTACATTTTTATCATTTTCTTCCCACAAATAGAGCTTTCTTTTGGTGGTATTTGATCACTGCTGGGGTTTTTATTTTTTGCTAAACAAACTAAAAAAGACCGAAATGTTTGAAAAAAAAAAGTTTTTCTTCATTTTTGTTATAAATTTTGTTTTCTGCTTCACTGACGGGCATTGATAAGGCTGCACTAATGGGCACTGATGAGGCTGCACTGATGGGCACTGATGAGGTGGCACTGATGGGCACTGATGAGGAGGCACTGATATGTAGAATTGATGGGCACTGATAGGCAGCACTGATATGCAGCACTGATGGGCACTGATAGGCGGCACTGATGGGCACTAATGGGTGGCACTGATGGGCACTGATAGGTGGCACTGAAGGCCAATGATAGATGGCACTGGATAGCTACTGACAGGCATTACTGATTGGTATCTGAAGGGCACTGACAAGCATTACTGATGGGGCACTGATTGGCACATTTATGGGCACTGATTAGCACTGTTATGGGCACTAATTGGCACTTTGATGGGCACTGACAGGTGTTCTTGATGGGGCACAGACTGGCAGCTAATGGGCACTGATTGGCAGCTGAAGGGCACTAACAGACATTTCTGATGGGGCACTGATTGGCATATTTATGAGCACTGATTGGCACTGTTATGGGCACTGACAGGCATTCTTGATGGGGCACAGACTGGCAGCTGATGGGCACTGATTGGCAGCTGATGGGCACATCTGATGGGGGCTGTGCTGATAATCAATGTGCTGATTATCAGCACAGACCTTCCCCTCTGACAGCCGATCGCTCTCCCTGTCAACGTGAACAGAAGAAAGCCGTTTACTGGCACTTCCTGGTTCACGCGATGATCAGCTGTGATTAGTCACAGCTGATCACATGGTAAGGAGCCTCCGTCAGAGGCTCCATACCACGATCGGAGATGCGGTGTGTCAGACTGACACACAGCACCACCGATCACCACGCTGCGTGCCCCCCCGCAGGCGCGCGCTGGCATATTATCCTGAAAAACGTCCAGTCAGGATAACGAAACCACCGCCTCGGCCGTCATCGTGCTATGGGCCTGGTGGGAAGTGGTTAAAATAAAGTACTCTGTACTGTTTTCCAGTCATGAGCTGCGGACACATTATCCAATAGATGTACAGTATCTCACAAAAGTGAGTACACCCCTCACATTTCTGTAAATATTTTATTATATCTTTTCATGTATAAAGGATGAATGTATGCAGCGCTAAAAACATAAAATTATAAACTAAGAGTCTATAGTGTTAAAAAAGAGTCCTTGTTCAGGGAAACAGCTGGAACCGCCCACAGTGTAGACAGAGACACAATAAGGTGAGCATTAAATTATCCTCCACCGAACATCAACACACCGGGCCTCTTACCAAGCATGATATATCCACAGCGCCACAGAACCACTTCAATTGGATCATAGATGGCTGGATCTTGTAGTCTTATCATATGGAAATTCAAAGGTACATGTATGAAATACAAAAAGGCTACTCCTCATTGTGTTGTGTTTAAAACCAGGGCGAATTTATTGCATAAAAAACAGCCAGGGTACTCACATTTCATTAGATAAAAGCAGGCACGTCAGAAGCTACAATCTTGATAAGGAAAGAGAAGGGGATTTTTAGGGACTTTTAGGAAGCCTAAACCTGGTAAGGTTATGTATTTCCATCCCTATGGGACTTTAAATGAAATTGTGGGCCGGTAGGGTCACATATTTCCATCCCTATTAGTCAAACAAAAAGGGGACGAGGAGGGTGGGACTTTGATTGAAGCACGTGAAAGCGAAAGAATGATAATTAAGTGGAAGAAAAGAATTTTATTATTACAATATAAATGTACAAATAATGTTGATACATGGTAACAGCACTAATAAGATAACAAGAGTGTCTTGAATCATAACCACTGATGTCAAGGTACAGGTAATATACAATAGACAAAAAAAATGGTAACAGAATCTTAATTTAAGAGCATGGTAATTCCATGAGAAATTCCAAAGTTCCACAAAAACATGATTGGATAAAATTATAATATATAAGGTAAAACCTGCAGGGCCTATGGCTTCACTGAGTCTGTAAAGGTGATGATTGTATAGAAACTTGAGCCAGGTGTAAAATACATGGAAGCACGGCATCATGTAGCTCTACGCGTTTCGTGGCTGATACGCCACTCGTCAGGAGCATGCGCGTGGTAGTCTAAAAAGGATAATCAATGATCATAATACCATAGATAAGGGTGGGATGACATCACCAGCAGCACATCAGTGCATACTTACTGATTTAGGTCCGCAGGATAATGGAGCGGCGTGAGACGCCAAGGCATCCGGAAAGACCTCCAAACGGGAGCCGCAGTGGACGGCCCAACGGAAAACCCCCCACACAGGCCGCCAATCGGGCGGGCGTGAAACCACGAGGATTCACTGTGAATAGGTGAAGATAATTGAATAGGAGTGAAGGAGTGACAACGGGGACTGAAAGTGAGGATGGGAGAAAAGGAAGGAGGGGAAAGAGGTAGAAAGGCTGTGCCAAAAGTAAAAAATGGGAGATGAGTTGAGACCGGCAGAAAGACTGCCAGAAGGAGAAATAATAATAAGATGTTAAGGAAATAGTGAGAGAGGGAAACACAAAACCAACCATGGAAAGTGTGCACATACAAGTAAGCCAGTGTAAGAAGGAACCCACTGGGAACAATAGTGGAGTGAAAACAAAGTGACTGGTAGTGAAGGGTATGAATATGCACATATACCTAGATGAACAAAAAGCCCGTTGCAGAGAGGAAGTTGGGTGTGAGGTAGAATATCCACAAAGCCTCGAGTGTCAAGACCGCCCGACAGGACGCCTATATCCTTCTTTCGCTTTCACGTGCTTCAATCAAAGTCCCACCCTCCTCGTCCCCTCTTTGATAAGCTACAATCTGTCATGGATATCAATTGTTTCCAACCACAATCAACCGCTGGCAATAAAAGTGAGTACACCCCTAAGTGAGAATGTCCAAATTGGGCTCAAAGTGTCAATATTTTGAGTGGCCACCATTATTTTCCAGCACTGCCTTAACCCTCTTGGGCATGGAGTTCACCAGAGCATCACAGGTTGCCACTGGAGTCCTCTTCCACTCCTCCATGACGACATCACAGAGCTGGTGGATGTTAGAGATCTTGCGCTCCTCCACATTCCGTTTGAGGATACCCCCCAGATGCTCAATAGGGTTTAGGACTGGAGACATGCTTGGCCAGTCCATCACCTTTACCCTCAGCTTCTTTAGCAAGGCAGTGGTCATCTTGGAGGTGTGTTTGGGGTCGTTATCACGTTGGAATACTGCCCTGCGGCCCAGTCTCCAAAGGGAGGGGATCATGCTCTGCTTCAGTATGTCACAGTACATGTTGGCATTCATGGTTCCCTCAATGATCTGTAGCTCCCCAGTGCTGGCAGCACTCATGCAGCCCCAGACCATGACACTCCCACCACCATGCTTGACTGTAGACAAGACACACTTGTCTTTGTACTCCTCACCTGGTTGCCGCCACACACGCTTCACACCATCTGAACCAAATACGTTTATCTTGGTCTCATCAGACCACAGGACATGGTTCCAGTAATCCATGTCCTTAGTCTGCTTGTCTTCAGCAAACTGTTTGCGGGCTTTTTTGTGCTTCATCAAAAGAAGCTTCCTTCTGGGACGACAGCCATGCAGACCAATTTGATGCAGTAAGTGGCATATAGTCTTAGCACTGACAGGCTGACTCCCCACCCCTTCAGACTCTGCAGCAATGCTGGCAGCACTCATACGTCTATTTCCCAAAGACAACCTCTGGATATGACGCTGAGCACGTGCACTCAACTTCTTTGGTCAACCATGGCAAGGCCGGTTTTGAGTGGAACCTGTCCTGTTAAACCACTGTATGGTCTTGGACACCGTGCTGCAGCTCAGTTTCAGGGTCTTGGCAATCTTCTTGTAGCCTAGGCCAGTGATGGCGAACCTTGGCACCCCAGATGTTTTGGAACTACATTTCCCATGATGCGCATGCACTCTGTAGTGTAGTTGAGCATCATGGGAAATGTAGTTCCAAAACATCTGGGGTGCCAAGGTTCGCCATCACTGGCCTAGGCCAACTTTATGTAGAGCAACAGTTCTTTTTTTTCAAATCCTCAGCGATTTCTTTGCTATGAGGTGCCATGTTGAACTTCCAGTGACCAG
Organism: Lithobates clamitans; assembly: GCA_037952925.1. Classification (NCBI taxonomy): domain Eukaryota; kingdom Metazoa; phylum Chordata; class Amphibia; order Anura; family Ranidae; genus Lithobates; species Lithobates clamitans. The sequence goes on from JBBGZY010001506.1 coordinate 271,226, forward strand.
TATGAGAGAGTGAGAGCGATAACACCAAATTTAACACACCTGCTCCCCATTCACACCTGAGACCTTGTAACACTAACAAGTCACATGATACCAGGGTGGAAAAATGGCTAATTGGACCCAATCTGAACATTTGCACTTTGGGGTGTACTCACTATTGTTGCCAGCGGTTTAGACATTAACCACTTCACGCAAATCGCCGTACCCGTACGTCGGTACTTTGACGCTAAACACCGGGGTTATGGCAGCAGCTAGCTGCCATAACCCCAGTACTTTCGGGAAAGGCATGCGTTTCTCTTTAAGGTAAAAGTTACCTCCGCGGCGGAGAGGTGCCCACCCTCCCCGCTGCACTCTGGTCATCTCCGCCGCTTACTGTAGCAGCGGAGACGATCACGTCCTCTCCCGTGGATGCCTGGCTGCCAACTGAAGGGAAGATGGCCCCTGCTCGGCTCCATAGCATGGGAGGGTGAAAGCCACTTCAAACGTCACTTCCACCCATAGCTCTTAAAGTATAATTTTTTGTGACATGTAAATATGAGATCTGAGGTCTTTTTGACCTCAGAGGTCCTGTCATGCTTTTTTTCTATTACAAGGGATGTTTACATTCCCTGTAATAGAAATAAAAGTGACCCAAACATTTCTTTTTTAAAAAGACAGTGTCAAAATAAAAAAATAAAAAGTAAAATAAATAAGATTTTTTTTTTTTTAAAGCGCCACATACGTGAGTAGCGCTGCACATGCAAACGGTCTTCAAACCACACATGTGAGGTATCACTGCGATCGTTAGAGCGAGAGCAATAATTCTCACCCTAGACCTCGTCTGTAACTCAAAACTGGTAACCTGTAGTCATTTTTAAACATTGCCTATGGAGATTTTTAAGGGTAACAGTTTGTCGCCATTCCACGAGCAGGCGCAATTTTGAAGTGTGACATTTTGGGTATCAATTTACTCATCGTAACATCATCTTTCACAATATGAAAAAATAATTGGGCTAACTTTACTGTTTTTTTATCGTTTAATTCAAAAAAGTGTATTTTTTTTCTAAAAAAAGTGCGCTTGTAAGACCGCCGCGCAAATACGGTGTGACAGAAAGTATTGCAATGACCGCCATTTTATTTTCTAGGGTGTTAGAAAAAAATAAATATATATATAATGTTTGGGGGTTCTAAGTAAATTTATAGCAAAAAAAAAAAAAATGATTTTAACTTGTAAACAACAAGTGTCAAAAAGAGGCTCGGGGCTGAAGTGGTTAATGGCTGTGCGTTGAGTTATTTTGAGGGGACAGCAAATTTACAAAGTTATACAAGCTGTACACTCACTACTTTACATTGTAGCAAAATGTCATTTCTTCGGTGTTGTCACATGAAAAGATAGAAGAAAATATTTACAAAAATGTGAGGGGTGTACTTATTTTTGTGAGATACCGTGCATCCAAGTCTGCTTGTACGTCAGTGACAAGTTCGTGTTCCAACATCAACCGTAGGTGTGCCACAGCTTTGCCAGCAGATGTGTTCCTGGACCACCAAAACGTGTTTTCAGCATCACCAGAAGTTGTGTCCCAGCATCACCAACAGGTGTGTTCCAGGAGCATATAAAATAATCATAAAAGGAATAAAAATTCTAAAAGAGATTTTTTTAAAAATAAAGTACTCTACACTGTATTTCGATCATGGGCTCCTGATAAATACATTACATGCAGCAATGAGACTATTTACTCTATAGAGATGTACAATGTTTTATATTCACAGCCACACCAGCTTAGAGAAAGCAGCATTTATTACCCAGCGCACAGAATTCCGAAATAGCGCTTCTATTTCTGTCTCATAAATATCGCTGTGTGTTGATAATTTCCCAGTGTGCCGCATTATTCAAGCTGAAAGGTTGTGGGTTTTTGCTTATTTTTGGGCATTCCAGCTGGAGAGACATAAACAGTTTGTCTCCAAAATATTATTCCTACCGCCGTGTACAATTAGATGGGAGAGCGCGAGAACAAGTCAGGCTCCTGCTGCCATGGCGATTATGTTGAACAAGTTACAGGAATTAATTCGATTTCATTGATAGAGGGAGTGCGGCGGCTTCCTCACCATTCAACACAAGTGGTACCCAAAATTGTTTGACTGTGAAAAAATGTTGACGTTGAATCTAAATATAGACATACAATCTCTGTACAATCTCCTCTAGACTGACCACACATGTTACAATCTAGGTGGTTGGGAGGATGAAATTGGGCTTTAAGAGTATGATTAAACTAATGTGTAAGGTCAGAAGTTTAGCACCTACATTTTAAATGCGCTTGCCACAACTGCACTCACAAGGAAAAAAAAAATATCCAGACCAATATTACTTTCACATTTTTTATTTTATTCTCTTTTTTTATTTTCTATATAGAGTCATAAATGCGCTCATCTGTTTATCAGGGATTTTGGATTGGGATTTTTTCAGGTGCTAGTAATGCCAGCAGGTGTGTTCCAGGATTAACAATAAGTGTGTTCCAGGATCACCAGCAAGTGTGTTCCAGGATCACCAGCAAGTGTGTTCCAGGATCACCAGCAAGTGTGTTCCAGGATTAACAATAAGTGTGTTCCAGGATCACCAGCAAGTGTGTTCCAGGATTAACATTAAGTGTGTTCCAGGATCACCAGCAAGTGTGTTCCAGGATCATCAGCAAGTGTGTTCCAGGATCACCAGCAAGTGTGTTCCAGGATTAACATTAAGTGTGTTCCAGGATCACCAGCAAGTGTGTTCTATGATTACCAGCAAGTGTGTTCCAGGATCACCAGTAAGTGTGTTCTATGATTACCAGTAAGTGTGTTCCAGGATTACCAGCAAGTGTGTTCCAGGATCTCCAGCAAGTGTGTTCTATGATTACCAGTAAGTGTGTTCCAGGATCACCAATAAGTGTTTTCCAGGATCACCAGCAAGTGTGTTCCAGGATTACCAGTGGAAGGAATAGTGCCCCATTATTGGTATTAGTGGGAGGAATAGTGTCCCATCATTGGTATCAGTCAGAGGAATGGTGCCCTATGGTTGGTATCAATGGAAGGAATAGTGCCCCATCATTGGTATCAGTGGGAGGAATAGTGCCCCATCATTGGTATTAGTGGGAGGAATAGTGCCACATCATTGGTATTAGTTGGAAATAATAGTGCCCCATTGTTGGTATTAGTGGGAGGAATAGTGCCCCATCATTGGTATTAGTGGAAGGAATAGTGCCCCATCATAAGTATTAGTGAGAGGAATAGTACCCCATCATTGGTGCCAGTGGGAAGGATAATGCCTCATCATTGGTGTCAGTGGGAGGAATAGTACTCCATTTTTGGTGCCAGTGGGGGGAATAGTGCCCCATCAATGGTATTAGTGGGGGGAATAGTGCCCAATCATTGGTATTAGTGAGATGAATAGTACCTCATCATTGGTGCCAGTGGGAGAGATAGTTCTCCATTATTGGTGCCAGTGGGGGGGAATAGTGCCCCATCATTGGTATTAGTGGGGGGAATAGTGGCCCAACATTGGTATTAGTAGGAGGAATAGTGCCCCATCATTGGTATCAGTGGGAGGAATAGTGTCCTATCATTAATACGAGTGGATGGAATAAGTGCCCTATCATTGGTGTCAGGGGGAGGAATAGTGCCCTATTGTCGGTGTGAGGAAAAGGTGTCCATTGTTGGTGTCAGTGGCCAGTATCAGTAAGCAGAATGACACTCCATCATTGGTATTAATTGGAGGAATAGTGCCCCATTGTTGGTATAAGTGGCTGGAATACTGCCCCATCATTGGTTTCAGTGGAGGGAATAGTGCCCCATCATTGGTGTCAGTGGAGGGAATATACCCCCCCATCATTGGTATAAGTAGGAGGAATAGTGCCCCGTCATTGGTATAAGTGGGAGGAATAGGTGTCCATCGTTGGTGTCAGTGGGAGGAACAGATAAAAGCAGGCGAAGGCCACATCCTGCCCGTGGGCTGTAGTTGGCAGATCACCGCCCTAAATCATTACTGAAGGATAGACGATGGGACAGGTGAATATAAAAACACCTTTTTTTGTTGGTCCTTCCTTTTTACTATTTTTCTAGTCCCATTAAACATAAATATCTGAGCAAAATGTAATTCCTGAGAACAGGAAAAGCAGTAACATTCCAGTGTGCCAGTTATGGGATTTCCATAGAAAACACAACACAGGAGGCAATGACACCGAACAAACAGCATATAAAGTTTATTCTCATTCCGTGTCACACTTTTATTTGCTAATCCTGGAAGTAGTTGGCAATTTTTTTGTCAGCATAGATTTAACCCCTAAATAGATCACATTTACTTTGCAAAAGCACCTATCATAGTGTCATCAACAACAGTCATGTCTTTCATTTTTACAAAATACCCTTTTTACCTACAGCCTCTTTGCAGCCACTTCCTGACTACATGCACTCTAGTGATGGCTGCCTGGCATTTCTCAGGAAGAGTTTCCCAAACAGTGGCCCATGCCTGTGTCATGTGTGTAGTCTTCACTATGTGATGGGTGACAACGCAGGAGAATGATTGGGAGATGGATAGAGCGGTGTCACCCTAATACAGGAAGTGTCTGAACAAGGACCCTACAAGGTATTATTTCACCATCTGTGTCCCATTTCGTAGATTACCCTTCACTTCCTGTCCCATAGCCAAACAGGAAGTGGGATGAAATCCCTGCAAATTAAGGGAATTCTTTGGGGACCCCCCAGATCATCAGAACTAGTATCCCCAATGGAAGATGTCCCCTCTATTACTTTTCTGGGGACAACCCAAAATTTGTGATTTTCTCTACTTTCACTTTCAACGATAATGGTAAACCGGACAAAATCTAAAAAAAAAAGTTTTGCCTTTAGTTATACTTTACGTTTTACCAATGCAGCACTGTAAATACTGTATATCAAATTATATATGACAAAAACTATCATAGTAAACATGTACAGTGCCTTGAAAAAGTATTCATACCTCTTACAATTTTCCACATTTTGTCATGTTACAACTAAAAACCTAAATGTATTTTATTGGGATTTTATGTGATGGACCAACACTAAGTGGCAGATAATTGTGAAGTGGAAGGAAAATGATAAATAGTTTTAATTTTTTTTTACAAATAAATATCTGAAAAGTGTGGCGAGCATTTGTATTCAGCCCCCCTTTACTCCGATACCCCTAACTAAAATCTAGTGGAACCAATTACCTTCAGAAGCCACCTAATTCATAAATAGAGTCCACCTGTGTGTAATTTATTCTTAATATATGCACAACTGTTCTGTGAAGCTCTCAGAGGTTTGTTATAGAACCTTAGAGAACAAACAGCATCATGAAGGCCACGGAACACACCTGACAGGTCAGGGATAAAGTTGTGGGGAAGAATAAAGCAGGATTAGGTTATAAAAAAATATCCCAAGCTTTGAACATCTCACGGAGCTCTGTTCAATCCAACATACGAAAATGGAAAGAGTATGGCACAACTGCAAATCTACCAAGACATGGCCGTCCACCTAAACTGACCGGCCGGGCAAGGAGAGCATTCATCAGAGAAGCAGCCAAGAGGTCCATGGTAACTCTGGAGGAGCTGCAGAGATCCACAGCTCAGGTGGGAGAATCTGTCCACAGGACAACTATTAGTCGTGTTCTCCACAAATCTGCCCTTTATGGAAGAGTGACAAGAAGAAAGACATTGCTGGAAGAAAGTCATAAGAAGTTCCATTTGCAGTTTGTGAGAAGCCATGTGGAGGACACAGCAAACGTGTGGAAGAAGGTGCTCTGGTCAGACGAGACCAAAATTGAACTTTTTGGCCTAAAAGCAAAACGCTATGTGTGGTGGAAAACTAACACTTCACATCACCCTGAACACACCATCCCCACTGTGAAACATGGTGGTGGCAGCATCATGTTGATGCTTTTCTTCAGCAGGGACAGGGAAGCTGGTCAGAGTTGATGGGAAGATGGATGGAGCCAAATACAGGGCAATCTTAGAAGAAAACCTATTAGAGTCTGCAAAAGACCTGAGACTGGGGCGGAGGGTCACCTTCCAGTAGGACAACGACCCTAAACATACAGCCAGAGCTACAATGGAATGGTTTAGATCAGTGGTCTCCAAACTGTGGCCGGGGGGCCAGATGCGGCCCTTTATTCGGCCCTTAGGACATTTTTCCTCCAACTGACACCAGTGACGGAGCACCATTCCTCGCACTGACACCATCAATGGGGCATTCCTCCCACTCATACCAATAATGATACACTATATCTTCCACTAAAACCAATGAAGGGGCATTGTTTACTCCTACTGATCCCGGGCATTTTCTACTTTCACAGTTAGGCCCCCCTAAAGCCTGAAGGATTGTAAGCTGGCCCTTCGTTTAGAAAGTTTGGAGACCCCTGGTTTAGATCAAAACATATTCCATGTGTTAGAATTGCCCAGTCAAAGTCCAGACCTAAATCCAATTGAGAATCTGTGGCAAGACTTGAAAATTGCTGTTCACAGACGCTCTCCATCCAATCTGACAGAGCTTGAGATATTTTGCAAGGAAGAATGGGCAAAAATGTCACTTGACAACTACAAGTGATGTAACCCATGACCATAAAACAACATACTGTATGTGCAACAAAATCAAATTCATTCATATTTTTGCATTCAGTGGCTCAATACAAGAAACATCCAGGCAGTGTTGCAGGCAATAGCAAAGAGGGAAGACACATTAAGGAGAGATATCAATGCTGCTCACCCCAATATGGACAAGAAAAATGGAGGTAATTATGTGCAAAACACTATGTGGGGAGGCTCTGATCGAGGGGTACATCCAAACTCAGTGGTAATTATGTGCAAAATGTTACTAAACATGTTTCTAAACAAACTTGCCTATGCTATAACTCTTTTAAATAAGCTGGACATACTATTATATTTTTTTCTTTTTTCCTTAGCAAACGCATCCTCTGAAGAGACCCCAAAATTCATGGTTCGAAACGCGTCAGGATTGTTTTGCAATAGCCTTATCACATGCTGTGTATAACCTATATGTTTGCTATTATCTGTATTTGGTATGGGTATTTCCCCACTGGAGCTCTTAATTTATATTTATATGTTGTTATACCTATCCATTACCTTTCAATAAAGAATTCTAATATTTTACTTAATGCTTTGCTCATATCTATAGTTAGCTGCCTAAAAACCCCGCTCGGGGGACTCTTTTCCATTTTTTTTGTGTTGCAGGCAATATCCACTTACTGTAAATCACACCTATCGGTTTACCGGAATAAATTGCCCCTCTACAATGAGTGGTCTTTTTAGCGCTGACAGGGAAAAAGCCCAATAGCCCAGAGGTAAAGCTTTTTTTTTTACTCAAAAGGAAAACATACTCACAAACAAGTACAAGTTAAAAGAAGATGCCCACAGTGTAGTGTTTAAAAAAAATAAAATAGCAATACCACATATAGCATTAGAAAGCCGAAATCATTACAGATCAAAAGGACACTGATCCTCGACTGTGAGTGATGACGTGATGACGTCATATCTAGCCCCACCCTACATTGGGCTGGACGTGGCATATGCAAGCATAAAAATATTACTAACATGACAATCAAATTTTAACCTACCAAGCCACAAAATGATAAAAATTAAACATGACAAAAAAAAAAAAAAAAACAGGTATACACTAAGCTCTTGAACGACCAGTAGAACATATCTCAACTACTCCTAAAAAAAGCACCAAACTAGCTGACACATTTTGAATATTCATTCAAAATAAATTTGATGAAGGGGTCTTCCTGAAATGCTTTAGTCTGTTGTCTTCTTTTCTGCTTTTAATGGCTTTCAATAAAACATTTTTTTAATGGTTACATAGTTACACAGATGGTAAGGTTGAGTAAAGACAATAGTCCATCCAGTTCAACCCGTGTGTGTGTTTGTGTAAATAATTATTTCCCATATCCCTGTATATTGTGTTCGCTAAGATGCACGTCCAAGAGTCTTTTAAAACTATCCATACTTCCTGCTGACACCACCAATAGTGGAAGAGAGATCCACATCCTTACCGCCCCGACAGTGAAAAAAAACCCTACGCAGCTTAAAGTGGTTGTAAAGCCTAAACATTTGTTCAGAATATAAACAAAAAAGTCAGTGCTACTACCCATACATGACATAGAAAGCAGAGATCCCGGGTGCTCGATCCAAAGTCGCTGGCTGAGTAGGTAAATGAGGAAAAGATGATCCGCACTCCGGTGATTGCTCTTAAGAAGTATAATATTTTATTGACAAGCCACAGTGACCAAACGCAAATAAGAACAGTTGACGCGTTTCAGCCTATAAGGCCTTAGTCATAACCACCACATTCCTTGCATTAAGGTAAACATGTTTAGGTGTCAGCATCCTCCCTGAGGTATTAGTATATCGCTATTAGGGGTGCAAAGGATCGTCATCGATCCGTGATCCGATCCGCGGAGCTTGATCCGATCCGCGGAGGTTGATCCGTACGGGACACCTCTGTGGCCTCGGCCATAGGAAAGGCCGCGGCTTTGGCCTAGCTCCAGGGTGGCGGCCATCTTGGTACACCCGGCGGCCGTTTAGCACGTCGAATGATGGAGCGATCACTTGTAACAAACCGGCGTCATGTCATGACGCCGGTTCCTCTCTCTCTCCCCTCTGTGTACTGATCTGTACAGTGGAGGGGAGAGATCGGATGGCAGCAGTGCCAATACTCTGCAATGCCCTGCCGCAATACCCTGCTGCAATGCCCTGCCAATGCCCTGCCAATAGGGAGATTGTGGATATTACTGTGGGGGAGATTTTTTTTTTGTTGATCCGAAAATGATCCGAACCGTGACTCCTGATCCGAGGAACGATCCGAACCGTGAGTTTTTTGATCCGTTGCACCCCTAATCGCTATCATATCTCCTCTCAAGTGTCTCTTCTCCAGGGAGAATACATTTAGTGCTTGTACCCGTTCCTGGTAACTGAGGTCCTCAAACCCCCTAATTCATTTTGTTGCCCTTCTCTGGACTCTCTCCAGCTCCAGCACATCCTTTCTGAGGATTGGTGACCAGAACTGGATGGAATACTCCAGATGCGGCCGAACCAGCGTTTTATAAAGTGGCGGGATTATAGTTTTATCTCTGGAGTATATCCCCTTTTTTATGCATGCTAATATTCTGCTGGTTTTGCTTGCTGCAGATTGACATTGCATGCTATTTCTCAGTCTGTCTTCTACTAGGACGCCTAGATTCTTCTCCATCTTGGATTCCCCTAGAGCTTCTCCCCCTAGTGAGCATTACTTTACATTTTTCAAAGGTAAACCTCATTTGCCTTCTAGTTGCCCACTACATTAATTTATTCCGGTCCTCTTGCAAGATTTCTATATCCTGCTGTGATGTTTTTGCCCTACTCAATCTCTGTGTTATCTACGACACAAAAATGAACTATGTATCTCATCCTCTATATCATTTATAATATAGGACAGAGCCTTGGGGTACCCCACTTACTCTAGACCAGTGGTTCTCAACCTGGGGGTCGGGACCCCCTCAGGGGTCGAATGACGATTTGCCAGGGGTCACCAAATCCTGGGCTGTTCCTGAAGCCCACGCAGCTCTCCCAGCCTTTTCGCGGCCACCCACCAGGGCTGTCCCTGAAGCCTGTGGCCCCCCAGCTGGGCTGTTTCTGGAGCCACAGCCACTCACTCAGCCTCTTCGCAGCTGCCCATTCAGTTCACAGCATGGCTGGTGGCGGAGACTAGAGGTCAGCTGACTGGGGAGGAAAGTGACATCAGAGGGGCTGGAGGAGACCCTATCTCCTGATTTTGGCATAGGTGTCACTGCTGCGTGACACCACGGAGCTGGAGACACAGTGAGTAACACTGCCTGCGATTTTAGTTGCCATTAAAAGTCCCCACAGCAGTTCTCAGATCAGCATATGGCCTTGATCAAGAGCACCTAGGTTAACTGATTAGAACTCCCGCCAGCACAGCTACTCATCCCATTCCCCCCACCAGCACTGCCACTCATCCCACTCCCCTCTCCCAACAAGGAGTAAGAGAAGGAATAAAAAGAGAGAATACATGGAAGAGAGAGTAACAAAGAAAAAAGGAAGAGAAAGAATAAGAGAAAGAACAAGAAATATAGCCAGAGGGATGGGGGAAAAAAAACAAGAAATTAGGATAGAGAGAGATAAAAGGGAAAGAAAGGAGAACAAAGAGAGAGAGTGGTTCATCCTAAAATGTGGAGTGTAAGGGACTCAGGGAGTGCTGAATGTCCGTGAGTTAGGGCGTAAATTACTTGCCTCAGGTGCTGATAACCCTCGCTATGAAAATAATTTTACTGTTAGGGGTCCCCACAACTTGGGAAATTTTATCAAGGGGTCACGGCACTAGGAAGGTTGAGAACCACTGCTCTAGACCATTCTGAGTATACTTTATTTAACACCACCCTTTAGACACGTCCCTGTAGCCAGTTTTCTATCTAAGAAAAAGCCCTATGGTCCATGCCTACTGACCTCAGTTTGTAGATTAAGCGTTTCTGGGGCACTGTATGAAATGCTTTTGCAAAATCCAGACACACCACATCCACAGGCCTACCTTGGTCCAGGTGGCAGCTCACTTCCTCGAAGAATGTTAACACATTGATGATTACTACTAATGATACAGTTTTCATCAGTAAATTCTTGGATATAGTACCGTATTATTCCCTCCCATAGTTTACATACTATTGATGTTAGGCTGACTGGCTTGTAGTTTCCAGGAATAAAGAGCCATTTTTTGAATAATGGTACCACATGGGCTTTTCGCCAATCAGCGGGTACCATGCCTGTCAGTATGCTGTTCATAAAGATTAGGAATAGCGGTCTGGCTATAACCTGACTGAGTTCCTTGAGAACTATCGAGTGCAAGCTGTCAGGTCCTGGTGATTTGATTGAGTTAAGCTCTTCTGGTCTTTTCTGGACATCAGCTTCTGTAAGCCACAAGGTTACATCCTGTGACCTGTTACTAACAGTACAGCCGTGGTTGTTATACCGTTCCTTTTTCTGTGTAAAAACCGAGAAGAAAGCATTTAGTATAGTTGCCTTCTCCTTGTAATCTGTAAACAAGTTCCCTTCATCATCCTTTATGGGGCCTATGTGTTTCAACTTCGCTTTTTCACTGTTTGTACTGTGGTGATAAAGGTTTAGGGCTCATTTTCACTACATTGCTTGCAATAATGCATATTGTGTGTTGTGGTATTCTGTATCCTGTGGTATCCTGTTTTAAGGTTGAACTGGATGGACTTGTGTCTTTTTTCAACCTGACTAACTATTACTATGTAAAGCCAAAACAATTGGTTTTCCTCTGTATCTCACCTCCAGCACAAACATTAGTCTCTGTTGTGTATCCCACCTCCAGCACACACATTGGCCACTTCCCTTTATCCCACCTCCAGTACACACACACATTGGTTTCTACCCTGTTTCTCACCTCCAGAACACACATTGGTCTCTTACGTGTATCCCACCTCCTGCACACACACATTGGTCTCTGCCCTGTATTACACCTCCAGAACACACATTGGTCTCTTACATGTATCCCACCTCCTGCACACACACATTGGTCTTCACCCTGTATCCCACCCCTAGGATACACATTTGTCTCTGCCCTGTATGCCACCTTCAGAAGACATATTAGTCTGTTCTCCGTATCCCACCTCTAGCACATACATTGGTCTCTCCTTTGTATCCCATCTCCAGCACACACATGTTGGTCTCTTCCCTGTATCCTGCCCCTGACACACACATTGGCCTTCCCCTGTATTCTCTCCCAGCACATACTTTGGTCTCTCCTCTGTATCCCACCTCTAGCATGCACACATTGGTCTCTAATTTGTATCCCACCTCCAGTACACATATTGGTCTTCCCCTGTATCCTTCCTCCAGCACACACATTAGTCACTCCCCTGTATCCCTCTTTCAGCACCCATATTTGATCTCTGCCCTGTATCCTAGCTCCAGCACACACATTAGTCTCTGTCCTGTATTCCACCTCCACCACACACATTATTTTCTGTCCTGTATCCCACCACTACCACACACATTAGACTCTCCGCCTGTATTTATCTTTCAGCACCCACATTGGTCTCTCCCCTGTATCCTCCCCCAGCACACACATTGTTCTCTCCCCTGTATCCTCCCCCAGCAGACACATTGGTCTTTCCCCTGTATCATCCCCAGGACACACATTGGTCTCTCCCCTGTATCTTCCCCAGGACACTAATTGGTCTCTCCCCTGTATCGTCCCCCAGGACACACATTGGTCTCTCCCCTGTATTCTCTCCCAGCACACACATTGGTCTTTCCCCTGTATCCTCCCCCAGCACACACATTGGTCTCTCCCCTGTATCCTCCCCCAGTACACACATTGGTCTCTCCCCTGTGTCCTCCCCCAGCGCACACATTGGTCTCTCTCCTGTATCCTCCCCCAGTACACACATTGGTCTCTCCCCTGTGTCCTCCCCCAGCACACACATTGGTATCTCCCCTGTGTCCTCCCCCAGCACACACATTGGTCTCTCTCCTGTATCCTCCCCAGCACACACATTGGTCTCTCCCCTGTATCCTCCCCAGCACACACACATTGGTCTCTCCCCTGTATCTGTCCCCAGCACACACATTGGTCTTCCCCTGTATCCCACCTCCAGCACACACATTGGTCTCTCCCCTGTATCCTCCCCAGCACACACATTAGTCTCTCTCCTATATCCTCCCCAGCAAACACATTGGTCTCTCCCCTGTATCCCTCCCCCAGCACACACATTGGTCTCTCCCCTGTATCCCTTCCCCAGCACATACATTGGTCTCTCCCCTGTATCCTCCCCAGCACACACATTGGTCTTTTCCCTGTATCCCTCCCCCAGCACACACATTGGTCTCTCCCATGTATCCTCCCCCAGCACACACATTGGTCTTTTCCCTGTATCCTGCCCAAGTACACATGTTGGTCTCCCCCCTGCAACTGATTGAGATGGCCCCTACAGTACACAGAATTGTACTGCTTGGGCACTTAACCCTCAATGACCAGTCTCTAATGTATGCTTACTTACCCCTCAGTGACAAGTTACTGAGCAGAAACCATGCAGTGATTGGTCCTCAGTTTATTTAACTCCTCAATAACCAGTCTCCAGCATAGGTATGCTAACTTTTCAGTAGTCAGTCCCCAATGTATGAGTGCTAAACTGTATAGTGACCAGTCTCCAGTGAAAAGTCCCCAACCTATGTGCATTAAGCCATTAGTGCATTAAGCCATTATCCTTTTGCCCTAAACCCCCCAGTGGTCAGTCTCCAGCAAATGTGTGTTAACCTTCAGTGGCCATTCTCCAGATTATGTGCATACACCCCTCAGTGGCCAGTTGCTACAGTATGTATTTTAATATGTCAGTGACCAGTTTACAGCATATGTCTGGTCTCTGGAGTGTGTCAATCCCTTAAAAGTCAGTCCCCAGCATATGTACAGTTCCCAACTAGCTCTCTGCTTTTCTTCATATGTTGGCTTTATATTGTTTTATGAATAAAGCACCAACTTCAGTTCTGCCCCGTTCATGAACAGGTGCACATTTGCTGGTGTGTATATTAAAAAAATGAAATAAGGGGATACTAGCTACACTATTCCCCTAGACTTTGACATTTTACAATCCAAGGCATAATATTAAGTATTTCCATTGGCACTTACAATTGCCTGATAGAAATAATTCACTCTATAGTCATACAGTATACCATGCAGAAATTTCCAGGAGCAGGGTTGGAAGTATCTGATTGTGAAAACTCCTGAATACGAAGCACATAGCCCTTTAAATAAAGCCAAGCTGTTGTTTGAATTGGGTGAAAGAGATTAGGGAAGAAAAGGAACATTGACTGTTTCCTGAAGTCCATTTTCCCCTGAAGATGGAGTCTGGTGGGACCCTGCCGGGAAACTGTCCGTCCTAAACTGCCAGACGTTGTGTGCCACTGGAAGCTCTGCCAGACTCCCCCATGCCTGGCAAGGGGCCCAGTGCAGCAATCAAGCATGAGAAAGGGTTGGCTGAGCCAGCGAGGATAAATTTGAACTGGACGGAAGATCCCACTTATGTTTCGGGAACCGTCACCAGCCTGGACAAGGAAGATACATGTGTAATCAGATCTCATTAGGAACAGTAGAGAGGAATAAAAAGACAACCTACTGTAACACCTGAACAAGTCCCACAGTTCCATTGACTTCTCCCTGGTTTGACATGGACCTAACATCAGATACAGTATCTCACAAAAGTGAGTACACCCCTCACATTTTTGTAAATATTTTTTTATATCTTTTCATGTGACAACACTGAAGAAATGACACTTTGCTACAATGTAAAGTAGTGAGTGTACAGCTTGTATAACAGTGTAAATTTGCTGTCCCCTCAAAATAACTCAACACACAGCCATTAATGTCTAAACCGCTGGCAACAAAAGTGAGTACACCCCTAAGTGAAAATGTCCAAATTGAGCGCAATTAGCCATTTTCCCGCCCTGACATCATGTGACTCGTTAGTGTTACAAGGTCTCAGGTGTGTTAAATTTAGTGTTATCGCTCTCACTCTCTCATACTGGTCACTGGAAGTTCAACATGGCACCTCATGGCAAAGAACTCCGAAAAAAGATCTGAAAAAAAGAATGGTTGCTCTACATAAAGATGCCTAGGCTATAAGAAGATTGCCAAGACCCTGAAACTGAGCTGCAGTACGGTGGCCAAGACCATACAGCGGTTTAGCAGGACAGGTTCCACTCAACAGGCCTCGCCATGGTAGACCAAAGAAGTTGAGTGCACGTGCTCAGCGTCATATCCAGAGGTTGTCTTTGGGAAATAGATGTATGAGTGCTGCCAGCATTGCTGTAGTGGTTGTAGGGGTGGGAGGGTCAGCCTGTCAGTGCTCAGACCATACGCCGCACACTGCATCAAATTGGTCTGCATTGCTGTCATCCCAGAAGGAAGCCTCTTCTAAAGATGATGCACAAGTAAGCCCGCAAACGGTTTGCTGAAGACAAGCAGACTAAGGACATGTCCTGTGGTCTGATGAGACCAAGATAAACTTATTTGGTTCAGATGGTGATAAGCGTGTGTGGCGGCAACCAGGTGAGGAGTACAAAGACAAGTGTGTCTTGCCTACAGTCAAGCATGGTGGTGGGAGTGTCATGGTCTGCGGCTGCATGAGTGCTGCCGGCACTGGGGAGCTACAGTTCATTGAGAGACCCATGAATGCCAACATGTACTGTGACATACTGAAGCAAAGCATGATCCCCTCCCTTCAGAGACTGGGCTGCAGGGCAGTATTCCAACATGATAACGACCCCAAACACACCTCCAAGATGATCACTGCCTTGCTAAAGAAGCTGAGGGTAAAGGTGATGGACTGACCAAGCATGTCTCCAGAGGGGACATAAAATTTACACTGTTATACAAGCTGTACACTCACTACTTTACATTGTAGCAAAGTGTCATTTCTTCAGTGTTGTCACATGAAAAGAATAAAATATGTACAAAAATGTGAGGGGTGTACTCACTTTTGTGAGATACTGTATATGTGTATATTTATACATATATACTGTATATACACTATATTACTAAATGTATTGGGACACCTGCCTTTACACGCACATGAACTTTAATGACATCCCAGTCTTAGTCCGTAGGGTTCAATGTTGAGTTGGCCCACCCTTTGCAGCTATAACAGATTCAACTCTTCTGGGAAGGCTGTCCACAAGGTTTAGGAGGGTGTCTATGGGAATGTTTGACCGTTCTTACAGAAGCGAATTTGTGAGGTCAGGCATTGATGTGGACGAGAAGGCCTGGCTTGTAGTCTCCACTCTAAATCATCCCAAAGGTGTTCCATCGGGTTAAGGTTGGGACTCTGTGCAGGCCAGTCAAGTTCCTCCACCCCAAACTTGCTCGTCCATATCCATGCTCTATTTGTGGGAAAAAAGAACATACATTTTACAGCATTGCACGACTGCACAGTTGTCAGTTAAAGTAACGCAGTGCCGTATCACAAAAAATTGCCTGGTCATGAAGGGGGTTAAACCTTCCGGAGCTGAAGGAGGTAATATGAAATGGCTATTTTATACCCATGGAGCTGATTTTGCAGAGCATTTCAAAAAAGAGCGAGCGAGAGTGAGAAAGAAAGAAAGAAAGAAAGAAAGAAAGAAAGAAAGAAAGAAAGAAAGAAAGAAAGAAAGAAAGAAAGAAAGAAAGAAAGAAAGAAAGAAAGCAGGAGAGAACGAAGGAGAGGAAAAAAGAAAGCAGGAGAGAGCGAAGGCGAGAAATAAAGGAAAGAAAGGAAAAAAAGAAAGCAGGAGAGAGTGGAGGAGAAGGTGGAGGAGAGAGAAAGAAAGGAAGGAAGAAGAAAAGAAAGAAAGAAGGAGAGAAAGAAGAAGGAAGGAAGGAAGGACGGAAGGAAGGAAGGAAGGAAGGAAGGAAGGAAGGAAGGAAGGAAGGAAGGAAGGAAGGAAGGAAGGAAGGAAGGAAGGAAGGAAGGAAGGAAAAAGAAAGCAGGCGAGGGCGAAGGAAAGAAAGAAAGAAAGAAGGCGAGGGAGGAAGAAAGAAAGAAAGAAAGAAAGAAAGAAAGAAAGAAAGAAAGAAAGAAAGAAAGAAAGAAAGAAAGAAAGAAAGAAAGAAAGAGAGAACGAAGGAGAGGAAGAAAGAAAGCAGGAGAGGGCGAAGGAGAGAGAAAGAAAGAAGAAAAGAAAGAAAGAGGGAGAGAAAGCAGGAGAGAACGAAGGAAAGGAAAAAAGAAAGCAGGAGAGAGCGAAGGCGAGAAATAAAGGAAAGAAAGGAAAAAAAGAAAGCAGGAGAGAGTGGAGGAGAAGGTGGAGGAGAGAGAAAGAAAGGAAGGAAGAAGAAAAGAAAGAAAGAAGGAGAGAAAGAAAAAGGAAGGAAGGAAGGAAGGAAGGAAGGAAGGAAGGAAGGAAGGAAGGAAGGAAGGAAGGAAGGAAGGAAGGAAGGAAGGAAGGAAGGAAGGAAGGAAGGAAGGAAGGAAGGAAGGAAGGAAAAAGAAAGCAGGCGAGGGCGAAGGAAAGAAAGAAAGAAAGAAAGAAAGAAAGAAAGAAAGAAAGAAAGAAAGAAAGAAAGAAAGAGAGAAAGAAAGAAAAAAAGAGAGAACGAGGGAGAGAGAGCTAAATTGTATTCATATAGAATGGCTATGTTATACCCATGAACCTGATTTTGCAGGAAGGAGAGAGCGAAAGAGAGAAGAAAGAAGGAGAAAGAAAGTTACCTGTCAGTACTTTGAGTTCAGAGCTTGTAATCTACATTTTTGTCCCGGGGCTTTGTCTGAGACAGTATTCAATTTATTGGATCAGTATGGCAGCCAGGCATCTAGCATTCTGAAAAGAAGAAATCAGCAATGGCAGTCTCCATAATCTCTCAGTAGAGAGGTACTATCTTAAGAAATTATTATAGATCTAGAATGTTCCGAAGTTTTTCCTAAAGGGTTGGCCTTATTACACATTACAACAAACTTGTTCAAATTGAAAATTGTTATCTGTGCCTCTGCGGAAAGATTCATTGCAGGGGAATATTTTGGCGGAATCCTAATATTGTGTAATTTTTATGTCTGCCTGTAAACTGGTAATATTATACTCTCATGTGAGATTGAGGGACGTTTCCCGGGCAGGTTATTCCGTCTGTATTTAGTGATCTGACCCTGACATCGGCCCCCTAGGATCGTTTTATTAGTGTGTGAGTGCTTGTATATGAAAAGTTTGGATGGCCGGGACAATAAAAGACTTATGTATATCTACTGTATATTTATATCTATATATTACATACTATACTATACATACTATATACTATATTACCATTGTTTGGTCTTGTGATCTGTGATGTCACATGACTAAGGGTTGGGACATGTGGTGAAGCGTCACCCAGTGGTGTGATGTCCCTGTACCTTCCCTTTAATGTCCTGTTGCACGGGATCATATACTACATGTCTTCTCAATATGTTCTTCATCTAGTGAATGTGTTATTGCTTGGCACTAAAGGGGTTGCTGGAACCAGACCTGCTCCTCCACCACTCTTGACATACAAGCTTGCCCTTTTTGAGAGCAATTTTACTGGAAGCTAATCAGTAATTCATCTTTGGGCTGTGGAATGCAATCCATAAAAACACAGGAAGGGCATATAAACCTAATTTCCATAGGGTGCCTAGTGGGGTGTGAGTCAACGACCTCAGGGATGAAACCACTTTAACCACCTAGTGTAGAAGTAATGTTAGCAAGGAATTTAAATTCTGTCCTTTTATTATACTATTATTATTTATTTATTATACTGCCAATCAACCAAGGCCACCTTAGTAAGGGGTCAACAGGGACATTTGCCCCAAGCCTAGCAGAACAGCCAAGAAACTTACAAGTAATGGATCAGTACTTGTGTGTCTTTAAAAGAGTTGGATTCCCATCCACCTAAAGATATAGAGTCCCCTGGATTTAAAGAAGGCAGTCATTTCTTTTGGTTTATGATTCCTTGGGTAAAAATAAGCAAATCTGACCTGGCCTAAAAATTTCTAACAGGAAAGATTTGGGTATGGTTGGGAGGTGAGACTGATCAGATGTGTGATAAAGGAGCTCTGCTCATACTGACTGTATGGTGCCCCCTTGGTAGGTGATGCATACTTACCCAAAGTAAGGAATCTAAGTGGTAGTTGTTCTTCACCAGAGCCCCAGATGGTGGAGATGGCCCAGGGACTCTAGAGGTCCCTGTTTATTTTACTGCAAACTGACACAAGTTTGTGACCCTCAGGATCGCCCCCAGTGGCCGGAATGAGACTGTTCATAGCTGCAGAGGAGAGAGCAGCCACGTCAAGGCTGGCGGCAGACCAGAGCATAGTCAGGTCTGAGCAGAGGTCTAGGCAAGCAGAAAGCGATCAGGTTCGAGCACAGATTTACGCAGGCAGCAAAAAGGAGCATAGTCCTGCCAGAGCAAAGGTCTAGGCAGGCAGCAAGAAAGAATATAGTCAGGCTGAGCAGTGGTTTAGGCAGGCAGCAAGCAAGAGTATAGATCTGAACAGAGGTCTAGGCAGGCAGCAAGTGAGAGTGTAGTCAGGTCAGAGCAAATGTCCAGGTAGGCAGCAAGCAAGAATGTAGTGAGATCCATACAGTGGTCAGGGCAGGCAGCAAGCAGGAGTGTAGACAGGACCGAACAGCGGTCTAGACGGGTAGCAAGGAAGAGCGTAGTCAGGTCTGAGCAGAGGTCTAGGCAGGTAGCAAGCAAAAACGTAGTCAGTTCCAAGCAAAGGTCTAGGCAGGCAGCAAATGAGGAAGCAATCAGGTCATTATGGGTTGACAACAGACAGGCAAGTGCTATAGCTCTTTAGCTCGCAGGTAGCTGACAATAAAGCACAGCACCAGCCACTTCAAAGGCTGGCACTTACATACCCTTCCTCATTACAGAACACACTTCATTTCAGGGAACTCTGGAAGTCCTGGCAAGGTTCTGTGAACCATTGAAGATCTTGGCAAGGATTCTGAGAGTCTAATGAGAGTCTAAAAAAAAAACGTTTGCGAAATCCACAACCTTTTACCTATCCCATGTGAATATGTTACTGCCACTCACACTCTGTTGCCACATGCGCAATCAGTAAAATAAGTAAAAAAATTAGTGTAAAGTCAGTACAATACAGTAAATTCTGTACACATAATATTACACAACATGCATCATATACATTTCATTGTGATCTGTCCATACATGAATTCTAAAATTCCACATATAGCATATTAATTATTAATTAAGTGTATCAGTGTCCCTTCATAATTTTTGCGGGGTCATAAAAATGATGACATCCTGTAATACGGTGATGTAATGTATAGGGAGGGGCTGAAGATGTCACGCCTAGGGTGACGACATATCAAAACTGCCATTCAGGGACACCCCCCCAGCATGCACTAGTGGGTGACATCACAAGGGGCGGTTGGGCGGCCCTGCCCCTTACCTATTTGGAAATGTCACTTGGCTTATGATGCAGTTGGCCGGTGACCGTGCTCGAAAGTGGATCTGGGTTTATACAGTATCTCACAAAAGTCAGTACACCCCTCACATTTTTGTAAATAATTTATTCTATCTTTTCATGTGACAACACTGAAGAAATGACACTTTGCTACAATGTAAAGTAGTGAGTGTACAGCTTGTATAACAGTGTAAATTTTCTGTCCACTCAAATAACTCAACACACAGCCATTAATGTCTAAACCGCTGGAAACAAAAGTGAGTACACCCCTAAGTAGGGATGAGCTTCGAGTTCGAGTCGAACTCATGTTCTACTCGAACATTGGCTGTTCGCAAGTTCGCCGAACAGCGAACAATTTGGGGTGTTCGCGGCAAATTCGAATGCCGCGGAACACCCTTTAAAAGTCTATGGGAGAAATCAAAAGTGCTAATTTTAAAGGCTTATATGCAAGTTATTGTCATAAAAAGTGTTTGGGGACCCGGGTCCTGCCCAGGGGACATGGATCAATGCAAAAAAAAGTTTTAAAAACGGCCGTTTTTTCAGGAGCAGTGATTTTATTAATGCTTAAAGTCAAACAATAAAAGTGTAATATCCCTTTAAATTTCGTACCTGGGGGTGTCTATAGTATGCCTGTAAAGGGGCGCATGTTTCCCGTGTTTAGAACAGTCTGACAGCAAAATGACATTTGGAAGGAAAAAACTCATTTAAAACTACCCGCGGCTATTGCATTGCCGACAATACACATAGAAGTTCATTGATAAAAACGGCATGGGAATTCCCCACAGGGGAACCCCGAACCAAAATAAAAAAAAAAAAAATGATGTGGGGGTCCCCCTAAATTCCATACAAGGCCCTTCAGGTCTGGTATGGATATTAAGGGGAACCCCAGCCAAAATTTAAAAAAAAAATTGACGTGGGGTTCCCCCTAAATTCCATACCAGACCCTTCAGGTCTGGTATGGATTTTAAGGGGAACCCCGCGCCAAAAAAAAAAAAAAAAAAAGGCGTGGGGTCCCCCTAAAAATCCATACCAGACCCTTATCCGAGCACGCAACCTGGCAGGCCGCAGGAAAAGAGGGGGGGACGAGAGTGCGGCCCCCCCCCCCTCCTGAACCGTACCAGGCCACATGCCCTCAACATTGGGAGGGTGCTTTGGGGTAGCCCCCCAAAACACCTTGTCCCCATGTTGATGAGGACAAGGGCCTCATCCTCACAACCGTGGCCGGTGGTTGTGAGGGTCTGCGGGCGGGGGGCTTATCGGAATCTGGAAGCCCCCTTTCACAAGGGGACCCCCAGATCCCGGCCCCCCCCCTGTGTGAAATGGTAAGGGGGTACTTACCCCTACCATTTCACTAAAAAACTGTCAAAAATGTTAAAAATGACAAGAGACAGTTTTTGACAATTCCTTTATTTAAATGCTTCTTCTTTCTTCTTTCTTCCTTCATCTTCTTCTTCTTCTGGTTCTTCTGGCTCTTCTGGTTCTTCCTCCGGCGTTCTCGTCCAGCATCTTCTCTGCGGCGTCTTCTATCTTCTTCTCCTCGGGCCGCTCCGCACCCATGGCATGAGGGGGGAGGCTCCCGCTCTTCTCTTCATCTTCTTCTCTTCTTCATCTTCTTCTTCATCTTCTTCTTCTTCTTCTTCTTCCTTCTCTTCTTCCTGTCTTCTCCGGGCCGCTCCGCAGCCATGCTGGCATGGTGGGAGGCTCCCGCTGTGTGACGGCGTCTCTTCGTCTGACGGTTCTTAAATAACGGGGGGCGGGGCCATCCGGTGACCCCGCCCCCCTCTGACGCACGGTGACTTGAGGGACTTCCCTGTGACGTCACGGGGAATGCCACAGGAAAGTCCCGTCATGTCACCGTGCGTCAGAGGGGGGCGGGGTCACCGGGTGGCCCCGCCCCCCGTTATTTAAGAACCGTCAGACGAAGAGACGCCGTCACACAGCGGGAGCCTCCCTCCATGCCACAGCATGGATTGCGGAGCGGCCCGGAGAAGACAGGAAGAAGAGAAGAAGAGAAGAAGGAAGAAGAAGAAGAAGAAAAAGAAGAAGAAGAAGATGAAGAAGAAGATGAAGAAGAGAAGAAGATGAAGAGAAGAGCGGGAGCCTCCCCCCTCATGCCATGGGTGCGGAGCGGCCCGAGGAGAAGAAGATAGAAGACGCCGCGGAGAAGATGCTGGACGAGAACGCCGGAGGAAGAACCAGAAGAGCCAGAAGAACCAGAAGAAGAAGAAGATGAAGGAAGAAAGAAGAAAGAAGAAGCATTTAAATAAAGGAATTGTCAAAAACTGTCTCTTGTCATTTTTAACATTTTTGACAGTTTTTTAGTGAAATGGTAGGGGTAAGTACCCCCTTACCATTTCACACAGGGGGGGGGCCGGGATCTGGGGGTCCCCTTGTTAAAGGGGGCTTCCAGATTCCGATAAGCCCCCCGCCCGCAGACCCTCACAACCACCGGCCACGGTTGTGAGGATGAGGCCCTTGTCCTCATCAACATGGGGACAAGGTGTTTTGGGGGGCTACCCCAAAGCACCCTCCCAATGTTGAGGGCATGTGGCCTGGTACGGTTCAGGAGGGGGGGGCCGCACTCTCGTCCCCCCCTCTTTTCCTGCGGCCTGCCAGGTTGCGTGCTCGGATAAGGGTCTGGTATGGATTGTTAGGGGGACCCCACGCCGTTTTTTTTTTTTTTTTTTGGCGCGGGGTTCCCCTTAAAATCCATACCAGACCTGAAGGGTCTGGTATGGAATTTAGGGGGAACCCCACGTCAATTTTTTTTTTTAATTTTGGCTAGGGTTCCCCTTAATATCCATACCAGACCTGAAGGGCCTTGTATGGAATTTAGGGGGACTCCCACATCATTTTTTTTTTTAAATTTTGGTTCGGGGTTGCCCTGTGGGGAATTCCCATGCCGTTTTTATCAATGAACTTCTATGTGTATTGTCGGCAATGCAATAGCCGCGGTAGTTTTAAATGTGTTTTTTCCTTCAAAATGTCACTTTGCTGTCAGACTGTTCTAAACACGGGAAACATGCGCCCCTTTACAGGCATACTATAGACACCCCCCAGGTATGAAATTTAAAGGGATATTACACTTTTATTGTTTGACTTTAAGCATTATTAAAATCACTGCTCCTGAAAAAACGGCCGTTTTTAAAACTTTTTTTTGCATTGATTCATGTCCCCTGGGGGAGGACCCGGGTCCCCAAACACTTTTTATGACAATAACTTGCATATTAGCCTTTAAAATTAGCACTTTTTATTATTCATGTTCGTGTCCCATAGACTTTAACGGCGTTCGCGTGTTCGAACGAATTTTTTTCCTGTTCGCATGTTCTGGTGCGAACCGAACAGGGGGGTGTTCGGCTCATCCCTACCCCTAAGTAAAAATGTCCAAATTGGACCCAAAGTGTCAATATTTTGTGTGGCCACCATTATTTTCCAGCACTGCCTTAACCCTCTTGGGCATGGAGTTCACCAGAGCTTCACAGGTTGCCATTGGAGTCCTCTTCCACTCCTCCATGATGACACAGAGCTGGTGGATGTTAGAGATCTTCCGCTCCTCTACTTTCTGTTTGAGGATGCCCCACAAATGCTCAAGAGGGTTTAGGTCTAGAGACATGCTTGGCCAGTCCATCACCTTCACCTTTACCCTCAGCTTCTTTAGCAGGGGAGTGGTCGTCTAGGAGGTGTGTTTGGGGTCGTTACCATGTTGGAATACTGCCCTGCGGCCCAGTCTCTGAAGGTAGGGGATCATGCTCTGCTTCAGTATGTCACAGTACATGTTGGCATTCATGGTTCCCTCAATGAACTGTAGCTCCCCGGTCCCGGCAGCACTCCACCATCTGAACCAAAGACATTTATCTTGGTCTCATCAGACTACAGGACATGGTTCCAGTAATCCATGTCCTTAGTCTGCTTGTCTTCAGCAAACTGTTTGCGGGCTTTCTTGTGCATCATCTTTAGAAGAAGCTTCCTTCTGGGACAACAGCCATGCAGACCAATTTGATGCAGTGTGCGGCGTATGGTCTAAGCATTTACAGGCTGACCCCCCACCCCTTCAACTTCTGCAACAATGCTGGCAGCACTCATACGTCTATTTCCCAAAGACAACCTCTGGATATGATGCTGAGCACGTGCACTCAACTACTTTGGTTGACCATGGTGAGGCCTGTTCTGAGTGGAGTGGTATAAAATAGGGGGCGCTATAAAAATTGAGTGATATTAGATTGCTAGACAGTTGAAAACATACATACACAATCAGCATCAAGAATATGTAAACCACAATGTGTTTGTGGAGACTATGGAGACTCCTCTTTGTTTCCTATATGTTTCCTATTTGTTTCCTATATTTCCTATCCTGAATGAATGGGACGGGAGGGATCTATGCCTAAAGCATCATCCAGCCCTTCATGTGAACAGGCACAATCCTGTACAAGCGCTAATGACTCTCTTTTTAGTTAAAGGAGTCATTGGTATCTGGTAAGCAGATATCTATTATTCCAAGGTGATCTCTTCCTCTTTGGTGACGGAACCTTTATATCACCATTAAGATTTTGTTGCACCTATGAAGACTTTTGCTGTTTTTTGTTTTTGTTTTTTCACTATTTTTTTGCTCTAATCTTTTCACTGGATTGGGACAATCAATTATCACGAATGTATTTTAATTACTTTTTGCACAAGGACTTTATATTGTGAATGTCAATCATTACACATCAAATTATTTGAGTAATTTTGGTTTAAGCACAAACACATTGTGGTTTACATATTTTTGATGCTGATTGTGTATGTATGTTTTCAACTGTCTAGCAATCTAATATCACTCAATTTTTATAGTGCCCCCTATTTTATAACATTTCTGGATTTGATCCTCCTATTCAAATCAAGGGGAGCAGCTTGTTACCTGTGTTTTTGGGAGTCTTTTGAAACAATTGATCCTTCACGGGTGATCTATTTTTAGTAATTGCACGGATTCTTTTACTGGTTTAAATTTCTAATTTGACACCACTGGCGCGGAAGTACTGTTTATTACTGTTCTGAGTGGAACCTGTCCTGTTAAATCGCTGTATGGTCTTGGCCACCGTGCTGCAGCTCAGTTTCAGGGTCTTGGCAAACTTCATATAGCCTAGGCCATCTTTATGTAGAGCAAAAGTGATTTTTTAAGATCCTCAGAGAGTTCTTTGCTATGAGGTGCCATGTTGAACTTCCAGTGACCAGTATGAGAGAGTGAAAGCGATAACACCAAATATAACACACCTGCTCCCCATTCACACCTGAGACCTTGTAACACTAATGAGTCACATGACACCAGGGAGGGAAAATGGCTAATTGGGCCCAATTTGGACACTTTCACTTAGGGGTGTACTGACTTTTGTTGCCAGCGGTTTAGACATTAATGGCTGTGTGTTGAGTTATTTTGAGGGGACAGCAAATGTACACTGTTATACAAGCTGTACACTCACTACTTTACATTGTAGCAAAGTGTCATTTCTTCAGTGTTGTCACATGAAAAGATAAAATAAAATATTTACAAAAATGTGAGGGGGTGTACTCACGTTTGTGAGATACTGTATATCTGAAAATTGATCATTCCTGATGTACTGATGACCTATCTCATTTCTTGAGACCTGAAAATGCCAGGACAGTACAAATATCCCCCAAATGATCCCTTTTTGGAAAGTAGACAGTCCAAGGTGCTTAGTAAGAGGCATGGCGAGTTTTTTGAAGTTGTAATATTTTGGAAAATGAACTTTATTTTTTT
Source organism: Lithobates clamitans (assembly GCA_037952925.1). Lineage (NCBI taxonomy): Eukaryota > Metazoa > Chordata > Amphibia > Anura > Ranidae > Lithobates > Lithobates clamitans. Next base: position 296,941 of record JBBGZY010001506.1, read on the forward strand.
ATTTTTACTTACTGTCACCAGTGCAGTACATCGTCATCATATAACTGGTGTGACGGTGATCAGGGACACTGACTGGTGACAGAGTGTAAAAAAAATGTTTTACACATTATGATTGCATATAGCAGTGAATTACATTGCTATAAGCAAGCATTTTACTGAATGATTCATTCAGTTTGTTGCTGTGATTGGTCAAAGCTAATCACATGGTACAGGTGGGCTGTGATTGGCCCTGTCTGTGCCATGTGATCACATTGACCAATCACAGATAGCATGGCAATGGCACACAATGGATAGCATGAAAGGAAACCATCCATTGTGTACAACTGTCATGTGACCTGCTGTGATTGGTCATGGTGGTCACATGGTACCGACAGTGAGCCGGTGTTCTATCGAATAATGCCTCCCGTCGGATAGTGCCGTCGTGTCGTCAACACAGCGCATGCGCAGATCGGTCAAGGCATTATCTGACGCTCTGCAAAGCGCCGAGGGAGAACATAATTGTCAGATTCTGCCTCGCTGTTGCGGGGCGGGTTTTGGGTAGAGTTGCTACCTCATCCATTTAAACCTGAACACATATGAATCACACAAGCTCTGAGGCTAATTTAATGCAGATGAGGCACCAAGTAAGTTTAATTACCACCTGTGACGGATCCTATCCCACACTCCGCTGTATGCTTCGGTCAGTATTACCACTTCCTCCAGTCTGACCATCAGAGAGATGTATTATTATAGCTGCATTGAATACATATCTAGCCAAAAATAGCTTCTAGAATCTTGAATGATTTATTGGGCAGAAGACAGCCTTTTTATACACTTTTAACACAAGGGGTTAGGTAATGAGGTAGGGCTAGCTCATGGATACTTCCCCCTCCCCTCTAGCAACAACTTAGCAGACAATTTTAATTAACACAGCACTAAAGGCAGCCTAGGTGACCAGACAGTCCATCTCAGCAGGTCAATGTGATCAGCTCTTTCAAGGATCATGTATTGTTCAGAATTAACAACCAAGAATAGTCTTTGGGCAAGTCCAAGAAAACAGTCTCTCAAAAATGTAACAAAAAAAAGATTAACATAGCAATACCAAATAACAGGGTGAATGTGGACAGAAAAGGTCCCTGTAGCCAGTGTCCGCGACAGTGCCCCCCCCCCCGTCCCATAGTTCGGCAGATCCAACTAGATCCACCACGGGTCAGCTTGGGACTGTCTGGGACAGTCTTATAGTTCAGTTTGCTGGGAAAGTCCATCAGCGTTCCCATTCTGATTTCCTGGCCGTTACTGGATGGTAAAATTGTGAGGCTGCAGGGCCAAGCACCATCATAACAAACGTCCATTATCCCCGGAGACCCAGATTAATGGATTGTGGTCGGTGAGCAACGTAAAAGATCGTCCATAGAGATAAGGTTGGAATTTCTTGAGAGCCCACACCAGCGCCAAACACTCCTTCTCCACGGCTGCATGACCGACTTCCCTTGGTAGCAGCTTCCAACTGATGTAGGCCACTGGGTGCTCATTGCCATCAGGTCCTACTTGGCTCAGTACTGCCCCTAGCCCAAATGTAGAGGCATCTGTGCGGACACAAAAACGTTTGGTTAGGTCAGGGGCAGCTAGAACAGGAGCTGAAGTCAGTGCATTCTTTAATCGTTGGAAGGCAGCTTCACACTCTGGGGACCACAGTACCTGTCGGGGAAGGTGCTTCTTAGTCAGGTCTGTCAGGGGCTTAGCGATGGAACTATATTGCGGGACAAACTTCCTATAGCTGTGCCGAGGAATGCCAGGACCTGGCTTTTAGTACGGGGAGTCGGCCACTTGGCAACTGCCTCAATCTTAGCAGGCTCGGGTCGTTGTTGTCCACTGCCTACTCGATGTCCAAGGTACTGTACCTCAGACATCCCTACGCTGCATTTTTCTGGCTTAAGGGTTAGTCCTGCAGCCTTGATGCGGTCTAACACGACACCTAGGTGAACCAGATGGTCCTCCCAGGCAGGCCCGGACTGGGACAAAAAATAGGCCTGGGCAATTTAGACTGAGCAGCCAATTTTCCAGCAACCGCCCGTTCGCGAGGGCGGTTGGTGACGGGATAATCACGGAGTTGGTCCTCCGCACTGTTATGTAATGGGGCACTGTGATATAAAGGGGACTGCACTGTAAAGGAAACTAATGATTACAGTCCCCCTTTACAGTGCAGTTCCCTTTTCATCACAGTGCCCCTACCAATCACAGCTCCCATTACATTGCCCCTTACAGTCATGCCCCCCTCCTTTTTCTCTGTAATCACAGTGGCTCCCTTTACGCTCTGCCTCCCCTGCACAGTCTTACCTTTGGCAGGGCGTTTTTTATTCTTCATGTTCTTTCATTTTAATCCTTTATTTTTTATTTCTCCTTTTTTTCTCTTCTTTACATTATTATTTATTTTTATATTTTTATTTATATTTATTTTGTTCACACTTTATTTTTTTCTTACTTGAGTAATTTTATTTACTTGTTTTTTTTTTCAGTTTACTTTCCAACATTTTTCTCAGTTGCACCTTATCCTCTTAATTTGTCTCCTTTTACCACTCATTTCTTCCTTTTTCCTATTCTCGTTTATCTATCTTTATCCTTTTTTATTTTTCACTTGTATTTTTTTCTTATTTTCCTCTCCTTTGTTTCTTTTTTTTCTGTTTCTTTTTTCTCACTTTTTCTCCTTTTCTCCTTATATATATACCCCCTTTTTTCTATCTGTTCTTCTCTCCTTCCTCTCTTCTTCCCCCTTCCTTATCTCTTTTTTGCCACCATTCATGTTTATATAATTTACACTTTTCTGTGTCCTCCATTACTCCTTGTTCTGCTTTTTCTCGTTTACCTTCTGTGTCTCTTTTCCTTGTATGCACTCCCGATCTGATGGCTTCACTTCTCACATTTACTGTCTCCTTCACTCCCCTTGGTTTTTTGAATTGACGTAATCTGCCTAGGTGGGCGGGGTCTCCTGACATCACACGTTTCCATGACATCGGCGGCCCCAGCCCTGGCAGCGTCCTCCGTTGCCTAGCTATCGCCGGCCGCGCACAGCGATCAGTGTTTTAAATGGATCCGACCTGCTGCCCAGGCTCAGTGTACAGACCTCCGGCTCCTCCCGCCCCTGCTGATAGATGACATTGTCGGCAGGGCAGGAGAGCCTGGAGAGGAGACACAGGCACGGCCACATAGCGGGAGGTGAGCGGCCACCGCGGCCTGTGTTAACCCTCTCCAGGCCACGGTCGCCGCTTACCTCCCGCTGTGCGGCCCGATCAACAGCAGGCATCGGACCGCAGCCCCGTGGTTGAGCCAGGCGGCCCCGGCCCACCTGGCAAATGCCAGTGTGCCCTATGGCCAGTCCGGGCCTGCTCCCAGGTATCACTGTAGATCGCAGTGTCGTCCAGATATGCACAAGCATAGTCCTGGCGGCCATCGAGGAGTTGGTCTACCATCCTCTGGTGCATTCTTCATCCCAAATGGCATTACTTTAGACTGGTATAGGCAAAATGGGGTAATGAACGCCGATTTCGGAATAGATTCCGCATCCAGAGGAATTTGCCAGTACCATTTACATAGGTCGAGGGTTGTCAGGAATTTTCCCCGAGCAATGCGATCTAACAGATCATCCACCCGGGGCATAGGGTAGGCATCAGTGATGCTGCACTCATTTAATCTAAGGTAGTCTACGCAGAAGCGAGTCGTGCCATCCCACTTCGGTACAAGCACTTAAGGCAGCCTAGGTGACCAGACAGTCCCTCTCCGCAGGTCAATGTGATCAGCTCTTTCAAGGATCATGTATTGTTCAGAATTAACAACCAAGAATAGTGTTTGGGCAAGTACAAGAAAACAGTATCTCAAAAATGTAACAAAAAAAAAAGATTAATATAGCAATACCAAATAACAGGGTGAATGTGGACAGAAAAGGTCCCTGCAGCCAGTGTCCGCGACACCACCTTAATCAGCCGCAGAACCTGTGTAATTAATATGTCTTCCGTTTTAAAGGGATGAGTTGGCAACCCTAGTTTTGGGTGTGTTGAAGGGCAGGTTTTGTGTGTGTCGCAATCCGCCCTTAAACACAGCCAAAACCCGGCGTTCAACACAGCGAAAACCCCACCTCACAAAAGTGAGGCAGAATCTGACAATTACGTTCTTTTCTCGGCGATTTGCAGAGCGTCGGATAATGCCCCCGACGATCTGCGCATGCGCTTTGTTGACGTCACGCCAGCTGATCAACATATCAGCTGGTGTGACGTTGCGTCCTGCGCATGCGCTGACCCGTTGGAGGAATTATCTGACAGGAGGCATTATTCGATAGGACACCGGTACACTGATCACAGTCATCGGCTGTGTCCCGTGGATACAGCCGGTGACAGATCGTGCTGTTGTGTGACCCTGCTTCCTGACCGGACATCATATGACGTCCATTTAGGATGGGAAAGCCACCGCCTGGACCGTCATCCTGCTATAGGCCGGGCCTGAAGGTGTTAATCATGAAGGTTCATCATGTAGGCATTACCCGGTTTTGAAAAAGCAAAATTTTAGTGTGAAACGCGTCAACCTCTGTACTCTGTACCTGTGTATGTCCTGGTGGCAGTCTCTTATTGCTTCAATAAACATTATTGGATTGCCGGTGGTGTGCAGCCAAAACTCTTTTCTTTTCATGATTGCTGCGGAAGCGAGCCGGGGCTAGCACCCAATCCATCTGGATCACACTCACCTGGAGCAACGTTTGCTCCTTCTTCCAATAGGGATTACCCAGGGTGGAGTTCATGCCAATGCACCCTGTTTAGAAACCAGTGGCGGCTGGTGCCCAATATTTGGGATGGGGGCAAACAAACCTCCCCCCTCACTCGCACATTAGGGGGCCGTGCGCATGGATTAGGGGGGCGGCGCCCCTGCGCCCCTTATGGACTGTTAGAAATGCTCACTCTTCCAGACTGACACCCAACCATCAATGCATTATGATATTTGCATAACTCCTCCCAAGATCCAGCCCACTGCTTTCTTAAGGACTGAGGGCTCTTGAGAAGAGTACTGAGGTAGGGTGCTAGGATGTTCTCAGGAAGCTATTTACAGCCCTCTGCAGGCCCCTCCCACCAAGCTATGTACAGCCCCCTGCTGGCCCCTCCCTCCAAGCTATGTACAGCCCCCTGCCGGCCCCTCCCACCAAGCTATGTACAGCTCCCTGCCGGCCCCTCCCACCAAGCTATGTACAGCCCCCTGCCCGCCCCTCCCACCAAGCTATGTACAGCCCCCTGCCGGCCCCTCCCACCAAGATATGTGCAGCCCCCTGCCGGCCCCTCCCACCAAGCTATATACAGCTCCCTGCCAGCTCCTCCCACCAAGCTATGTACAGCCCCCTGCCATCTCCTCCCACCAAGCTGTGTACAGCACCCTGCTGTCCCCTCCCACCAAGCTATGTACAGCCCCCTGCTGGCCCCTCCCTCCAAGCTATGTACAGCCCCCTGCCGGCCCCTCCCACCAAGCTATGTACAGCTCCCTGCCGGCCCCTCCCACCAAGCTATGTACAGCTCCCTGCCGGCCCCTACCACCAAGCTATGTACAGCCCCCTGCCCGCCCCTCCCACCAAGCTATGTACAGCCCCCTTCCGGCCCCTCCCACCAAGCTATGTACAGCTCCCTGCCGGCTCCTCCCACCAAGCTATGTACAGCCCCCTGCCATCCCCTCCCACCAAGCTATGTACAGCCCCCTGCTGTCCCCTCCCACCAAGCTATGTCCAGCCCCCTGCTGGCCCCTCCCACCAGCCATGATCTATCTGCATTGCATAGAGAAGCACAGAGACCAAGTGATGGCATTACTGGGAATAAAATAAGCAATGTAATAACAATGGAAAGGTTTGATTTAATCATTGCAGGAGCATTTTGATGAGGAGATGAGGGAAGAACAGCCCAAGTTTGATGAAATCCTCGAAAACGTCTTTTGATTCTCTGGATATTCGATGTTGTATAACAAAGTAAGAAATGTTTTCGATGGATAAGATAGCACTTGGCCCCGTTCCTTTAAACAAGTTAAATCTTGACTTTCCGCAGCTCTCTTCCTATTTTGGAACCTGTCACCATGATTCTGGTCATGTTGCTGCAAACACCAGGAAGTGGAAATCATTCATCAGTTCATTTTTCTCTCTCTGCGCTGTTAATCTTCACCCGCCTCCTCCGTATAATTACATCCCATGATATTTTCCTTCAACTGCTGGAGAACTTTACAGCTGAAAAATTTTCCAGCCATCCTATTATTTGAACAAAAATGTCATCAAGTCTAGTAGGCCATATAAACCAACGTTCATGGATTTATGGGGATTTAAAGGGGCACTTCACTTTTGCTATTTCTTACCTTCTTCTTCCCTAGAGATAGAGAGATTCGTCTTCTCACTAACTTCCTCATGGTAAAGGCAGCGGGAGTGCTGAGTGGGTGGGTTGGTCTGCTTTAATCACATGATCAGCCCCAGTCTTGCAATTGGAGAAAACCTGTTTGGAACGGCATCGCTTCTCTGCCTTTTGGCTGCGACCTTGTGTTGTGGTTGAAGGGTTTACAGAAGGCACCAGTCCTACTCGGCCTGGGGGTGTTTTCCTTGATTGGTGCATCCCCTGCTGCTATTGGGTAGTATTAGAGGTGGAAGAAGACGTTTGACTGGGCAGCTGCCTGTGGGAAAAGCCTGGGGGAGGAGCGGAGGCCAATGAGTAGTGGACAGGAGAGGGGCACCATGGGGGTTCCCGTTGTGGGGCGTTCAGATGGTGTGCCTCCTGGCCCTCAGGCCGATGAAGCTGTGCCCAAGGATACAGTAGGGACGAGTAATGAGGCATGCACGGCTGATGTGGGAGCTGCGGCTGTAGTAAGTCCGGGCCCTGATGTCCCAGATGGAGAAGCTGTTGAGGGCACAAACATAAGTCGTGAGGAAGATCCCGGTGTGGTTGTTGGCTCCCCCCCCGTGAAGGTGAAGAGGAAGAGATGGAAAGCGGTACGGTGTTTGGACTGTCTCAAGGTTCCCTTCTGGAAGGGGAGGAAGTAGACATGGCGGTTGATATGCTGGCCAATCAGAGCTTGCTTCCCTTGATAACTGCTCTGGGGGAAATATCTACTAGTGAAGGGGAGGAGATGATAGAGGTAGAAAGCGGGGATACTCTTGAATGTGCCCAGCGTGAGATACTCCCCGTAGAGATCATCTTGCAGCCCTCCGGGAAATGTGCAAGAGGGGAGGGGGTGGGCACGGAGAGTGGGGAGGACTGACCCTTGGAAATTTAGCCTTTCTGGAGTTTCATCTGATGAAGCCGCCAGTTCTCCAGCACCAAGGAGAAGACAGAAGCAAGAGAAAGTAGCAGCTTGAAAGAGAGAGTAAATCATAAACAATCGCTATGATGGCTGGTTTTGTTTATTTTATCTTTATGATGGCTGTAACTATCGGCTCGCTGAATGTGAGGGGAATGAAATCAGGATGGAGGAATGCTACAATTGTTGACTACTTGGGGGTCAGTTAAGGCTGATGTTATCTGCTTGCAGGAGTGTGGATTGGATGGACCCATGGGCATTACAGATTGGGAGAAAGGTGTGGCAGTGTGGGCACCTTGTTGAAGATCAAGAGCGGAGGGGGTTGGGATCTTGATTAGGAATAAAAATGTCCAAGTTTTATCCTATGAGATACTGATTCCCGGTAGATGTCTATCAGTTGTTCTAGATTTTGTGGGGGGAGAGGATTTGAGTCATTAATTGTTATGCCCCAGCTGAGAAGGGTGAATGTAAAGAATTTTTGGAGACCCTTAGGATGTATCTGCCAGGTAGAATGACTACGGTAGTGGTCGGAGATTTTAATTGTATTAGGTCATGTGGTGATAGGAAGGGGTTGGCGGAGGGTGGAAGCACGGATGTTACTTCTGGAGCTCTGAATGACCTTATTACGGACTTCCGGCTGAAAGATGCTGCTCCAGTGATGGAAGGAAGTGCCCCCTCCCATACGTATTTTTCCGATAGGGGAACAGTTTCATCACGCATAGATTTTGTATTTCTATCTGAATTTTCGAGCCCTATGGATTTCAGCACTGTTCCAGTGCTCTTTTCTGACCACGTTCTCATGTTGTGTAAGGTGGATGTAAAAGTGGGGGCGAGATTTAGTAATGGTCCCTGGAAGTTGAATTGCACAGTGTTGGAAGATGAGGTTGTGTGCAGGAAATTTGAAGACTTTTTTGAAACACTGGTGGTGAGAAAGAGTGAGTGTGCTAACATATTAATATGGTGGGATTGGATGAAGGTGCAGGTGGCGGGTTTTTTCAAAAAGAGGGAAAGGAGGGAGGCGGAGATTTCGCTAATACGGAGGATTCAGTTCCTTCATCAGTGTAGGCGAATGGGCTTGGAAGTTGACGAGGAGCTAGAGGAGGTGAGAGTGGCAAGAACCCATTTGTTGAAAGAAAAAAGGTAAAGGGATTATCTTTAAAGCTAAAATACAGGATATGGAGGAAGGCGAACGATGTTCACGGTTCTTTTTTAAGAAAATCTTGAGTGCTAAAAAAGTAATGAGTTCTGTGCTGGCATGGGAGGAGGAGGTTGGAGGGGAAAGAATGATGGAGGAGGTGGTGTCTTTCTATAAAGATTTATATAGTAAAAAGGGTGTCTCATCGAAAGGAGGAAGTGGCGGAATATTGTGATGTGGTGGAAGGTTTTTTAAGGGAAGGAGGATGCAGAAGGCTTGATGGATCCTGTGGTGGAGGATGAGGTGGAGTATGCCCTTAAAAAAATGCCCAAAAATAAAACCCCAAGAAGGGATGGGCTGTCAGTAGAACTATATGTAATTTTTTGGGCTCTGTTTAAAGACCACTTGGTAGAACTGATGACATGTTGTATGCAGCGTGGTGTTGTGTCAGACACAATGAAGGAAGGTGCCATCACTATAATCTTCAAAAAAGGGGATAGGAGGGATATAAAAAATTGGAGACCTATCACACTACTTAATGTGGATTACAAGCTTGTGGCTAAATAAAATACTGGCGAATAGATCGAGCCAAGTAGTTTCCAAATTGGTGGGTGAGTGGCAAGTTTGTGCTGTTCCAGTTTGAAGAATTATGGATAATTTGGTTTTGCTACGAGATCTAGCCTTTTATGCCCAGATCAATAACCTACCGTTGGCTTCCTAGAGACCGATCTGGAGAAGACATACGATAAGGTGTCCCACGCCTTTCTGTTTAAGGTGTTGGGAAAGATGGGTTTGCCAGGGCCATTCCCTATACTGGGGATGTGAGTCAGGTACTGGTCAATGGGAATCTGTCTGAGTTTTTCCTGACTGGTTCAGGAGTAAGGCAGGGCTGTCCACTCTCGCCTATCCTGTTCATTTGTGCTATCGAACCTTTGCTGAGGCACGTACAGCGGGACAAAAGGATCAGAGGGATGTTTGTGCCAGGTAGTAGTGGAGGGCATGTAAAGTCTGTATGTTATATGGACCATGCTACCTTTATGTGTACGTCCGAGACAGATGTAAGAAGAGTGGAGTTACAGCTAAACCTTTTTAGTAGTGTATCAGGGCTCAATTTGAATTGGCACAAGAGCCAAGTGTGCGTTATGAGTGGTACATGCAGGATTGCAAACACCAAGGTGAAGGTTGCAGACTCAATCACAGTGTTGGGTACTCATTTTGAAAGGGATTTGAAAAATCATGTCAATATGGAGAATGTGATGGAGAAAATCACCAAGAAGCTGGATTTCTGGAAAACCAGACGTTTGACCTTGACGAGTAAGGTCTTGGTTACTAAAGCCGTTGTATTGCCTTTGTTGCTATATTTCTGTTTGATTTTCCCGCCTGGGACTAGGATGGTACAGAGGGTGACAAGAGCTCTCTTTCTGTTTTTTTGGGGCGCCAAAATGGAGAGAATTGCCCAAGCGGTGGTGGTGAAGAAACCCTGTTTGGGTGGATATGGCTTTCCAGATATCTCTGTTTATCTTGATGTGCACTACTGGCTGGGACATTATAAGACGTTCTCTGGTGGCTTGTTTAATGTATTACCTGACAGGCTGGTCCCTGGTGAAATGGGGGTGGTGTGCAAAAGATCTTTCAAGGCCATTGGCTTTGGTTCCCCCCTTTTTCTATACCAGATTGGAGCAGTTTTTTAGGGAGTGTGGATTAAGAGAATTTGGGGCAGGGCAGTTGGAAAAGTTTGATGAGATGGATTACCAGAGATAAAACGGTGGTGAATATACGAGGTCTTGGCTCTAGGATGACAGAACTATGTTAGAAGAAATTTTCAATCAGTGGCGTTACCAACATGCAGAAGGAGATCGCTTGGATGGCCTTTCAGAGATGTCTGCTGACTAGAGTTTTCCTGAAAGCAAGAGATCTGTGCAGGGTAGAGGTTTGCCCGAGGGAAGGATGTGCCGATTTGGAAACAGCGGAACATGCCCTGGTTGAGTGTGCCTTTCTTCGAATGGTGAGAAGAAGATTGGTTGCCTTTTTGGAAGAGGTCCTTGGTATTAAGTATGTGGACTTTAATGGTTGGTTCTTTGGGTTGGTGGAGGGAGATCAAAACAAGCAAAGGAGAGCATGGATTTTTATGGCAGTTTTTAGAGAGGTGATGTGGGATGTAAGGTGCTGGGTAAGTGAGAGGGAAGCGGATTGCATCGAGTGAGGACTGTGTGAACTTGTGCTTGGCTACATTGTATGTTGTTTTGTTGGTGGATAGTAGGTGGATGGGGATGGAGGAAGCAGATGTGTTTTGGGGATTTGGGGAGGTGGAAGGGATGGGGAGGGAGCGCTTGAGGGGTTGTATTTTTATTATGTGATTGTATATACATTTTATCATGCTTTTTCCTGTAAAAAAAGAAATATACTGAGAGTTTTACTTACCTGAATGATGATTGAAGCGTAGTACTAGAAGGAATCGGTGGTTGGTTCTTGATGAAAAAGTATTGTAAGCTGGAATCTGATGATAAAAAAAAAATCTGTTCTTATCAGTTACCAAGTGGTGGCGCTGTGTTACTGTCCCTGATCCATGGCAGTGCGTTAGGGGTGACGGTGGCTATGCAAATCCACTTGGTGTAATGGTAACCTGGATGGTTAGTATCAGGGAGAGCCGTAAAAAACGGACTGCTCGAAGGATTACTGAGGGCCGTTAATAGGTCTCCTTTAGAGAAACCCGGAAGGGTTACCTCCTGATGGGGATGGAGAAACACTGGGTCTGGCCGAAAAGTGGGGTCCCTGGCTTTCTGGCCTAGATTGGTGTGGTCCCTGTTCTCATCAGTTTTTCAGGAAAGAACACTGGCCCCCCTTTCCCACTGGGGGGGGGGGGGCGGTTAGTATTTCCCGAATGTAATTTGGGGGGAGTGGTGGTGGAGCCTTTTCCTCATGGGGCTCTCCCTAAGCTCTCAGAGCTCCATGCCTTCCTGGTTGGGACGGGGGTTGCACTGGTCTGGCTGGGGTTGAAAGAAGCCCGTGGGGCATGTGCCCCTAGAGTGGTTGTCCAGGGGTGCCATAGTTTCACTGTGTCGCTGATCACTTGAAATATGGCACCAAGATCACTGCACTTCGCACACTTTTTTCCGTACCTGCCTCTAGGGCTGAGCCTTTTGGCTAGGACCAGAGGAATTTTTTATTCCTGGTCGAAGGGCTGGCCATTGTTTCACATGATGGTCACTTTTCACTTCCCCTCTACTTCCTTCCCCCTCTTCTTTTATTTAAGCTCTCTGTCACTTTTTTGTCTTTTTTTGTTTGTACACGTTTTTGCATGTGTGACTGGTCAGGTGTAGGTCCTCGGGCCTGCCCTGAAAGTCTTGGGAGGGGGTGGACATGGCGCAGGCTTTAAACAAAAAAACAAAAAAAAACCTGTTAGGAACGGCAGTGAGCCAATCATATGACCTGGAATTTTTAACAGTGTATGAAAATCACAAAAGCTGCACACTGAAGTGAAAAGGTTATCTTATTATTGTTAAACTACAACAGGAGCCCCCAAAATTACAGCCCATGGGCCACAAGCGGTTCCCTACACAAGATTGTACCCAGCCCACAGCTGATATGCATAGTCTTTGCTTCTCTCGCACTCCCAAAACAGAACTGGGTTCACTAATTTAAGGGGGGGGACTCTGCTAGGGACCCTAATGTAAGGTGGGGACTCTGACGGAGACCCTGATGTAAGTAAGGACTCTGATTGGGACACTTATGTAAGGGAGGACTGTGACGGGGACACTGATGTAAAAGGGTTACTCTGGCGTGGAACCTAATGTATAAGGAGGGGTTCTGATTGGGACCCTAATGTAAGTAGGGACCCTGATGGGGGCACTGATGTAAGCAGGGACTCTGATGGAGATCCTGATGGAAGGAGATACTCTGATGGGGACACTGATGTAAGTAAGGGCTCTCATGGGGACACTGATGTAAGGGGGGGGGGATCTGATGGGTATCCTGATGTAAGGAGAGACTCTGATGGGGACATTGATGTAAGGGGTTACGATGACATGGACCCTGATGTATGTGGGGGCACTAATATAAGAAGGGGTTCTGATTGGGACCCTAATGTAAGTAGGGACCCTGATGGGGACAGTGATGTAAGCCAGGACTCTGATGGAGATCCTGATGGAAGGAGAGACTCTGATGGGGACACTGATGTAAGGTAGGAGTGTGATGGGGGCACTATTTGTAAGGAGATACTCTGATGGGGACATTGATGTAAGGGGTTACTCTGACGTAGACCCTGATGTATGTGGGGACACTAATATAAGGAGGTGTTCTGATGGGGACCTTGATGTAAACAGGGACTCTGATGGAGATCCTGATGGAAGGAGAGACTCTGATGGGGACACTAATGTAAGTAGGGGAATCTGATAGGTATTGTGATGTAAGGAGAGACTCTGATGGGGACACTGATGTAAGGGTGGGAATCTGATGGGTATTCTGATGTAGGGAGAGACTCTGATCAGGGCCGTCTTTAAGGCAGGGCAAAAGAGGCAGCTGCCCTGGGCCCCATCATTGTTGTGGGGCCCAAAGCAGCTGCCTCATACTTGCCAACTAGCCCAGTTTAAATTCCCTTGTCTCTTGAAGTTTTAGTCCGTGCTGTGTCCTGATATCTCAGTGTGAAGTTCTGTTATTAATGCTGCCCAGCTCTGCCCTATTGCCGTCTACAGATGACTCACCTGCAGGCCCTGTGTTTACATGTAAACAACCTGCACTGATATGTAAATAGCGGCGGCATTAATATGTAAATAGCCACGGATCAGCGGCATTGATATGTTAATAATGTTGACACGTTGGTGTCAGTGTAGAAATCCCTCTTTATATTGGTGGGTGGCGTAAAATCCCTGTTACAGGGTGATCAGTGCAAATTCCCCCTCACATTGGTGGTCATTGTAAATTCCCCATTACATTGGTGGTCAATGTAGAATCCCCCACCATATACTTGCCAAAGATTTCCAGCTTTGTTCTACATGATTCAGAATTTGCCATAGAGTACTGCCTGCTAACTAATCCAACCCCCCCACAACTGCCACTGATCCCATCAACCCCCCAGCATTGCCACTGATCATCCCCCCTCCCCCAGCATTGCCACTGATACCAGGAGTACTAGTATTCCTAGGCGTTTTCTGTCTATTGATGGGTCCCCTCACCTCCCCAGTCCATGGTGTGCAGGCAGTAAGGAGATAATGTGCTGTAGTCTTTAGCAACCAATCAGTGAGCAGTAATAATGTGCACTAACCTCTTGCAACCAATCATTGAACGGTAAGGATATGCAGTAACCTCTAGCAACCAATCAGTGAGCAGTAATAATGTGCAGTAACCTCTAGCAACTGAGTGGTAAGGATATCCAGTAACCTCTACTAACCAATCAGTGAGCAGTACTGATGTACAGTACAGTAATCTCTAGCAACCAATCAACAAGCAGAAGTCCTGTGCTGTAACCTCTAGGAAAAAATCAGCGAAACATAAAGTGTGCTGCAACCTCTAGCAGCCAATCAGTGAGCGGTAATGATACACTGTAACTTCTGGCAACCAATTGCAATCGCTGCCTGATCTGATTCAGTAAACTGATTTTGAGTCTAGCTGCTACTTATTGTATGTCTCAGAGCAGGTGGAGAGCGAAATTACATAGAAGGGGGGGGGGGGGGCAAGAAAATGTTTGCTTGGGGTCCAATCAATATTAAAGTCGGCCCTGAATCTGATGGGGACACTAATGTAAAGGGGGGGGAATCTGATGGGTATTCTGATGTAAGGAACGACTCTGATGGAGACACTGATGTAAGTGGGAACTTTGATAATGGACACTAATGTAAGTGGGGACTCCAATGGGAACACTAATATAAGGATGGATTCTGATTGGGGCCCTAATGTAAGTACAGACTCTGATGGGGACACTGATGTAAGGAGGAGGGAATCTGATGAGTACATTGATGAAAGGGGGGACTGGGGACTCTGATGGGTACCCTGATGTAAGGGGAAACTTTAATAGAGACCCTGATGTAAGTAAGAACTCTCATGGGGAAACCGATGTAAGGGAGACTCTGATGGGGACCCTGATATAAGTAAAGATCCTGATGGGGACCCTGATGTAAGGAGAGACTCTGATGGGGACCCTGATGTAAGGAGAGACTCTGATGGGGACCCTGATGTAAGGAGAGACTCTGCTGGGGACCCTGATGTAAGGAGAGACTCTGCTGGGGACCCTGATGTAAGGAGAGACTCTGCTGGGGACCCTGATGTAAGGGGAAACTTTAATAGAGACCCTGATGTAAGTAAGAACTCTCATGGGGAAACCGATGTAAGGGAGACTCTGATGGGGACCCTGATATAAGTAAAGATCCTGATGGGGACCCTGATGTAAGGAGAGACTCTGATGGGGACCCTGATGTAAGGAGAGACTCTGATGGGGACCCTGATGTAAGGAGAGACTCTGCTGGGGACCCTGATGTAAGGAGAGACTCTGCTGGGGACCCTGATGTAAGGAGAGACTCTGCTGGGGACCCTGATGTAAGGAGAGACTCTGCTGGGGACCCTGATGTAAGGAGAGACTCTGCTGGGGACCCTGATGTAAGGAGAGACTCTGCTGGGGACCCTGATGTAAGGGGAGACTCTGCTGGGGACCCTGATGTAAGGAGAGACTCTGATGGGGACCCTGATATAAGTAAGGATCCTGATGGGGACCCTGATGTAAGGAGAGACTCTGATGGGGACCCCGATGTAAGGGGAGTCTCCGATGGGGACCCTGATATAAGGAGAGACTCTGATGGGGACCCTGATGTAAGGAGAGACTCTGCTGGGGACCCTGATGTAAGGAGAGACTCTGCTGGGGACCCTGATGTAAGGAGAGACTCTGCTGGGGACCCTGATGTAAGGGGAGACTCTGCTGGGGACCCTGATGTAAGGGGAGACTCTGCTGGGGACCCTGATGTAAGGAGAGACTCTGATGGGGACCCTGATATAAGTAAGGATCCTGATGGGGACCCTGATATAAGTAAGGATCCTGATGGGGACCCTGATGTAAGGAGAGACTCTGATGGGGACCCTGATGTAAGGAGAGACTCTGCTGGGGACCCTGATGTAAGGAGAGACTCTGATGGGGACCCTGATGTAAGGAGAGACTCTGCTGGGGACCCTGATGTAAGGAGAGACTCTGCTGGGGACCCTGATGTAAGGAGAGACTCTGCTGGGGACCCTGATGTAAGGGGAGACTCTGCTGGGGACCCTGATGTAAGGAGAGACTCTGATGGGGACCCTAATATAAGTAAGGATCCTGATGGGGACCCTGATATAAGGAAGCACTCTGACGGAGACGCTGATATAAGGAAGGGGGGCTCTGATGGGGACCCTGATATAAGTAAGGATCCTGATGGGGACCCTGATGTAAGGAGAGACTCTGCTGGGGACCCCGATGTAAGGGGAGACTCTGATGGGGACCCTGATATAAGGAAGCACTCTGACGGAGGCGCTGATATAAGGAAGGGGGGCTCTGATGGGGACCCTGATATAAGGAAGCACTCTGACGGAGACGCTGATATAAGGAAGGGGGGCTCTGACGGGGACCCTGATCCAAGGAAGGGGGACTCTGATGGGATCACTAATGTAAGGGGGGAATGCCTTGATATTTGCATAACTCCTCCATAGAGCCCGCCCACTACTTACATGAGGACTGGGGTTTCCTGGGGGGGGGGGGGGGAGTACTGAGGCCCAGTGCTGAAATATTTTAAGGAAGATCCTGAATGTACAACACCCCCCCCCGGCCATGATCTGCCTACATTGCATAGAAAAGCAGAGAGACCCATTGATGATATTTTTTTAGGTCTAAAATAAGTTATGTAAAGAAAACGGAAAAGTTTAAAAAAAAAATCTAGGAAGAATATAATGTGCGTTATACAACGAGGTGCGGTTCTGCGCTCCATAGTGATTTTTTTACGTAGAAGGTGTTTCTCCTGTTGGACGACTTTTTTCCGATAGATATAATTTATTATCTGATGGAACGGAATGATTTTCTATGGAGAACGGCGGTTCTGATTTTTTTTTTATGGCGGGCTCTTATTTCCCCCCCATAGATCACAGACGACTGTCACACACATCCTGCTCCGTCTCTCCAGCCATCCCTTCAATAAACTTCATTCCCTGTCCTCCTGCCATAACTCCGGGACTGTATACAGATTGATGGGGGAGCGGGGTGGGTCTGTCGCCAGATCGCCCTTCACCTGCTTCCTGCTTACAGCACCTGTCACCCTGACACGGAGCAGAGACGCCGGCGCTGTATATGTGAGGACGCAGAGGGCCGCCGTGCGCTGGGAGACAAGCGGGACGTCTGCAGGACCATCGGGGATCCGCATCGGACTCTGCAACAATGTTATCAATAAAAAGGGAAATAATAATAATAACAAAAAAAGGAAAATAATACATTAAACAAAAAAAAAAGGAAAATAATTTTAAATAAATTAGTAAATAAACTGAACTCAAAACCCAAACCCCTCACCCCCCACCATAAGTCATAACTGCCCATTTTCGTCCACTTACCTCACCCCTTGCTCCGCTGGCGGACAGCTCTCTATTCTTGCTGCCATGTTGTGGGCAGAGCCTTAGCACACTCATTTACAATTGGACTGCATTTCACATCAGAGTGCTACCAATGGAAAAGCGGCTAGGTCAGGTGGAGGGGGAGGAGCCTGCAGGTGCGAGGGATAAGCTGCATTTAAAGGTACCCTGGACATAAATGAGCAATTGCAGTGTTGTAGGCAGGTGCAGTCTATTTTCTCCACTGTAGGTGGCGCAGCTATATTATCATAAAATTTATTTTTTAAAGGCAAGTTAAGTAAGTACCTGGATATGACCTAGTATCAGCCTATCTTGCCATCCATCTACAGCAGAGCTCAGTGAAGGGGAGGGAGAAGCAGCCCAAGAAACCAATTAGCTGTTCTGTAATGCAAGGGTCGTGCTGAGAGGGGGGAGAGAGCAGAGTGACAGACAGATGAGCTTATCAGTCTGCTGATTCTCCTGTCACCATCCAATCACAGGGTGAGTTTTGGGGGGGGGGGGGGAGACCTGTAAGTGTAAAAGGAGAAGCAGAAGAAGACTGATCAGCTCATCCCTCTGTCACTCTGCTCTCGCCTCCTATTCGCTGTTTCTTTTCTTTTTGGATAGTAGAAGGAGTGCTCCCTGATAGTGGCCCCTCCCCAAAAGCTACTCATCATGAAAATAAAAAAGATGTAAAAAATACTGGCCCTTTAAGTGTGCGCGGGATGCTGGACACAGAGGTGTATGGGAAGCATGACGTGATTGCAAACAAGCAGCTCTATTGGCTTCCTTTAGAAAGTGCTTGAGGGGTCTCTGCACCCTGAACACTCCCTCTATAGCATGGGGACTCTGATGGGGACATCTAATGTAAAGAAGGACTCCAACAGGGACATCTAATATAAAGGGGGCTCTGATGGGGACATCTAATATAAAGGGGGCTCTGATGGGGACATCTAATGTAAAGGGGGACTCTGATTGGGACACCTGATGTAAAGGGGGACTCTGATTGGGACACCTGATGCAAAGAGGGACTCTGATTGAGACACCTGATGCAAAGGGGGACTCTGATTGGGACACCTGATGCAAAGAGGGACTCTGATTGAGACACCTGATGTAAAGGGGGTCTCTGATTGGGACACCTGATGCAAAGAGGGACTCTGATTGAGACACCTGATGCAAAGGGGGACTCTGATTGGGACACCTGATGCAAAGGGGGACTCTGATGGGGACATCTACTGCAAAGGGGGATTCTGATGAGGACACATTATGTTAAGTGGTTATATTTTATTTTACTTGAAATGTGGATGTAATTGGCCTACTGTGACGGACACAGTGAGGCTGCATATGATGGGGCACAGTGAGGCTGCATACGATGGGCACAGTGAGGCTGCATATGATGGGGCACAGTGAGGCTGCATATGATGGGGCACAGTGAGGCTGCATATGATGGGGCACAGTGAGGCTGCATATGATGGGGCACAGTGAGGCTGCATATGATGGGCACAGTGAGGCTGCATATGATGGGGCACAGTGAGGCTGCATATGATGGGCATAGTGAGGCTGCATATGATGGGGCACAGTGAGGCTGCATATGATGGGGCACAGTGAGGTTGCATATGATGGACACAGTGAGGTTGCATATGATGGGGCACAGTGAGGCTGCATATGATGGGGCACAGTGAGGCTGCATATGATGGGCACAGTGAGGTTGCATATGATGGACACAGTGAGGTTGCATATGATGGACACAGTGAGGTTGCATATGATGGGGCACAGTGAGGCTGCATATGATGGGGCACAGTGAGGCTGCATATGATGGGGCACAGTGAGGCTGCATATGATGGGCACAGTGAGGTTGCATATGATGGACACAGTGAGGTTGCATATGATGGACACAGTGAGGTTGCATATGATGGGGCACAGTGAGGCTGCATATGATGGGGCACAGTGAGGCTGCATATGATGGGGCACAGTGAGGTTGCATATGATGGACACAGTGAGGTTGCATATGATGGACACAGTGAGGTTGCATATGATGGGGCACAGTGAGGCTGCATATGATGGGGCACAGTGAGGCTGCATATGATGGGGCACAGTGAGGCTGCATATGATGGGGCACAGTGAGGCTGCATATGATGGGGCACAGTGAGGCTGCATATGATGGGCACAGTGAGGCTGCATATGATGGGGCACAGTGAGGCTGCATATGATGGGGCACAGTGAGGCTGCATATGATGGGGCACAGTGAGGCTGCATATGATGGGCATAGTGAGGCTGCATATGATGGGGCACAGTGAGGCTGCATATGATGGGGCACAGTGAGGTTGCATATGATGGACACAGTGAGGTTGCATATGATGGACACAGTGAGGTTGCATATGATGGGGCACAGTGAGGCTGCATATGATGGGGCACAGTGAGGCTGCATATGATGGGCACAGTGAGGTTGCATATGATGGACACAGTGAGGTTGCATATGATGGACACAGTGAGGTTGCATATGATGGGGCACAGTAAGGCTGCATATGATGGGGCACAGTGAGGCTGCATATGATGGGGCACAGTGAGGCTGCATATGATGGGCACAGTGAGGTTGCATATGATGGACACAGTGAGGTTGCATATGATGGACACAGTGAGGTTGCATATGATGGGGCACAGTGAGGCTGCATATGATGGGGCACAGTGAGGCTGCATATGATGGGGCACAGTGAGGTTGCATATGATGGACACAGTGAGGTTGCATATGATGGACACAGTGAGGTTGCATATGATGGGGGCACAGTGAGGCTGCATATGATGGGGGCACAGTGAGGCTGCATATGATGGGGGCACAGTGAGGCTGCATATGATGGGGCACAGTGAGGCTGCATATGATGGGGGCACAGTGAGGCTGCATATGATGGGGCACAGTGAGGCTGCATATGATGGGGCACAGTGAGGCTGCATATGATGGGGCACAGTGAGGCTGCATATGATGGGGGCACAGTGAGGCTGCATATGATGGGGCACAGTGAGGCTGCATATGATGGGGCACAGTGAGGCTGCATATGATGGGGCACAGTGAGGCTGCATATGATGGGGCACAGTGAGGCTGCATATGATGGGGCACAGTGAGGCTGCATATGATGGGGGCACAGTGAGGCTGCATATGATGGGCACAGCTTTATCTAGCAGTAATGATACATA
Organism: Lithobates clamitans; assembly: GCA_037952925.1. NCBI lineage: Eukaryota > Metazoa > Chordata > Amphibia > Anura > Ranidae > Lithobates > Lithobates clamitans. The sequence continues at coordinate 317,090 of JBBGZY010001506.1, forward strand.
ATCACCTGATAAATGGCTATTTACAGTTCTGCATTACTAACAGTTTAATTGTTCGGTTTGTTTATGCCCCCCTCAAAAATTTGGAGCACCAGCTGCCACTGGTCTTTGAATTGGTGAAGACCACAGAGGGGAAGAGGGTCTAAGACGTCATGTGATCGTCCTGAAGACATCAGAGAGAGGTGAGCATGAAAAAACAAATGGTAAAAATTTGGCGCCAGAAGGGAGGGGGTGGGTTGAGTTGGGAGCATGGAGCTTGGATTTGGATCTTAAAGGGAACCAATCACAGGGAGAAAAACTCCAGGGCTTCCTTAATTATGAAAATACCAATTGCCTGGCTAATCAGGTGGCTTTCCAAGTCACAGCTCTTGAACATATATGAAGCTCATTAAAATCAGGCTCTACGGGTGACTCAAAGTATTAAAGCTATAGGAGGCCAGGCAACTAGCATTTTTATAAGGAAGAAGGTGAGTATGAAAAAAAAACACACACATGGGGGTCTACAAGGAGGGGGGTGGGGTGGGTGAAATATGGAAGCAGAGACACAGAGACCAAAGTTAGCCTTTAAAGGGAACCTTTCATAGGAAGAGATACACAGACTGTCATTGCTTCTTTAATTCTGAAAATACTAGTTGCCTGGCTGATCTGTTGGCCTCATTGCTTTCTAAGGCTCCATTCACATTAATGCGTTTTTTGATGCATTTTGCAGAAATGCATGGGAATTTTTTAACATGGGTTCCTATGGAACATGTTCACATCAATGCATTTTTGTACCTCTGCGTTTTTGGAAAGAGTCGGGGACTTTTTTTCATGCAAAATGCAGCGTTTTGCATGTAATAGAATTCAATTGACCAGCATCAAAAACGCAAGTACAGCATTTTAACAGCGTTTTTACAGTGTTTTTGGCGGTTTCTTTTTAGTTTTTTTTTAGACTGTATACAGTCTAAAAAAATACTGTAAAAAAAAAAAAACGCAAAACGTGGCAAAAACGCTGTTCAAAAACGCGGCAAGCACTGCAAAAAACACTGCAGAAACGCTCAAAGGCAACATGCATAGATGTGAATCACATTTTTAGTGCTTCTTGCATTTTGCAGATTTGCACTCCAGAATGTGTTCCATAGGAAACCATGTTCTATGGACTGTGGTGCAAATCTGCAAAAATGTAGAAAGCACTAAAAATGCCATAGGTGTGAATCCGGCCTAAGTCACTGCCCTTGAAGAGGTATAAAGTTTATGAATTCTGGCTTCACAGGCTTGTTTCCAGTTAGTGACTCAAAGTATTGAAGCCATAAGCAGTCAGAAATAAGAGTAAGTAATAATAGAAAAGAGAAAAAAAAGCAAAAAATTCCCATGGGGGGGGGGGGGGGGGGTTGCACAAGGGGGGCAATTTGGCAGCAGGGGCACAGAGCCCGGAGTTGGGCTTCAGAGGAAACCTTAGAAAGAAGTACACAGGCAGTCACTGTGTCCTTACTTCTGAAAATACTCGTTTCCTGGCTACCGAGCAGGTCTGATTGCTTCGATGGTTTCTAAGGCCCCATACACACTATTAGATTTTCTGCAGATTTTTGTCCCTAGATTTACCAAAACCATGTAGTGCAAGGGGCATGCCTGATTGCATAAAAAATTGAAACTCTTAAGGTTTGACCTCCTATTATATGGTTTTGGTAAATCTGAAGACAAAAATCAGCAGAAAATCTAATAGTGTGTATGGGGCCTTAAAGGGGTTGTAAAGGTAAAATTTTTTCACCTTAATGCATTCTATGCATTAAGGTGAAAAAACATCCGACAATACCGCCCCCCGTTTTACTTACCTGAGCCCTCGAAAGTCCCGCGCTCGCCCCCGACATTCCTCTTCGTTGATCAGCCTGACCTCTGATTGGCTAGAGCGGATGGATTGAAAGCAGCGCAGCCATTGGCTGGCGCTGCTGTCAATCACATCCAATGACGCGGCGTGCCGGGGGGCGGTGCCGAGCGATACATTGAGCGGCTATGGCCGCTGGCAGTATCACAGGAGTGCGCCCGCAAGAACTCACCACCATGCGAGGGAGCTCGCATGGTGGTCATTAGTTCTTGCAGGGAGGAGCTGAAACAGCCGCCGATTACCCCAGAAGAGCAGGTTCGGGGCCACTCTGTGCAAAACGAGCTACACAGCGGAGGTAAGTATAACATGTTTGTTATTTAAAAAAAAAAAAAGTTATCTTTAGTCTTCCTTTAAGCCTTGTACACACGGTCAGATTATTGGACGAATTTTCGTCAGTTTTTTTGTTGGATGCCAGTCTCAAATGGAAAGTGAAGAGGGTTCTCACCATCAGAAAATTTTCAGACGACAGAATTCAACGTCAGAAGTGACGTAACGCGTTGAATTGTTTTGTATGTGTTCTTTCATTTCTGGGCATGCCTAGTCTTGCTCTTCAGATCTTTTTTTTTTTTGGCCGAAAACCGCACTAATGAAAAGAAAATCGGACATTGTGGTCACATCAGACAAAAATTTTGGAGCCTGCACATCCAGTTTTTCGTCTGCCGAAAAATCGTAATCGGCTGTCATAAAGCAGCATACTAAACGATCAGAAAATCGGCGGATCGTTCATCGGACGAAATTTATCTTCAGATTTTCTGACCGTGTGTACGGGACCTTTAGTCTCTGCCTTTCAATTTTGGCTTTGCTGGCCACAGCCTTGTTTCCAGTGAGTGACTCAAAGCCACAGACAGCCAGGCAACCAGCGTTTTCAGAAAGAAGTGAACATGAGAAAATGACTTGCTTTTCTTTTATGTGGTTTCATTTCTAGGACTCCACAATGGATGGATAGTGGAAGATTTGATGTCTCCGTGTCCCGTCTGTGATGGAGGGAGGGAGGGGGGGACTCTGGTCGTAAAGTGGAGCTGGGTGGGGGGGAGGGGTGATTTATTAGGTGGGGGTGACATTTATCGCAGTGATGGATTTCCCAGTAATTCTGGACTCTTCCTCTCCCGCTGTCGCTTCCAGCACAACTTCCCATCAAACTCATTCAGAACTGTCTGTCTTCTGCTTCTCCAAACCCACTTTCAGTATTTCCACCAAATAAAAGAAGAAAAAAAAAATACAAAAATATTCATCGGCTTTAAGAGCAATCTGTATGAGAATTTGTAGAAGATGAGGACTGAAGAAATGTCCAAACAGCAGGTATATAATATATACAGTACTGTGCAAAAGTTTTAGGCAGGTGTGAAGAAATTCTGTAAAGTAATGCCCCGTACACGCGGTCGGATTTTCCCGACAACAAATGTTCGATGGGAGCTCGTTGTCGGAAATTCCGACCGTGTGCAGGCTCCATCGGACGTTTTCCGTCAGAATTTCCGACAAACAAAATTTGAGAGCTGGATCTCAAATTTTCCGACAACAAAATCTTGTTGTCGGAAATTCCGAGCGTGTGCACAAAATTCCACGCATGCTCGGAATCAAGCAGAAGGAGCCGCACTGGCTATTGAACTTCATTTTTCTCAGCTCGTCGTACGTGTTGTACGTCACCGCGTTCTGGACATTCGGAATCTCCGACAACTTTGTGTGACCGTGTGTATGCAAGACAAGTTTGAGCCAACATCCGTCGGAAAAAAAAACATGGATTTTGTTGTCAGGAAATCCTATCGTGTGTACGGGGCATAAGAATGCTTTCAGAAATATATATTTTAATTGTTTATTTTTGATCAATTTACAAAATGCAAAGTGAGCGAACTGAAGGAAAATCTAAATCAAATTAATATTTGGAGTGATCGCCCTTTGGCTTCAAACAGCATTAATTCTTACACTTGCACAAAGTCTGTGATTTTTTAGACTTAGACTTTTTTTTAGAATTTTTAGCCTCGTACACACGATCAAATTTTCCGCAGACAAAACCTTGGACTTTTGTCTGAAGGCGTGTGCCTGGATTTTGTCTTGCATACAAATGATACACAATTGTCGGCCAACAAACACGAACGTAGTGATGTACTACGTGGTTTTTCAGCTCTTTAGTGCCAGCCTTTGGGCTCCTTCTGCTAATTTAGTGTTAGTAGAAGTTTGGTGAGTGTTCGTTCGCGCTTTTCATTTCATGTTTTTCAGTTTGTTTCTGAACGGCTGTTCGTCAACCAGACATGTTGCGGAATCGGAGGAGATAACGTGTTATTTATTATTAGCCTTGGAGTTATTGCTTTGACCCAAGTCCAGTCCAGGAACAGGAGGAGGAGGATTTCTTGGACCAAAAATTGGTTGCTTTATTAATCGTGACCAATTATGTCATATGCCTTTGCTGCGGGAGCTCCAGGAGAATAATCCGGATGATTTTTGGAATTATCTCCGGATGACGGACTCCTGCTTTCACCAACTCTTGGCATTGCTGACCCCCTATATTAAGAAGCAGGACACATGCATGAGGCTTTTATTTTATTTTTTGGTTGAATAATAATGATTTGATTTGGTATATTTTCTATATTTTTGGATACATAGAATACACTTTTTGGTTAAGTTCTATTGGCAGATAACATGTCTAATTATATTTGGGTTTTTTTTAATGCACAATAAAAAAAATTGTGTAGAATAATACTTGGCTGTGTGTTTTACTTCAAATGACAGTTTGGGAGTCGGCAGGTACATTTAAAAAAGTACAATGTAAAATTGACAAGGGACACCAATATAGTTGTATCTTTGATCCTAAAAACTACAGGATAATGGTGTTGTGGTAACTTGCCCAAATAAAAAAAAAACAAAACAAAAAGCATAATAATATTATTCTTGATATCACTAGAAAATAAAAGCCTTTTAAGATACGTTTGTCAGAACTCCATCAGTATCACCAGCAAAGCAGCTTCATTATTATCCCATTAAAGAAGAAGAGAATTGTGCGCTGCAATTGAGATTTCATAATTTGCCGCGTCACGAATGTCAATTTTCCATTATGAACGCGAGTTTACAAGACCGATCGCGTCTGGCTCGTCCTTCCGAGCATGCGTGTTTGTACTTTGGACTTTTGTCTGACGTACTTGTGTACACACGCTCGGAAAATCCGACAACAGACAATTGTCTGCGGAAAATTTGTAAGCCTGCCATCCAACATTTGTCCGCGGAAAATCCGACAACAATTGACCGATGGAGCGTACAAACAGTTGGATTTTCTGCCAACGGTCTGTCATCACACAATTCCAGGCATAAAATCCGATTGTGTGTACGAGGCTTAAGAGTCAGGTGTATGATTAACCCATTATATCATGCAGGAGCTAATGATCATCAATTTTATATGTAGGTTGAAACACAGTCATTAACTGAAACAGAAAGAGCTGTGTAGGAGGCTTAAAACTGGGTGAGGAACAGCCAAACTCTGCTAGTAGTTATTTTGCATCAGCAGGGTCTCTCCCAGGCAAAGATTTTTAAAGCAGACTGGAGTTGCAAGATGTGCTGTTCAAGCTCTTTTGAAAAGGCACACAGAAATGGGCAACATTGAGGACAGGAGATGCAGTGGCCCAATTTTCTTTCTATATTGTGAAAGATAATGTTAAGCCGAGTAAATTGATACCCAACATGTCACATTTTAAAACTGCACCCACTCGTGGAATGGCGACAAACTTTGGCACTTAAAAATCTCCATAGGCAGCGTTTAAAAATTTCTACAGGTTACCGGTTTTGAGTTACAGAGGAGGTCTTTCACTAGAATTATTGCTCTCGCTCTAATGATCGCAGTGATATCTCACATGTGTGGTTTGAACACCGTTCTCATATGCAGGCGTGACTTATGTATGCGTTCGCTTCTGCGCGCGAGCTCGGCGGGACAGGGGGGGATCTTATTTCTTTTACTTCTTATTTTTTTATTTTTACACTGTCCTTTTAATAAAAAAAAAAAAGGATCACTTTTTTTGCGATTACATTCCTATACAGTGGGGATGGAAAGTATTCAGACCGCCTTAAATTTTTCACTCTTTGTTATATTGCAGCCATTTGCTAAAATCATTTAAGTTCATTTTTTTCCTCATTAATGTACACACAGCACCCCATATTGTACACACAGCACCCCATATTGACAGAAAAACACAGAATTGTTGACATTTTTGCAGATTTATTAAAAAAGAAAAATTGAAATATCACACGGTCCTAAGTATTCAGACCCTTTGCTGTGACACTCATATATTATAACTCAGGTGCTGTCCATTTCTTCTGATCATCCTTGAGATGGTTCTACACCTTCATTTGAGTCCAGCTGTGTTTGATTATACTGATTGGACTTGATTAGGAAAGCCACACACCTGCCTATATAAGACCTTACAGCTCACAGTGCATGTCAGAGCAAATGAGAATCATGAGGTCAAAGGAACTGCCTGAAGAGCTCAGAGACAGAATTATGGCAAGGCACAGATCTGGCCAAGGTTACAAAAAAATTTCTTCTGCACTTAAGGTTCCTAAGAGCACAGTGGCCTCCATAATCCTTAAATGGAAGACGTTTGGACGACCAGAACCCTTCCTAGAGCTGGCCGTCCGGCCAAACTGAGCTATCGGGGGAGAAGAGCCTTGGTGAGAGAGGTAAAGAAGAACCCAAAGATCACTGTGGCTGAGCTCCAGAGATGCAGTCGGGAGATGGGAGAAAAAACACCCAAAGGACTCCAAGATGGTGAGAAATAAGATTCTCTGGTCTGATGAGACCAAGATAGAACTTTTTGACCTTAATTCTAAGCAGTATGTGTGGATAAAACCAGGCACTGCTCATCACCTGTCCAATACAGTCCCAACAGTGAAGCATGGTGGTGGCAGCATCATGCTGTGGGGGTGTTTTTCAGCTGCAGGGACAGGACGACTGGTTGCAATCGAGGGAAAGATGAATGCGACCAAGTACAGGGATATCCTGGACGGAAACTTTCTCCAGAGTGCTCAGGACCTCAGACTGGGCCGAAGGTTTACCATCCAACAAGACAATGACCCTAAGCACACAGCTAAGATAACGAAGGAGTGGCTTCACAACAACTCCGTGACTGTTCTTGAATGGCCCAGCCAGAGCCCTGACTTAAACCCAATTGAGCATCTCTGGAGAGACCCAAAAATGGCTCCACCAACGTTTACCATCCAACCTGACAGAACTGGAGAGGATCTGCAAGGAGGAATGGCAGAGGATCCCCAAATCCAGGTGTGAAAAACTTGTTGCATCTTTCCCAAAAAGACTCATGGCTGTATTAGATCAAAAGGGGGCTTCTACTAAATACTGAGCAAAGGGTCTGAATACTTAGGACCATGTGATATTTCAGTTTTTCTTTTTTAATAAATCTGCAAAAATGTCAACAATTCTGTGTTTTTCTGTCAATATGGGGTGCTGTGTGTACATTAATGAGGAAAAAAATGAACTAAAATGATTTTAGCAAATGGCTGCAATATAACAAAGAGTGAAAAATGTAAGGGGGTCTGAATACTTTCCATTCCCACTGTGTCATCCTGTTTTATTCACATTTACACTTAAAAGCAAATAAAAAATTGTCCCTTTAAGGCCGGAGGGTGGAAGTGACGTTTGACGTCGCTCCCGTCCTTCAAGGGCATAGAGTTGAGTGGGGGCCCCTCACTAGACTTCCTGCCCATCAGGGGAAAGCATTGGATCGTCTCCTCTCCGCCCCTACCGACGGGTCCGGTAAGCGGCAGAGACAACTGGGACGTGGCGGGAGAACCTCTCCCGCCGAGGATAAAAGTGATCTTGCTCGAATCCTCCGCTGAGACCACTTTTATCCAAAAGCGGACCATTTGCCGTTGAAAAACAAAAAAACGGGGTTATGGCAGCTAGTAGCGACATAAATCCATGGTGGGCGGTCCGGAAGTGCTGTAAAGAGAAACTGCAGTCTGCTCACATAATTTGTAGTAAAAAAACATCTTTGCCATTCTGAAGCTTCCCTCCAACCACTTTGCATATTATTTTATATATACTGTGATTCTGTACTTGCCAAATATGCTGCAGAAATCTCCCTTCACCGAGTCTGGCTGCATCCATTTTAACTTTTCACTTCCTGGATTTACACAGAGGCACGCCTCCAGCTCTGCAGCTCTCATTGGCCCTCTTATGACTCATCCCCCCCTCCGTTCCTGGCAAACTCTCACAAGAGTGAGAGATAGAGCTGTGCATGATGTCATAAGCCTAGACTAATGGCCAGACAAGATACAGGAATTGGGCTGTATAAGGTATTTACTGGTAGAAAAAAAAATGTTTTACTATCCAAAGTTAAAACAACAACAAGGGCAGAAGATTTAATAGATGGGAAGATGAAAAAATGACTGAAGGTCCGCTTTAAATCCTGATGAAGGGAGGCAATGTGTGGCCCCTGAAACGCGTTGCTTGTTGAACCCATTATATGTTTGGAATTAAACCAAATTTTGGACTCTCATACTTTGGTGTGGTGCTTCGATCTTCAGATTCAAGTATTACTTGAAAAAAAAAAAAACGTATTAGACTATGGAGTTCAGAATTTTCTGAAGCAGAGGTCCCCTTTCTTCTCCAGTGCTGCCATCTTTACTGGAGATCCCACACATGGGCAGATATCCTGAGGGCTACGGGGGAGGGGGAGGGGAGAGGACCTTACAAAAGTGAGTAGAGTTTTGCTTTAACTTCTTTATTCTCCTAAATACTTTTCTAATGATCCGGAATGTTGTATAATAAAATTAAATCTGCGGTTTAGCTGGAAATCAAACAAGGGGATTATATTTTCAGGGACACATCTATATATTTAGTCCCATAAACCTAAAGATAAAGGCTTTGAAGTGGAAATAGCTCCAGCGATGGCCCGCCTTTCGACAGCGCCCGCACCGGTGAACACCGCATGGGTGCCATGTACATAATGTGTTTTATACAAGTGTCAGCTGGCAAATGTTTATATCCAGCCTAAATGTAATTCCGGATAATCTATACTTCCATCTCTATTATATACAGCTGGATACATTACCATGAGCTCATTACCATCAGACTTCACATACTGGGCTGTTATAGGATTACTCCGGGATCATAAAATGTATAACAAACTCCATGTACTGATAATGAGGGAAGAGCGACGATCCGCGGAACATGAGACAAAGAAGAGGGAATAGAGGATAATAACTGAATAGAGAAAATGGAACCAGCCGTCCGACAGGCTTAAAGTGACACTAAACTCTGATTTATATAGAAATTATCTTCCAGTATGTATTCTTAACTCGGAAAAGTCCCTTCTATAATGACTCTCAGCTCCTCCAAGTCTCCAAATTCCCTTTCCCTTCTGCTGTGATCTGACTTCCTCCTAGAGGGTGACCACATTCATTCTCCATGGTCCCACTGTATGCAGGAATGTAGCCTCTCCCCAGTGAATGGATAGGCTAAATTCTCAGTGATGTCATTGGTTTCTACTGAATAGATAGGCTGCATTCTCAGTGATGTCACTGCTCTCTAGTGATTGGATAGGATGCATTCTCAGTGATGTCACTGCTCTCTAGTGATTGGATAGGATGCATTCTCAGTGATGTCACTAGTCTCTAGTGGTTGGATAGGCTGCATTCTCAGTGATGTCACCGGTCTCTAGTGAACGGATAGGCTGCATTCTCAGTGATGTCACCGGTCTCTAGTGAACTGATAGGCTGCATTCTCAGTGATGTCACCGGTCTCTAGTGAATGGATAGGCTGCATTCTCAGTGATGTCACTGCTCTTTAGTGAATGGATAGGCTGCATTCTCAGTGATATCACCGGTCTCTAGTGATGTCACTGGTCTCTAGTGAATGGATAGGCTGCATTCTCAGTGATGTCACCGGTCTCCAGTGAATGGATAGGCTGCATTCTCAGTGATGTCATCACTCTCTAGTGAATGGATAGGTTTCATTCTCAGTGATGTCACCGGTCTCTAGTGAATGGATAGGCTGCATTCTCAGTGATGTCACCTTTCTCTAGTGAATGGATAGGATACATTCTCAGTGATGTCACCCGTCTCTAGTGAATGGATAGGATACATTCTCAGTGATGTCACTGGTCTCTAGTGAACGGATAGGCTGCATTCTCAGTGATGTCACTGGTCTCTAGTGAATGGATAGGCTGCATTCTCAGTGATGTCACTGCTCTCTAGTGAATGGATAGGCTGCATTCTCAGTGATGTCACCGCTCTTTAGTGAATGGATAGGCTGCATTCTCAGTGATGTCACTGGTCTCTAGTGAATGGATAGGATGCATTCTCTGTGATGTCACCGGTCTCTAGTGAATGGATAGGCTGCATTCTCAGTGATGTCACCGCTCTCTAGTGAATGGATAGGCTACATTCTCAGTGATGTCACCGCTCTTTAGTGAATGGATAGGCTGCATTCTCAGTGATGTCACTGCTCTCTAATGAATGGATAGGATGCATTCTCTGTGATGTCACCGGTCTCTAGTGAATGGATAGGCTGCATTCTCAGTGATGTCACCGGTCTCTAGTGAATGGATAGGCTGCATTCTCAGTGATGTCATCGGTCTCCAGTGAATGGATAGGCTGCATTCTCAGTGATGTCATTGGTCTCTAGTGAATGGATAGGCTACATTTTCAGTGATGTCACCGCTCTTTAGTGAATTGATAGGATACATTCTCAGTGATGTCAACGGTATCTAGTGAATGGATAGGATACATTCTCAGTGATGTCACCGCTCTTTAGTGAATGGATAGGCTGCATTCTCAGTGATGTCACTGCTCTCTAGTGAACGGATAGGCTGCATTCTCAGTGATGTCACCGGTCTCTAGTGAATGGATAGGCTGCATTCTTAGTGATGTCACCGGTCTCTAGTGAATGGATAGGATACATTCTCAGTGATGTCACCGCTCTTTAGTGAATGGATAGGCTGCATTCTCAGTGATGTCACTGCTCTCTAGTGAATGGATAGGCTGCATTCTCTGTGATGTCACCGGTCTCTAGTGAATGGATAGGCTGCATTCTCAGTGATGTCACCGGTCTCTAGTGAATGGATAGGCTGCATTCTCAGTGATGTCATCGGTCTCCAGTGAATGGATAGGCTGCATTCTCAGTGATGTCACCGGTCTCTAGTGAATGGATAGGCTACATTCTCAGTGATGTCACCGGTCTCTAGTGAATGGATAGGCTACATTCTCAGTGATGTCACCGGTCTCTAGTGAATGGATAGGCTACATTCTCAGTGATGTCACTGGTCTCTAGTAAGTGGATAGGATACATTCTCAGTGATGTCACCAGTCTCCAGTGAATGGATAGGCTGCATTCTCAGTGATGTCACTGGTCTCTAGTGAATGGATAGGATACATTCTCAGTGATGTCACCAGTCTCTAGTGAATGGATAGGCTGCATTCTCAGCAGTTCAGTATCAGAAACATACTATTAGCATTCACTAAGTAGAACAGAACAAGAATATAAAGACACAATATAATTCAGTACAAATTACAGCGAACATTTGATTGATAGCATAAGATGCAGTCACATGGAGGCATTGCCCTCAGCTTCTTAAAAGGTTCAAGTGTTCAATCCATTATATGATCAGACTGCGGTAATTCTTCTCCCAAGGGAAAAGCAGGAATCAGCCGAACACAGAGGAGAGATTGCAGGAAACTGTAGAGGAACATTTCTCTTCTGTGTACAAGAAACCTCAAAGAATGTCACTTACATTCACTTTTCGGTATAAAGCATAAATCATCACATTTTTTTTCTACAATGTAAGTACCAGAGTTTGACATTTTTTAATATTCTCCCAGCAGTTAGCGAGAGCAGTAACATAATATATCTGCCCATCAGTGAATTATAATTACAGTAATTAAAGGCCAAATTCACGTTTTTATTTTTTATAAAGAAAAATAAAAAATCTTTCATACATGCTTTTTTCATAGAGTCTTCTGACTGGTCTGCTGCTGTCATGGGTCCTTCCTCTTCTCCTCCGCCATCAGTGGTGAATGGTTCTTCCTCCTTGATAGCATGGCACTCATCTAACAACATAAACTCCACGCTATGTAGCCCAAACCTGTGTGATGACGCTCCCCCCAGACTCACAGAAAGTGGGGCGGATAGTACTGGGAATCATTACATTAGGAAGGGGACCTTCACTGGATCGCAGAGCAGCTAAGTTTGTGGGGGGACAGTGCTGGAGAGTGAGCATTGCAGCGAGAGCTGCCCTTTTGTTTTTACACAAGTTAAGCAATTTATTTTTAAGTTACACCTAAAAAGTGAAATTTATAGGGTGTGTATACTCAAAATGTAACAGCTGGACCCCGGTGGCCCAAGTCAGCTCCTGGCCTTCGTGCATGTGTTGGATCCTCCAACAGTGCAATCTCCTTGCCACAAGTTCCGACTGTTTCTGTTCACCTGGGATTTTGGGTGCCCACTTTTGTGTGTTCCAGCTCTTCCTGGTACATTCTTCATACTATAAAAAAAGAATACAAATCCAGCAGGGCTGGTGGGAACTCCTCATAATGGGCACAGCAGGTGTACAGACCTGGGAACTCAGTACAAGCATGTTGGGAACCCCTCATAATGGGCACAGTAACTATTCAAACCTAGGAACTCAGTACAGGTATGGTGGAAACCCCTCATAATGGGCACAGTAGCTATTCGGACCTAGGAACTCAGTACAGGCATGGCGGAAACTCCTCATAATGGGCACAGTGGCTATTCAAACCTAGGAACTCAGTATAGGGATGGCGGGAACTCCTCATAATTGGCACAGTGGCTATTTAGACCTAGGAACTCAGTACAGGGATGGTGGGAACCACTCATAATGGACACAGTAGCTATTCAGACCTAGGAACACAGTTACAGGGATGGCAGGAACCCTTCATAATGGACACAGTAGGTATTCAGACCTAGGGACTCAGTACAGGAATGGTGGGAATCCTTCATCATGGGCACAATAGCTATTCAGACCCAGGAACTCAGTACAGGGATGACAGAAACCCCTCATAATGGGCACAGTAGGTATTCAGACCTAGAAAACCAGCACATAAATGGTGGGAACCCCTCATAATAGGCACAGTAGCTATTCAGACCTAGAAACTCAGCACAGGGATGGTAGGAACCCCTCATAATGGGCACAGTAGCTATTCAGACCTAGGAACTCAGTACAGGGATGGCGGGGACCCCTCATAATGGGCACAGTAGGTATTCAGACCTAAGAACTCAGTACAGGGATGGTGGGAACACCTCATAATAGGCACAGTAGGTTTTCTGACTTAGGAACTCAGTACAAAGATGGTGGGAGTCGCTCTTAATGGGCCAAGTAAGTGTACAGACCTAAGATCTCAGTATAGGATAATAGGGAACCTCTTTTAACAGATGCGGTAGGTGTTCAGACCTAGGAACTCGGTAAAGGGAATGGTGAGAAACATTCATACAACCTTCAACCAAAATAGACATATTATTAGTTTAAAAAAATGATACAGAGGATAGTAATTTGAAGGGATATTTTTTTTTTTTTAATTTTGACTTTTTTTGCCAAAAAATGAGAAGAAACCAGATCTGTAGAGTTGGAATACTTTTGTGCACGTTCTATCAAATGAACAATCTGTTCAAATGTCTATTTCTCCATCTGAAGACAATGTAAATTTGAACATTTCTTGGGACCATCATTTCAATACAACCTTGCACTGCTGTAAATGCATTTATTTCAAACATTTTTTCCCATAAAAAATGCTACTGTTTATGGAAGAATTAACTAGAACCTGTTTTGTGTTGTTTGGTCTGTGCATGTCCGTCAGGGCAGGTGATTAGGTGTTATACCAAGCAACAGTGAAGCTTTGCAGCAGTCATGCTTAGATTTCCAGCATTTCCCTCTTCTCTGGTCAGCACCGTAAGGGATTGGGTCACAGGAGTACATGCCCCTGGTTTCTCACAATGCAGTCTATCGGTTGCTCCCTGCACTGTCCTTCGGAAGGGGAGTGGCCAATGGAAATACTGACTTTGAGGAGGTCAGTATTTGCATGGAATATTCCTGGGCTCCAGCAGAAGATCAAAATTGAGGGTGGTGCAGGTAAGGCAAGAACAGGCCCTTAGTGGTAGAGGAAAGCACTGAAGGTAAAAAGGAAGGAGGAAAGAGGAGAGGGGAGGAGAGAGGAGATAATAAAGGAAAGACAGGAGAAAGGAGGGAAAGAAGGAAGGAGAAGAGAAGGGAAAGGGGAGCAGAAGAGAGGTGAAAAGGAAGGAGAGGAGGAAGGAAGGAAGAAAAAAAGAGAGTAGAGGTGAAAGAAAGGTACGAAGGAAAGGTGAAGTGAAAGAAAGGATGGAAAGGAAAAAAGAAGGAGAAAGGAAGAGAAGAGGAGTGAGGAGGGAAGGAGTGAAGAAAAGAAGGTTTGAGGGAAGGAAGAAAAGAAGTGAGTAGAGACGATAAGAAAGAAAGATAGGAAGGAGAGCAGTAAGGATAGAGAGAAGAAAAGAAGGATAAAAAGGAGAAAGGAAGGAAGAGATCAGAGGAGAGGAGAAAGGAAAGAAGGAGAGGGGAAGGGAAGGATGGGAGGAAGAAAAGAAACAAAAAAAATAGGAGAAAGGAGGGAGAGGAGAAGGAAAGGAAGGAAAGTATAAGAGAAGGATGGAGAGGAGAAAGTAAGGATTGATCAGCCAGAGAAAAAGGGGTATGTGAAAAAGAGATATGAGGGGTAGGACAACGAAACCCATGCAAAGCATTCTACCAGTTCAGACATATTTGAACAGTTTCTAAAGGGATATTCTATGTCTTGCAGTGATTTTTTTTTTTTGTAGACCAACATTCCTAATATTTTTTTTTTGTGACATCTTTAACAAGAACAAAAAATTTCTGTGTTTTTATTTCCACACAGCGACGTTCACTTTGATACATGACAAGGGATCAAAAAAATATAATAATTTTGGCACGAGACTCTATGATAACAAAACACGGATTTGTAAAATTTGAGCCTGCCAGCTGTGCTCAGTCATGTAGAGGAGAACAAATAAGAAATGTTCATCCAGAGGCCAAAAGGCATCTTGTTTCAGATGTCTTCTTTCTCGCTGTCTGTAAAAAGAAACATTTATTGGCAAACGGTGTTGTTGAAAGCCAGTCTTAAGTCCGTCTCTTCCTTAACTCCCAGCCTCTACATAGGACTTCCTGGCATGTTTCAGATCACCATGTATGGTCATAGAAAGAGGGGAGTCCGGAGCGAAGGAGACTAAAGATGAGCCATTCACACTGGAGGCAAATCTGAGATTTAAAGGGTCATCACCCCCCCACCCCCCCTATACACTTTTGAAAATATGATATTAATGTATGTGAGAGGTGCATCACACCTCTCACATATATACATATATTTAAAAGAGGGGTCCTCAAACATTTTGGACAAAGGTCTAGTTGGCGGTCTTTCAATCAGACTGTGGCTAGTGGTCAGAGGGAGCAAAAATGTCCTTGTGTCAGTTGAAGAAAAAATATGTTTTGGTGGTCGATGGGAGTTGAAAAATGCCTTGGCATCAGAGGTCAGTAGGAGAAGGAATAGTGCCACCTGGTTGGTGGCAGAGGATGGAATAGTGTCCTATTGTTGGTGTCAGTGGGAAGACTAGTGCCCCATAGTTGATGTCAGTGGGAGGAATAGTGCCCCATTGTTAGCTTTAGTTGGAGGAATAATGACCCATGGTTGGTGCCAATAGAAGGAAATGTCCCCCATGGTTGGTTTTAGTTGGAGGAACAGTGTCCCATGGTCATTTTATTTGGAGGATTAGTACCCCAAGATTAGTGTCAGTGGGAGAAATAGTGTCTCATGGGAAGTTTTAGCTGGGGGAATAATGAGGTTGGTATCTGTGGGATGAATAGTGCTCCATGGTTAGTTTTAAAAGGAGGATTAGTGCCCTATTATTGGAGTAAGTGGGTGAATTAGCACATAATAGTTAAGGTTGGTGGGAGGAATTGAGGAATTGCGCCCCATGGGTGGTGATCCTGGAAGGAGTAGTGCCCCATGGGTGGTGTCAATGGGAGAAATAGTGCCCCATGGGTGGTGTCCATGGGAGCAATAAGTTCTCATGGGTAGTGTCCGTAGGAGCAATAGTGCCCCATGGGTGGTGTCCGTGGGAGAAATTGTGCCCTTTGGGTGGTGTCCATGGGACAAATAGTGCACCATGGGCAGTGTCCATGGGAAGACTAATGCCCCTTGGGTGGTGTCTGTGAGACAATAGTGCACCATGGAGAGTGTCTGTGGGAACAATAGTGCCCCTTAGTGGTGTCTGTGAGACAGATAGTGCCCCACCGGTGGTGTTGGTGGGATAAATAGTGCCCCATGAGTGGCGTCTGTGGGAGAAATAGTGCTCCAAGGTTGGTGCCAGTGCGATGAATAGTGCCACATGGTTGGTGTCAGTGGAGGGAATAGTGGCCCATAATCACTGTCATAGGGATTTACAAAGCCCTCCAGAGTTGCTCTTCAGTGGTACTTACCTCTTTGTAGGCTCCCAATTCTATAGGTCTCTTATACTTGGCTGGAACTATGCAGGCACTGTTGGGCCCTACACGCAGGGCCTTCCCTATGCAAGGGATGGTAAATGGCTTGCTGCGGACCATAATTAAGGAACTGCTGATAGGCATGTATGAAGTGCACACAAAGTCCTATCAAGTACTAAGTATAATTCAAATTCACCTCCAAATAGTGCAGAAAAACTTTTTGATATGAGTCCTCTACCTATTGCAAACCGACCAAAAAAAATATTACCAATTTTTTTTTACTCCTCTAAATAATAGATAGGTCAAAGCAAGCAGAGGTCGCACCCCACGATAAATCAGAATCTTATTGTTCAGATATTCCAAACAGAAACGGAGCCCGCCTCGTGTGAAAGGGGCCTAATGCTCCACCCTTCTTCCTGTGTTTGTACTTCCTGTGTAATGGAGACAGCTTAACAGGCCACATGTAACATGGGCACATGTATTCTGCATAAGTAAGCTACAGACAGTATCATCTTTTGACCGCATAAATACTACAACCTGTTCATCTGTTTGTATCCTGCCATCTGATGTAACCTGATGTTCAGAATAAAAGCATCTTGTGGATGGTATTTGGTGAGTTCAAACTATCTGATGAGGATTGTCTTCAGTGATTATATCTTATACAGGCCAGGCATAGAGGTCTCACAAGGGATAGTCGCTTCACAACAATCTAAGTCAGAATACCCAGAGAAAGATGGTCCATGAAAAGAAGGTTCCCGTCAAAAGTTGCAGAAAGAAGATGATCTTGCATCCTCGGCCACCAAGGAGACCAATATATACGGCCCTGCTGAATGAGGCGTCCGCCCTACCAACGGCAACGTCCACCACCCCTCCAAGACCCCCCAAATACTCCAAAAACCCCCCCATGTTCTGCAGAGCAACCATCAGGAAAGAAGAGGATCTCTTTTGTTACTTTAGGAAAGAAGATGGTCTTGCAAGTTTTTGTTTATTTTTTTTCTTTTAGCGGATAGTTGGCCTCTGTTACGTAGATAGAGATGTCCTTTCAACTGGTGGTAATGTAATATTGGAGTTTGTTTGCTGAAGCCGGAGGGGGCGGATGTGGTCGGGGTTCTGCAGAGAAGCCAATCGGCTTCCAGGTTTTAATTGCTAAAGCTTAACTAAACAAGCTGAGGTTAGAGGCCATTGATTTCTCTGCAGAGTTGTGGCTAATACCTTTAGTAAATAAACCCCATTGTGTTGGCCCTGCGTGGGCTTGTTAGGTGGCGTTGGTTGTGCCACTGTTACTGTTTTATGCACTTTAAAAATAATAAAATGAATTTTCCAAAAAAAAATAAAAATTATTCCTGTTTTTAATAAATAACATTAACCACTTCAGCCCTGTAAGGATTTACCCCCTTAATAACCAGGCCAATTTTTGCGATACTGCACTGCATCGTTTTAACTGACAATTGCGCGGTCGTGCGACATTGTACACAAACAAAATGTATGTCCTTTTTTCCCCACAAATAGAGCTTTCTTTTGGTGGTATTTGATCATCTCTGCAGTTTTCATTTCTTTGCGCTATAAACAAAAAAAGACCGACAATTTTGAAAAAAAAACAATATTTTTTACTTTTTGCTAAAATAAATATCCCAAAAAAATAAATAATAATAAAAAAAAAAAATAATTCTTCATCAGTTTAGGCCAATATGTAAAAATCACAATAAGCATATATTGATTGATTTGCACAAAAGTTATAGTGTCTGAAAAATAGGGATTAGATTTATTGCATTTTTATAATGATTTTTTTTTACTAGTAATGGCAGTGATCAGCGATTTTTAGCGGGACTGCGACATTTCGGCGGACAGATTGGACACTTTTGACACTTTTTTGGGACCATTGACATTTATACAGCTAAAAATAGCCACTGATTACTGTATAAATTACACTGGCAGGGAAGGGGTTAACACTAGGGGGGCGATCAAGGGGTTAAGTGTGCCTTAGGGAGGTGTTTCTAACTGTGGGGGGGAGGGAACTGACTGGGAGTACAGAGAGATCGCTGTTCCTGATGATTAGGAACAGACGATCACTCTGTATTCCCGTCAGAATAGGGATGTTTGTTTACATTGACAGATCCCTGTTCTGGTTCTCTGTGGAGCAATCGTGGGTCGCCGGCGGACATTGCGGCCGTCTGCCGCGCGTATCAGGTTCGGCGCGCCGCCTGCTAATGCTCTTAAAGCGGCCGACTTACACCTACGCCAATTCGCGCAGCCGAGCCAACCTGCCGCAGTATAATGGCGGCGGCTGGTCGGCAAGTGGTTAATTAACA
This sequence comes from Lithobates clamitans, assembly GCA_037952925.1. Classification (NCBI taxonomy): domain Eukaryota; kingdom Metazoa; phylum Chordata; class Amphibia; order Anura; family Ranidae; genus Lithobates; species Lithobates clamitans. Next base: position 335,740 of record JBBGZY010001506.1, read on the forward strand.
AAATAATGTTTTTGGGACAAAGCAACTTGCAAAGTTTTTCACAAATGAAATGAAGGCTTTTTTCATACAAAAACGAATGCATCAAAACAGACAAAAAAAATTAAACAAGTTATTTTTTTATAAATGGTACCAAAATAAAAAATAAATATTAAAAAAAGCTAAGGGAAAAGGAAAAGTTTGATATCATGTCTATGAAAGCCAAAACATTATTCTTAATTTTGAAAAAAAAAGTAGGGAATGGATGTCTTTTTTTTACTTTTGCTTTCAAACCATGGTTGTCACCAAAATAGGTGTCATACTTTGTACTTGAGAAAATGGTTTGAAGATGGATCTCCCCAGGGAGTACACAAGCAACAATAAAAACCTGACAGAAGTTTCAATATCTACATACTCCATCTACAGCTACAAAAAGTTATGGTTTTACATACACTTTAAAGCCCCATTTCAGGCATCAGTAAAAATGATCCTTCCAACCTCCCCATTGCAATGGTTAACCGTTTTATCGAGGTTAGAGCTTCTCAACCTTTTTGGGACCAGGTCCTGTTAAATTCTTTCAAAACCTTCCATTGCCCAAGCAGTAACGAATAAAGTATACAGTGCCTTGAAAAAGTATTCATACCCCTTGAAATTTTCCACATTTTGTTACAACCAAAAACATAAATGTATTTTATTGGGATTTTATGTGATAGACCAACACAAAGTGGCTCATAATTGTGAAGTGGAAGGAAAATGATAAATGGTTTTCAAAAATGTTTACAAATATATTTTTGAAAAGTGTGGCGTGCATTTGTATTCAGCCCCCTTTACTCTGATACCCCTTACTAAAATCTAGTGGAACCAATTGCCTTCAGAAGCCACCTAATTCGTAAATAGAGTCCACCTGTGTGTAATTTATTCTCAGTATAAATACAGCTGTTCTGTGAAGCCCTCAGAGGTTTGTTAGAGAGCCTTAGTGAACAAAACGCATCATGAAGGCCAAGGAACACACCAGACAGGTCAGGGATAAAGTTGTGGAGAAGTATAAAGCAGGTTTAGGTTATAAAAAATATTCCAAGCTTTGAACATCTCACAGAGCTCTGTTCAATCCATCATTCAAAAATGGAAAGAGTATGGCACAAGTGCAAACCTACCAAGACATGGCCGTCCACCTAAACTGACAGGCCGGGCAAGGAGAACATTCATCAGAGAAGCAGCCAAGAAGCCCATGGTAACTCCGGAGGAGCTGCAGAGATCCACAGCTCAGGGGGGAGAATCTGTCCACAGGACAACTATTAGTCGTGCTCTCCACAAATCTGGTCTTTATGGAAGAGTGGCAAAAAGAAATCCATTGTTGAAAGAAAGCCATATGAAGTCCTGTTTGCAGTTTGCGAGAAGCCATGTTGGGGACACAGCAAACATGTGGAAGAAGGTGCTCTGGTCAGATGAGACCAAAATGTATCTTTTTGGCCTAAAAGCGAAACGCTATGTGTGGCGGAAAACTAACACTGCACATCACCCTGAACACACCATCCCCACCGTGGTGGCAGCATCGTGTTGTGGGGATGCTTTCCTCAGCAGGGACAGGGAAGCTGGTCAGAGTTGTTGGGAAGATGGACGGAGCCAAATACAGGGCAATCTTAGAAGAAAACCTGTTATGCCACATACACACAATCGGACATTCTGACAACAAAACCGTGGATTTTTTTCCGATGGATGTTGGCTCGAACTTGTCTTGCATACACATGGTCGCACAAATTTTGTCGGAATTTCCATGCGTCAAGAACGCGGTGACCTACAAGACGTACGACGAGCCGAGAAAAATGAAATTCAATAGCCAGTGCGGCTCTTCTGCTTGATTACGAGCATGCGTGGAATTTTGTGCGTCGGAATTGGGTACACACCCTCGGAAATTCCGACAGCAAATGTCCGATGGAGCCTACACACGGCTGGAATTTCCGACAACAAGCTCACAACGAACATTTGTTGTCTGAAATTCCGACCGTCTGTACGCGGCATTAGACTCTGCAAAAGACTTGAGACTGGAGCGGAGGTTCACCTTCCAGCAGGACAACAAAAAAACATACAGATAAATGTATAAGTAAAAGTGCAGCGCAGGATAATAGACCAATATTTACCAAGTGAGTATAATGTGTAGGCTTACACTAATGTAAAGTATATAAAATTAAGACAAGGTAATTTACCAACATAGAGGCTGCCCGCAGAAGTTTGAGAAACTCTGGGGACCATGGTGGAATGTTCCGGGGCTTGCCCCGATGGATTTGGTCGTGGGCAGACTGCTGGGGTTAGGGACATGAGACCTTAAATGTTGGATAGTATAGGCTACCTTTACTAGGTATAGTTCCTTATGTGGTTTAATTATTTCCTTTGTTTATGATAAGGTTGGAGTCCTCAATTGGACTATAATATGCTGCTGTAATAAATAAACTGATATTAATTGGTCAGATTGGTGATTTAGGACAGGTTAGTTAAATAATGCAGCCAGTTGGACATACAATTGTGAAATGTTTGGTGGAAATATGTATTTCTGAATGTAAATGTGAAGTCGGTATGTGTATGTTTTTATATGTTTTTCTTAATAAAATATTTTTCTGGATAAAAAAAAAAGTATATAAAATGAATCATAATCAAAAAATAAAAAAATATCCAGTGAAAAAAGAATCCATACGTAATTAATGTGTTGAAGAAAATACGTGCATAATGAAACACAAAATGTGACAACAAAAAAGTTCATAGGTAAAGGTGTCCCAATGAAAGAATTCCGATACAGGACCCTGAATCTGTATTCTCCACCACCTGTGCTGCCCCGTCACCTTTCAACAAAGAATGGAGGCTTACCAGAAAGCCTGCGACCGGCCTTCTTAGGGGGGGTCAAATCAGGCTTAGTAGAAACAGCAGGGACACTATTAAGGACTCACTTCTCACGCAGGAGACCAGCTGGCGTCAATAGGAATAACTTCCATGGCACACCTACAGGAGACAAGTTCTGCTCACCGATGGATAACCGAAGGGTCAGGAGGCGCATGCCAATGAGCATCCACTTGCTCTTGACTAGAATATCAATGCATCTGGGCTTTGGCCAGCTGCTCTTTCAGTGCTAGCCCAAACCACTGGAAAGGCTGAATGTAGGGCAGAAAATCCTTCAGGAATGGAAGCAGAGGAACAATGTGATTCTTCTTTCTGCTTATTTTCTCTTCTCAGAGGAAGAATACACAGCCATAGAAAAGACATAGGATAGTTTCCTAACTCGTGGTCATAGACTGTGGGACGGAGTGGGTTAATGGAATCTGCAGTCGACTTGGTGGCCCTGTAGGGGATGAGGATCACGGTGGAGGGCTGGGGATGTTCGAGATTTGGGGCACTATGAGGAGCTGGAGGGCACTGTGGGAGGCTAGGTGGCACTGTGGAGGCTGAGGGCTCTCAGGGAGCCTGTGGGCACTATGGGAGTTTTGGGGTGCATTATGGAAACTTGGAGGCATCATGGGAGCTTAAGGGACCTCCAGCTGGCTGAAAGCCCAGGAGAGGGGAGCATTGGGCCATAGTCTGGTGGTTAAGAGTCACTGGTTAAGGGGTAGAGGAAAAAGCTGTAATACTTTCCTTGGGTGGGGGGGTTGCCACTACAAAAGTAATTTTTTAACCATCTTGGAGGTCAGCCTTAATTTGGGCTGATTAAGATGAACTAAAAGTAAAAATCGTATTTAAACAAAATATAACCTACAAGGTTTCTGGAAATGTTTGTGCACATAAAAGCACTGTCAATGTTATAACAAGGGGTCTTCAAAAAGTTTTCACACACACATATATATATATATATATATATATATATATATATATATATATATAAAACTAAAAAAAGTGTGAAAACTTTTTGAAGAACCCTTGTATAATGTACTGATATGTACAAACCCTGACAGCACTCCTGAGACACAGAGCTGTTAACCAAGTCCCAGGAACGTCAGTAAAGGAAGGCTTGGGACCAATTTGCTAAGATTACTTTTTTCCTGGGCGTAACTGTTACGCATAGCTCCCAACTGTCCCTGGTTTGGAGCAATGTCCCTCTGTCCCTCTTTCCTCCTCATTTGTCCCTCATTTTGGTCTGATCTAAATAGTTGTATATAAAATGCACTTTTTATCTTTCAAAAAGTGTTTAACAGTACTAAACCTTTCATCCAATTTCTAAATTGCTGCATTTGTAAATTTCAAAAGCCAGTATAAAGGAATAGCAGTGGTAAAAAATTAAACAAATTTAACAAATCATTTTTATTTTTTTTTTATAATTCTCCTTTAAGGGGGCGTGGCAGGGGGTGTGCCCTATGCCTACATACTTTTGCTAATAATGCCCCAAACACACGATCAGACTTTCCAACAACAAAACCGTGAAATTATGTTTGAAGGTTGTTGGCTCCAACTTGTCTTGCATAACCACAGTCACACAAATGTTGGCCAACAATTACGAACGTAGTGACGTACAAGACGTACGGCGAGCCGCTAAAAAGGAAGTTCAATAGTCATGTGATATCTCCATTACGAACGCCAGTTTTACAAGGCCGAGTGCTTCTGGCTCGTACTTGATTCTGAGCATGCGTGGACTTGTGTGCGACGGACTTGTGTACACACGATCGGAAAGTCCGACAACAAAAATTTGTTGGCGGAAAATTTGAAAACCTGCTAGCCAACATTTGTTGGAGGATATTCCGCCAACAAATGTTCGATGGAGCCTACACATGGTAGGACTTTCCGCCAACAAGCTCACATCCAACATTTCTTGTCGGAAAATCCAATCGTGTGTACGCGGCATAAGTGTCCCTTGTTCCCGTCTCAAAAAGCTGAGAGGTATGCCTGTTACATTCATGATTTGTAAGGGGGGTTAAGGCATTAAAAGGAGATGTTTAATGCATTTTTAGTGACTCAGCATCAACAGTTTTATTATAAAGTTTATTTGAAATGATTTCATTATAACTATTTTTACATGTTGGCTGTAAATTTTTACAATTGCATTTTACAAACAGTTGTATTGATCATTTAACTAAATGTTGTTCCTAAAGAAGATCTATGATTAGACCAATTCATTGTATAGAAGATTTCTTCTTTTCCTTCTGGTCTGGTCAGCATGTGTTGAGGAACATTAGCAAGGCACAACCACTGTACAGGATTACTAAGAAGGAAACAACTATGGCTGCCCCCATGGATAAAAAAACATAGTTTTATAAGCCATACCCCCCCAAAAAATAAATTATTTACATTAGCTATTTACATATTCCCTTAAACAAAAAAAATTGTACATTCCCTTTAAAGAAAACCTGCACTGAGAGAAAAATGGGGGCTGCCATTATTCACTTCTCCTTCTGGATGTCATGTTGGCCATCTGGGTTTAATGCATGATTAGTCGCTGACCTGGAACATGTTAAAGACTTATAAAGCCCCATACACACTATCCGATTTTCTGCTGATTTTTGTCTTCAGATTTACCAAAACCATGTAGTGGAAGGGCCTGCCTGATTGCATACACATTGAAACTCCTAAGGTTTGACCTCCTTATATGGTTTTGGTAAATCTGAAGGAAAAAATTAGCAGAAAATCTGATAGTGTGTATGGAGCTTTAGGCATTCAGAGTTACTGGCTACACACTTTTTCCCGGTCATCAAGGCCGGGCATTTTCAGAAGGTGTCAGCAATTTTTTTCAGTAAAGGTTTCCTTGGAGTGAACCTGCATTTGGCCATGCAGGGCAAACCAACAGTTTCAGATTAATGTCAGAGCACCAGTTAAATTAGCCCAATTTTCCTTTACTCGCCTACCGCTCCACTCAGCTGGCGAAAGTTAAAGTAGAACTATAGGCAAGTTTTTTTTTTTCATTTTGGATAGAGAAATGGAGGGTTATAACCTCTGTCGGGTTTTTCCCCCCAATATGTGGCCCATTGGGGAGATTTACCTTCACGTCCTGTAACATAGCCAAAACAGGAAATGAGAAGAAATCAATGCAAATTAGGAGAATCTCTTGGGGATCACCAGAACTTGAGTCCATGATAGAAGATTTCCCCTCTATATTTTTTCTGGTGACAACCCAAATTCTGGGATTTTCTTTTACTTTCACTTTCAATGATAATGTTAAACAGGAAAAATACAGAGGGTGAATCTCCTTAATGGTGACACAGGCAGCAATAACATTGCCTTTAGGTATACTTTAGGAATAGAAACTTTGCGTAAGTCATGACTTGGAGCTTACATTGGATAAGGACTCTCTCCACTTTTATGTGGCGGTATTGGGTAACAATGGGACCAATCATCAGCACTGTCAAGTAGGAGAGAAGAGAGTCAGTCAGTCACATGTTATTCAAAACTCAGAAGTACTGGGTGGTTGGGGAAGGGAAGGCAGGTAAACTATATGGCCAAAAGGTTGTGGACATCTAACTATCACACCCATTATATGGCCAAAATTATGTGGAAATCCCTCCAAATGATTAAGTTCAGGTGCTTCCAATGAAGGGTTCTGTTATATCCACAGCATTCTAAAACATTTTAGACAATTGTGCTCTTCCAACCTTGACGTAATGGTTTGGTGAAGACCCTTTTCTGTTCCAGCAGGACTGTGCCTTGTGTAAAAAATACATGATGTTTGGTGTGGAGGAACGCCAACGTCCTGAACAGAGCCCTGACCTCAAATCTACTAAACACTTTTGGGATGAATTGGAACACTGATTGCTAGCCAGGTCTTCTCACCCAATGCCAGTACCTAACCTCACAAAATCTCTATTGGCTGAATGGTCACAAATTCCCACAGACGCAAAGAAGAAAGTTGTAGAAGGTCTTTCTGGAATAGTAGAGGCCATTGTGGCCATAATTGGTGGTCAACTAAATATTAAAGTGGACCTAAACTGTATCACCACAAATCAAAAACTCAATTTAATTAATTTTTAATATTCAAAGCAAACTCCCCCACCCGTCCATGTCTCCATACTTCATTTTGTTGGGAATTCACTTTGAAAAATGCCCCCTAGCACTTCTGGCCGTGGCCATCTTAAAGGAAGAGCAGATGATTCATGTAGCATTTACTACTTAGCTATCTGAGCCCTTAGCTCAGGCATGCAGACAGGAGGGTGTTTCTAACTGAGAAAATCCCTCCTCCCCTCCTGAAGACTCCTCAGATGTATGACATAACTTGCCTAGGCCAGGAAACCAGGAAGTAACTGAAGAAACATAATAAAAATTGTTTAAGACAAGTAAATATGATATACTTTCCTATCTATTTACTAATGCTAGCAGCATAAGGATTAAAAATAGTCAATGTTGATTGAGAGAGTAAAGTTCCGATTTAATTCCCATGATTTTGGAATGGGATGCCAAACAGTCCCATATACAGTGCCTTGCAAAAGTATTTACCCCCCTTTGCATTTTTCGTGTTTTGTTGCCTCACAACCTGGAATTAACATGGATTGTTTGAGGATTTGCATCATTTAATTTACAGAACATGCCCACAACTTTGAAGATTTTTTTTTTTATTGTGAAGCTAACAACAAATAGGACAAAATAACAGAAAAAGTCAATGTGCATAACTATTCACCCCCCTAAAGTCAATACTTTGTAGAGCCACCTTTTGCGGCTATCACATCTCCAAGTCGCTTTGGATAAGTCTCTATGAGCTTGTCACATCTTACCACTGGGATTTTTGCCCATTTCCTTGCAAAACTGCTTTAGCTCCTTCAAGTTGGATGGTTTGCGCTTGTGAACAGCAATTTTTAGGTTTGACCACAGATATCTATTGGATTGAGGTCTGGGCTTTGACTAGGCCATTCCAACACATTTACATGTTTCCCCTTAAACCACTCAAGTGTTGCTTTAGCAGTGTTTTTGGGGTCATTGTCCTGCTGGAAGGTGAACCTCCGTCCTAGCCTCAAATCACACACAGAATGGTACAGGTTTTGCTCAAAAATATCCCTGTATTTAGTACCATCCATCTTTCCCTCAACTCTGACCAGTTTCCCAGTCCTGACTGCTGAAAAACATCCCCACAGCATGATGCTGTCACCACCATGTTTCACTGTGGGAATGGTGTTCTTTGGGTGTGTTGGGTTTGCGCCAGACATAGCGTTTTCTTTGATGGCCAAAAAGTTAAATTTTAGTCTCATCAGACCAGAGCACCTTCCTCCATACATTTTCGGAGTCTCCCACATGCCTTTTCGCAAACTCAAAATGTGCCATTTTTGCTGAAAGTAATGGCTTTCTTCTGGCCACTCTGCAATAAAGCCCAACTCTATGGAGTGTACGGCTTATTGTCGTCCTATGTACAGATACTCCAGTCTCTGCTGTGGAACTCTGCAGCTCCTCCAGCGTTACCTTAGGTCTCTGTGCTGCCTCTCTGATTAATGCCCTCCTTTCCCGGTCCATGAGTTTTGGTGTGCGGCCATCTCTTGGCAGGTTTGCTGTTGTGCCATGTTCTTTCCATTTGGTTATGATAGATTTGATGGTGCAAATAGGGATCATCAAAGATTTGGATATTTTTTTATAACCTAACCCTGACTTGTACTTCTCAACAACATTGTCCCTTACTTGTTTGGAGAGTTCCTTGGTCTTCATGACAGTGTTTGGTTAGTGGTGCCTCTTGCTTAGGTGTTGCAGCCTCTGGGGCCTTTCAAAAAGGTGTGTATATGTAATGACAGATCATGTGATACTTAGATTGCACACAGGTGGACATCATTTCACTAAGTATGTGACTTCTGAAGGTAATTGGTTGCACCAGAGCTTTTTATAACAAAGGGGGTGAATACATACGCACATGCCAATTATCGGTTTATTTCTGAAAAATATTTTAATGTCCATATTTTTCGAATTTTAATTCACCAACTTAGACTATCGTGTTCTGATCTATCACATATCATTCAGCTTAAAAAAACATTGAACTAAAGGCTGTAATGTAACAAATAGGTAAAAAGCCAAGGGGGGTGAATACTTTTGCAAGGCACTGTAGGTGTGAGGATTAGATGTCACCAAACTTTCGACCATATAGTATGTGTTCACACGGTGGGGTCATCATTAAAATAAACCTGTTGATGTTCTGAATATGGGCAAACCACACCTTTAACTTTAAAGGAACTTGCCAGCATAGCCATATGTCTGAGAAACCCATTACAAAAAAACACTATTTTCACATAATGCTCATATTTACATCTATGATTCAACACATAAAACCTCAGTTGCTGCTCTAGATGAGAAGGTTTCGTCCTTCACATGTTGGGGAACTCCATCTCACAGCCAAATCAAATATTCTTGTTTATTGATTTAACTAGCCACAATATGACAACGCTGGTAATCAAGTCGAAACACTTGGCTCGGGTAGTATCATGTTCCTAAACAGTTCATGGGCTTCCTCTCATATTACCCAAAGTGATGTCACTACGCCTTTACTCGGGGAGCAATGTGCTATTGGCTGATGAGTAATATTCCATCTGGAGTTGAAGGGATGCTAGAAGCGATGCTTTCCTATCAGACAAACTGATAATGGGGCGGAAATGATTCTCATTCTCAGAAGTCTGCTCAGAAGTCTGCTGTGAAACGCTATGTTTGGGAGGAGTGGGGAAGAGTTGGGCCCTTTCATACTTATCTGTATGTAGCATTGGGCACTTTTCGGACTCAGGTGATTGAAGGCATTTATGTGTATTTTTAAAGAACAACTTCACTTTTAGTGAAGTTGTCGATTAAATAAACCAGGGTTGTCCAACCTTTTGAACTTCCCAGGCCACAGTGGAAGAAGAGGACCTGTTTTATTATAAAAGTAAAAGAGAGCAACATAAAACTAGTGCGATATTTGACAGGGTTTTTGATTATTATTATTATTATTCAGGATTTATATAGCGCTAACAGTTTACGCAGCGCTTTACAATATAAAAGGGAGACAATACAGTTATAATACAATAGGATTAAGATAAACAAACGCATCAATATCTGGTTAGATGGATGGAGTAGCATTTCTCAATTAATTCTAAAGGTGCTCATCAGATATTTTGGTTGTAATTTTGCCCTTCGTGTTCTTCATCCTTGAACATAGTTGCTCACAAATATAGCTGCCGAAAACTGATGACCTAAATACATGATGAATGAATCATGATGTGATTGTGAAGAGTGGGAGATTTTTCTTTGGGAAGATAAAACGTATAAAAGCCCAGTTACGAGACACTGTCAAATTTTTGTTTCGCCGCATATGTTCACTAAGCGTGAACACATTTTTACAAGAAATTGCTCCAACAAAAAAACAATTTTTGAAAGTAAGTTTATGATTTTATGACACAGGTGACACAGGCAGCAATAAAATTGCCTTTAGGTATACTTTAGGAGTAGAAACTTTGTGTAAGTCATGAGCTTACGTTGGATAAGGACTCTCTCCACCTTTATGTGCCGGCATTGGGTAACAATGGGACCAATCAAGTAGGAAGGAAGAGAGTCAGTCACATGCTCTTCAAAACTCAGAAGTACTGGGTGGTTGGGGAACAAAGGGAAGGCAGGTAAACTATATGGCCAAAAGGTTGTGGACATCTGACTATCACGCCCATTATATGGCCAAAATTATGTGGAAATCCCTCCAAATGATTAAGTTCAGGTGCTTCCAATGAAGGGTTCTGTTATATCCACAGTATTCTAAAACATTTTAGACAATTGTGCTCTTCCAACCTTGAGATGATGGTTTGGTGAAGACCCTTATCTGCTCCAGCAGGACTGTGCCTTGTGTAAAAAATACATGATGTTTGGTGTGGAGGAACGCCAACGTCCTGAACAGAGCCCTGACCTCAAATCTACTAAACACTTTTGGGATGAATTGGAACACTGATTGCTAGCCAGGTCTTCTCACCCAATGCCAGTACCTAACCTCACAAAATTTCTATTGGCTGAATGGTCACAAATTCCCACAGACGCAAAGAAGAAAGTTGTGGAAGGTCTTCCTGGAATAGTAGAGGCCATTGTGGCCTTGTTGTGGCACTAAGTGTGAACACATTTTTACAAACAATTCCTCCAAAAAAAACAATTTTTTTAAGTAAGTTTATGATTTTATGCTGGGCCGCATTCACAGCCATCTTGGACCACATTCAGCCCATGGGCCACAGGTTGGACACCCCTGAAAAAAACCTTCCATCCCCCCGATTGTAGCTCATATATCTATTCACTTCTATGGTCCTTACATGGTGGATAGTTAGGTGCCACCATAGGTATGAACCATGAATAGGAAAAAAGGGGGCCACGACAAGCGGGCAGAGGACTTTTCTTGGATGAAATGACTGTGCAGGACTGGGCAGGGACGCATCGTAAAGAACCCAGGAATTGGGATGAAGGATTTAAAGGGCAACTTCAAAATTAGGGAGTGGAGGTCGTTATAGTCACAAGCGTAATGTGGGGGCAACTGCATATTAATTCCAATGGTTCTATAAATGTTATGTCCAACAAGCTCATTAGTTGTGATAGACAGGTGTCCACAAACCAAAAGTACCTCCCACCTGTCCTGATCATTGTGGGATAGTCTTTGTTTTTGCCTGTGGTGGGGCTTCGAAAGATGGACATGTTTTGACTCATATGTTGGAATGTTTGCAGCAGGTCTAAAATTCCTCCCAGTTTTAAAATTCAAAATATCAGGAAATGTCACTGGTTGGAGTACTCGAGCCATCCATTGTGGAGTTTCTTATTTGGCATGTGATGTGGCAGCAGTTTGCTGTTGACTTCTGTGATCTGAGGAACGCTTCTGTCGGGGGTGACACGATCGGTCTGTCCTTTTAGTGACAAGTATCTTATGACCACAGAATGCCAGTTAATGATCTCATCCACATGTACTGGACCCGTAAATTGTTGATCCCGGTATATGCCACCTGAAAGACAAAATACGAGGCCTTTACCGATAATAGAGAAGAACTGATATTACAATATATCTAAGGCCAAAGTTTAGGATACACAGTGCAAACTGTATGTCATTCAGTGAGGCCCAATTCACACCTCAGCATTTTGTAGCTTGAAGCTCCAAAACGCTGGTGGAGAAAAAAATCTATTATTCTCTATGGAGTTGGTTCACAAATCAACTCCAAGTTGCCTGAAGCTAAAAAATGTTCTGGAGCTTTTTTATGTAGCTCTAATTGGGCAGATTTGCGTTTTTGATGCATTTTTATTACCATAGAAATAAATGGAAACACACTATTTGCATGTTTTGTTACAAATTTCTGCTCAAATGAAAAAAAAAATAAAAATAATATATGAATAAAAAAATGTAAAATAAATACACAAATGATTAAAATCATCATAAATAAATAAAATGTATTAATAATATGTAATAATACATAAATAATTAACCCCTAACCTTAAAATATATATGAAATACATTACTATTATTAATAATAATAACAACTTATTATTAATAATAATTTCTTTATTTATTTTGCGTTAGGGTTAGGCCCCTTTCACACAAGGCATGTCTGTTTTGACGGACTCCACTTGCTCAGTGGGGTATCGATCTGTTGATCCCCGCTAATCAGGCGGATAACAGATTCGTCTCCGCTCAGTGTGCTGAGACGAACCTGTCAGAGTCCCGCTCACCTCTATGGGGAGATTGGATGAAAACGGATCCACCTGTCCGTTTTCATCCGATTCCATCCGATCAGCCAGACGGATGGAAAATAGGGTTTCCATCCGCCTGGATTTGTCGGACAGGATCAGATTGTCGCTCCATAGAGGTGAATGGAGTTTTCCGATCAGGTCCGCCCGAAAAACGGACAGGTGGACCTGATTGAACAGCCCATGTGAAAGGGGCCTTAGGGTGTTTATTTATTATTATTATTAGTAGTAGAAGTAGTAGTATTATAAACACCCTAACCCTAAGCCCCGGTTCACACAGGGGCGACTTGTCAGGCAACTTAGCCGCCTGACAAGTCGCATCCCGCTCTGTACTACGGAACCATTCTAATAGGAGCGACGCAAGTCGCTCCGACTTAGAAAAAGGTTCCTGTACTATTTTTGGGGCGACTTCAGGCGACTTTCATTGACTTCTATACAGAAGTCGTTTTGCAAGTCGCCGCTGAAGTCGTGTGCAGGCCACCTCGGTGAGTCGGCCTGCAAGTCGTGTTGCCCATGTGTGAACCGGCAGTTACAAAAATAAATAAATAATAAATAACACCAACCTTAATTCTAACCCTAACTTTACCTTACCCTAACAAAATTAAAAAAAAAAAATTATAATAATAATAAATGAATAATAATGATAAAAAAAAAGAAAAAAAAGCTGAAAAACCTAGCAACAAATGATGCAACAGATGATAGTTTTTGCTATTGACTAATAAAAAAAAAAGCCAAAGCTGAAAAACGCTGTATAAAAATGTACAAATCACGCCAAAATTGTGCCAAAATTGTGCCAAAATTGTGCGTATAAAAGCGTAAAAAAAAATGCTGGAAAGACGCTACGCTCAGGTGTGAATTCAGCCTGAGGGTTCACATCCACTACTGCTACTAAGCAGAGAAAGTATTAGTAGACAGCTTACGGTTCAAATAACGTGAGATAGGGGGCGCTAGTTACATAATCCACATTATCAAACCACATATAATCGTGAATTAGTGAACATAACTATACCATATAAAAACACACAATAAAAGTCCTTAACCTCCCTGGTGGTATTCCCAAGTCTGGCTCGGGGTAGAATTTCAGAACCAAAAGCGGTAACCCCGAGCCAGACTCGGGATCGCATCGCAGGATCCAGGAAGAGCTTACTTACCTTGTCCCCTGGATCCTGCGATGTCTCCCCGCAGTGTGAGCGGCTTGTCCTCCGCTCGATTCATCACGGAGCCGGGCTCCGTTCCCTGGGAGCGTTGCGACGCACGAGGACGGAGAACGGCGCCAAATTCAAAAAGTGAAGCACACACTATACATACAGTATACTGTAATCTTACAGATTACATTACTGTATGAAATTATTTCACCTCCCTTTTGTCCCTAGTGGTCTGTCTAGTGTCCTGCATGCAGTTTTATGTTATAAAAACTGTTCTTTCTGCCTAGAAATTGGAGATTGTCCATAGCAACCAAAACCGTCCCTTTACATTAAAAGCCAGCAAGAAAACAGCGATAATAAATTAGAATCACTTGCAGAATTGAGCGATAGTGATTTGTGCGGAGATCCGTCATCAAACACTGAAAAGTAATGACAGCGACAATTAGGCAACTGAGCAAATTTCAGTGTTTTTGATTTGATTATATTATTGAATAATTTTTATTATTATTATTATATTATTATTTGGTATAATTATTTATAGTTATTTATTATAATTTATGATTTTGTGTTTCAAACTTTATCATACCCGAGATGTCTAATAGACTCTGGTTTGGACAGATTTAAGTGATCCTAATGCCCTGTACATACGATAGGATTTTCCGATGGAAAATGTGTGATAGGACCTCGTTGTCGGAAATTCCGCCCGTGTGTGGGCTCCATCACACATTTTCCATAGGAATTTCGGACACAAAAAATTTGAGAGCAGGCTATAAAATTTTCCGACAACAAAATCCGTTGTCGGAAATTCCGATCGTGTTTACACAAATTCGACGCACAAAGTGCCACGCATGCTCAGAATAAATTAAGAGACAAAAGCTATTGGCTACTGCCCCGTTTATAGTCCCGACGTACGTGTTTTACGTCACAGTACGATCGGATTTTCCGACAACTTTGTGCGACCGTGTGTATGCAACACAAGTTTGAGCCAACATCCGTCTGAAATAATCCATGGATTTTGTTGTTGGAATGTTCGATCAATGTCCGACCGTGTGTACGGGGCATTAGAATTACAGGCCTACAATATAAAATGCCAAATTTCCATGCAAAATAATGGTACCGCTTTCAGCATCAAAAATATGAAATAATCATACCACCAGGGAGGTTAAAGTGAGAATATTGAAATAAATAAAACTATATATCGTATATACTCGAGTATAAGTCGTTCCGAGTATAAGTCGTTTCGAGTATAAGTCGAGGCCCTAATTTACCACAAAAAAATTGGGAAAAACTTAGTGACCCGAGTATAAGACGAGGGTGAGAAATGCACAGCTAGTGTAAGTGGAAAAGAGGGTCAACAATGCCCATTTCCATGCCTCACTCTGCCCATTTGCAGCCATAGGTCCCCCGAACTTCAAACTCGGTAGTTAAGGGTTCCTAGATGCCCCCTAGCTGCAGCCAAAATTTGGGGTCTCTGGACCCAAAGGGTCCCGAAATGACATTGCTGCAGGTGGACACAGTTGACCGAATTTGGGGCCCCGTATCTCGGGCCACTTAGTGCTAAGAACCCCTAATTTGGTGTGCAAACCCAGTGGAACTAGCACCATAAAATATCCAAAGCTGGGGTTTCTAGCACCAAGTGTCCCCGAGATACAGGGCCCCAAATTCGGTTCAGAAATTGTCAAGCACTTTTCTGCAGCAGAGAATGACATTTTCCGAACCGATTTTGGGGCCCCGTATCTCGGGGCCACTTAGTGCTAGGAACCCCAGCTTTGGATATGTTGTTGTACCAGTTCCACTGCACGCCAAATTTGGGGTTCCTAGCAAAAAGTGGCCCTGAGATACGGGGCCCCAAAGTCGGTTCGGAAAATTAAATTTTTTGCTGTAGAAATGTGCTTGACTCGAGTATAAGTTGAGGGGGGCACTTTCAGCACAAAAAAAATGTGCTGAAAAACTCGACTTATACTCGAGTATATACGGTAAGTGCTGAAAAAATACAGTCCCAAAAAAAGAAAAAGCATGATTTTCCAATTCCAAAAAATTGTTGCAAGGTGATCTTATTTTCTAAGCTTGATAGTGAGCAATCCTTCACCACATAAATATCAACACCCAACGTGAGCAGATTACGGTTAGCTTTGCATTATCTGCAGTGTTACAAACCACCATACGGTTAAACGTCTTCTTTACTGCCTTTAAGAGTTTCACTTTTGAGACTATACCGGTCTCTTCTTCACCATAAATTATGACAGAGTCTAAATTGACGTCAAAGCAGCACGAGAAATTATCCGTGTTAGTTGAGTTGGTGATTTTTCCATATTAGTCCACTCTACCATTTTACATCTCCTGATAATAAACCAGTAAAAGGTCAGAGTAACCTGACCGTGACATTGGAGATATGTACCGTCTCCTGCAGAGTAATGGAAATCTATAAGAGAGATCGTTGAAAGGGAAATTTTTATGAATTTATTGAATCACCATAGTGCAGTCTTACCTCTTGGGTATATTTGTGTGTATTGTTATTTACTTGTATTCTCTCCATGTCAGAACAGACATATCAACCCATGTCAGGCTGTAAGGCCCCCGTACAGGCTGATGTGTTTACTGCCTGAGCTCACAGCTGAGAACCGACACTCTGGGGTTGGTTTACTAAAGGCAGATAGGTTGTTCACTTTGCAAGGAAAGTGGCACTTTTCAAGTGGTGTTTTGCCTAAAGCATAGTGGATTTGGTGAAATTTCTAAATTTGCAAAGAATACCCAATCCCACGCCAGGAAAGTAAAGTAAAAAAAAAAAACTGCATTTTTGCTTGCACATGATTGGATGATGGAAGTGAGCAGTGCTTAACCTCATTCACTAAGCTCAGGCATTAAGTGCAAACAGACGTTAGGACAACCTTAACCACTTGCCGACTGCTGCACGCCGATATACATCGGCACAATGGCAGCGGTGGGCAAATGAGTGTTCCTGTACATCCCCTTTAATTGGCGGGGCTAGTGGGCGGGCGCGCCCAACGTGCACAGCGTGACCGTGCCCGCGGGTCCCGCAGACTCGATGTCCGGACGGTGTCCCGGAGAGGCAGAACGGGGAGATGCCTATGTAAACAAGACATTTCCCCATTCTTCCTAGTGACAGGACAGAGATCACCACTCCCTGTCATCGGGGGCAGTGATCGCTGTCATGTCAGTGGTAGCCCACCCCCCCCACAGTTAGAATCACTCCCTAGGACACACTTAACCCCTTGATCGCCCCCTAGTGTTTAACCCCTTCCCTGCCAGTGTCATTTATACAGTAATCAGTGCATTTTTATAGCACTGATCGCTGTATAAAATGACAATGGTCCCAAAATAGTGTCAAAAGTGTCCGATGTGTCCGCCATAATGTCGCAGTCACGATAAAAATTGCAGATCGCTGCCATTACTAATAAAAAAAAAATTCTAATAAAAATGCCATAAATCTATCCCCTATATTGTAGACGCTATAACTTTTAAACAAACCAATCAATATACGCTTATTGCGTTTTTTTTTTTTTACCAAGAATATGTAGAAGAATAAATATCGGCCTAAACTGAGGAAAAAATTCATTTTTCTTATATATTTTTGGAGATATTTATTATAGCAAAAAGTAAAAAATATTGCTTTTTTTTTCAAAATTGACGCTTTTTCTTGTTTATAGTGCAAAAAATAAAAACCCCAGAGGTGATCAAATACCACCAAAAGAAATCTCTATTTGTGGGAAAAAAAGGACGTCAAATTTGTTTTGGTGTAACGTCGCACGACCGCGCAATTGTCAGTTAAAGCGAAGCAGTGATTGGAATTTCTAAGGACACTGTGTGCAATAAGGAGTACATTGCACTTTATTGCTAGTTTTAGGGCATATAATTATTTATTTTGCATAGTATCAGGAAATTTACAGCATATTGCACACATATATATTATATATATTATATATATATTATATATATATTATATATATATATATATATATATATATATATATATATATATATATATATAATTTTTGTATATGCACATTGGATATAATTTTGTATACGCACATTTGATTTTTGGTATAGCGCTGCACTTATTTTGTATCATTTTGTATTTTCACATATTTTGGAAGTGTGGGAAGTGCCGGCAGCTTTTTGGTACTATATAGCAGCTCACAAGGTTTTATCTAAATCAATGTTCCTCAACTCCAGTACTCAAGGCGTCCCAACAAGTCATGTTTTCAGGCTCTCCATTATTTTGCACAGGCGATTTGATCAGTTTCCATTGCAACATTGGCTTCCGTCTCTCTGATCCCTGAAATTGTGATTATGGGGATGTGCACCATGGAGTGATTCATTCTACTTATTAATAGGAATTCCTGAATGCTGCTATACTATAATTAGGATTCTTGTATGCTGTGGTCTTTCCTACTGGAAATCTGTAACTTCAGGTCGTCTTTCCCTGAACTCATAATAAAAATGGTCTTTTGTTTTCAAAATTACATCAGAAAATCGCACGTATCATTCGTATACTTCAATGAATCAGATGGGACCTGTGGGAACTATTGTAGCCAGATTTGTCCTCAAGTTACATAGTATAGGAGTATACCCTGTGATATGAGATGCCTGAATAAGTGGATAAGCCATAAGAAGGAGGAAAATCTAAAGAGGCCAAGCAGAAGATTGATTGTAATCTAAAGGTGTAGCTATTAAGCCTATAAAGGTGAGGGCACAACTGGTGAAGGTGACACGAGGATATTATGCACAGAGGTGGATTAGAGTGAAGGCATTTACCTTCATTTATCTGGTGATATCACAGATCACCAAATTGATTGTTTGTTTTTTGCATGACTGATAGGAATTTCTAAGGACGCTGTGTGCAATAAGGAGTACATTGCACTTTATTGCTAGTTTTAGGGCATATAATTATTTATTTTGCATAGTATCAGGAAATTTACAGCATATTGCACATATATATATATATAATTTTTGTATATGCACATTTGATTTTTTGGTATAGCGCTGCACTTATTTTGTATCATTTTGTATAGTGCTGAACATATTTTTCTCATTTTTTTTTTTGTTTACATATTTTGGAAGTGTGGGAAGTGCCGGCAGCTTTTTGGTACTATATAGCAGCTCACAAGGTTTTATCTAAATCAATGTTTCTCAACTCCAGTCCTCAAGGCGCCCCAACAGGTCATGTTTTCAGGCTCACCATTATTTTGCACAGGCGATTTGATCAGTTTCCATTGCAACATTGGCTTCCGTCTCTCTGATCCCTGAAATTGTGATTATGGGGATGTGCACCATGGAGTGATTCATTCTAGTTATTAATAGTAATTCCCGCATGCTGCTATACTATAATTAGGATTCTTGTATGCTGTGGTCTTTCCTACTGGAAATCTGTAACTTCAGGTCGTCTTTCCCTGAACTCATAATAAAAATGGCTTTTCGTTTTCAAAATTACATCAGAAAATCGCACGTATCATTCGTATACTTCAATGAATCAGATGGGACCTGTGGGAACTATTGGAGCCAGATTTGTCCTCAGGTCACATAGCCTATGGCTCAGGGTGATATTATTACTGAAGGGGTGGCGCTAAGCCCAGGGTTACTAGGAATTCTGGATTCCACGGGGCTGTCCTGCAGGGTCCACGACACTCTGCACGGTGTGGGTACCCCATGCTGCCAATTTGCCCCCTGCAGTAAAGCATGCCCCCCCATCCCCTGATGTTCCATTCCATGCTCCTGAGTCAATCTCAGACCTAGAGCTTCCCAGCCCTCTCCATAGTACCCAGCAAGTCAAGTGTGTGCATCGAGGGGTTCGGGGGCACAAGGTAGCTGTCCTAGGGGAGAAAGAATGCCAGGATGTTGCCAATTGTCAGTGTGTTTTTGTGTCGGGACTAGAATTGTCAGTATTTTATCATTCAGAACCGCGTCCAATTCGCATGACATGTGAAAGAACATTGCTTTCTATTGTGCCTGTTCACATATGTCCGGTGCAGCAGGAGTGCGGATTTAGTGTTCTGTGCAATGCGGTCTGGCTCAGGTGCAAATTCAGGCCCATTGACTTCTATGGGAAGGTTTCTGCATCGCACAGGTCATTCAGTTGTGAACAGGATAAAATCCTGATCTGATCCTGATGTAAATCTGACCTGATCCTGATGTAAACCTGACCTGATCCTGATCAAAAACTGACCTGATCCTGATACAAACCTGACCTGATCCTGATGTAATCCTGACCTGATCCTGATACAAACCTGACCTGATCCTGATACAAACCTGACCTAATCCTGGTTACAAACCTGATCTGATCCTGATCTGATCCTGATGTAATCCTGACCTGATCCTGATGTAATCCTGACCTGATCCTGATGTAAATCTGACCTGATCCTGATGTCAATCTGACCTGGTCCCGACGTAAACCTGATCTGATCCTGATCAAAAAACGAACCTCAAACGCTTTGTTAATTAGCTGTGAAAACAGAGCTTCAATTTGCACCACACATGTGTGAGCCCAGCCTAACTGTCAGTATATCATTAATCTTGGACCCCAAGTGTCAATATATAATTTTTCCGAGACCCCAGATGTGAGTATATCATTTTTCTGGGGTCCCAAGTCTGTCAATTCTGGGACTCCAACTGTCAGTATTTTATCATTCTAGGACACCAAGTGTCAGTATATCATTATTCTGAAGCCCCAACTGTTAGTATAATATTCTGGGACATCAAGTGTCAGCATTTCATTATTCTGGGACTCCAACTGTCAGTATTTTATCATCCTAGGACCCCAAGTGTCAGCATATCATTATTCTGGAGCCCTACTGTTAGTATAATATCATTCTGGCCCCCTAAGTGGCAGTATACCATCATTCTGGGACTCCAACTATTAGTATATCAATATTCTAGGACCCCAAGTGTCAGCATATCATTTTTCTGGGGTCCCAAGTCAGTATATTATTATTCTGTGACCCCCAACTATTATGCCCCGCACACACGGTCGGATTTTCCGATGGAAAATGTGTGATAGGACCTTGTTGTCGGAAATTCCGACCGTGTGTGGGCTCCATCGGACATTTTCCATCGGATTTTCCGACACACAAAGTTTGAGAGCAGGATATAAAATTTGTCGGAAATTCTGATCGTGTGTACACAAATCCGACAGACAAAGTGCCATGCATGCTCAGAATAAATAAAGAGATGAAAGCTATTGGCCACTGCCCCGTTTATAGTCCCGACGTACGTGTTTTACGTCACCGCGTTCAGAACGATCGGATTTTCCGACAACTTTGTGTGACCGTGTGCATGCAAGACAAGTTTGTTGTCGGAATGTCCGATCAATGTCAGACCGTGTGTACGGGGCATTAGTATTATATTCTAGGAACCCAAGTGTCAGTATATCATTATTCTGGGAATCCAACTATTAGTATAATATTCTAGAAACCCAAGTGTAAGTATATGATTATTCTGGGAATCCAACTGTTAGTAAAATATTCTGGGACCCCAAGTGTCAGTATATCATTCCGGGACCTGAAGTATCCATATATCATTATTCCCGGACTCCAACTGGAAATATTTTATCATTCTAAGACCCCAAATGTCAGTACACCATTATTCTGGAGCCCCGACTGTCAGTATATCATCATTCTGGGACTCCACCTATTAGTATAGCAATATTCTAGGACTCCAAGTGTCAGTATATCATTATTCTTGGACCTTGTGGGGTTAATTTACTAAAACAGAAGAGTCCAAAATCTGGTGCAGCTCTGCAAAGAAACCAATCAGCTTCATGTTTTTTCTTTTTTTTTTGTCAACGCTAATTAATAGAACAAGCTGAAGTAAGAAGCTGGTTGGCTACCATGCACAGCTGCACCAGATTTTGCATTCTCCAATTTTAGTAGATCAACCCCCAAGTGTTCTTGGAGTTTAAATGTCAGTATATCAGTCGTTCTGGGACCCTTAATGTTAGTGTTTCATTTCATTTTTTTATTCTAAGTTTCCTAGTATTCATATATTATTATTCAGAAGTCCTTTGCCATTGTTCAAAGACCCCAAGGTAAGTTTCCTCAAGTGTCAGTGTGTTATTGTTTTGAATCCGAGACCCTGGGTATCAGTGTGTTATTGCTTTTGGGGCCCCAAGTGTTGAAATGTTGTTGTTATGGGACCCCCAAGTATCAGTGTGTTATGGTTACTGGATCCAGGTGTCCTGAGACCTTAAGTTGCAGTGTGTCATTATTCTTAATCTGAGACGCCAAGTATCATTATATCATTATTCTTTTGTCCCTTTTTCATTGTTCAAAAAAAAATTTTTTGTTACACTTTTGAATAGAATAAGTAAGCATTGAATTTAGGCAGGTTGTTTTTTTGCTGTGGGCATCCTGTTGGTGAGGTTTTACCTTACTTTCTGTCCCGGAGACAAAAAAAAATTGGGAACAAATCTTTCTCCTAAAGTGAGGGGCTTATAGAGAGTTATCACCAGAAGAGGTGTCTTCAATGAAAGATGTACCCTCACCTCTTGTTCTGGTTTCTACTCTAAAATTCAGTTTCTCTTATTGACAATAGTCATCAGAACACATAGGGTGATGAATCTTCCCAACAGGGACAAAGACGGCAATGACAACTTGGCAGAGGGTGTAACTATTGAAAATAAAATAAAAAAAAGTTTGCTTTTACATATACTTCAAAGTATATGCAAGAACGTGTATGTTAGAAGGGAACTTCACTTCATCCTTTACATTCTTTTTCCCCTATTACCTTGTCTGCTGGGTTGTCTGTGAAAAACATACCCAGTGAAACCAGCGTGGTCTGGTGTAAAGCTGGCCATAAATTAGTTTGCCTATTCAATTTCCTTTATAATTTCCTTCAGCTACAGTATATAGTACAAGGACCTGCCTGATTCCATACAAATGTAAAGTGTTTAGGTTTGACCTCATATTATATGGTTTTCGTAAATCTAAAGGACAATTGTACAAGAGGATCGTATAATGTATGGTCAGCCGAAGCCGCCACTCCATCTTAGCACTCAAGGTCCTGTGCTGCCATTATCTCTTCTGAGTTCTCCCAGTCGCCCCCACCCATAAAAGGCTATAGCGCATGCGAAATGCAGTGAAGTTTACCCTCTTTATGCGCAGTGCAGTAGAGATTACCCCAGTGCTCCTAGGATGTGTGACGTTGATATCCCAGGAGGCATCAAGTAGGGAAAGTCACCCTTGCCTAAGCAAGAAAGCTGGAGGTGAAGGGCTGGGCCCTCTAGAAAAAGTACTGAACCCGAAAAGAGAAAATTGTAATACCAGATTGTGTAACGGGAGGAGGAAAATTATGGCAGGTGTTGGAAAAGAGTGAAAGTCCAATTTAGTGCAATTGTATTTCTTGGTTTGCACCCCTCTATTTGTCCTGGTGACCATTGATACCAAGGAAGTAGAGGGAAATCCAAAAACTTTGAGCAGGGCAAGAGCTGAGGGAAAGATGACTCCAATGAGGACACCTGTTCTTATGCCATCTCTTTAAGGTTGATCTAAAACAAAAAAAAGTGTTGGGTGTGTGTACAGTTTAGGCATTTGTGTTGCAATGTAGTGCATCTCAAGTGTTCTGCTATAACATAAGGCCAAATGTATATCCCAACATACATGCTGCACACCTGTGTGGTCTACATGCAAAAAAAAAAAAAAAAAAAAAAAAAGGTTTTGTTGGATAACATTTTTTATTTGATATGTGGTCATCGGAGAAATGGCTAGTTACCTTCTGGTGAAACCTGCATGGTTCTCTTGGCAGTGGTCCTAACCCACCCGAATGACGAGTGGGCCAGTAAGTCTATAGCGTGAGTGTCCGGGAAGACCTCTACTTCTTCTTCGTTCATTAGCGTTCTAGCATTAGCCGAGCACATCTTTCCTGTGATAAAGAACAAGTATTGATTGACAATGAGAGGAATTTCAAGTGAAAGAGGTTATTTAGGTGACACCATTTACCAAGCCTTGCTGACACTGCCAAGTCGTAAAAGGAGAACATCTCAAACGCTTGTTCCAAAGTGTTGTTTACTCCGGCTCAAGGGCTAAGATGTTATTTCAGCACATGCTGACCATAAATAAACAATAGTGATGAAAGCACGTCTGAGCACCTCTGGCGCCATGGTACTTGTGCCTGAACTTTTGTATGAAAACAGCCATTTGTTTCACAACTCATGATAATATGGAAATCCTAAAAGAAGAGTTCTAAAGGGTATCCATTGATGTGAAGATTAGTTGAATTTTTCAGGCGTAAAAACACAGCTAAAGCAATTTTTCCCCCCAAAAGTTCGTGAACCGTGTCAGAGCTTCCTGCATAGATGTTATAAGCTTGGAGAAAGCATGGCTTGGGGTATGTCCACCCTTGCTAACTCCTACATAGGCAGCACCTACAGTTCTGAGTGTGTTGGTGGTGATACCTGTATGTCTTCCTAATCAAGGATTGGCCAGTATTAAAGGTGAAGTCTCACTTTGTTTTTTTAAGGCTGAACTTCAATCAACATTGACTATTTTTAATCCTTATGTTACCAGCATTAGTAAATAGATAGAGAAGTATATCATATTTACTTGTTTTACACATTTCTTTGGTTACTTCCAGATTTCCAGGCCTAGCAAATGATTCCTCAGCTAAGTACCTCCTCCTGTCTGCATGCCTGAGCTAAGGGCAAAGGGATTCCAGGAAGTAAATGCAACATAAATCATCTTCCCACTCTCAAGAAATACTAGGGAGGTGTATTTCAAAGTGATTTCTTATCAAAATAAAGCATGGAGACATGGATGGATGGGGGAGTTTACTTTGAATATTAAAAATGAATTAAATAGTGTTTTTGGTTTGTGGTGCTCAGATGCACCGTAGTTCCACTTTAATATATTTTGTGCCCCAGAGGACAAAGTACATGACGTACCGTGTCTCATCTTCCGATGTGCTGTCTAAGGCTAGCTCAGAGAGGGCATCCTTGCTCCTGCCACAGCCATCCAACAATACAGCAAGCAATAATGGCTTCTTTGCCAGGTGGCACTTTTTTCGATCTCCAAGCACCATGCCAAGACAAGCATCTCACAAGGGATGCAGAGGGAGGAGGAATAGTCAGCTAAAATGTTCCAGGCAAGTGCTTGGAGAATGGAGATGGAGAAAAGTGCCACCTGTCAAAGCAGCCATTTCCTCGCTAGTTGAGTTGTTGGATGGCCATGGAGTGGGGAAGGACACCCAGTTCGACCATACAAAACACAAAAATGTCCTGGTGCTGGTCGGAAACTAATTCAGGTATGAAGTTAAAACTCAAAACATATAAAATATTGTCCTATAGTATGGCTCCTTATAGGGTGGCCAAACAAGTCCACAAATTCAGGGCTAGCCTTGTAGAGGGGAGTAGAAGCTGCCTCCAGTACATGCAAAGAGAAGAAAAACAGGCGCCTCTGAGTGTAGACTGAAGGCCAATTTATTAAGAGCCTACATAAATAGAACTCACATGAAGGTGGTTAAAACAGGTATATCACAGGAGAGGTACATTCAAGGACATCACCGGGTGTGGGGGCATTGTAAGCCCGCGGTGCAGCAGTCCGCCAATTGCAAAAGCTGTTCTGGCTGGCTGGATAGGAGGAAGAGCTCAAAGCGAGGGCTGGAACTCACGCTGGAACGCAGCATTGACCTGGATGACGTCACTAAGGCACGACGCGTTTTCAGAGTATGCACAAAAGGAGAAAAACCAGGGAGACTGTGCGCTCCTTTCTCAAGCTGAATTAGGAAGGAACCTGTGTAGTCTTTTATATTACCATCTAATGGATATTATGATTATCACACGCCGCACAGTGCCCACCCAGACCCTGGATTAACCCTGTGCGGCCGGTGGCAATCCTAAAAAAAATGCCCGTATAAATACATATACTTTATATACATAAATCTATATATAAAAAAAAAAAAAATTATATATATATATATATATATATATATATATATATATATATATATATATATATATATATATATATATATATATATATATATACACATATACATATACATACATATAAGTAATTATTTGATCCCTGGAAGATTTTGTAAGTTTGTTTACAAAGAGATGAAGGGTCTATAATTTTTATCATAGGTGTACTTTAAATAATAAAGACAGAATATCAACCAAAAATACAGAAAAATAAAAAACACATGATACAAATGTTATAAATTGGAGTTGAAGTTCAGTGACTAAAATAAGTATTTGATCCCCAAGCAAAACATGACTTAGTACTTGGTGGAGAAAGCCTTATTGGCAAGCACAGAGGTCAGACGTTTCTTGTAGTTGGTGACCAGGTTTGCACACATCTTAAGAGGGATTTTGGGCCACTCTTCTTTACAGATCTTCTCTAAATCCTTAAGGTTTCTTGGCTGTCTCTTGGCAACTCAAAGTGTTAGCTCCCTCCATACATTTTCTATAGGATTAAGGTCATGACCTTAATGTGCTTCTTCTTGGGCCACTCCTTTGTTGCCTTGGTGGTATGTTTTGGGTGATTGTCATGCTGGAAGACCCATCCACGATCCATCTTCAGTGTTTTGACTGAGGGAAGAAGGTTCTCATCCAGGATTTTACAATACATGGCCCCGTCCATTGGTCCCTCAATGCGGCAAAGTCGGCCTGTACCTTTAGCAGAGAAACAGTCCCAAAGCATCACGTTTCCACCTCTGTGCCTGACTGTAGGGAAGGTTTGCTTAGGGTCATAGTCAGCACTTTTTCTTCTTCCAAACATGGCGAGTCTTGTTAATGCCAAAGAGCTCAATTTTGGTCTCATCTGACCACAGCACTTTCTCCCAATCATTCTCTGAATCATTTAGATGTTCAGTGGCAAACTGCAGATGGGCCTGTACACGTGCCTTCTTGAGGAGGGGGACTTTGCGAGCGCTGTAGGATTTCAATCCATGGTGGCATATTGTGTTACCAATGGTGGTCCCAACTGCCTTGAGATCATTCACAAGCTCCTCCCGTGTAGTTCTAGGCTGATCCCTCACTTTTCTCATGATCATTCTTACCCCATGAGGCGAAATCTTGCATGAAGATCCAGACCCGAGGGCGATTAATGGTTATTTTGTCTTTCTTCCATTGTCTCCTTTTCTTGCCGATAGTCTTGTAGCCCATTCCAGCCGTGTGCAGGTCTACAGTCTTGTCCCTGACATCCTTTAGCAATTCTTTGGTCTTGCCCATGATGGCGAGGAAGAATGGAAGAATAAGATTCTGTGGACAGGTGTCTTTTATACACATAATGGATTGTCGTTAGGAGCATCTTAAATTGACAGGACTAATCTGTGTACCACATGAGCACCTACTGTAGCCAGTCTGTGGGAGCCAGAATTATTGTTGGTTGGTAGGGGGATCAAATACTTATTTTGCTCACTGAACTGCAATTTAACTTATAGCATTTGTATCGTGTTTTTTGTGGATTTTTGGTTGATATTCCGTCTCTATCATGTATAAAATACAACTATTATAAAAATGATAGACCCTTTGTTTCTTTGTAAGTGGGCAAACTTACAAAATCTGCAGGGGATCGAATAATTATTTTCACCACTGTATATAAATTCATATATATCTAAAAATGTATTTATAAGAGCCACATCTAGCCTTAGACAGCATATAGGAAGGTGGGACAAACACCACACTTTTGTGGAGAAAACTATTATATACATTTTTATGATATGGGATTTTTATGATTATTTGGTGATGCTCTGCTGAAGCCGACACATAAATTCTGTCACTTTCCACTTCCTGAGAGTAAAGTGCTGGGGGGGGTGGGGGGGGGGGGGTGGTGATAGGGTGATAGAGGTCACTAGTCACATGACCAGTCCCTGTGAGAAACAGCTGGGGATAGCAGCCAGCCAATCACAAGAACAGGAAATGGTTGGCCTGAGTATGTTGTCATGTTAAAAATTGATAACAGATATAAAAGACACAGACAAATGCAACTCTATGTCCATGAATACATTACTATTATTATTTTATTGGAATTGACTTGGTATCATCCTCTTATAATCCTTGTACAGAAGAAGTCATATCCATATGGAAGCTTTTTTATGGAACATAAGATTTCTGTCGCATTGTGGCAGTGGTCTAATTTTGCTTACGGGTCCCTGGGCAATGAAAGAATTAGCAGACTGAGGAGCTCATCTCTCTATCAACTCTGCAGAGCTGCCTGCAGTTAAAGTTTAAGCCTCCACTAGTAGCTACAAATTTTATAGGATAATAAAATATACTGACCACTCATGATACACTATAATACCAAAAGTATTGGTACGCCTGCCTTTACACGCACATGAACTTTAATGGCATCCCAGGCTTAGTCCGTAGGATTCAATATGGAGTTGGCCCACCCTTTGCAGCTATAACAGCTTCAACTCTTCTGGGAAGACTTTCCACAAGGTTTAGGAGTGTGTCTATGGGAATGTTTGATGATTTTTCCAGAAGCTCACAGTCTTCGCTCTAATTCATCCCAAAGGTGTTCTATCAGGTTGAGGTCAGTACTCAGTGCAGGCTAGTCAAGTTCCTCCACCCCAAACTCACTCATCCATGTCTTGGACCTTGCTTTGTGCACTGGTCTAAATCATTTGGTGGAAGGGGGGGGGGGGGGGATTATGGTGTGGGGTTGTTTTTCAAGGGTTGGCCTTGGCCCCTTAGTTTCAGTGAAGAGAACTCTTCAGGCGTCAGCATACCAAGACATTTTGGATTATTTCATGCTCCCAACTGTGTGGGAACAGTGTGGGACATGTGGCAATGGCCCCTTTCTGTTCCAACATGACTGCACACCAGTGCACAAACAAGGTCCATAAGGACATGGAGTTTGGGGTGGAGGAACTTGACTGACCTGCACAGAGTCCTGACCTCAACTCAATAGAACACCTTTGGGATGAATTAGAGTGGAGACAGTGAGCCAGGCCTTCTTGTCCACATCAGTGTCTGACCTCATAAATGCGCTTCTGGAAGAATGGTCAAACATTCCCATAGACACACTCCTAAACCTTGCGGACAACCTTTCCAGAAGACTTGAAGCTGTTATAGGTGCAAAGAGTGGGCCAACTCAATATTGAACCCTATGGACTAAGACTGGGATGCCATTAAAGATCACGTGAGTGTAAAGGCAGGCGTCCCAATACTTTTGGTAATATAGTGTACAAGCACATGGGTTTAGGGACATTGTAGTGAAAAACAACAGGCGTTCTCAGTCTTACCTTTATGCTTGCAGAGTAGTTTGATGTAGTAAAACAGGTTTGTGAAAAGGTTGAAAGGAGACGGGGTTCCAGGCTTTCTGGTCATGTCTCTGATGAGTGTGGCTCTTCCAAATTTCCATTCTGTGTCTGACTGAGCTTGTATACGCTGGTATGTGTCACTCATCATAGCAATCAGCAAATTGATAAGGACAATGAGAGTTACAATAAGGTATACTCCAAATACAAAGCGAACAATGAAAAAGGTGAACTGCGGAGTTCTGCTGAGAGATGGAAGGCTCCCTGGTTCCACCAGGCCAAACAATGAGAAGAACAAGAGAACAGTGATGTCAATAGGATCCTGGATGTTAGAATCATTTCTAAATGTCATTGTCCCATTATATGAGTAGTTGGCACTTGGCTCTGGGTAGACTGGCTGGTAGACAGCGGACAGTTGCATGGTGAAGGCCACATGAAACAAAGCAAGGATGACTGCAAACCTTGTCAGATCCTTGATGAGATCTCTTATGATGATCGCCCAAGGTCCAAAGAGGTGGTGGAAAGTGAGGAATTCCAAAAACTGGACAAAAGACAGAGTCATGGCAATGCCAAGGAAAATGTTTCTTGCAAATAGGCAGTGAAGGCGATCCATGTCCGTAAAGATAAATGCAAGCAGGTGGCAGAAGAAGGCAACAGCAGAAAACCCCAAAACAAACACTCGAATCCAGGCAAGACCCGCCCGCTCTTGTTGGTGGGTGAGCTCTGAAACCAACATACCCCACAGCCAGGCCAACAAAAGCCATTCGTTCCAATTAGGCACCATATGTCCTTCATGAATGGGGCTCAGTGGAGGATAGACGATGGTCAAGATGAATAATACAAGTAGGAATATGTGAGATGCCAGATAACTCATGAACTTCATGATGGGGATTTTGTTAAACCTGTGCTTGAGAGGTAGAGAAAAGACAAACCAAACGAGTGGGCAGGCTAAAAAGGTAAAAAAGAGAAGGACTAACTTCCAAGCAGTCCAGTCCAAGTTGCCATACCAGACTTCAGTCAAGTACTTCTGAACAGCCGGATGAGCCACCACATTCTTCTGCTCACATTCAATTAAGCAATCGAGTATGGAAGTTCCACGGTGGTCCACTGACCTGAGGATATACCCTGCATTCTTGCTGCCAGATGCTATGGTCAGGAGCTCCGTGGCCATTGTTTCGCTGTATTTGGCAGCGTTGAGCAGGTCCACTGACCGTTCCTTCTCCTTCAGTGCAGCGATATTGAATGCTCTGGAAAGCTTCACCGCAGTATCCAGAGGAGCATTCGAGTTTAGAATGTATTCTTCTATGATTCTGTTGTTGTTCAGCTTTCCACAAACCATTAGGTCAAAAACAAACTGAAAAAAAAAAAAAAATATCAACTAGGAAATACATTTTGCATTAGTGAGCAATCTGCCTACTACAGCAATCTACCCACTAATTTGGGTTGGGTTCTCATGAGCTGAGTCACCAACCAACTTCCCAAATCATTTGGGTTCTCCAGTGATGAGATTGACCAAATCGAGTTTGAAGTTCCACCTCTCCCAGTAGCCTATACAAGCAAGATGGATTCAGCCCGTCAACTCCCTTCTTTATAATTTAAAGTAGACACAACTAATAGCTCAAACCTTATGTATTTAAATTCTAAGGAAAAAGCTATTACACTAAACAGCATGAAAGCCTAAAGCTCATACTAAAGAACAATCTATCAGGTTCTCAGGAGGACCAGTTACCATGTGCTTTCTTCTTTTCACATACATGGGCAGCAAAACCGGCTTCTCAAAACAATGACTTAATTATGAGAACCAGCGATTTGCAGATCACTTTCTCCCCCCCCTTTAGATTGTAAGCTCTCATAAGTAGGACCCTGCTTATGAGAGTACATGTTTGTACAATATGTATACTTTTATTACTAGATTGGTAATAGGTACACTGTGTTGTGACCTCAGTTCACTTCTTCTGAGCCAAGTCTGGAGACACCAGATGCTTTACTGGTTGCTATAAAGCTGAGTGGGGGGGGGGGGTCCTCTTTCGGCAGCAAAGACTGAACACAGTTTGCACTGGACTGTCAGACTGGAAAAACTGGAGTCACACAAGACCACTGTTGGTGTTGGAAATTGTTGTTGACTTAGAAGATAGCATATGGCACCAGCACAACATGGATCCATATTACATATACTGTATATTTACACATGGATGCATGGTGTGCTGGTGACATAGGCTTTCTTCTATGTTGACACCAGTTAACCAGCAGGATCCTGCAGTACCTTCATGCTCCAGGTTTTTCCCAGGAAGGAGTGCAAAAGGAAATTGTTGATGGGTGCTTTGTTTTTACCCTTGGGCCCATTCAGTTCTGAAAAGCATTAACGTAGCAATAATATTGAAGCTGTAGGCTGCAGTCAACTTTAATATGATCCTCCACCCCAGGGGTAGGCAACACCGGCCCTCCAGCTGTGGTGAAAATACAAATCTCATCATGCCTCTGCCTCTAGGAGTCATGCCTGTGATTGTCAGGGTCTTACAATGTCTCATGGGACTTGTAGTTTCACCACAGCTGGAGGGCCTAGGTTGCCTACCCCTGCAACCAGGACAGGATATAATGCTTGTCTAGTGTGGGGTGGATGTAATAGAGAGTAATACTAACTTATTCATAAAGTCCCCTGGCAACTGGTACTTCGAACTCCATTATTTCCCTTCTGGAACGGTGATCCTCGATGTCATCACATTTAATGCAGGAGAAGCAGAGGCTGCTGGTCCTACATTGTATTTGTGACATCAGAGAGAGAAGAAGAGTGACTTCCTGGGACCAGCAGAGGGAAAGCCTGCATGATTGTGGAATAGGCTATGTATTTCCCTCCAAGACTAAATGAACATTATATAATTATATCCTGAATAGGATGTAAGGAAGGACATTTTTTAAGTTTACCAGAGATCAACTTTACAATCAAACCCTTTGAAAAGAGGATGACTTACCTTCCTGTCCTCTGTCAGTTTGAGGGTATTGTGGTTTTTCCTCAGTAAAAAGCTTACTACCTCCTGGTGGTTGTCATCAGCCGCGTACTGGATGGCGGTCTTCCCGTCGTTACATTCCAAGGTCGGGTTAGCACCACATTCCACCAGGTAACGCACAGTGTCGAGATAACCAGACTTTGCAGCAAAATGGAGCGGGCACCACCCATTCTGCATAAAAAAGAATTACAGTCAACCACAAGGGATATGGGTTTGCCTTTGGCAGACAAGTTCTTAAATGACTTTTTTGACACGTTGAACACACCCAGTGTCATTCAACACAGTTTTTGTATGCCTGACCATCATGGACACCACCTTTAAATGCATCACGTGCTAGTCTGAGCTCACTGCAGAGAACGTGCAGTATTCAGGAATGCCCAATACCAAAATACTGGATGAGGAAGACACCTGGATTGCAGGCGTGTATTGGAAGAATGAACTTCAACCAACAGTCATTTTATTCCAGTGCAACGGTTATCTGTTTACCACAATCCTTCATTAGTTTGATGAAACTTGTAGATTTTCAGAATATTCCAACCTTCTAATAAAAGTTGCTGAAGGGCTTGTAATGTTGAAGACATTTCGTAAACTAATCCAAGCCACTTCCTCAGTTCTGATGAGGGTCAGGAAAATACCACAACACAGGAAGCACTAACACCTTAATCCAATCACAATGGAATGTCTAGCTGTTGATTGTCCAAGAATAGGATGGAAGGCGTGAAAGTTGTGGATCCCCCCTGTCTAATGACATTTTGGAATCAGGACCTCTGCGCAGGTCTTAATTCTTCAATTCACTTGGCTGAAGATGTGAGTTGGTGTCAAAGAAGAAGTGGCTTTGTTGACCTAACGAATGTATTTAACAATATGGAACAAGTCCAACTGAATGTGACCATGTACTAATAGATAAACCATGACCTTAATAAATTAAATCCTTCACAAACATTGATGATTGTCTGTGAAGGTTCTCATTTATGGTGGTCATCATGGTATATCTAGTAATGATTAGTTACATTAAAGGTGAAGTAGGGCCAAGTCCCTTTTAGCTCTACTTCTCCTGTAAGCCACAGAAGTGCACTTCATTCTCCACTCCTGTGACCCAGATTCAGCTGACAGTGGGCTAAAGTCCGCTGTTGGCTGACTTCACTCATCCGGTTGATAGTTTACAGCTTTACAGTCGGGATCCACCAAGATGCCTTGATCGTCACCTGGATCAGCCTCTCAGCAAACTGCTGGGAGACTGAGCCAGCCACTCCCGTCCCCTCCACAGCCCAGCGCTCCAGTGAGAGCTGGAAGAGCGAAGCAGAGAGCTCATGACCGACAGCAATCTTTGATCGCTTAGTTCTCGGCCTAGATTTAAAATGTGCAGCCCAAACTTTAATTTTTATTTTTGGATATAGGAAAGTTTAGAGCTCCTGTTGTGTTTTTACTGCCTACTAGCGCTCCTTTAGATAGATTTCCCCTCAAATCTTGTTCCAGTAATACCAATTTAACCAAACAGGAAGTGAGAGAAAATCTGGAATGAGGACACAGACCGCAATAAAAATCTGACAGAGGTTTCCCCTACTTTACTTTAAAAAAATCAAACTAAAAATCATTAGTACCTTGTCAGTCATATTGATGTCAGCTCCTTGTCCAATCAGAGTTCTTAGCATCTCATTGTGGCCATTAGCCGCTGCCAAGTGGAGACATGAGCATCCGCGGCTGTCTATCATGTTCAGCTGAGATGTTGATTTACTCAGAAGCAGCCCGACAACTGCTGTGTGACCGTTCTGAGCCGCAAGATGAATAGGTGTAGATCCCTTGGGTGGAAGGTGAGCAAAAAGAAAAATAATCTTTATGATATAGATCATATATTTATGTACTAGTTTACACCCCTGAAAGCAGCCTAAAGTGACCCTGTCAGGAACATTGAATAGCCAAAAAAGGGCTTCTTGAAAAAGACCTTCACAGATACTTCTCTCTCCTCGCTGATCTGTTCAAAAGCAATCCGCTTTCAAAGTCTTCTTCTGAAGCTGAAACTTCAAGGACTGTCTGTCTATCTCCTGGTCCTCCAATGCACTCACTGGTTCCTCCTACAGACTTCCATATCTCTACTGGGTCCTATAGTGACATTGAGATTGGTTGGAGGAACCAATGAGAATACCAGGGAACCAGGAGACAGACACTCCTGAAGTTTTGGATTTTAGATGAATTTAGGAGACGATTCCTCTTGAACTGTGGGAGCTTGTTTATTGCCCTTGCTTTGCAGCATTGGGACCCTTGGTGCAAATACTGCACAGGACACCATCTCAATGGAGTGAGCATGTTCTCCCTGTGCTTGTGTGAGTTTCCTACAGGTACTGCAATTTACTCCCACACGCCAAGGAAATGCCAATAGGCATGTGGTAGTATGGTATTATGCTGAACATGTCCAAAATGGCTTCCTAATCTCCTATGTGCTTTAATATTCACTTTGAGTCCACAGGATGGAAAGCACTACTAAATATAAATTAAATTCCCAATACACAGGTTTTGCATTTTGAACAGGGGCCTCCAAAGTACAGCTTTTTTCCAGGCCTCAGACTGCAGGGAGCAGTCTCTGCCCAAGCTTCTTTGGGTTGCGGGACATCCGCTGCATAATCAGCCTCCACCCGTAGTATACAGAGCAGGCCCTGCTACCGGACAATACCCGCCCCGCCTGGCACCGCTATTGGTTGCTAAGACCACTAGTGAAGTACTTCAGTGGAGACCCGCTGCACCTTCCAGATCCTGCCCACTTTTAACATAAGTGTCTTTTACGCAGCCTGCCTGTATAACAGCAGGACTAGAGCTGGGAGGTTCAGCGGATCAGCATTAAAGAAAGTGGTTGGTTGGAAGTTGTTTCAGAGGCACACTGTCTTTCTGATGCGTGAGAAAAATATACATGGGAGGAGCTCTGAGGGGAACACAAAAAAAGTGGCAGGGGGCTCTGAGAGAGACATAAATGTGGGGGCTTTGAGGGGGACATAAATGTGTGTTAAGGGGGACACAAATGTGCATGGAGGGGCTCTGAGGTGGACGCAAATGTGCATGAGTGGGTTTTGAGGATGACACAGATGTGTGAGGGGGACACAAACATGCATGGGGGAGGGCTCTGAAGGGGGCACAAATGTTCATGAGGGGGTTTTGAGGAGGACACAGACGTGTGAGAGGGATACAAACGTGCATGGGGAAGGGCTCTGAAGGGGACACAAATGTGCGCCAGGGAGGATTCTTAAGGGGGGGGCACAAATGTGCTTGGAGGAATCTGAGGGGGGGGCACAAATGTGCATTTGATTATCTGAGGGGGGCTCTGGAGGGGAGATAAATGTGCATGGGGCTGTGATGGGGACACAAATGTGTGTGAGGGGGTCTATGAATGAGACACAAATAAGTGGGGAGGGTCTGATAGGCACACAAATGACTGTGGGGGAACCCTGATGGAGATGCCAAATTGTATGGAGACTTTGCATGGAGGAGGGCTATGATGGGGACACAAATGTGTGGAAAGACTGACAGGAACCAAGATGTAAGGCCCCAAAAGTTTCGTCCAAGTGCAGGAAGGTCCGGAATTTAGTTGCCGGTAGAGTATAAAGGAGCACCAACCAGCTGCTTGTCCAGTTTTATCTTATTCTGCAGATCATTTATATATAACTGATTTTTTTTTTTTTGGCCTGCAAATTTGTGTAAAATATATGTGGCCCTCAAAGTGAAGAATTTGGAGATTCCTGATCTACAACATGGCCATTACAATATGTACAAGTTTTCACAGTTAGAATATTATCATTCTTTCAAGAAACAATTTCCATCCTGATCCACATTTTTTTAATCACTATGGTAAAAAAAAAAAAAAAACTAACATTGATTTAACCCCATTAAGTGAAAAATTATTCAGAAAATGACAATTATCTAACACAATTCTTCTGGTGTATAGCCAGATTAAAGATTATTTTGATTAAAGATCATATTTGTTTGCTTAAATGTGCTTAAATTAGTAAAGACAGTTTACTTTTTAAGTTTTTTTTAAGTGCGGTTACCTGCCGACTGGTTGCAACATCAACCTGAATTCCTGGGCAGTTCAGCAAAAGCCGTACAAGACTTTCATGGCCGGATTGGGAAGCCATGTGCAATGGAGTGTATCCAGACTGCAGCAGAGAATAACAGAAATCAATTCTCATATTGGTTAGAAAAAAACAACATTGGTTAAACCCACAAGTGCTTTTTTTTTTTTTACCACTACTATTCCTTTATATTGGCTTTTGGAATTTACAAATGCAACGATTTAGAAATCAGATGAAAGGTTTAACCCTGGGAAACACTTTTTGATAGATAAAAAGTGCATTTTATAGACATCTATTTGGATCAGACCAAAATGAGGGACAAATGAGGAGGAATGAGGGACAGAGGGACATTGCTCCAAATCAGGGACAGTCCCTCGAAACCAGGGACAGTCCCTCGAAATCAGGGACGGTTGGGAGCTATGTTATAGCTTTGGACCGGTTGGTTCAGTGATAACAATACATACATACTGTCAGGACAAGCAAATCTCTCTTTAGGTAATATTATCTTGCTTGCCTTTTTATGTAATCCATAGTAAAAAAAGTAACAGAAATAAAAAAAAAAAACAAAAAAAAAATGAAAAATATTTTTTTCCTACTTTAATCAGTGTTATATAATCACATAAACATTTTTTTTAATGTTAAAATAAATCTTTTATATGAGAATTCATACAAATTGATGGTCTTCCCCATCCTACTCATTAGGTTTAAAATATAACCATTATTTGCAAAAGATTTAAAATAGAATTTTTTTTAATGAAATGTTATTAGGTTTATGTATTTGTTCCCACCGCCCAACTTTGTGCGAAAATATTCCCAATATGAATGGTTGCGCAGCACAGGAATCTGAATGCTATCTATAATATCTGTTTTATTCTAAGAAGGTGGCTCTATGTATGTCTGGGGTCTCCTATATTTACCCCCCCCTCTCTCTAACACTCCATTTAATACATTTTCATCCTCCTCTTACTAATCTGTTACCCTTATGACACACATTAGTCTACTCTCCATCTGTTCTATATAAGACCCTTCCTACTCCTCCAATATTATTTCCCACTCACTTCCACTCCCATATCACACTAATGCCCCGTACACACGATCGGACATTGATCGGACATTCCGACAACAAAATCCATGTTTTTTTTCCGACGGTTGTTGGCTCAAACTTGTCTTGCATACACACGGTCGCACAAAGTCGGTCGGAAATTCCGAACGTCCAGAACGCGGTGACGTCCAAAACGTACGACGAGCCAAGAAAAATGAAGTTGAATAGCCAATGCGCCTCTTCTGCTTGATTCCGAGCATGCGCGGCACTTTGTGCGTCGGAATTGTGTACACACGCTCGGAAATTTGCGCGAACGGATTTTGTTGTCGGAAAATTTGAGAACCAGATCTCAAATTTTGTGCGACGGAAATTCCGATGGAAAATGTCCGATGGAGCCTACACACGGTCGGAATTTCCGACAAGAAGCTCCGATCGCACATTTTACATCGGAAAGTCCGACACATTTTTGGGACCATTGGCATTTATACAGCGATCAGTGCTATAAAAATGCTCTGATTACTGTATAAACATCACTGGCAGGGAAGGGGTTAACACTAGGGGGCAATCAAGGTGTTAACTGTGTTCTCTCACTGTAGGGGGGGTGAGACTGTCTAGGAGGAGAGAGAGATCGCTGTTTATACGATCTGTCTTCCTCTCCCCTGAAAGAACTGGGATCTGTGCATTTACACACACACAGATCCCGGTTCTCGCTCTGTCACAAGCGATCGCGGGAGCCTGGTGGTCATTGCGCCCGCCGGGCGCGCGCGCCCCTAGTGGCCAAAAGGCAAAGCGACGTAAGGTGACGTCGTTTCGCCCAGCTGTGCCATTCTGCTGCAGTAAAACTGCGGCGGCTGAACGGCAAGCAGTTAAGTTGTTCTTTATGCTCAAAAAATTTTTTTTTAGTTTTGGATACACTTTAAAAAAAAATACTTCTGTCCAGTTTTATTGCTGTTTGTGATTCCATTAGGCAGATTTAACCGCTTCAGCCCCGGACCATTTGGCTGGCCAAAGACCAGAGCACTTTTTGCTATTCGGCACTGTGTCGCTTTTTAACTGACAATTGCGCGGTCGTGCAACGTGGCTCCCAAACAAAATTGACGTCCTTTTTTCCCCACAAATAGAGCTTTCTTTTGGTGGTATTTGATCACCTCTGCGTTTTTTATTTATTGCGCTATAAACAAAAAGAGAGCGACAATTTTGAAAAAAAACACAATATTTTTTACTTTTTGCTATAATAAATATCCCCCCAAAAAATATATAATATAGTAAAACTGCGGCGGCTGGTCGGCAAGCGGTTAAGTTGTTCTTTGATGTTCAAAAAAGTTATTTTTAGTTTTGGATACACTTTAAAAAATACTGCTGTGCAGTTTTACTGCTGTTTGTGATTCCATTAGGCAGATTTTATCTCTGTATCACAGTAATAGCTGGGAAATAAATGGAAAGAGCAGTTCCAAGTTAGAGGGGAAGACAGACAGTAATAACCCGCCAAACAAAAAGAAAAATGGGTACAATGAAGGTCCACTACAAAATTGGGGGGGTACTCTCTAGCCGCTCACCTATAAGATGTTGTCACCGTACATCATACAACAGCATAAAAAACTATCCCAGTGAGAGACACTCGGTGAACTAAGAGGTTACTTTGGGAACAAACAAAAAAATGCTGGAGTAGTATACAGTGGGGCAAAAAAGTATTTAGTCAGCCACCAATTGTGCAAGTTCTCCCACTTAAAAAGATGAGAGAGGCCTGTAATTGTCATCATAGGTATACCTCAACTATGAGAGACAAAATGTGGAAACAAATCCAGACAGTCGCATTGTCTGATTTTTGAAAGAATTTATTTGCAAATTATGGTGGAAAATAAGTATTTTGTCAATATCAAAAGTTCATCTCAATACTTTGTTATACTGTATTTATCGGCGTATAACACGCACCCCAAGTTTAGGAGGGAATTTTAAGGAAAAAAACTTTTTAAGGAAAAAAAACTTACATTTAAATGCCCATCAATGCAGCCTCATCAGTGTCCATCTGCAGCCTTTTAGTGTCATTTGCAGCCTTGCCCAGAGACACTGCAGACTTGTCAGTGTCACTGCAGTTTTTAAATATGGCGCATGCCAAGAGAGCCGGTCCTGTGTATCTCGGCCGCTTTCGGCTCCTCTCGTAGTCCTGTGTGTGGAGCCGAGCGCCGCCGACATACATACATAACCGAGTGTACTCGGCTTGGTGCGGCTAGCTCTGCTCACAGTCACACCCAGTCCCTGTGTTATGTCCATCATAGGGCGGAACTGTGCGTGACTGTGAGCGGAGCTAGCCGAACACACTCGGCTATGTATGTATGTCGGCGGCGCTCGCTCCTCTGCTCACAGTCAGCAGGGGATCGGCGTATAACACGCACCCGCGACTTTCTGCTGATTTTAAGGGGAAAAAGTGCGTGTTATACGCCGATAAATACGGTATATGCTTTGTTGGCAATGGCAGAGGTCAAACGTTTTCTGTAAGTCTTCACAAGGTTGTCACACACTGTTACTGGTATATTGGCCCATTCCTCCATGCAGATCTCCTCTAGAGCAGTGATGTTTTGGGGCTGTCCCTGGGCAACACGGGCTTTCAACTCCCTCCAAAGGTTTTCTATGGGGTTGAGATCTGGAGACTGGCTAGGCCACTCCAGGACCTTGAAATGCTTCTTACGAAGCCACTCCTTCGTTGCCCGGGCGGTGTGTTTGGGATCATTGTCATGCTGAAAGACCCAGCCACGTTTCATCTTTATGCCCTTGCTGATGGGAAGAGGTTTGCACTCAAAATCTCACGATACATGGCCCCATTCATTCTTTCATGTACACGGATCAGTCGCCCTGTTCCCTTTGCAGAGAAACAGCCCCAAAGCATGATGTTGCCACCCCCATGCTTCACAGTAGGTATGGTGTTCTTTGGTTGCAACTCAGCATTCTCTCTCCTCCAAACACGACGAGTTGTGTTTCTACCAAACAGTTCTACTTTGGTTTGATCTGAAAATATGACATTCTCCCAATCCTCTCCTGGATCATCCAAATGCTCTCTAGCAAACCTCAGACAGGCCCGGACATGTACTGGCTTAAGCAGGAGGACACGTCTGGCACTGCAGGATCTGAGTCCCTGGAGGCGTAGTGTGTTACTGATGGTAGCCTTTGTTACATTGGTCCCAGCTCTCTGCAGGTCATTCACTAGGTCCTCCCATTTGGATTTTTGCTTACTGTTCTTCTGATCATTTTGACCCCAAGGAGTGAGATCTTGCGTGGAGCCCCAGATTGAGGGAGATTATCAGTGGTCTTGTATGTCTTCCATTTTTTAATT
The DNA here is from genome assembly GCA_037952925.1 of Lithobates clamitans. Lineage (NCBI taxonomy): Eukaryota > Metazoa > Chordata > Amphibia > Anura > Ranidae > Lithobates > Lithobates clamitans. The sequence continues at coordinate 376,107 of JBBGZY010001506.1, forward strand.
ATTGCTCCCACAGTTGATTTTTTCACACCAAGCTGCTTGGCTATTGCAGATTCAGTCTTCCCAGCCTGGTCCAGGTCTACAATTTTGTTTCTGGTGTCCTTCGACAGCTCTTTGGTCTTCACCATAGTGGAGTTTGGAGTGTGACTGTTTGAGGTTGTGGACAGGTGTCTTTTATACTGATAACAAGTTCAAACAGGCGCCATTAATACAGGTAATGAGTGGAGGACAGAGGAGCCTCTTAAAGAAGAAGATACAGGTCTGTGAGAGCCAGAGATCTTGCTTGTTTGTAGGTGACAAAATACTTATTTTCCACCATAATTTGCAAATAAATTCTTTCAAAAATCAGACAATGTGATTGCTTAGATTTGTTTCCACATTTTGTCTCTCATAGTTGAGGTATACCTATGATGACAATTACAGGCCTCTCTCATCTCTTTAAGTGGGAGAACTTGCACAATTGGTGGCTGACTAAATACTTTTTTGCTCCACTGTATCTATTTAAAAAGATATTTTATTGTTATCAAGCAATACAATCATTGGAGTACAATACTCCTACTCAAGTGTGCAGTTTTGCATTGTCATAAATTACACCAACTACACTTTTGTGCAGTGCATTTCTTGTAAACATCAAAGACACACATGTAACATAACACATAAACTTTAAAAACAGGGACGTCCGGACACCTAGTCATGATGCACAAAGAGGATGCCACTCAATAATAATCAATGTGGGTATACATGGATAAATGACATCCAATTAGTGCATTGCCCCGTGGTTGAAGGCAAATGGTGGGATATGCAGGTCCTCTCCTGAATTAATGTGGGGTGATGATGGTGAACCCACTAAGAATCTTGGGGGGGGGGGGGTGGACACACTATTTAGGGGTGGGGAAATAATCAACGGTCTTTTCCAGTACAACGGTGGGGGGGGGGGGGGGGGGCAAGTAGATATTCGCTCTCTCATGCCAAGCACAGTGCAATGTTAGACGATATCAGTTGAAGCAATGTGACATCCTAATTTACTGGAAGAGTATCATGAGATATTAATATTGAAAAATTCATTGCAATACGTAATTAGGAGGACCTGTCGTTCACTTATAGGTGATAATAACAAAGACATTTGCAATTTGTTTAGTTCCGAATTCGTTTAACGAATTTTGACAAATTCGTTAATTTCCGAATTTCCAAATTTTTCAATTTCCGAGATTCCGAATTTTCAATCTTACGAATTTACGAAATTTCGGCATTTCGGAAATTGGAAGTTCGAAAATTCGAAATTAGGAAATTCGATAATTCCAAAATTTGGAAATTTGAAAATCCAAAAATAAAAATGAAAATATGAACATTCAAAAGAATGGGAATCTGAAAATTCGAAAACCCAAAAATCTGAAATAACTAACTAATAATAAATATTAAATTGTAGGTATTTTCTTTCAAATGTGGCTGTTAGTGAACGTACTTGAACGAATTATCTGAAATAACGAATGCCGTATCTAAACGAATGGAACGTAACGATCTAATAATAATAAATAACAATAATAATAATAAAACCTTTTTATTATTAGTATTTATTATTAATTTGTTCTGTTCCATTTTCATACTTATTTTCGGATTTTCAAATTTCCAAATTTTAGAATTTTCAAATTTCTGAATCCTGAATTTCCGAAATTTCGAATTTCCAAATTCGAATTTTAGAATTTTCCAATTTCTGAAATTTAGAATTTTCCAATTTCCGAAATTTAGAATTTTCAGAAATAGGAAATTTAAAAATTAGAAAATTTAGGAATTACCAAATTTTTCCAAATGCGTTAAAAAACGCATTCGGAACTAAACGAATTGCACATGTCTAACGTCCGGGAAGAAAGTCCATCCATGGCTGTTTTCTGGTGAAGCGGAGCGGGTTGTGCTGGTGGTCACCGACGCTTTCTGGACCCTCGACCACGCATGGAACCGGGGGGATGACGAGGTCGTTAGGCCTGAAGAAGGAGCGCATGCTCTGCCAACGTGTCGCCTATTGGTCCACCGCTTAACCCAGAAGCATCGTCATCCCCCCGGCTCCCTGCGTGGTCGAGGTCCAGGAAGCGTTGGTGACCACCGGCGCAAGCCGCTCCACTTCATCAAACAAGCACGGATGGACTTTCTTCCCGGACGTTAGACATGTGCAATTCGTTTAGTTCCGAATGCGTTTTTTAACGCATTTGGAAAAATTTGGTAATTCCTACATTTCCGAAATGTCCACGGATGGACTTCCTTCCTGGACGTTTGTCTACCCACATTTGACATGCCTGTTTTAAATCTACTCTTGTGAGTATGTTTACACATTTTGCTCATTAAAACCCTTTGCTATACTGCACTTAGAGTGGCGCCTTTGTGCTTTGTCCCCCATATAGTCCCACAAGTATGCCGTTCTGTCTGGTCTAGGTATATCGGTGCACTAAGTCAGCCTATATGCGTCTAATGGCTGTGGGACTGGTGGGTATAGCATGGGTGGTACTTTACCGTTCCCGTAGGCTTATAGCATGTGTAGAAGACTCCACCTCCATGCCCATATGTGTAGACAGTAATAACCTGACAGAGATTCTAACCCTTTCTTGTACCCACTGGTAATATATCCAACAGGGTGAATGAGCAAATTAAAGATTTGTTTTTATCCTCATTAAAGACCGGTCCACTTTAAAGACTCCCTAAGAGCACTTAAGTCAGGGGTAGTCAACCTCGCGCCCTCCAGCTGTTTTGAAACTACAAATCCCATCATGCCTCTGCCTCTAGGAGTCATGCCTGTGTTTGTCGGGGTCTTGCAATATCTATTGCAAGACCCCGACAAACACAGGCATGACTCCTAGAGGCAGGGGCATGATGGGATTTGTAGTTTCACCACAGCTGGAGGGCCGAGGTTGCCTCCCCCTGACTTAAGGCATGCCAAAATGCCCTCTTAAGCCTCGTACACACGATCAGATTTTCGGCAGGGAATTGTGTGATGACAGACTGTTTGCCTAAAATCCGACCCATTACCCATCAGACAATTGTTGTCCAACTTTCCACCAACAAATGTTGGATGGCAGGCTAGTAAATTTTCGGCAAACGGTCTGTTGTCAGATTTTCCTATCGTGTGTACACAAGTCCATCACACAAAAGTCCAAAGTACAAACACGCATGCTCGGAATCAATGCTCACCGAACACAACATTAGCAGAAGGTGCCCAAAGGGTGGCGCTCCAGAGCTGAAATCCCCTGTAGTACGTCACTGCGATCGTGTTTGTTGGCTGACAATTGTGTGCCGTTAGTATGCAAGACAAGTTCCCGGCACGCGCCCTTCGGACAAAAGTCTGGCACTCTGTTGGCCAACAATCCGATCGTATATACGAGGCTTTAGTCCATATTGTTGTGTGTCACTTTAACTTGCCTTGATGACCATCCCAGCTTGATGGATCGAGAGCTTTTGTTAAGCCATAATGTTTCTGTGTCTTACCTCCCCACTATGTTCCTTCAGGTGGAACATCTCTACAGCAGACTTCGGAGACTCGCTCTGCATTGTAGCCGGAACCTTTGTTAGAATTTCCCGCACGAAATCCAGTTGGCCATAATGAGCGGCGATGTGGAGAGCCGTGAGTCCAGTCTGAAGAGGAGGAAAGATGTGCTAATGTTGGCCAATTTCGTTAAAAAGTAATCTGACCATAGCTGTTATCACTGCCATTGGAAAAGTCATAAATACCGAGCCGTATAACAGTGATCCTACACCAACCTCATAGAAGGAAAAGAACCAGGTGCACTGAAAGTGGGGAGCAGAACGATTTAATTATTACAGAATGGGGTGAAATGAGGGGATGGGGGCGGGGTATATGATGCCCCCTCTCCCACCACAATGCAGTGCTTGTTGATTGCGCCAGCAATGTTATTATCTATTTTTTTATGAGGGTAATTATTTTATTTTCATTATTTTATTGAGTTTTATTGTACTCGGTGTTACATAATACTGACCTCTGCACTCTGTGTGGCTTACTACTGACCTGTGTACTCTGCATTACTTAAAACTGTTGTCTACACTTTGAGTTACATTCCACGGACCATTAAAATCGTTACTACTGACCCCTGCACTCTAACTTAGTACTGACCTCTGCACTCTGTAACTTAGTAGTGACCACTGCACTCAGCATTACTTACTAATGATATCTGCATTACATTCTACTGACCCCTGCACTCTGTGTAACTTAGTAATGAACACTGCACTCAGCATTACTTACTAATGATATCTGCATTACATTTTACTGACCCCTGCACTCTGTAACTTAGTACTGCACTCTGTAACTTAGTACTGACCTCTGCACTGTGCATTACTTACTAATGATATCTGCATTCTCCATTACATTCTACTGACCCCTGCACTCTGTAACTTAGTACTGAGCACTGCACTGTGCATTACTTACTAATGATATCTGCATTACATTCTACTGACCTCTGCACTCTGTAACTTAGTACTGACCTCTATACTCAGCATTTCTTACTAATGATATCTGCATTACATTCTACTGACCTCTGCACTCTGTAACTTAGTACTGACCTCTGCACTCAGCATTTCTTACTAATGATATCTGCATTACATTCTACTGACCCCTGCACTCACGCAGTGCACACATGCACTGTATTAAATATTACCCACTTTATGCATTAACTACTACTAACCCCTGCAATCTGCCTAAAGTGGAGTTCCACCCAAAAATAGAACTTCCGCTAATCGGATTCCTCCCCCCCTCCGGTGTCACATTTGGCACCTTTCAGGGGGGAGGGGGGGGGGGGGCAGATACCTGTCTAATCCAGGTATTTGCTCCCACTTCCGGGCATAGATCGCCGCAGGCTCCGCGGTGATCTACGCCATGTCTGGCTCCTCCTCCGTCCGCCCCACTGTCTTCTGGGAGACACACAGGTCCCAGAAGACAGCAGGGACCAGTGAGGACGCGCAGCGTGACTTGCGCATATTACTGACCTATGATCTGTGTGTTACGTACTACTTTTCAAAGTCCCGGCAACTTAAAGTTGCATAGATGGAAACGGGTGCCATTGAAATCAATGGGCTGTGACTTGTCATGCGACTTTATGTGTCCAAAGTCGCATGACAAGTCGCACTGGTGGAAACGGAGCCTAAACCAAAACACAAGATAACAATCTGAAGATAGACATGATTTTAGGTACAGGCTTTGTATATATATGGAAAAAAAAAAGTTTGTATAACACCAAGTGACTGAGAAAAAAAGAAACAGTTGAATTGTCCAGCATCCTCCAAACACTGAAAAATCAGCCCTATAAATCTGCTTATATTTTGCCTTCCATGGACCCCAACCCCCTTCAACATGCTAATGACAAGCAGTGGATTGGCTTTTGTGAGCAAATATCAAAATACCTTGATGGGGGGGCACCAGTCTGGAGGTTTGGGGGTGTTCATAGGCAGGCAACATTTGGATGCTGACCACTCTAGGTAATGGCCACATGTGACACTGAGCCTCCATGATTGAAAGAACTGAAATCCAATGAATTATAAGGGATGGGCCAGTCAGGCTGGGGAGGAAAGCGCTAGATGATGCTGGATGTCCTCCAGCCAGGAAATGAGGTTCCATCTGACATGCACACTGTGAGAAGCTCAAAGCTCAGAGTGTGCAGCAAAATCAGAGTAAGCCATTTCAGCACAGAACAGGAAACCGTACAACTGTATGAGAATGAAGGGAAACCTTGAGATCAGATTTAAGTCAAATATAGATCCACTCATACTAAGACTTCACCTTAGTGCTGGTGATACGGAAGGAGACACAGCCCTTTAATGCTTCTAGAACATTGATGTGTCCATTCTTGGCAGCCAGGTGGATAGCCGACATCCCCTCCTGCCACAAAGGAAATAAGAGAACTGTGTTTATTATTGAATCTCTTTATTTGTAATGAATCATTTTTATCATAAAGTGTTATTTTATCTCTACCTTGAATGACTGCATTTTCTAGGGGTATTTTTGCTCATATGCGGCAATTTGTACTGGTTACTCTGGACCTCTAGACTCTGTTAGTTACTCCTGACCCCTGCACTCTGTGCTACCTACTCCTAAACCCTGCACTCTCCGTTAGCTACTCCTGACCTCTTCACTCTGCGTTAGCTACTCCTAACCCCTGCCCACTGCATTAGTTACTCCTGACCTTTGCACTCAGTGTTAGTTACTCCTGACCTCTCCACTCTGCGTCAGCTACTCCTGACCCCTCCACTCTGTGTTAGCTACTCCTGACCCCTGCACACTGCATTAGCTACTCCTGACCCCTGCATACTGCATTAGTTACTCCAGACCTTTGCACTCAGTGTTAGTTACTCCTGACCTCTCCACTCTGCGTTAGCTACTCCTGACCTCTCCACTCTGCGTTAGCTACTCCTGACTCCTGCACTCTGCGTTAGTTTCTCCTGACCACTCCACTCTGTGTTAGCTACTCCTGACCCCTGCACTCTTCATTAGTTGCTCCTGACCTTTGCACTCTTCATTAGTTACTCCTGACCTTTGCACTCAGTGTTAGTTACTCCTGACCCCTGCACTCTGCGCTACCTACTCCTAACCCCTGCACTCTGCTTTAGCTACTCCTTACCCCTACACTCTGTGTTAGCTACTCCTGACCTTTGCACTCAGTGTTAGTTACTCCTAGCCTCTAAGTTAGCTGCTCCTGACCCTGCATTCTGCGTTAGCTACTCCTGACCCCTGCACTTTGCAGTAGTTACTCCTGACCCCTGCACTTTGCAGTAGTTACTCCTGACCCCTGCACTTTGTGTTAGTTACTCCAGACCCCTGTACTCTGTGTTAGTTACTCCTGACCCCTGTACTCTGTGTTAGTTGCTCCTGACCACTGCACTCTGTGGTAGTTATTTCTTACTCCTGCACTGTCTTATTTACTTCTGAACCCTGCACTCTGTGTTAGTCACTCCTGAACCCTGCATTCTACATAACATGCCAATAACCTCTGCAAAGTGCTAGCTGAATGTTACCTGTGTGATCACTTTCGTAAACTGAGAAATAAATTACAGCAAATAATGATCATTTAAAGGTGGACTCTGGGGACAGAAATCTTTACCCTTGTAGAGGGTCCAAACCAAACTTACTGCATCTTCATCGGATGCCGACGCTCCGGTCTCCAGCAACACCTTCACAACACCTGCGTGTCCCCCCGCCGCTGCCAAGTGCAGGGGGGTGGAGTCATTGGTCTGGAAATACAGACAGGAGAACGGTCAGGAGATGCAGGCCAGATTATACTGCCGCTACATTAGATGTAAACACAATCACCGACATCTCAAATATTATTATTTCGAAAATGGGCCCTGGTGATCCTGCCATGAAGGATTGGGTTTGGGCTTTGAACCCAGAGACTCCCCATCTCTCTCTCTGTAGTAGTGTGAGATTAGTGAACAAGGGTTTGTGTAATGCATTTGGCCGCATGTTGTGAAGCAGTTTTGGCACACATGTGTATTGTGGTGTATTGCGGTGTATTGCGGTGTATTGCGGTGTATTGTGGTGTATTGCGGTGTATTGCAGTGTATTGTTGTGTATTGTAGTGTATTGTGGTGTATTGCGGTGTATTGTTGTGTATTGTAGTGTATTGTGGTGTATTGCGGTGTATTGTTGTGTATTGTGGTGTATTGCGGTGTATTGTTGTGTATTGCGGTGTATTGTTGTGTATTGTGGTGTATTGCGGTGTATTGTTGTGTATTGTGGTGTATTGCGGTGTATTGCGGTGTATTGCGGTGTATTGTTGTGTATTGTGGTGTATTGCGGTGTATTGCGGTGTATTGTTGTGTATTGTGGTGTATTGCGGTGTATTGCGGTGTATTGTTGTGTATTGTTGTGTATTGCGGTGTATTGCGGTGTATTGCGGTGTATTGTGGTGTATTGCAGTGTATTGCGGTGTATTGTGGTGTATTGCAGTGTATTGCGGTGTATTGTGGTGTATTGCGGTGTATTGCGGTGTATTGTTGTGTATTGCGGTGTATTGCAGTGTATTGCGGTGTATTGCGGTGTATTGCGGTGTATTGTTGTGTATTGTTGTGTATTGCGGTGTATTGCGGTGTATTGCGGTGTATTGCGGTGTATTGTTGTGTATTGTTGTGTATTGCGGTGTATTGCGGTGTATTGTGGTGTATTGTTGTGTATTGTGGTGTATTGCAGTGTATTGCGGTGTATTGTTGTGTATTGTGGTGTATTGCGGTGTATTGCGGTGTATTGTTGTGTATTGTGGTGTATTGCGGTGTATTGCGGTGTATTGTGGTGTATTGCTGTGTATTGTGGTGTATTGCAGTGTATTGCGGTGTAAACATTCTAAGTTCGATCCCTTGGAATGGTGTCCATGCAAACTGACCACAAGGTGATCTCGGAATACAGTGTATACTTCTTTCCCTGGTACTGGCCACATGTGACAAAATCAAATTATTTGCTAACAACGTAGTTCTAGAGAAAATTATAGTATTCAGAATACAATTTCTCTATATCAAGAGGCCAGCAATCAATCAATCATTATTTAACTCATCAACAGGCACCGTAGATGGCGACTGACCCCACTTGACTGTCTCCAACTCCTGTCCTCGCTCACTACCTCTCAGACCTCAAATCATAGCAACCAGGGCTGTCTTTAAGGCAGGGCAAAAGGGGCAGCTGCCCTGGGCCCTGTCATTGTTGTGGGGCCCAAAGCAGCTGCATCATACTTGCCAACTATCCAAGTTTAAAATCCCTTGTCCCTTGAAGTTTTAGTCCTGTGCTGTGTCCCGATATCTCAGTGTGAAGTGCTGGTACTAATGCTGCCCAGATCTGCCCTTTTGTTGTGTACAGATGACTCACCTGCAGACCCTGTGTTTACATGTATATAACTGTCATTTATATGTAAATAGTGGCGGCATTACTAAGTAAATAGCTGCGGCCGGCGGCATTGATATGTAAATAAAGGCGACATTCATATGTATATCAGGCTCCCCTGCAGTGAGGAGATGATGTGCTGTAACCTCTAGCAACCAATCAGTGAGCAGTAATACTGTACAGTAATCTCTAGCAACCAATTAACAAGCAGTAATAATTTGCTGTAACCTCTAGCAACTAATCAGTGAGCCGTAATGTGTGCTGTAACCTCTAGCAACGAGTCAGTAAGCAGTAATTATATGCTGTAACCACTGGCAACCAATCGCAATTGCTGCCTGATCTGATACAGTAAACTGATTTTAAGTCTAACTGCTATCTATTGTATGTCTCAGAGCAGGTGGAGAGTGAAATTGAATGGGGGGGGCCCCAAGAAAATTTTTGCCCAGGGTCCAATCAATATTAAAGACGGCCCTGATAGCAACAATATAGACATTGCAGAGCTGAAGAAAGTCCTGAGTTTTCCTGAGGCGGGGGAAGGGGGGTCTTGTGTTGGGGATGATATTTTATTAACTGCGTTACTTATTACTAACTTCTGCATGGTGTATTACATACTATCGACCCCTGCACTATGTGTACATACTACCTACCATTGACCTCTGTGTTACATACGTATGACCTCTGCATCACTTACTTCTTACCCTGCATTTCATGTTACATACTTCTGATGTCTGATCTCTGCATTGCCTAACACTGACCTCTGATCTCTGCATTACATACTGCCGACCCCTGCACTACTTACTAATGATATCTGCACTCTGCACTACTTACTAATGATATCTGCACTCTGCACTACTTACTAATGATATCTGCACTCTGCACTACTTACTAATGATATCTGCACTCTGTATTACATTCCTGTCCTATTCACTCTGTATTAAATACTATCCACTTCTGAACTCTGCATTAACTACTAACCCCTACAATCTTCTTAACATATTATTGACCTATGATTTCTGTGTTACATACAACTGCTTACATAATACTGTCCTCTGCATCACTTACTACTTACCCTGCACTCCATCTTACATACTTCTGATGTCGGATCTCTGCATTGCCTAATACTGGCCTCTGGACTCTGCATTACATAATACTGACTGCTGAATCTTGAATTATACACTACTGACCCCTGCCCTCTGTGTAACATACTATCCACCACTGAACTCTGCGTTACATACTTATGACCTCGGCATCACTTACTACTTACCCTGCACTTCGTGTTACATACTTCTGACATCTGATCTCTGCATTACCTAGTACTGACCTCTGAATTACATACTGCTGACCTCTGCACTCTGCATTACTTACTAATGATATCTGCACTGTACATTACATTCTACTGACCTATTCACTCTGTATTAAATACTACCCACCTCTGAACTGTCATGGTTATGCAGTAATGTTTGTCTGTCAGCTTACCTCTCCACGTGTTCAGCTTTAGAGGCCATCCACGCTCACCTGGCTGCTTAAGTAATCTCTCTAATCTCTCCTCGAAGCATAGCTCCACCCCAGCCCCTATCAGGGAACCCTATATTAACCTGTGCACTGCAAACCAGTCCCGCTGATCAACAGTCCAGTCTTTTTTCTCCTTAGCCCAGGTAAGACGCTTCTGACGTCTCTGGTTCAGAAGTGGCTTGACACAAGGAATGCGACAGTTGTAGCCCATGTCCTGGATACGTCTGTGTGTGGTGGCTCTTCAGGCAATGACACCAGCTATAGTCCACTCCTTGTGAAGCTTCCTCAAATTCTTGAATGGCCTTTGCTTCACAATTCTCTCAAGGCTGCAGTTATCCCTGTTGCTTGTGCACTTTTTTTCTACCACACTTTTTCCATCCACTCAACTTTCCATTAATATGCTTGGATACAGCACTCTGTGAACAGCCAGCTTCTTTAGCAATGACCCTTTGTGGCTTACCCTCCTTGTGGAGGGTGTCAATGACTGTCTTCTGGACAACTGTCAATTCAGCAGTCTTCGCCATGATTGCTCAGGAAACCTTTACTGGTGTTAGGAGTTAATTATCTGATTAGAATGTGACGCCATGTGTCTACAATATTGAACTTTTTCACAATATTCAAATTTTCTGAGATACTGAATTTGGGGTTTTCACTAGCTTTTCACCATTTGCCGCGTACACACGAGCGGACTTTCCGGCATACTTGGTCCGGCGCACCAGAGTCCGCCGCACAATCCGATCGTGTGTAGGCTCCCACGGACTTTTTTTTCCCAAAAGTACGTCGGACCTAGAAATGAGGCATGTTTTCAAATCTTTCTGTCGTAAGACTCAGTTCCTGACGGAAAGCCCGTTCGTTTGTATGCTGGTCCCCACCACAAAGCACCTTGTCCCCATGTAGATGAGGACAAGGGCCGCTTCCCGACAACCCTGGCCGTTGGTTGTCGGGGTCTGCGGGCGGGGGGCTTATCGGAATCCGGGAGCCCCCTATAATAAGAGGGCTCCAAGATCCCAGCCCCCCACCCTATGTGAATGAGTATGGGGTACATGGTACCCCTACCCATTTACCTAGCCAGAAGCTAGAAGCCAGAAGTCTGGGCCCCCGCTAGCAAAAGAGCGGCATGAAGATAGCGGAGGAGCCGGCAGAAGAACTGGAACACCAGGAGAAGAGGCCAGAGAGAACAGAGAAGAACCAACCGGACGCCGGGAGAAGAGGAACCGGAGGGACCCCCGAAGTCGGAAGAAGACCCCCGAAGCCGGAAGAAGACCCTACCGGAGCTGTCTAATAAATTACTTTAAAAACCTGTGTAGTGTGTTTTTTATTGACACTTTTTCCCTAGGTAAATGGGTAGGGTTACCATGTACCCCATACTCATTCACATAGGGTGGGGGGCCGGGATCTGGGGGCCCTCTTATTATAGGGGGCTCCCGGATTCCGATAAGCCCCCCGCCCGCAGACCCCGAGAACCAACGGCCAGGGTTGTCGGGAAGAGGCCCTTGTCCTCATCAACATGGGGACAAGGTGTTTTGTGGTGGGGGGCCCCGCAGGGCGCCCCCTCCTCCAAAGCACCCACCCCCCATGTTGAGGGCCTGGTACGGTTCAGGAGGGGGGGGCGCTCGCTCCTCCACACTCCCTTTCCTGACCGGCCGGGCTGCGTGCTCGGATCGGGGTCTGGTATGGACTTTGGGGGGGACCCCATGCCGTTTTTTCGGCATAGAGGGTTCCCCTTAAAATCCATACCAGACCTAAGGGCCTGGTATGCCCCGCGACGGGGCTCGCAAGGTGTCAATCTCGCCGATAAAAGCGGCGAGATTGACTTCCTTTTCTAGGTCCCGTCGTACCCGAGTCACGTTCAAAATGAACGGACTTGTCTGTGTGTGGGCAAGCCCGTTCATTCAGGAAACTCCTGCGAAAGTCCGTCAGGAAGACGGGCAGACCTAGCCTGCCGGAAAGTCCGGTCGTGTGTAGGCAAGTCCGTCCGTTCAGAAGGTCCGGCGGTTGTCCGCCGGAAAGTCTGGCGGGAAGAACGTCGGACCTAGTTTCACAGAAAGTCCGGTCGTGTGTACGCGGTAATAGTCATCAAAATTAAACAAAAGAAATGCTTGAAATGTATCACTCTGTGTGTAATTGATCTATATAATATATCACTTTTTTAATTGAATTACTGAAATAAACTTTTTGATGATATTCTCATTTTTTGAGATGCTCTTGTATATATTATAGAAAGCTTACTTCTTCGGAATAGCTGCATTGAATGTTTATGGGTAAACATAAGAATCCAGATGCAGCAGACTACAGGAACTCAAAGGAGGAAACTCCTGGGAAAACAGTAAATGTATAACATTGATCTCCTACAACTAATGGGAACTATTTTCCGGATTCTGCTGTGTTTATACAGACAGACAAACATTACACACTAACCATTGTTATGTAATATTATCAGGAAAGGGATCCTGATCTCACACTCCTCTTATAATACTCTTCCATACATTCTTCTACAATACCGTAGAACAGCATTTTTCAGCTTTATGCCGCGTACACACGGTCGGACTTTACGGCAGACTTTGCTCGGTGGACTTTTCGACGGACATAACGACGGACTTTCTGAATGAACGGACTTGCCTACACACAATCCACCAAAGTCCGAATTCGTACGTGATGACGTACGACCGGACTAAAACAAGGAAGTTCATAGCCAGTAGCCAATAGCTGCCCTAGCGTGGCTTTTTGTCCGTCGAACTAGCATACAGACGAGCGGACTTTTCGACCGGTCTCGATTTCAACGGATTAATTTAAAACATGTTTCAAATCTAAGTCCGTCCAACTTTTGAGAAAACAAAGTCCGCTGGAGCCCACACACGATCGAATTGTCCGACCAAATTCCGTCCGCCGGGCAAAGTCTGCCGTAAAGTCCGCTCATGTGTACGCGGCATTAGTCCTAAGTAGCTGCTGGAGGAATGTCTTCCAGACTTCCAGGAGGGGACAGAGTTATCAGACCACAGTTACATGTACGATATTTCAAAAACTCCCAGAATCAACCCAGGTTCATACTGAGCTGCGGGAAGGAAGCCGTGCAAGTTCAGCTGAACTCGCACGATTTCACTCCCGCATGTCAGTCACGATTTCAGAGACATCTGTGCAGGTTTCAGAGACATCTGTGCGACGCACCGATTAGGGCGGTGCCATTTACGGCAATTGTCACCGATTTGACATGTCAAATCGCATGCCAAAACGCTCCAGTGTGAACCAGAGCTCAAAGAATGTGACGAAGAGCGTAAGGCGGAGCTACGCACACATGTCACTTCCGGTTTAGCGAGACTCCAGTTGGTGGAATGCACGCTGACCTAGAGCGCTCGTTTTTTAAAAAGCAGATTCAGGTTGGTATCTACCACCCATCTACCTATGGAGACATCTGGAGACACCTGTGCAGGTTTCAGAGACATCTGTGCGTCTCACCGATTAGGATGGTACCATTTACGGCAATTGCCGCTGATTTGACATGTCTAATCGCATGCCAAAACGCTCCAGTGTAAACCAGGGCTCAAAGAATGTGACGAAACGCGTAAGGCGGAGCTACGCACACACGTCACTTCCGGTCCCTGTCCACTGTCCCTGCTGGTAGAACACAGTGATAATCGCATGCTGAAAATCTACCATGATGGTTGTACCCAAATCAATCGATGGATTGACTTGGGTAGAATCAGCCTGCCCATAGATGGTTTGAATCTTGTCCCTGCTTAATCGGCCAAGATTTGAAGCATCCATGGGTGGCTTAAATGTTGAATACAAAGACATTTTAGACAATTAAGCACTTCCAAGCTCGTGGATACAGTTTGGAGAAGACCTTTTTCTGTTCCAGCACAACTGTACATCTGTGTACAAAGCCAGCTCCATAAAGACATGGTTTGATGGGTTTGGTGTTGAGGAACCCAAGAGCCCTGCATGGATTCCTGACCTCAACCCTACTGAACCACAGTGGCGGCCCGTTCATAGGAGCGCCAGACGCATGGATTTCAATAGGGTTTTTTTTTTCAGAAGCACATGATTAGAGCCCGAGGCTTAAAAAAAAGGCCACTTGTGTGACATTAGCGAATTAATATTCGCTAATGTCTTCCTGTTTCTCCTTACAGCCAATCAGGCTCCTAAGACCCCATTGGTCGGGAGTCCGAAGACACGATTGGCCGGGAGGAAAAAACGGAGGGGGGATACGGAGACCGGGACACGAAGGAGACAAAAGGGGAAGCCAGGAAGCCGCCACCGATGGATTCAAACACGGGGGAGAGCCGATCTCCTCCTCCCTGCTCTGCTCGACTCCATTCATTCTCCACCAGCAGCAGGCATTCCCATGTGCTGAGCACCGGGTGCACAGGGTAAGTGAGCCGGCGACTGGGGGGGTTTGGGTATAGTGCGGGGAGGGGGCTGGAGTGACGGGGGGGTCCATGGTCAGGTCCATCTGCTGCCCTCCCCCCACCGTTGGAGCACCAGCCACCACTGCTGAACACCTTCGTGATGAAGTGGAAGGCAAATCGGGTCTTCTCACCCAACATCAGTACTTGACCTCACAAAAGTTCCTTTTGTCATAATGGGCACATATTCCCATAGACACACTCCAAAATCTTGTAAAAAGCCAACTCTGTATTAATAGCCATGGTTTCAGAATCGGGTTTCAAACAAGCTCATGTAAGTGTGATGGGCGCATGTGGCCATATCCATGGTCCTTTCAACCTATCAGACCTTATTCAGGTGTACCCAGTGAAGGGTAATGTTGAAAAAGTGTGGGAATCCCAAAAAAAAAGATACATACTCATCTCTATGGCTGCAGAATCATTGTAATGCTGGAGCTGTTCCCCACTGGCCTGTGTATTCACTTTTGTTGCCAGCGGTTTAGACATTAATGGCTGTGTGTTGAGTTATTTTGAGGGGACAGCAAATTTACACTGTTATACAAGCTGTACACTCACTACTTTACATTGTAGCAAAGTGTCATTTCTTCAGTGTTGTCACATGAAAAGATAGAATAAAATATTTACAAAAATGTGAGGGGTGTACTGACTTATGTGAGATACTGTAAATAACATTTTTGGTTTGGATGGATTAGGGAAAAGAATTAGAATGCTTGTCATGTTTTTATTGACATCTGAGTTCCTGCTGGGGAGATGGGGGAACTTACAAAGGAAGCCATGATCTAACAATAGATTCATATTTACTATGCGACTTTTCCTGCATTTGCAATTGAAAATTTCCACCTCGTCCTGTCAGTCTAGATCAGGGTATACAGTGCTTTGTATGTGCAGAGTGATATTCTGGAAGATACGCACCTTATTACGTGCTGTTGTCACACCGCTACTGTTGAACTTGAGCAGCTCTTTGACGACAGCGACGCTGCCCTTGGCGGCTGCAATGTGGGCGCATGTGGAGCCGTCCATGTTGGCGGATGTCACTAGCTCAGGCCGGTGTTTCAGGAACAGTTTAACGACTTCAGAGTGGTCATTTTCCGCAGCCAGGTGGAGCGCCGTCTGTCCGTGCTGACATTGGGACAAAACACAAGGACATACAGAAAAATCTTAGATACATTTTAGTGGCTTAAAATGATGGTTTGTTATTGTTAAGAAAAAACAAACAGTACCCTCAAGATCAACTAGACCGGGGGTCAGCAACGGGTTGTTAGTGATCTACCTGTCAACCATGGTCATGTGACAGGTAGATTGAGTGCCCGCTGAGCCAAGGACCAGCTCCTGACCCCACTCGCCCCCCTCTCAAACCTCAGATAAAAGCGGCAATAGGCATTGCAGAACTGAGGGAAATCCTAGGTTCCTCCTTGGCTCCAACTTATCATATACACAGCTACGTAAGGGGAGACCTGGGGGGACTTAACTTACTCTGCTGGGTGTGGAGGGAGAATAACTTGTCCTATGGGCCATTTTAGCAAGATGTTTGTATTGGAAGGGGGGTATTTCTGTTTGTGGAGGGGAGATGTGTTATAGTTACCCCCGACCTCTGCACTGTGTGAATTACTGACCTTTGCACTCTGTATTATTTGTGACCCCTGGACTCTGCATTACATACTACTCACCCTGCAGTACATATTAATATCCCTGCACTCTGTGTTATATACTAATAACCCCTGCACTCTATGTTACTTACTTCTGACCTCTGCACTCTACATTACTCAAGACCCTTGCACGCTGCCCTACATACTAGTGATGCCTGCATTCTGTCTTATGTACTACTGACCCCTGCACTCTTACATTACTTACTCCTGACCACTGCAATCTGCATTACTCACTCCTGATTTCTGCATTCTGCCCTACATACTAATAACCTCTGCGCTCTGCATTACATACTACTGACTTCTGCAATCTGTGTTACATACTACTGAACTACGCACTCTGTGTTACTGATAGACCACTGCACTCTGTTACTGATCTCTGCATTACATACTGCTGACATCTGCATTCTGTGTTAGTTGATACTGACCTATGCACTCTGTTACTTACTTCTGACCTCTGTGCTACTCACTCTTGCCCTTTAGCAACTGCATTACTTGCTCCTGACCCCTGCATTCTGCCCTACATACTACCAGGCTCTGCACTCTGCGTTACATACTACTGACCTCTGCGTTACATTCTACTGACCTCTGCACTCTGTGTTACATACCATTGCCTTCTGCATGCTACAATATTTTATTACTACTGACATACATACTACTCAACTCTGCATTCTGTGTTACTACTGACATCCGCATTATTTACTCTTGCAAACTGTGTTACTTACTCCTCATCCCTGCATTTTGCCTTACATACTACCGACCTCTGTACTCTGCGTTACAAACTACCGACCTCTGTACTCTGCGTTACATACTACCGACCTCTGCATTCTGCGTTACATACTACTGACCTTCACATTATTTACTCTTGCAAACTGTGTTACTTACTCCTGATTCCTGCATTTTGCCCTACATACTACTGACCTGTGACCTCTGCTTTATCTACTCTTGCAAATTGTGTTACTTACTCGTGATCCCTGCATTTTGCCATACTACTGACCTCTGTACTCTGCGTTACATACTACCGACCTCTGCATTCTGCGTTACATAGTGCTGACCTCTGCATTCTACGTTACATAGTGCTGACCTCTGCATTCTGCATTACAAAGTGCTGACCTCTGCATTCTGCATTACATAGTGCTGACCTCTGCATTCTGCATTACATAGTGCTGACCTCTGCATTCTGCATTACATAGTGCTGACCTCTGCATTCTGCGTTACATAGTGCTGACCTCTGCATTCTGCATTACATAGTGCTGACCTCTGCATTCTGCGTTACATAGTGCTGACCTCTGCATTCTGCATTATATAGTGCTGACCTCTGCATTCTGCGTTACATAGTGCTGACCTCTGCATTCTGCGTTACATAGTGCTGACCTCTGCATTCTGCGTTACATAGTGCTGACCTCTGCATTCTGCGTTACATAGTGCTGACCTCTGCATTCTGCATTACATAGTGCTGACCGCTGCATTATTTACTTTTGCAAACTGTGTTACTTACTCCTGATACCTGTAATCTGATCTACATACTACTAACCTCTGCACTTTGTTACATACTACTGTCACCTGCTCGTTTCCATGTTGCTCAGATAGATTTTCCACCTCTCCAGGTTTGCCTACCCCTGTGCTAATCAAACCACAAGGATAATAACAACGTTTATTACAGTAGACACCAAAATAAGCCATTCTGGTGGATCTACTGAAATCCTACTGAACACGTCCTAAGTGGGACTGTCTGCATTTACAATAAACATATGATCAGTCCAGATATTGCAAAGAGAACCATGCAGTCTTTGACTACAGGATAAAGATCCCAGTACGGTAAACCTAACGATGTGCATGTGAGCTTTATTTTTATGCTTCATTTTTCTTTACGTTAAAAACAAATTAAAAATGGCAAATGGTGGGCTGTCTTTTTGGCAAAAGAACAGGTCGAGGATACAACGGGGCTTCTGTGTCCATTTAACATAAAAACCGCCATAAACTACCTACATTTTGCCTTCCCCATGACCGTGTATTTCACAAAAAAATGGAAAAAGTTTACCAAAATCTTATCCAAATTTCGGGGAAACAGAAAGTCATTTTATCCATCCCTGCTAGTTGCCTGACTGTTATGAGAAACTTCTATCTTCTTCGGTGATTCAGAACCAGTATAGAGATCTGCAAATTCAAAACTATTTATATTGTACTTTTCCCAGGTTAGCAACTCAAAGCACTTAGCACTTCCCGAATGAGAAGTCAGTAATGATTGGCTCCATGTTGCTGTATAGTTACACCATGGTATATACAGTATCTCACAAAAGTGAGTACACCCCCTCACATTTTTGTAAATAATTTATTATATCTTTTCATGTGACAAAACTGAAGAAATGACACTTTGCTACAATGTAAAGTAGTGAGTGTACAGCTTGTATAACAGTGTAAATTTGCTGTCCCCTCAAAATAACTCAACACACAGCCATTAATATCTAAACCGCTGGCAACAAAAGTGAGTACACCCCTATGTGAAAATGTCCAAATTGGGCCCAAAGTGTCAATATTTTCTGTGACCACCATTATTTTCCAGCACTGTCTTAACCCTCTTGGGCATGGAGTTCACCAGAGCTTCACAGGTTGCCCATGGAGTCCTCTTCTACTCCTCCATGACGACATCACGGAGCTGGTGGATGTTAGAGACCTTGTGCTGCTCCACCTTCCGTATGAGGATGCCCCACAGATGCTCAATAGGGTTTAGGTCTGGAGACATGCTTGGCCAGTCCATCACCTTTACCCTCAGCTTCTTTAGCAAGGCAGTGGTCGTCTTGGAGGTGTGTTTGGGGTCGTTATCATGTTGGAATACTGCGCCCAGTCTTCGAAGGGAGGGGATCATGCTCTGCTTCAGTATGTCACAGTACATGTTGGCATTCGTGGTTCCCTCAATGATCTGTAGCTCTCCAGTGCCGGCAGCACTCATGCAGCCCCAGACCATGACACTGCCATGACCATGCTTGACTGTAGACAAGTCACACTTGTCTTTGTACTCCTCACCTGGTTGCCACCACATATGCTTGACACCATCTGAACCAAATAAGTTTATCTTGGTCTTATCAGACCACAGGACATGGTTCCAGTAATCCATGTCCTTAGTCTGATTGTCTTCAACAAACTGTGTGCAGGTTTTCTTGTGCATCATCTTCCTTCAGGGAAGACAGCCATGCAGACCAATTTGATGCAGTGTGAGGCATATGGTCTGAGCACTGACAGGCTGACCCTCACCCCTTCAACCTCTGCAGCAATGCTGGCAGCACTCATATGTCTATTTCCCAAAGAAAACCTCTGGATATGACGCTGAGCACTCAACTTCTTTGGTCGACCATAGTGAGGCCTGTTCTGAGTGGAACCTGTCCTGTTAAACCGCTGTATGGTCTTGACCACCGTGCTGCAGCTCAATTTGAGGGTCTTGGCAATCTTCTTATAGTCTAGGCCAGGGATATGCAATTAGCGGACCTCCAGCTGTTGCAGAACTACAAGTCCCATGAGGCATAGCAAGACTCACAGCCACAAGCATGACACCCAGAGGCAGAGGCATGAAGGGACTTGTAGTTTTGCAACAGCTGGAGGTCCGCTAATTGCATATCCCTGGTCAAGGCCATCTTTATGTAGAGCAACAATTCTTTTTTTCAGATCCTCAGAGAGTTCTTTGCCATGAGGTGCCATGTTGAACCTCCAGTGACCAGTATGAGAGCGTGAGAGCGATAACGCCGAATTGAACACACCTGCTCCCCATTCACACCTGAGACTTTGTAACACTAATGAGTCACATGACATCGGGGAGGGAAAATGCCTAATTGGGCCCAATTTGGACATTTAGGGGTGTACTCACTTTTGTTGCCAGCGGTTTAGACATTAATGGCTGTGTGTTGAGTTATTTTGAGGGGACAGCAAATTTACACTGTTATACAAGCTGTACACTCACTACTTTACATTGTAGCAAAGTGTCGTTTCTTCAGTGTTGTCACATGAAAAGATATAATAAAATATTTACAAGAATGTGAGGGGTGCACTCACTTTTGTGAGATACTGTACCTGTATATCCCCGTTAAGGAATAAAGAGTCCTCAAATTGGCAATAGCCTACTATAGTGAGAAGACGATGGAGGAAATTCTCTCTGCATTTTTCGGGTAAACATCAAGGCCACAATTTGAGAATTGGCGGCTCAGAACAATCAGAGGGAGGAAAGGGAGCAGCACAAAGGGAAGTCCTCCGCAGACGTCTGATCTCCTGCAGGGCCAACAATACAGGAAGGGATACTTAGCGTGTCAGGCTGGTGGTACTTTCATGTCTGAGATGACACTTGCATAAGAGGTGTTGGTTCTGAGGTCACCCAGCACATATTATGCAGGCGACGTGCGTCACTGAGAACAACAAACGTTGCGCACACACGTGTTACTGTATACATCTGGGCTCTCTGAAGACTCACAATCACCAGAGAGGAATCCACATTCTTCACATACTTCCTACACGGCCGAGTAAAGACAAATGCCCATTAAAGTGTATCTACAGGCACACCTAGATTTGAATGGAGAAGGGAAGGGCTCAACACTGCTGTCTGATTATGGAGATCTGGCTTGAAGACAGAATGGGCAATTTCACAGAGATTGAAAGATCAACCTTCTATTTCATTTCCACTTATATCTGTAACATTTTGTATTTCCCATCAGTGAAGTCAGGGAAACGTAAGACTATTACTACCAGAGATATGACTGCTTAAAACCTGTTTAACACACTGGAGAATAAAATGGTGAGACACAACAAACTTCAGTGCCCTAAATTTTCAGAATGTAGGTAGGTGCAGTCTACTTTCTTCACTGTAGGTGGCACTCTCCCGCAGTGGCATTACAGTTGGAGAGGAAGTCAAGAAGAACATGGTTTCTCTATGATTTCCTGGGTCACTGGGAAGCTATCCCTTTGGATGCTGCCATCCCATGTGACCCTAGCAGCCATCTTGAGTCAGGCAGAACCTATTTAAGGCCCTGGCTCCCAGGCTTGGCGTGCATTTCGTGAGTGGGTAGCATAGGGACAGGTACCCCGTTTGGTAGGCACAGAACTAGCGGTAGGGAAAGGTTCCTGATGAGGATGGAAAGCATAGGGCTTGCAATTTCTCTGGAGATCTTCCCACTTGGGCGCGAGATGGCCAAGCGGCATTCTACCCCTCCTAAGAGGCACCGTCAGTCGGCTGAAACCTGCTCTTTGCACGCTGTTGGACCTATGAGTGTTCCCAGTTGGAGTTGCCTTCCCACTGGGTTTATTGTGAACTGTCTTACATAATTTCAATACAAGTTCTTTCGTCCCATTTGGTTATTGCAGCTGTACCATACTGCACCCCATCTACAGGCTTGTCTGCAGAAGCCTGAGATTGCACCTCTGGTCCACTGATCATGGGTACAAACCTTTCCAGCCTTCTGCAGGAAGGAATAATAAATGCACTTTTTTTTTTTTTTGCAAAGACATGTGCATTATTTTTTCAGGAAAGGTGAACTTTTCCTTTAAAGCACTCAACTTCTCCAAAACAAAAATATCAATACACCAGTCCCTGTAAGAGGGCATCAACTGCCAAGGAGCTCAAGTTATTAAAAAATACATGTGCAACCAATAAAATAGGACACTAAATACCAAAATGATGTCCACACATGTCGCTACAAAACCAAACCCAAAAACCCCATGAATTATGCCAACTCCTTTTTAAACTGTAAGCTCTCATGTGCAGGACCCTCCTAACCCTCTTGTCTTAAATGGTACTGTAACTCTACTGTCTCCCTTATTTTGTAAAACACTGCACAATCTGTTGGCGTTATATAAATCCTGTTTAATAATAATATTAATAATAACCAAATAAAAAGAAAAATAAGTTATGTGTCAAACTTGCAGAAAAGGGTAGAGTGTCTCGGGTCAGTGCAGAATGATAACACGTATCGCTCATTGTGCCGCTTCATCAGGGGAAATCTGACTGATCTGCTTTGGAGTAATTAAAACCTAAAAGAGGGTCAAAACCTGCCCTGCTCTATCTGAATCAGATCCTTCCTGGTGTCTCCCTTCCAGTCAGCTCTGCAGGACCTCTGGGTTCAGCTTCTCTCTCACTCTAGGCCCCTGGGTCAACCATCGAGGGCCACGCAACCACCTCCGCGGAGAATAGGGCAGCCGCCCCCTCCCTCCTGGACTCTGTTCCCCGGCTCAACTAACTCTGAGCACATGTGCCCGGGGCTTTAATACAGTATCCCAGCATGCAATGTAGCACTTCTTCTCTGCCAATTGCCAGGACTGTAACAAAGCCTGTGCACTCACTTGTCAGGTCCCACTGTCCAATATGCCTCCCAATTAGACCTGTAAGGGACAGTCAAACAAGCTGAGCTGCACCTGAGCACACCTAACCAATAGATCCTGCTCCCTAGTAGGCAGAGAGCACTCTAAGTTTTACCTGACCATCTTCCTGGTAAGCAGAAAGATCAAAAACTATACTCTCTTCTAGCACCTACCTAGGAGGGTGCTACAGATATGCATAGCTCCCAACTATCCCTGATTTCGAGGGACTGTCCCTGATTTTGGGAAATGTTCCTCTTTCCTCCTTATTTGTCCCTCTTCTCCTAGGGGGTTATCTGATGTGGGGAGGAGTCACCGGGGGACCCCAGAAGATGAGGTTCGGGGCCACTCAGTGCAAAATGAGCTGCACAGTGGAGCTAAGTATGACATGTTTGTTATTTAAAATAAATAAATAAAAACAAACCCTTACAATCTCTTCAAGGGTTGAAGCCGAACTCTGGAGAAAGTCCAAAACTACTCTTACAGTTGGGCTCCCCCCCACACTGTGAGGATTAAATGCTCATTTTGGCCTACCATTGGGTACCATTAAACCTCTGACACACAGGGCTGTCCAGGTCCAGATGTAATGTGTCCCTCCCAGTGATTTAGTGCACCCGGCCAGGAGGGACAGGTGCAGCGTCCAGCCCCAATGCAGGCAGCCTGTCAAAGTCTATGTCAAGTTGCAGATGGATGGGGCAGAAGACCTTGGTTCCCGACCTTAATCCCTGAGTGAATAGTGTACAGCCCATCCGCAGCTTGCTGTAAATTTTGCCAGGTGCAGGAAAACGCTGGGAGGGATGCAGTGCAGCTGGATAAGTGTGCAAATGACCTAATGATACCATAGACAAAAATGTGTCCTGGGAGGGATGCACTGAAGTTGGATGACCCTGTGTGCAAGGGCCCTTAAAATGCAGAATTACTTACCTTATCCCTGCAGGATCTCCTTATGTCCATGTGATTGGTCCCCCAAAGCCCCTTGTCTTCGGTGCTCCATCAGTCACAGGTTTTCTGGCATCATCATGTACAATGCAAGACTAGCAGTCCTACATTGTGAGGATGCAGAGGTCCCCATCACAACCCTGGCGTCCGTTTTATCTGTTATCACTGCCATTGACACTGGCTTTACTGGTTACTGATTCTCCTTATCCAGTAACATCACTTCCACCAGATCAATAGTGGAAAGTCGATTCAAGTATCTAACTTCATCTTAAGCCCTGATGAAGCGAGAATGCAAACTATTAATAAAGAGGTAAACCTAAAAAATAAAATAAAAATTCTGACAGGTAACATTTTTATGACATAAGAGACCCTATTGGCCCATAAACCCTTCTCCCAGCCTGTCAGCATCTGTGAACACTGAGCTGCTACATATACGGTGTGGCCCTGTGCTGCGACTATGTGACTCACACAGAAGTGGCGTCATCATGGCCTGGCCAGTCGAATGGCCAAAGAGTCCAAACCCAAAAGGAAGACCAGAAGAAAAGCAGCGCTGGAGGGGATCGTTTGCCAGGTAAGTCAGCCATAATGTGCACATATGCTGTGCATACTAGTACATCATGGTATAAAGCTCACGGGGGGGGGTCATTTTTTTTTTATTGTGGAGATTTAATTCCACTTTAATGCGACTTTGACTCTTTTAGCATTGGGTCTGGCACTTTTTCTATTGGTGTCTACAAGAAAAAAAAAAGCTGCTCCAGGTGTATAGAGATAAGGCTGATTGGAGTATCTCGCAAAGTGCTAGCCCCGGCCCGCCTCTGTGGGAAACTTGGAAAGAAGAAAGAAATAGCTGCACATCCAGAACTTCCGATTGACTTTTATTTTGTTTCACAAAGATAACACCAAAGACACCAACCTGTGGTCACGTAGACGCGTTTCACACATACTGTACGTCTTGTGCTTAATCATTACCAAATGATTAAGCACAAGATGTATGTGTGAAACAAAATAAAAGGCAATCGGAAGTTCTGGATGTGCAGCCATTTCTTTCTTCTTTCTATTGATGTGTACTTTGTCTTGAGATTTTCAGGCACATCAGCTATTCTGGCAAGCGCCTGAGTGGATGAAGTCCCTGGTTGTGCCTGGCGTTTTGCATTTTTTGGAGCTCAGTGCTTCTAAGTGACCTTACTATGTCGGTAGCGTTGACATCCGCCTTCATGTTTAGCAAGCTGTTACAGACGTCCAGCTGACCATTCCCGGCGGCGAGGTGGAGAGGCGTTCTCTTGGTCTGCAGAAGGAATCAGAGACAGCGGGCGGCGAAGATTAAAAACTCGGTGGCAGTTTATCATAAAATCATTCTCGGGCACAGTTACAGTTTGGCTGTGTTATGGCGTTCACATTTATAATTTGCCTCTGTATTTGTCTTGTGTATACAGACAGAGGAAAAATATGTA
This sequence comes from Lithobates clamitans, assembly GCA_037952925.1. Classification (NCBI taxonomy): domain Eukaryota; kingdom Metazoa; phylum Chordata; class Amphibia; order Anura; family Ranidae; genus Lithobates; species Lithobates clamitans. Next base: position 401,245 of record JBBGZY010001506.1, read on the forward strand.
AACCACTTTATCCTCTACTTAGCGCTGTACCCGGCTGAAGCCATGTCTGGTCTGCCTGTACATCCTAATATTAAAAAAGAAACCAGTACGGAGAAATATGAGACCACCATTTCTGAAATGCTAAGTGCCTGGCTGTCTCTGGCTTCAGTTGCTGACCTGGAACAAGCATGCAGACAGTGAAGGCAGAGGTCCTGGTCTGTACACCTTTTTCCAGGTCAGAGGCTCAAAGATCTGAAGCTGCTGGATTTCCATTTCCACCATTGAACTAGCATCTGGCAGCTCCCAAAATAATGGTGCCAATGCCAGCAGGATTCAAGGCTTTCATGTTATTACTCACTTTTAACTGAAGCCACCTTTCAGGTTTCTTCTGGTGGATGGGTAGCCTGGCTCAGCCTGTCAGCTTCCACCCACAACTCAAATCCAGTAATCTCAACCATACTGTCCATTTATTGATGAGCAGAGCCACGGATAGCGGGGTAGAACCAACCCTTCAGAGCAGGACCCAGGCCCTATCAGTTAAGCAGGGGGTTAAGGGGCAGAGACAAGACTCTTTAAATACCTTTGGGTGCATGCACAATAATCCCATGTGTCCTGAATTACAGCAATTCAATAAAAAGTCCCTGGTCCAATGGACAAAGATGAGACTATTTACTCATTTTCTAGAGCAGAAGGCGTAAGGCTCCATTTACTAGACATGTTCAATTCGTTTAACGAATTTTGACAAATTCGTAATTTCCAAATTTCCGAATGTCCATAATTTTGGACATTCGGAAATTGGAAAATTCGAAATTAGGAAATTCCAAAATTCATAAATTTGACAATCCAAAAATAAGAATAAAAATCTGAACATTCAAAAGAATGAAAATCTGAAAATTCGAAAACCTGAAAATCTGAAATAACTAACTAATAATAAATTATAGGTATTGGAATTTCCTTTCAAATTGGGCTGTTAGTGAACGTATTTGAACAAATTTGTAACAAATACAAATTTATCTGAAGTTACGAATTATCCAAAATAACGAATGCCGTATCTAAACGAATGGAATGATCTAATAATAATAAATAACAATAATAATAATTAAACCTTTTTATTATTAATATTATTTATTATTAATTTGTTCCATTCCATTTGTTTAGATGCTGCATTCGTTTAGATGCTGCATTCGTTATTTTGGATAATTCGTAACTTCAGATAAATTTGTATTTGTTACATTCACATACCTCCCAACTTTTTGAGATGGGAATGAGGGACACCTACAAGATCAGCAAAAGTATGCAGGCATAGGACACACCCCTTGCCACGCCCCCCTTAAAGGAAAATTGTACAAAAAAGCAAGATTGGTTAAACCCACAAGTGCTTTTTTTACCACCACTATTCCTTTATATTGGCTTTTGGAATTTACAAATGCAGCAATTTAGAAATCAGATGAATAGTTTAGCACTGGGGAACACTTTTTGATAGATAAAAAGTGCATTTTATATACAACTATATAGATCAGACCAAAATGAGGGACAAATGAGGAGGAATGAGGGACAGAGGGACATTGCTCCAAATTAGAGACAGTCCCTCGAAATCGGGGACAGTTGGGAGCTATGCATTCACAAACAGCCAAATTTGAAAGGAAATCCCAATACCTATAATTTAATAGTTAGTTATTATTTTGAATTTTACTGATTTTCTTTCTTTTTTTTTCAGATTTTCAAATTTCTGAATTTTCGAATTCCAAAAATCTGAAAATTCGGAAATTCAAAAATTCGAAATTCGGAAATTTGAAAATCCGAATTTTCGGATTTCCGAAATTTTCGAAAAAGCAAAAAAACTAATGAAATGAAAACGAAAAAGAACTAATTTTTTTGTCAGTGCACATGTCTACAATTTACATTAGCGCGTCTCCAAAGTCACACAATTTCCAGTGTGACTTTTATGCGACTTTTGGTTCGACTGTGATCCGACTTTACATTCTCTGGGCCAAAGTCGCATCAAAAGTCACTGCAACTTTAAGTCACACTAATTTGAATGGCTGCCATTGAAAAAAAAATGGGCTGCCACTTGCAATGCAACTTTGATGTTCAAAGTCACAAAAGAAGTCACACAAGTGTAAATGGAGCCTAATCCTCCCTGTCGTGGGGCTACCAACAATTAAATTAAAATTCCAGTCTCCTCTTCTATATCAATTCGCTGGGGCAGGCTGTAGCTTTAATAGTTCTGAGCAAACCTTTGGCCTTACCCAAGAAGGAAGGGGGGCCCTATCAGGCAGGCAGCATGGGGCCCCACGACTTCTAGTAACGGCCTAATAAATCAATTCTGAATGGTTTCTGATGAGGGATTCATATTTTATAGCTTGCAAGGTATGTTGCTTACCAAGGACATGGCGTCAATACTGGCGAGGTAATTTTCCACCAGCAGCTTAACAAGGTGATTGCAGCCGTTTTCAGCGCACAGGTGAAGCGGCGTCAGGCCCAGTTTGGTTTTGGCATTCACGAAAGCCTTGTGCCTCAGCAGGATATCCGCCATCTTGTCGTGGCCGTTCTCACAAGCAAGGTGTAGGGCTGCTTTGCCGTGCTGCAGAGGATGAAGCATTTCATTATCTGGTGGGCCTTTCTAATCTATAAAGTGTATGTATAGCCAGTTTTGGATAAAGTAAAGAAAGATTCGAACTCCCATCAGCTAAAACCCTTGCTTTTGGTTTTGGACAGAGTGTAGAACAGTGTATCCCCTGTTCGCCAACACTTTTTCTATTGATTTATGGGTGGCATGTAGAGGGATTAGAACCCCGTCAGGTTTTTATTCCTAGGTCCATGCATAGGAGGTATTAGATCTATTGTAATATCCAGTGTTGTGAACTGACTTGCATCAGTGAGGCTGCTCACATATACTAGAGCACCACCAAAGTATGGAGGGCTTGATAAAATTCAGCTATGTATGAAGCTATAAACATCCCACACCAATAGTTAGAGAGTTCCAAATGGTATTTTATTGAATAATCAGTAGAATAAGAAAGTCAATGTGTTTAGAGGGTTCAGACAAGCGTGGAACTCCATGTTGCACCAACTATGGGTGGAAGGATCTTACTATATAAATACAACTGTTATTACAACCCAATCAGGTCCACCATATTGAGATTACAAAACACTTAGTCTGAACCCTTTAAAACGTGTTGGCTTTCTTATTTTACCAATAAAATACCATTTTGGACTCTCCAACCATTGGTGTGGCACCCTTACTACTTCTTACATAGTGAGGACACAGACAGCAATGAAAACCTTAACTAGGTAGATACTCCCTCTTTATTTGTGTCGGTGACTATTGTCTCAAAGGAATAAGGTGGTGGAACATCCAAAATTTTATAGATTTCACAGAATAGGAGGTGAGAGGAAATCTTCCAATGGGGGCATCAGATTCCCCCTTACTTTGTAACAATTTCCACACAAAAAATGCGAAAATGACAAGGGTTCTAACCATTACCTACTCTATCCAAAACTAAAACTAGTTTTAGTTTTTAGCTATTTTAACAAACATGTTAAAATTTAATTTTCATTATACTGTATCTACAATGGTGGTCAACTTTCTCAAACTGGCAGGGGGAGGGGGCTAAAATAATGTCCCTGACGTCAACAAAGGGTCACCCATAATATCTGGTAAATGTAATGCTATTGAACTGTCAGAGACTGCAGACATATTGCAGGAGATGGTCGGAGACTTTAGACATAACTACAGGAGATGGTCGGAGACTTCAGACATAACTACAGGAGATGGTTAGAGGTTGAAGACATGTTACGAGATAGATGGTTGGAGACTGGGCACATACTTCAGGAGATGGTCAAAGACTGCAAAACAGGAATAAGGTCATTTAGCACCCAAGGCTGAATGGCCAAAGGGTTCCCTCATCCATTAGCTGTGAGCAACTTCAGGAGTACACTTTGGAACCTCTTTCCTGCTGAAGCACCCATGGCGCCCACTTCCTCTGCCCATCCCTTTCTCCTGGTCTTGCCCAGATATACCAAAACCAAACCAAAAGACGGATTTCTCACCATCATGCTATACACCAGCCCAACCTATCAATGACATCTTACCTCATCAAACAAATCCACCCTGGCATGATTCTGGATCAGGATCTTCACCACTCCAGTGTGACCACTCTCTGCTGCCACCAGTAATGGAGACCAGCCGTTCTGGAATAGAACAAGCATCACGTCAAGGGACAATCTACAATAAATGGGGATAATCTACAACACATGAGCACAATCTTCAACACATAAGGACAGCCTACAACACATGGGGAAAATGTACAGTACAACGCAAGGGGACAATGTACAACACACAGGGACAATCTACAACGCATAAGGACAACATACAACACATGGTGACAACCTACAACAGCCCATGAATGAAAAGTGTAAGGTAGAGCAGTACAGCGATAAGCTCATCTCTCTGTCACTCTACTCCCTCCTCCTACCACCATGCTTCTTGACAGCACATGCCGGAGTTCAGATTTAAAATTATTATCATTATAATTATTATTATGATTGAATTATATCACGTTCACATCTTTAGTGCTGTACAAAGTCAACAGAAGCCGCTCATGAATTATTTTTGCAGCTTATTTGCTCAGAGGGTATACAAGCCAACACATTAGCATGACAGCCAAGCGCGTAACAATTTCAGTCTGAGACCCCCCCCCTCCCCAATAGGGACTGTCCTATAATATGAGGGACCTTCCTGTATGCCTTATGTTAGGTTCTCACCTTGGCCTGCTTGTTCACAGTCTGCTGAATGCAGCCGCCTCCTATATGGGTAATCATCTCCAATAGCACTTCAGTGTTCCCCGTCCTGGCACAGTAATGCAGCGGAGTCTCACCGGCCTTGTTTATCAGAAAGCACAAAGTGTATTTAGTACATTTGTACATACATTTTAGTTTGCTACTTACTTACTCCCACTCGGGACAATATACCACACTTATGTTCTCTCTCTATCTGCATGGACAGATTCTGCCACGTTTCGACCAATAGAGAACTACATATGGACCACCTGGAGAATCTAGTGGAACTGATCCGGGAATTTCTTCTGTGTAATTTCTATATCATTTGCAATTCATTGCCTGACACTATCATGAACCTTGTTACCAAGCCCATGTCACTCTACTATATCTTTCTGACCTTTAGATATTGCTGTACTTGGATCAAATTCATATATAGGAACCCTTTTACCTGCCAAAGGCTTTGTATTTTTGTCCATTCAGTCCTGAGATTTACACAGCTCTGCCACACAGCACAGTCCTGTCTGGAAGGGCAGGAGACCTGATTTGTCTCTGTTCCTCCCCGTCCCTCCCCCTAGCCTGTGATCGAACAGTAAGGGTTTGTTTACATTTGCAGCAACCCTTACCACCACTTTGAAAAATGATCTGCAGTGGATCACTTTTCAGAGGGTGGCTGGGAGGTGATATGCAGCCTCCTCATCGCCTGTGTTCTGCAACACTACCGCCTGCATTTCACACAAGTGCAGCAAGGCTACATCCCAATTTACTTGAATGGGTCACAATTGACGTCAGTACTGCCCACCATACTCTACATGAGGTATAACATTTTCTATGGCAAGTGTACAACCGTGTTGCAACTTAAGGGGGTGGGGGATCAAACCAACACTCAGCCGTCTATTTTTCCGCCCCTCAACCACAAATGTGAGAGAAAAGCGAAACTGGCAACAAACTGGTGAAGCAAGCAAAGCAACCGATGAGCAGGTCTCTCTGCTCTACCTTCCTATCAGCATGCCACTTGTTAGATAATAAGCACTGCAGAAGAACTGGTTCCTGGTGCTGCTTCTCTCCCTCTCAGTCTCAGCTCTGCTGTACAATTAAAAAAAAAAAAAAAGATTTCTGACCTATTTTGGCAGCGTGCCACAGGTTTTTGCAAATGCAAAGATGTACCACAGGTCTTTAGAACCCAGCAGAAACCTGCAGCACAAATGCACCCATGTGGGGGATGTCTGTGCACGCGAGCAAATGCCACAGGTATCAAAGTCCTAGACACCAGCATTGTGTGCGCATGCACAGGGAACCAGACAGAGGCCATCGGCCCATCTGTGCACATGTGAGATAAGCAAAGGGGCAGGCAAGGAGGGGGTGGGGCTAAAATATTGGGAGACTGAAGTTCCCTTTTAACCACTTGCCGACCAGCCGTTTTACTGCGGGCAAATCGACATTACCTTACGTCGCTTCCCATTGTGGCCACTAGGGGCCGATCTCTCTCTTCCCCTGGTAAGTCCCAGTTAGAACACAGTGAGGGAACACAGTTAACCCCTTCCCTGCCAGTGACATTTATACAGTAATCAGTGCATTTTTATAGCACTGATCGCTGTATAGTTGTCAATGGTCCCAAAAATGTGTCAAAAGTGTCCGATGTGTCCGCCGCAATATCGCAGTCCCAATAAAAATCGCAGATCATCGCCATTACTAGTAAAAAAAAAAATAATAAAAAATAGAAATGCCATAAATCTATCCCCTATTTTGTAGACGCTATAACTTTTGCGCAAACCAATCAATATACGCTTATTGCGATGTTTTTTACCATAAATATGTAGAAGAATATCGGCCTAAACTGAAAAAATATTTGTTTTTTTGAAAAAAAATGTGGGATATTTATTATAGTAAAAAAGTAAAAGATATTGTGTTTTTTTCAAAATTGTCGCTCTTCTTTTGTTTATAGCACAAAAAATAACAACCGCAGAGAGGATCAAATACCACCAAAAGAAAGCTCTATTTGTGGGAAAAAAAGGACGTCAATTTTGTTTGGGTACAGCGTCGCACGTCAGCGCAATTGTCAGTTAAAGCGACACAGTGCCGTATCGTAAAAACGGCCTGGTCATTAAACAGCCAAATCTTTCGGGGCTGAAGTGGTTAAAGAGTAAAGCCAGGTTGTGTTCTGTTCTTACCCTTTGACAAAGTCACATGCCCGTGGCGAAACGCATTAGGACAGAGCCAAGTGACGTCATCACGCCCACCCAGAGGTCACCTTTGGAGAGCTGGATAAGGTGATGCTGTGTCTCTAGCCTTAAGGAGGGCTTGTACCATCTATAGATTATTTTTAAATTGGTGCACTACTCTTCTCAGTGCATTTAAAGTGTGAGTGGAATGCTTTGTGGATTTAATAAAGGGTTTTATGTTATTTGGGTAAAACAATATGTTAGCCATTTTCTTTTGAGCGGAGGAGCTACAGGAGGAAATAGTGGGATTAGTGTGACAGAGAGGGTAATTGCTGAAGAGGTGAATGAATTGGAGGAACCCCAAATATCTGAAAGCGGTGTATGAGGCCCCTGCTTAACCACTTAAGGATCGAGCCTCTTTCTGAGATTTGTTGTTTACAAGTTAAAAACAGTTTTTTTTGCTAGAAAATTACTTAGAACCTCCAAACATTATACATTTTTTTTCTAACACCCTAGAGAATAAAATGGCAGTTGTTGCAATACTTTCTGTCACACCGTATTTGCTGCAGCGGTCTTTCTTTTTTTGACCCCCCGTCCCGACGAGCTTGTGCGCTGAAGTGAACGCATACGCGAGTAGTGCCCGCATATGAAAACGGTGGTCAAACCACACATGTGAGGTATCGCCGTGACCGGTAGAGCGAGAGCAATAATTCTAGCCCTAGACCTCCTCTGTACCGCAAAATATGCAACCTGTAGAATTTTTTAAACGTAGCCTATGGAGATTTTTGAGGGTAAAAGTTTGACGCCATTCCATGAGCGGGCGCAATTTTGAAGCGTGACATGTTGGGTATGAATTTACTTGGCGTAACATTATATTTCACAATATAAAAAAAAATTGGGCTAACTTTACTGTTGTTTTATTTTTTCATTCAAAAAAGTGAATTTTTTCCAAAAAAAGTGCGCTCTTAAGACCGCTGCGCAAATATGGTGCAAAAAAAAGTATTGCAATGACCGCCATTTTATTCTCTAGGGTGTTAGAAGAAAAATCATATATAAGGTTTGGGGGTTCTAATTAATTTTCTAGCAAAAAAAACTGTTTTAAACATGTAAACACCTAAAATCCAAAACGAGGCTAGTCCTTAAGTGGTTAAAACATTTTTTTTAAAAATGGCCCTTTAGGTGGAAGTGACGTTTTGACGTCGCTTCCACCTTGCAATGATGTGGAGACGGGTGGGGGCCACAAGAAGGCCCCGATCGCCTCCCTCGCTGCCGATGCCTCCGGTAAGGGCGGGGGGGGCCCTCTCCTGCCGCCGATAAAAGTGAACTTGCGGTGAATCCGCTGCAGAGACCACTTTTATCTTAAACTGGACCGCTCACTGAAGAAGAGGATACCGGGGTTATGGCAGCTAGCTGCTGCCATAACAACAATATACCTTTTCAAACAGCTGACGTATAACGCTGGTGGGCGGTCCAGAAGTGGTTAAAGAGGAAGGTGCTTGATGACCTATTTCTACACAATGAGGTCCATCAGTGGAGGTGTAAAGGGTGGTGGGATTCACTTGGGCACTATTGCATGTAAAGGAGGAAAAGAAGACACGATATATAGAGGATGAAAGATATCAATTTAGAGCACAACATTCTTAGTTTGTATTATTACTCATATGATGTGGATGATATACTGAAGCATCAGAACTGTTTATTACTCACATTTTCACAATGAAGGAGATATTTATTTCTGGGCACGATTCACTGTGATTGCAATTGGTGACACAAATATATATATGATTTTATGATGATATAAAGTATATTCTTCATCTACGAGTGCATACAGTATGTATAGAATTTCAGTATTGTAATTAGTTGCGCCGCACTTTTTTGATTTTGTACTTTTTAGTGTTCTCTTTACTCACTTGACCTCCAGAAGATTTACACCCCCCCCCCCCCCCTTTATGACCAGGCAATTTTTTTGCGATACAGCACTGCGTTACTTTAACTGACAATTGCGCGGTCGTGTGACGCTGTACCCAAATAAAATGTTTATTCTTTTTTTCCTCACATATAGAGCTTTCTTTTGGTGGTATTTGATCACCTCTGTGGTTTTAATTTTTGGCACTATAAACAAAAAAAGAGCGACAATTATGAAAAAAAAAAAAACACACAATAAAATACAATAAGTAAAAAAAAAAAAATTTTAGTTTCTGCTTTAAAGCATATCCAATTAAAAAAAAATAAAAAATAAAAAAATAATCAAATTTCTTCATCAATTTAGACCAATATGTATTCTGCTACATATTTTTGGTAGAAAAAAAATCCCAATAAGCGTATATTGATAGGTTTGCGCAAAAGTTATAGCGTCTACAAACTATGGAATATATATATATATTTTTTTTTTACTAGTAATGGCGGTGGCGATCAGCGACTTATAGCGCGACTACAATATTGCAGCGGATAGTCGGGACACCTGACATTTTTGACACTTTTTGGGAACCAGTGACACTAATACAGTGATCAGTGCTAAAAATTTATACACTGTCACTGTACTAATGACACTGGCTAGGAAGGGGTTAGCATCAGGGGCAATCAAAGGGTTAACTGTGTGCCTAGCTGGTGCTTTAGTACTGTGGGGGGCGGTGCTTGTACTAGGGGAAGGCATGGATCTTTGCTTTGCAGAGACACAGGATCCATTGCCTTCTGTACTGACAGAATGGTGATCTGCCTTGTTTACAGAACTGTACAGAAGCATCGGTGGTTGCCGGCGGATATCGAGTCTGCCGAACCCACCGATCAGCTCCCACCATGTATAATCCTAGCGGGAGCAGGCCGGCGGCGACGCACGCGCCCCCAGACCCGGAAGTGCAGGATCACGTACTAGGTATGTGATCCTGCGGAGTAGAGCCGCCTTGCCGCTATATATATATATATAAGTGCAAGCGGTTAATCAAGTAAGTCTAGCAGGACATGGTGATACTTGTAGTTCCTCATCCTGACAACTTTGCCTCTCATGGCAACATTATCACAGCATTCTAGTTTTGTCTTGCAATATACTAAAGTCCGAATGTTTTGGCGCATCGTAAAAAGAAAGTGACACGGATTCATAAAAGAACTCAAACACGTTGTTAAAGATCCATTTTCCTTCAGAAAATTCCATCATTGAATCCAGATGTCCGGCATAAATCTCCGGCAGGAAAACTTGAAAAACTGGCAGGTGGCGGAGTGGATGATAACAATGATACGAAGGCAGCCATTCGCCTGGAGGGCGTCACAGAACATAATGGATCATAAATCCAGCAACTTTTACGTTTTCCTATCATGGCGAATCTCGCCAACAATAAATTTAAGCTTCCAGCTTATAACGGCAACTTCATCACATCACAACAAAACGCACGAAAGAAAAAGAATTCAAGTTTTAAAGCAAAGCAAATAACCAATAAAGAGGGGAACAAAATTGAAAGTTTTTTGCTTTGCCAAAAATGTTGGCAAAATTTCTAACATTTCATGCATTGGAGTCATTAGGGAAGTCAATTTTCAAATTTTCAATCAATTTTCACCAACTTGACCCCTTCCCGGTATTTATACCTGGGGGGGGGGGGGGGACTGCCCAGATCATGTGACCACTGTGATTACTTTATTTTCTTTGCTTTAACATTTTTATTATAATCACAGTGGTCACATCATCTGGGGCAGTCCTTCCTACCCCCAGGTGGAAATACCGGGAAGGGGTTAAGCTGGTAAAAACTGATTGAAAATTGACTTCCCTAATGACTCCAATTCAAGAAATGTTAGAAATTTTGCCAAAATTTTTGGCAAAGCAAAAAACTGTCAATTTTGTTCCTCTCTTTATTAATTACTTTATTTTGTTTGCTTTCAAATTTTTATTATAATCACATAATCACATGGTCACATGATCTGGGGCAGTCATTCCTACCCCCAGGTGGAAATAGTTGGAAGGGGTTAAGCTGGTAAAAACTGATTGAAAATTGACTTCCCTAATGACTCCAATTCAAGAAATGTCAGAAATTTTGCCAAATTTTTTGGCAAAGCAAAAAAACTGTCAATTTTGTTCCTCTCTTTATTAATTACTTTATTTTGTTTGCTTTCAATTTTCTATTATAATCAATAAAGAGGAACAAAATTGACAGTTTTTTTAGCTTTGCCAAAATTTTGGCAAAATTTCTGACATTTCTTAAATTGGAGTCATTAGGGAAGTAAATTTTCAATCCGTTTTTACCAGCTTAACCCCTTCCCGCTATTTACACCTGGGGGTAGGAAGGACTGCCCCTGATCATGTGATCACTGATTAGAATTCACATTTTAAAGAAAAGCAAAAAGTAAGCAATAGAGAGGAACAAAAATTGACAGTTTTTTGCTTTGCTTACAATTTAGGCAAAATTTCTGACATATCTTGCATTGAAATCATTAGGGAAGTCAATTTTGAAACAATTTTTACCCCTCCCTGGTTTTTATGCTGGGGGAGAGGGGAGGAACAGGTAGTACTGGCTGATTATGTGACCACTGTGATTGGCTGTCACAGTGGTCACATGATCGGGAGCCAGTCCCACCATCTCCTGATCATAACAAGAGACGGGGAGCTGTCTAGAGATCCACGAAGGATCAATGAGTGCGCTCTTCCCACAGGAACCTTGGCTGTCCATGGATGCAAAGGTGTGATGTGTGAGCATTTAAGTACACATTTATTGCGGTAAAGAGTTCATTACCACACGCTTTACTGCAAGACGCTGCGATGCAGTGACAGATGTGCACTGTGGGGCACCGCCAAAAATTGGTGCATGCGTTATTTTCAACAGCGCACAGCAGGGGTGTTGTTAGGTCTTCAAAAGATCTGGGGCTACTGCCCATAGCAGCGGTCACCAACTTTTTTGTATGCCGGCTGGGGGGGGGGGGGGTGGGGGTGGTAAGCAATTATTAACGGGCGATTGGCTGGTGTTGGCGCTTCAATCATCATGGCACCATGGTTGATATGGTGTCAGGGTGATTGAAGTGTATTATTTCTATTGTTACATTCTAATACATAATGAAGTGATTCAACTCACTATACTGCAGAATCAGTGGGAGCCCTGGACGTGTCACTTGCCACATCTCCTGCCATCAGATGCAGCGTCACTTGCCACGTCTCCTGCCACCAGATGTGGATTGTCACTTGCCACTTTCACCTGGCAGCAGATGTGGATTGTCACTTGCCACGTCACCTACCACTATTTGCAGATTGCCACGTCACCTGCCACCATTTGCAGATTGCCATGTCTCCTGCCACTATTTGCAGATTGTCACATGCCACATCTCTTGCCACCATTTCCAGATTGTCACTTGCCACATTTCCTCACACCATTTGCAGATTGCCACATCTCCTCACACCATTTGCAGATTGTCATTTGCCACGTCACCGGCCACCAGATGTGGGTTGTCACTTGCCATGCCAGCCAGTGTCACCAAATGTGCATTGACGCTGCATTGGTGGCAGGCCGAGAGCACTGGTCCATTTAGTGAGAGCAGGAGAGCGGTGATGCGGGATGGGCAGTGAGAGATGATGTCATCTCCCTGCTCCCCGCCGCACCTCTGAGACTAAAGCAAGTGGGTCTGGCTGCAAAGTGGAGCTCCACGATGACAGGAAGCACGTGACCTCCACTCTACCGTGCTGTGAGGGCGGAAGAGCCCTGATGTGTGGCAGGCAGTGAGAGATGATGTAATCTCTATGCTGCTCACTGCACCTCGCTCCCAAATTGAAGAGGCCTGGCTGTAAAGAGCGCTGATGTAGAGCGTTCGGAGAGAGATGCCATCTCTGCTCATCCGCCCGATGGCTTCTCTCCTCCGCCTCTTTCATGCAGCCAGCCTGCCCACCGCAGCAGCTGCAACCCGCTGGTTAGGCAGGGACCCTGCGACAAGAGACTCGGGGCTATGGGCCCCAGATTCAGGGCTATAGCCCCAATAGCCACCCCCTAGCAACGCCCCTGGCGCACAGCAACATACATTAGTGCACTGCAACATCAGAGGGGCAGTAAACTTGTCACCATTGTGAACAAGATCTTATATCGGAGCACCGGAATTACCCTCCTGCCCACTACTCAAGTGGGCTGGAGCATGGAGCAACATTGGCAATAGTTTCTCTATTGGACCAAGAAACAATGGTACAAAAAAAATTAACTGGAGTTTCGCTTTAACGTTAGCATGTGATGTATGTGCATTAATGCACCTCAACAGATTGAGCAAGTGTTAAATGACCCCTGACAGGTTCTCTTTAAGATGGCCAACAGAGGGCCTGGTTAATATTTCTCTGCCCTCCCCCTGTCATGGTGTCTTGGAGCACCCCCCATGTTGCGTCTCTCGTCAGCCCATTATTTATGGTTTAAAATGAATCCTCTGCCCTCCCCCTGTCATGGCCTCTTATGTTGGGTCTCTCATTAGTGATTAGTCAATAATTATTCCTATGTCCTTCCCCTAACATGGCATCTTGGAGCACCCCTCATGTTGCATCTCTCATTAGCCTGTTATTTATGGTAAATAATGAATGCTCTGCCCTCACCCCGTCATGTCAGCTTGGAGACTCAACCCTCGTGTTGAGTCTCTGATTATTGTTATGGTTAATCCCCTTCCTTCCCTGTCATGGTTTTACGGTCTTTGCGGTCAACACAGAGGACAAGGGGGCACTCTTTACGTCTAGAGGAAAAGAGATTTCATCTCCAATTACGGAAAGGTTTCTTCACAGTAAGAGCTGTGAAAATGTGGAATTATTATATTATTATTATGCGAGATTTATATAGCGCCAACAGTTTACTCAGCGCTTTACAATGTATAAGGGGGACAACGCAATTACAGTACAATACAAAAGGTACAGGAGGGCCCTGCTCGTAGAGCTTACATTCTAAAAGGGAGGGGGTGGTGGTACAAAAGGTAATAGCTGCAAAGAATGATTTGATGGGGGTGGCTCAGGGACAGTTATGTGGGTGTGGGATAGGCTTCCCTGAATAAATGAGTTTTCAAGGATCTCCTAAAGGTGGACAGGGTAGGGGCTGATCGGACATACTGGGGCAGGGAATTCCAGAGGATGGGAGAGGCTCTGGAGAAGTCCTGAAGGCGAGCATGGGAGGAGGTAATAGACTCCCTCCAGAGGTGGTTCTGGCCAGCTCAGTAGATTGCTTTAAGAAAGGCCTGGATACTTTCCTTAATGTACATAATATAACTGGGTACTGACATTTATAGGTAAAATTGATCGAGGGAAAATCCGATTGCCTCTCGGGGGATCAGGAAGGAATTTTTTCCTCTGCTGTAGCAAATTGGAGCATGCTCTGCTGGGTTTTTTTGTCTCCCTCTGAATCAACTGTGGGTATAGAATTGGGTATATTGGATTGTACAATATTTATTTTATTTATTTGTTTGTTTTTTTTTTGTGGTTGGACTGGATGGACTTGTGTCTTTTTTCGACCTGACTAACTATGTAACTATGGTTTCTTGGAACGCCCATCATGTTGCATCTCTCATTAGTTAGTTATTTATAGTAAATAATGGATCTTCTGCCCTCCCCCCTTATGGCGTCTTTGAACACCCTTCATGTGCATCTCTTGTTACCCATTATTTATTGTAATAATTAATCCTCAGCCCTCCACCTGTCATGGCGTCTTGGAGTGCCCCCACTGTTGGGTCGCTCATTACCCATTAATAATGGTAAAAATTAATCCTCTGCCCCCCTCATCATGGCATCTTGGAGCACCCCTCATGTTGGGTCTTTGATTATTCCGTTATTCATAATTAATAAATCCCCTTCCTTCTCTGTCATTACTTCTCGGAGGGCCCCTCATGTTGCATCTTTCATTAGCCTGCTATTTATAGTAAATAATGGATCCTCTGCCTTCCCCCTTATGGCATCTTTGAGCACCCCTCATGTTGAATCTCTTGTCACCCATTATTTATGGTAATAGTTAATCCTCTTCCCTCCCCTCTTATGGTGTCTTGGAGTGCCTCTCATATTGGGACTTTCATTACCCATTATTTCTGGTAATAATTAATCCTCTGCCCTCCCTCGTTATAGCAACTTGAAGCACCACTCATGTTGTGTCTCATGAACCCATTATTTATGGTTAAAAAGCAATCCTCTGCCACACCCCCTGTCATTGCATCTTTTAGTACCCCTTATGTTGGGTCTCCCATTAGTCCACTATTCATGGTTAATAATTATTCCTCTGCCCTCCCCCACCGTCATGGCATCTAGAAGTGCCCCTCATGTTGTGACTCTGATTATTCTGTAATTGTTTGGTTAATAAATAATCCTCTGCCCTCCCACCATCATGGCATCTTGGAGCACCCCTCATGTTGCATCTCTCATTACCTATTATTTATGGTTAATATTTAATCTTCTGCCCTCCCCCTGTCATAGCATCTAGGAGCACCCCTCATGTTGCGGCTCTGATTATCCTGTTATTTATGGTTAATATTTAATCTTCTGCCCTCCCCCTGTCATAGCATCTAGGAGCACCCCTCATGTTCCGACTCTGATTATCCTGTTATTTTTTTGGTGAATAATTAATCCTCTGCCCTCCCCCCCATTCATGGCGTTTTGGAGCGCCTCTCATGCTAGGTCTCTCATTACCCATTATTAATAATAATATTTAATCCTCTACCCTCCCCATCATCATTTCTTGGAGCGCTCCTCCTATTGCGTCCCTCAGTATGTAAAAGCTGCTTGTGGTTTTGTGAAGCAGAAAAGCCTGAACTTCGCCCTCCGAGTGTTTAAAGTTTATCTTTTCACACGCAGCCTTTATAAACTGACGCTGACGATCCCGCGGCGGTTCGGAACGGCTCTGGCTTTCATGTGCGAGCTCGGTCTGAGAGAGGGGGTCGATTCCGGAGCCAAGTCCCGGGGCTGCGTTTACAAAATGGAGGACTGAATATAAACACGGAGACGTGACAGACACTGTTCTATGTGCTGAGATGTTCCCTGTCCGCGAGGCGCGGGCCCGGAGGACGACGGCTGGGGCCCCGCTGGCAGTCCACAAATCTCTAAATGACTCAAGACACTGAAGTTCTGTAAACCTGCCACGTAAATATTTTTCACAATGCTCCACATTTATCTATATTCCCTTCTGTGTGGAGAAGTCAGCAGAGGCCTCGCCGAAGAACAAGAGTCTTAACAACGTCTGGAGGAAAGACCATCTCAGTTACCCTTAGCAACCACCTTCTCCTATTGTGTTTCCAGCGCTGTGTGGGAGTGTATTACAGAAAGCAGATTGGTTGCCATGGGCAACAAGACTTGTTCTGTATCCACTGTAAACTGGGGGACAGGTAGCAGGTACTAAGCTCCCTGGGATGAGCAGTCTTTCAGACACAGATACTAAATCCAGTGAGGTAGTGACAAACAGTGCGGTGTTTATTTGTGATATATACAAGTGCTGTACAGTGTTCCAAAAACAAATAGGAACAAAAATAGCCAAACAAAAACCTAGCCATGTCTCGGCACTAACTATACAATATTACAGATCCAGCTACCAGGCCGAGCAAGCCTACAGCTTGTCAGCTTCCACATACACAGCTTAATAGCTTTCACCAACCTGTGTCTCTCCTAGACAGAAGTTGTCTGAGGTTCCCAGGCCAAGAGCACTGGCTGCCTGTCTCAGGTGAGTTTAAATTGGCCTGGAGAGAGGACCAAGATCCGAACTGGGCCATAGATTAGAGATTCCTGAATGTGTATGAGAGGAGCCTGGGAGACATATAAACCCCGAACAGGACTTTTCCCGGCTCTCTCTCTCTGGGACGCTCTGCTACATATTATTATTATTATTATTATACAGGATTTATATAGCGCCAACAGTTTACGTAGCGCTTTACAACTTGAGGGTAGACAATACAAATACAATACACTTTAATACAGTAGGAATCCACGGGCCCTGCTCCTTAGAAGCTTACAATCTAAGAGGGAAGGTCAAGAGATAGAAGCGGTAATAACTGTGGGCGATGTGCTGTTTGAGAAGATAAATGTACAGTTGTTAGGTGGAGGCCAGATGGGCTTCTCTGAAGAGATGAGTTTTCAGGGATTGTCTGAAAGTGGATAAAGTAGGAGAAAAGTAGGGGTGCATCTTGGAGATATTGCGGAGGTTGAGGGGGCAAATTTGGATAGCGATAGAATGTGGGACCGAAAGGTTAGTTCAGAGTCCAGGATTACACCTAGGAACTTGGCGTGAGGGGACAAGTTGATAGTTGAGCCGTTGATATTGACAGAGAAATCAGGGGAAGTGGCACCTGAGGGAGGAAATATCATGAGCTCAGTTTTGGAGAGGTTAAGTTTGAGGAAGTGATGTGACATCCAGGCTGATATGTCTGCTAGTAAGTTGGTGATGCGTGAGGAGACAGATGGAGAGAGCTGAGGGTGGAAAGAACGATTTGGGTGTCATCAGCGTAGAGATAAAATTTAAATATTAAATATTTAAATACATATCCTCCCCCTTGTTTCAACCCCAGGGTGGGAACACCTGTGGCCCAACAGGAGTGAACACGGGACAGGGCATCTACATTCCCCATCTCAACACCTGGCCTGTGTTTTACAGTGAAGGAATAATCCTGTAGAGCCAGAAACCACCGGTTCACCCGTCTATTAGTCTCCTTTTTTTGGGCCATCCATTTCAGGGGAGCACGGTCAGTTCTTAAATCAAACTGGCACCGTAACAAATAGTACCTTAGCGGGTCTACGGCACACTTTATGGCTAAACATTTCTTTTCAATGACTGCATACTTTTTCTCATGGTCGTTGAGCTTTCTGCTTAGGTGCACAACAGGGTGTTCTTCCCCATTGTGTACCTGTGACAATACTGCCCCGATACCTACATCAGACGCATCCGTCTGAACCAAAAAGTCTTTGGAGAAATCGGGGGAGTCCAGTATTGGCTGTGCACAAAGAGCCTTCTTCAGGACTTGGAAAGATTCCTCTGCTACTGGGGACCATTTCACCATTACAGAGTCTTTCCCTTTTGTAAGGTCTGTCAGTGGGGCAGCTATAGTTGCAAAATTCGGGATAAACCTTCTATAATACCCCGCAATCCCAAGAAAGGCCCTGACCTGTTTCTTGTTTGCAGGACGTGGCCACTTCTGGATGGCTTCTATTTTACTCACTTGAGGTTTAATGACTCCACGGCCAATAGTGTAGCCCAAATACCTGGCTTCCTGTAAACTAATGCCACATTTTTTTGGATTCGCCATAAAACCTTCTTTGAAGAGGGAATCGAGGACAGCCTGGACACGGGGCAAGTGAGACTCCCAGTCAGTGCTATGTACCACTAGATCCAGATAGGCTGCTGCATACTGTCGGTGAGGTCTTAGGGTCCTGTTTATGGCCCTCTGAAATGTTGTGGGGGCATTTTGCAACCCAAAAGGCATTTTCTTATACTGAAACGAACCCTCTGGGGTCCCAAAAACGCAGTCTTCTCTTTGGCGCTACCAGTCAGGGGTATTTGCCAATAACCTTTTGTCAAGTCCAAAGTGGTCAGATAGCGGGCCTTGCCAAGTCGGTCTATAAGTTCGTCTACCCTGGGCATTGGGTACGTGTCAAACGTTGTCACTGCATTAGGCTTCCTGAAGTTGTTACAGAACCTCCAAGTTCCATCCGGTTTTGGGACTAACATGATGGGGCTAGACCAGTCACTATTGGATTCCTCAATGACATCTAGCTCCAACATCCTTTTAACTTCATCACTGATGTCCTTTCTTCTAGCTTCGGGAATTCAGTTTGGTTTGAGCTTGACACGGACCCCAGGTTCAGTAACAATATCATGCTGAACTGCTGAAGTCGTGCCAGGTAACTCTGAAAATTTCTCTCTATTCCTTATCAGGAACTCTAGCTTCCTGTTTTTGGGAATATGACAGGGTGTCTGGAATCGTGACCTCAGGTATCAGAGGGGACTCAGTACCCTTAGGCGTCTATCCTTTCA
This sequence comes from Lithobates clamitans, assembly GCA_037952925.1. Taxonomy (NCBI): domain Eukaryota; kingdom Metazoa; phylum Chordata; class Amphibia; order Anura; family Ranidae; genus Lithobates; species Lithobates clamitans. Next base: position 420,092 of record JBBGZY010001506.1, read on the forward strand.
GGGCTTTAACAGGTTTATGTTGTAAATCTGTTCGGGCTTCCTTTTTGCCTTTTGCCCTGCCTGCTCTTTTTGAGAGATATTCCCATCTTTATCCTTGTAATCAATTATAATGACATGGGGAGGCTTTTACTATAAGAGTCAATGTCCCTTCTGAATATGTTAATGCAGTCTGTGTAAAGCATCTAGAAACAGGCTCCGGTGTATGGGAGGGGCATGTTCGGGAGTTTTTTGATGCGCAATTTTAAGATACCAAACCAATTATAATAAGTTATTTTATTATCCCTCAGGGCTCTACTGTGGCTGTGATGTGGTGATCGTCCCTCTGGGGGACCTTTGTGAGGGCTTTTTTGAGCTTGGATGGTGTCCATCATCTTTTGGTGGACAAACAGCGGCAAAAGTTTATTTACTCTTCTAAGGAAATCGTTTTTGCATATATTTACACATACTTCTCTATATAATTCAATATTGGTATGTATACTGGACAAGTTCAGATACTTTGACTTTGCCTTGAAAACGCATCTATGTTAAGCCTGTTCTTACCTTTTTTTTCAGAATATACTTATTTTCTCTCCTAAAAAACTCCTCTGAAGAAGGGACATGAAACATGTCAGGCTTATGGAGGAATTTGTATTCATTTTTGAACTTGTAAAGAATGTATTGTGTGTAAATATTTTCTTGTTTTGCACAAATGTTTTGTATAGACTACTATCATGCTTTTTATATATGCTTTTTAAAGCATTTTTTCAAATAAATAATATGTTTTTATAATATAAGTTTTCGTCTGTTCGCCTTTAAAGTCCCCTTGTACCGGGGGGGGGGGGGGACGTTGGCAACGTTCTATTGAGAATTTAAGTTTTCTCTTTGTGGTTCACCACTATATACTTAATAAATAGGGTAGCAAATACTCGCTAAAAATGCTATAAAATGTGATTACTTTTTCTGCTAAAAGGTCTTTATATGTTTTTTCAAGGCAAAGAATGGGACAATCTCATGGCAGGGTTTTCCAAAGATTACAGTAAAAAATCATCCTCTCAATCAGAAATTTCCTCTTTGTTCTTTCAATTGGGCAAAATTGTTGACAAAAAAGTCACATGCTTCTGGCATGCTGATAGCTTCGATAGATACACCCAAGAGGATATTAATCTTCTAAGATTACCAATTCAGATTTTCCCTATGCTAGATGTTGATTCCTCTTTTAAAATCAATTGGGAGAGGAATCTACAACTTTGTACTAAGACTATGATGACATTATTAAGTGAAAAATATACAAAACGCATTGCTAGCTTTGATAAAGATATTGATGCAATTTATGCCAAATTACTTCCCTTTAAAGGTTTGCCCATTTTTAAGGAACACAAGGAAAAAAATAGAATTCAGTGTAATCAGAAATTCCAAGAAAAACTAGCAATAAGAGACAAGAAATTTTGGTGAGATAAAAGAGCCTTCCAGGAAGGAAAGGTCTATAAATGGCATCAAACCAATTTAACACAACGTTCCCAAAAAGGCAAGCTAACTAAAATTTCAAGGAACTCAGGGTCCAATTCATCCTAAACTTCTTCTGTTTCGTCTTCTTCCCAGAATAGACATAGAAATCGCAAACCATAGAAGAATAAAAGATCACCATCTGGCGACGATCCCTCATCAAATAAGAAGAGAATCACGGATCCTACCTCCACTCAACAATTATCCACTCTTTCATCCATTGGTAAAGGTAATTCACGTGGTGTCAATCAATCTTCCTCTATAGGACTTTCTGGTATTGGTTCTACTTTATCTACACACATTTGTGATTCCCCACTATCATCTATCACTATGACTCTACTACAGACAAACAAAGTTTTTTAACTTACAGAATGGAGGAGAGTCCTCCAGACATGTAGTTTCACCACCTATTTTCTCATCAGATATTTCTTCCAATTCTAACACTCAAAACATTGTCAAATTATTCACTCACTCAAGCTGAGAGGGATTTGTTACACAAAGGTCTAAGTTTCTGTCCAGATTCTGGTTTGAACACCTTTTAATTAATAAAAGATTTACATCTTTTTGCTCGAAAACTTCACTATAAAAGCCTTTTCTCAAAAGAAAAAGAAAAAAACACTTCTCAAATGGAGACTAAAAAATGATGATCTTCTAATACTCCTTGAGGAACAGGATCCTAGCGACCTCATTGACTTGATGGATATTGAGGCCTTTTTAGAGGAACATATCGCAAAAGAACCTTTACCTTTGCCAGACAAACAAAAACATTTTTTTTAAAAGTTGTACAAATTTCCTTAGTTTACCGGTAATCCCAATTTAGCGGCCTTTATAGCTTCAACCACATCAGAGATCAATAAAAAAATAAAATCACATGTAACCTGTAGTAATCTCAATAAAGACGAACAGCTGGCTCTAGAATCCCTTAAAAAAGAACACTCCAACCATCTGATAAGGGAGGAAACATCGTCATTATGACGAATGAGCAGTACACAGCGATGTGTGAAAAGGTTGTTACAAACAAATTATGGTACAAACCCATCTCAAAGGGCGTCATTGATAAATTCAATGAAGCCTTTTATGATCTGGTTGATGGGGCGTTCTGTAATGGGGCCATTGACAAAGATGTCTAGGAGCACATTAGAACACCCTATCTACGTATTCCCACCCTATACTGTCTGCCAAAAATACACGAGAACCAAAAAATTCCTCCAGGCCGTCCCATTATTTCTGGGAACGGATCTATAACTGAAAACTTGAGCAAATTTGTCAACAGTCATCTCAGACCTTTTGTTAATAGTTTATTTTCATAAATCAAAGATACTATTCATCTATTACAAAACTTAGAAGAATTACATATCCCACCCCACTCCTTTCTAGTTGCTATTGAGGTGGAAGCGTTATATAGCTCCATTCCCTACAACCTAGGCCTTTCAGCAATAAAACACATTATATCACAATCCCATAAGGATGATCGAAAGCTAAATTCTTTCTTAATAGAGGCGTTGGATCTCATTCTAACGAACAATACGTTTTCTTTTGATGGATCCCACTACCTCCAGGTGCAGGTGGTTTGCGATGGGGACTTGGTGTACCCCAACGTATGCCAACCTGTACCTGGGGGAGTGGGAGCAATCTTTGTTGTCTGATGACAGTTTATCCTCTTATACCACCCATGTGGTGGCATGGTTTAGGTATATAGACGATATACTGATGGTATGGGATGGCACACCAGAGGACTTACAAGCTTTCATGCATGTTATGAACAAAAATGTATTTAACCTATATTTCACAATGACCTTCAGTGACACTTCTATCACATTCTTTGATTTAACACATCATTAAATCAACAGATGGTTCATTATCCAGCGGTCTCTATTGAAAGGAGACTGCTGGAAATACTATCTTACATGCTTCCAGCTCACACCCCAAGTCCTTGGTTCTGTCCATTCCATATGGGCAATATCTGAGGCTCAGACGCAATTTGTCATTTGCTACAGACATCGAATTTGTCCGTGAAGCAAATCTATTAAAGAAAAGACTTTTGGATCGAGGCTATTCATCCACATGTTTGAAAAAGGCCTTTAAACGTGCACGCGGACAGCTGAGACAGAATGTACTTTTTTCTACAAAAACATCCGATGATTCAAAATCAATCACCAGATTAATAACCACTTATAATAAACAACATAAAATTATTAGAAAAATTTTACAGAAGCACTGGCACAAATTAATCCTAACCTAAAACCACATGTATCTGCGACACCCACCATCACCTTCAGACGAGCACGCTCACTAAGAGACCATTTGGTCAAAAGTGAGTATACTGGTTTCTTTCGTTCTGATGTGTGTAAAAGATTTGGGACTTTTACTTGTGGTGGGTATACATGCTGCCAATACATGAATACACAGTCAAAATTTGTATTACCAAATGGCAAAATGTATAGACCCAGACATTATGCCAACTGCAAAACGCCCGGTGTCATTTATCTTCTAACATGCCAATGTAAATGTTTTTATGTTGGTAAAACGAAATTAGAGTTCTAAAAGAGAGCAGCATGACACATCACCAGCATGAGACAGGCGAGCCCCGGCCTCCCTCATGTGCGAGATCATCATGCGGGCAAGTTTCCCCATGTTCGTTTCATTATTCTCGATCGGGTCCATCAGGACAATAGAGGTGGTGACTGGAATAAGATCTTGCTCCAGAGGGAGGTCCGTTGGATTGCTGACCACAATGCAACGCTATTTCCAGGACTTAATACTCAATTTAGTTTTCGTCCATTTTTGGACAGTTTTGTGTCGGGAGGATGTGAAAAGGAGTCACTATCCATCAGGGATTTGTTATATTCTCATTCACACATGTAAAACTATCCGGCTAAGGAATTTCTTGATGTATTCTCGTATTTGTGGATCATCTTCACTGTTTCTATATCATTGTAACATCATATAATGAAAATTGATATGAGAATATATCGGTCCATGACCACACGCTCCACATTTTGTGGCCCAGACAGGGACTTTGGCTATAGCCATTTCCACACCAGGTGGATTAGGATGAACATCTGCGATCTTGGGAGTCTCTCGTCTTGGAAGAACCAGCTGTGGACCAGCTCTGCTTGAACTGCCAAAGTGACACAGAATCAGGCCAAGATTTCCTGCTTGACCTTTTCATAGTCTCCTGCTTCTGCCGACTCCAGATTATAGTAGGCCTTCTGCGATTCTCCAGAAAGCAAGAGGGCAACCAATCCTGCCCACTGGGTTTTAGGCCAACCTTCCCTCTCAGTGGTGCGTTCAAACGTTAGCAGAAAGGCCTCTGGATCATTATGTGGAGTCATCTTGGAAATAAATCGACCCACATGGAAGACTGAGGGCTAGTCTCCAACATCATTCATTTTAGCAGGTGACCACTGTGCTAGCGTCTCCACAACCTTAGTCAGGGTTTTTCTATCCTCTTTTGCCTCAGTGGCTAGCTGTTCAAATAGCCTCTGTGATTGCTCCTGTATAATAGCATTAGTTTGCTGTTGTGCAGCGTTGGATAACACCATTTGTTTGAGGATTTCCTCCATGTTTAGTCACTTTAGGTACTGGCCCTTTAAGTAGTAACATACTACGGCTGGTCGCAGCCTCCACCATATGTAACCAGGGCGACAGGTAGCCAAGAGCACTGGCTGTCTGTCTCAGGTGAGTTTAAATTAGCCTGTTGAGAGGACCAAGACCCGAACTGGATCATGGATCAGAGATCCCTGAATGTGTATGAGAGGAGCCTTGGTGACGTAAACCCTGAACAGGACTTTTTCCGGCTCTTTCTGGGACACTCTGAAGACCAGGCCCAGCATTTTTTGCAAACATATTACTTATAGCCCCCCAAACAGTATATATATATATATATATATATATATATATATATATATATATATATATATATATATTAGCAGAGACCCGGGGAATTAAATGGCGATCATTGCAATTTTTTATGTCACGCAATATTTGTGCAGTTTTTCAAATGCCCCCGCTGGGGGCATCCGTAGTAAGGAGGGACTCCACTGGGGCCACCCGATGTAAGGAGGGACTCCGCTGGGGCCACCTGATGTAAGGAGGGACTCCGCTGGGGCCACCCGATGTAAGGAGGGACTCCGCTGGGGCCACCCTATGTAAGGAGGGACTCCGTTGGGGCCACCCGATGTAAGGAGGGACTCCGTTGGGGCCACCCTATGTAAGGAGGGACTCCGTTGGGGCCACCCGATGTAAGGAGGGACTCCGCTGGGGCCACCTAATGTAAGGAGGGATTCTGCTAGGGGGTAGCTGATGTAAGGAGGGACTCTGCTGGGGCCACCTGATGTAAGGAGGGGCTCTGCTGGGGCCACCTGATGTAAGGAGAGTCTCTGCTGGGGCCACCTGATGTAAGGAGGGACTCTGCTGGGGCCACCTGATGTAAGGAGGGACTCTGCTAGGGGGTACCTGATGTAAGGAGGGACTCTGCTTGGGCCACCTGATGTAAGGAGGGACTCTGCTGGGGCCACCTGATGTAAGGAGGGACTCTGCTGGGGCCACCTGATGTAAGGAGGGACTCTGCTGGGGCCACCTGATGTAAGGAGGGACTCTGCTGGAGCCACCTGATGTAAGGAGAGACTCTGCTGGGGCCACCTGATGTAAGGAGGGACTCTGCTGGGGCCACCTGATGTAAGGAGGGACTCTGCTGGGGTCACCTGATTTAAGGACAGACTCTGCTGGGGCCACCTGATTTTTCTTTTTCCTCTATGCCACGCCTACAAATGAATGTTCCACCCCCTAATTATAATAAGACTCTGCCTACAGGCAAAAAAGTGTCCCTATAAATTTTTTTACAAAGTTGCCAACTATGCTGTCCATTCATCTTCTGTGCTGAGAAAGGGACTGGGGAATATGTGTCCTCTGTCCCTTTCTCTGTCTCAAAGGGGAGATATCAGGGGTCTGTCTAGACTCACCAAAGCCCCCAAAAATATAAAAAAAATTATTGTAAAAAAAATTTCTAAAAAATTAAAGTGTAATAAAATAAAAACTTACTGACACCACTCTCCCTTGCGCTACCAACACTATCCACTGCCCCAACCCCCTCCCCCCAAAAAGCATTGTGACATTTTTTTTTAAAACATAAAAAATCAATACGTAAAAAAAAAAAAAACTACTGACACCGTCCACTACCACATACCCCCCACCCCCTTCCCCAGAAGCAATCTGAAAAAATATAGAAAAAGCGATTTACATTTTTTTTTGTCGCGGCCACCACCTCCCTGAAATGAGTTTTTGCAGGTTGGGATGTCTGCAAACGCCCTCTGAAAAACTCTTGTTTAAATAGGGTAAGCCCTTGGAATAGCTATGAATCACTCTTCAGAAGGCAAAGCTAACTCTATTGTAAACAAGGCCTTAAAGGGTTTGTAAAGGTTCGTGTATTTTCACCTTAATGCATCCTATGCATTAAGGTGAAAAAAACACCTGGCAACGACACCCCCCCAGCCCCCCCGTTTACTTACCTGAGCCCGTTCACCTGCTGTGCGCATCCCCCGGTGTCCTCTTCTCCACGGAGTCTGGCCGTTGATTGGATAGATTGATAGCAGTGCAGCCGTTGGCTCGCGCTGCTGTCAATCACATCCAATGACGCGGCCCGCCGGGGAGTCATACACTCTGTGTCTATGGAGCCAGCGTGTATGACAGGGAGCGCGCCTGCAAGCTAACCCCCTCGGGATCTAGCTTCCCAGAGGAGGGGTTAGCTATTGCGGGGAGGAGCCGAAACAGCCGCCGAGGGACCCCAGAACAGGAGGATCGGGGGCCACTCTGTGCAAAACGAACTGCACAGTGGAAGTAAGTATGACATGTTTGTTTTTTTAAAAAAAACAACAAAGGAAGCTTTAGTATCTGATTGTCAACTGACAGAAAAACTGTCCTGCTGTTCCATTTTTCTAAAAATCAATTCTTGTAAGGATGGCGGCCTTCATCACACTGACAGGAAGTGATGTCACTGACAAATGAGACATTTTGCCTCATTAAGGGCTTGTTTACAATCCCTGTGTTCAGGCAGAGGTGAGGTGAGCTGTGCTAAAATACAGACATGCATAGCTCCCAACTGTCCCTGATTTCAAGGGACTGTCCCTGATTTGGAGCAATGTCCCTCTGTCCCTCATTCCTCCTCATTTGTCCCTCATTTTGGTCTAATCGATATAGTTGTATATAAAATTCACTTTTTATCTATATAAAAGCGTTTTCCAGTGCTAAACCTTTCATCTGATTTTGTTTGCATTTGTATATTCCAAAAGCCGATATAAAGTAATAGTAGTGGTAAAAAAAAACACTTGTGGGTTTAACCAACCTTATTTTTTTTGTACAATTCTCCTTTAAGGGGGCGTGGCAAGGGGTGTGTCCTATGCCTGCATACTTTTGCTGATAGATGTCCCTCATTTCCATGTCAAAAATTTGGGAGGTATGGACATGTAGTAGGCCATACATGTCACCTCACAATAGTGCAGCACAAACGTAAGGCACTGCAATGCAGAGACATGAATGAAGTGTCATTTCCGGCACTCCTTATAAAGTAAAAAAGCAAAAAAGGAAACTGTGATTCGCTGAAACGTGCATCATACCACCCCCTCCCCGTGGCTCACAGCAGCTGACAGTTGTCCGCACACTAAAAAGGAGCTTGTAGCATGCGGGCAGTGTGAATGGACCCTCAGTGTGAAGATCCGCATGCGCCTTTCCTCTCATTTGCAATGTGTTTGCAGTGCGTCTCCAGTGCGTTGTGGACATATTTGCAGTGCATATTTTTTTTTTAGGCACTATTAATGATTTTTTTTTTTTTTAGTTGCCTTTAACATAAAGCAGCCAATTTATTTAGATATGCTGGCAATGCGCCAGTCCACACTAAAAATCAGATCTGCACCATTTTTTGCACAGGGCTGTGCAACACACAACAGATGGTAGCATGTTATCGTACTTTAAAGTTCGCCACAAAACAGGTGCATTGGTAAAGGTCATTGGGGTGCCATTACAAATGAATGGCACTGCATTACCCATACCTCCCAACTTTTTGAGATGGGAATGAGGGACACCTATCAGCAAATGTATGCACAGTATACCTAGTTCTTGATTCAACTGGAGTTGTTCTGTAATGGTGAAGACATTTGGTAACCTCTCCAAGCCACTTCTTTGGTTGTATGACAAGTTCTCCATGGAACCAGAGAAGGGCATTGAGAAGCTATCCAACGTCTTTAACTTTACAGAACAAGTCCAGTTGAATGTGGCCAACAACTACTAAACATAGACCTGGACGAATGAGAACCTTATCAGACAATCATGAAGCTTTGGGAAGGTTCTCATTTATCCAGGTGATGGTATATCTTGTAGAAGTGGGCCAGGTTTAGCTGGACCTGCTCTGTAATGTTGAAGATGTTTTACAGCTTATTTAAGTGTCAGAAACATAATCCAGCATTTGATATCTCTACCTCAGTGATTCAGCAACAATTCACACCATGTAAACCCAATTATTAACAACTCTCACAGACCTCCAGACACTAAAGATGGGATGATGTAACTAAAACAGGATGATTCCACTGTCTTCATGTCTCCCTTCCTGTTTTTGGACAATCAACACTTGTCTTGATACATTCCAGGGTGACTGGATGAAGATGACCAGGTTACCCATTGACGGAAAGTGCTGGGGTATGTTCCGGATACTTATTAGAACTGAACAAGTGGCTTGGATAAGCTTCGAAACATCTTGAACTTTAAAGAACAAGTGCGGTTGAATGTGACTAATTACTACTAGCTATAACAATTATGAATATTTTTAGTAGTAGTAGAGGCCCAATAGAAGGAACTCAATCACGCTCTCTGTTCCTCCCAATTTATGCCGACAAGGAGAAGAGCATCCTGAATCCCATACAGAGGTGCAGAGGAGGCACAAGATAGGGTACAGGGAGGATCCCAGCCTGACCTGCTGGTTAGCATATGGTGTATAACATTACCATTCTTGCGGTACTTGAAATATCAGCACCATGTTCCAGAAGAAGCCTGACAATTTTCACGTCCTCTTCCTCAAAGTGAACTGAGTCTTTTGCGAGTGCGGCAGCGAGATGAAGTGGAGTCTCTCCCTCCTGGAAAATTAATATATTCATTAGCGTTCTTACTTTTAATGTTGCATGAATTTATAGGTATAGGAGGGGGGTTACAGGTGCTTCACAATCCTTTATTTGAGCAGAGACATTTATAATGGTGAAAGCTGAAACTCCTTTGTGTGTGTGTGTGTGCTGCAGTTCAGTTTCAGGGTCTTGGCAATCTTCTTATAGCCTAAGCCATCTTTATGTAGAGCAACAATTCTTTTTTTCAGATCCTCAGAGAGTTCTTTGCCATGAAGTGCCATGTTCAACTTCCAGTGACCAGTATGAGAGAGTGAGAGCAATAACACCAAATTTAACACCCCTGCTCCCCATTCACACCTGAGACCTTGTAACACTAACGAGTCACATGACACCGGGGAGTGAAAATGGCTAACTGGACCCAATTTGGACATTTTCACTTAGGGGTGTACTCACTTTTGTTGCCAGCGGTTTAGACATTAATGGCTGTGTGTTGAGTTATTTTGAGGGGACAACAAATTTACACTGTTATACAAGCTGTACACTCACTACTTTACATTGTAGCAAAGTGTCATTTCTTCAGTGTTGTCACATGAAAAGATAGAAGAAAATATTTACAAAAATGTGAGCGGTACTCACTTTAGTGAGATACTGTATGTCGCATTTACAGGCCCCTTTCTTTCCTAAATGAATACAATGAATGATCGGTACCAATTACTCACTGTGTTCATTGATAGTGTACTCACTTTTGTGAGATACTGTATATACACATACACATGGACGGTGTCAGTAGGGCAGTGGATGGTGTCAGTAGAGCAGAAGTTGGTGGCAATAGGACAGTGGATGGTGTCAGTCAAAACAAACATTTTAAAATGTATTAAAACATGGACAGTGTCAGTAGGGCAGAGGACGGTGTCAGTAGGGCAGAGGACGGTGTCAGTAGGGCAGAGGACGGTGTTAGTAGGGCAGAGGACGAGGTCAGTAGAGCAGAGGACGGTGTTAGTAGGGCAGAGGACGAGGTCAGTAGGGCAGAGGACGGTGTCAGTAGAGCAGTGGATGGTGTCAGTATGGCAGTGGACGGTGTCAGTAGGGAAGAGGATGGTGTCAGTAGGGCAGAGGATGGTGTCAGTAGAGCAGAGAACGGTGTCAGTAGGGCAGAGGACGGTGTCAATAGGGCAGTGGACGGTGTCAGTGGGGCAGAGGATGGTGTCAGTAGGGCAGAGGACGAGGTCAGTAGGGCAGAGGACGGTGTCAGTAGGGCAGAGGACGGTGTTAGTAGGGCAGAGGACGAGGTCAGTAGGGCAGAGGACGGTGTCAGTAGGGCAGAGGATGCTGTCAGTAGGGCAGTGAACGGTGTCAGTAAGGCAGAGGACGGTGTTAGTAGGGCAGAGGACGGGGTCAGTAGCGCAGAGGTTGGGGCCAGTAGGCCAGAGGACAGTGTCAATAGTTTATTTATTTATTTATTTTCTACAATTTTTTTTTTTACAATTTTTTGGGGAGCCCTAATGGCGGGCTTGGTAAAATATCAGGGATCTAAACAGACCCCTGAATTCTCACTTTTGAGACCGAGAAAGGCAATGAGGACAGAGATACCCCAGTCTCTTTCTTTGCAGCTTCAGCTGCACTTTATAGTGAATGAATGAGAAGTGTGCTGAGCGGCTTCCTGTTCATTCACAAACTGAAGCATAGTAAGCACAGCTTACTATGCTTCAATTATGAATGGACACAGGAGCGTTCGGTACTGACCACTCACTGTGTTTACTCAGAAAAGGAAGGGGAGGGGACATGGGGGAGCTTGGCAGCAGGCTGAATCAGCGCCTGGCACACCCTATGCGCATGCCTATGCTTATGTTACAGTCTCATCTGATATACAGTAGTATGTAGAGCAGTGATGGGAAACCTGCTGGCTTTTAAGGACCTTAAAGCAGAACTTTACATGAATATTAAAGCCTAAGCTTAGTCAAACAATTATAAAGAAAATCAGCACAAGCGTTAAGTTGGTTAGGTATTTGGAGAGGAACACTGCATATTTAAAAAAAAAAAAACATTTGGTAAAGATTTTTAGATTGTCCTCCAAGAACAGAGTCATGTGCAAAACTTGCTTGTAATAGTTGAATGGGGCTGTTCATCAATCACAACCCTTATACAAACTGTTTCCATACCTGGTTGGGCTGGTTCACACAGCGCAGAGCCTCAGCCTCGCTCTTTTCATTGGACAGATAGTCAAGAATAAGCTCTACGATTGGCAGGTGGCAGTGGCGGACAGCGGTATGAAGCGCATTCTCTTGTGTCTAGGATGAGAGAAGCAGAGATCAGATATACAAAATGATCCTGAGACCTAAAAAATGAGAAATGTGTTTTTTTTTGGCAGTCCTAATTTTTTTTTTTTTGCTATTTGTTTTCCATGCATCCAATTGCTGGGCAGTGGCAGTGGCTACAGAGATAAATTTGATATCCACCCCCTAATTGGGTACTGGTACGAGAGGTCCTGTAGGATCATCTGGCAGAACCTTTCTGCTTGGCAGGATCTGTACCCGATGTAAGTGTAATGATCGGGGTGGTAAGATATGGGTCGCCCCCCTTAGAGCAGGAAGCTGGTAGCAAACCCTTTTTGTAGAGCTCCATCCATGTATCTATCAATGTCCCCATGGTATATGCCTACTTTACTTTAAAGCTCTGGTGCTTAACTTGCAGGTCGGGGGCAACATGTGGCTCTTTGGCACTTACTGTGTAGTCCTCAAGCAAGGTTGCCCACCTCCCAAAGTGAGATTTACTGACACAACATCACAAATTGACTTTTGACACAGACAAATTTTTACTGACACTTCAAAAAGTTGACCGTTTTAAGTGCAATTATCAGTATTTAAGCTACAAACCTCAAGGTCCCTGCAGATGCTAGGCTTTTTTTGTTCCTTACCAATGTACCTACTCCAGCCAGTGAAGGAAAAATATTGTTGAAGAATGGATCTTCACAGGGTAACAGTGGTGATCTCTAAGAGCCTTGTGTAACTTGTCTCCAGTATTTGGCTGTCCCCAGTCTCCAACAAATCCGCCCCCAGCAGGGCCGTCTTTAATTTTGATTGGGCCCTGGGCAAACATTTTCTTGGGGCCCCCCCCTCTATTCTGAGACATACAAAAAATAGCAGGTAGACTCAAAATCAGTTTACTGCAGCAGATCACGCAGCGATTGCAATTGTTTGCCAGAGGTTACAGCCTATCATTACTGCTCACTGGCTTGTTTCCAGAGGTTACAACACATAATTTCTGCTTGCCGATTGGTTGCTAGAGGTTAATGTACATTATTAGTGCTCACTAATTGGTTGCTAGGGGTTACAGCACATCATTAGCACTTACTGATTGGTTGCTAGAGATTAAAGCAGATCACTACTGTTTGCTGATTGGTTGCTAGAGGTTCATGCACATCATTACCTCTCACTGAGCAGTGGAGCAACCCCAAATAATTGAGCAAGTAAAGGGGTACATTAATACACATACTACAGGAGAGGTTCAGAGACTGCTGACATACTGCAGGAGACAATCAGAGACTGCGGACATACTGCAGGAGACAATCAGAGACTGCGGACATACTGCAGGAGACAATCAGAGACTGTGGACATACTGCAGGAGACAATCAGAGACTGCGGATATACTACAGGAGACAATCAGAGACTGCGGACATACTGCAGGAGACAATCAGAGACTGCGGACATACTGCAGGAGATTACCAGAGACTGCGGACATACTGCAGGAGACAATCAGAGACTGCGGACATTATACAGGAGATGGTCAGAGAACTTTCAGCAATGCACAGCTTTACAGTTAAATAACACAGCTCAGGGTTTAAACAGTCAGGCATTTTATGGTTGTAAGGACATACCTGGCCAGCCAAACTCACTACATACATTCAGGACTGTGGGCGGGGCTTCCACTCTCTGCTCTCACTAAAGCAGCTGGGAGCTCCACTGATGCTTTTTGGGGGGCCCGCGTCACCCGTGAATGGTCGCCCCGATGACAGCTTTGCAGAGCGCACAGAGGACATGGGAGAATGTATTCCGCGCTAGCCAGCTGAGAGGGGCGGGGCCGGGAGCTCCACTGACGCTCTGACCCTGCCCACGTGCAGCCTGTGTACTGGGATTAGAGCACCTGTAGTGAGAGCCAGTGATCGGAGTGGGAGTGTCATTGGAGCTCCCGGCCCCGCCCCCGGACCTCTGTATTTACCAGCCAGTATAGAGGGGGCGGGGCTGGAAGCTCCACTGACACTCGCACTCCGATCACTGGCTCTCACTACAGAAGCTCTTTTCCGAGTAAACAGGCTGCACGTGGGTGGGGTCAGATCGTCAGTGGAGCTCGCGGCCCCGCCCCTCAGCTGGCTAGCGAGGAATACATCCTCCCGTGTCCTCTGTGCGCTCTGCAAAGCTGTCATCGGGGCCCCAATTCACGGCTAGCGCGGGCCCCCCAACAAAGATTGGGCCCAGGGCAAGTGCCCCGTTTGCCCTGCGCTAAAGACGGCCCTGGTCCCCAGTCCCACACGATCTCCTGCAGCATGTCTGTAGTCTCTGACCATCTCCTGTTATATATCTGCAGCCTCTGACAGATACAGTATCTCACATAAGTGAGTACATCCCTCACATTTTTGTAAATATTTTATTCTATCTTTTCATGTGACAACACTGAAGAAATTACACTTTGCTACAGTATAAAGTAGTGAGTGTACAGCTTGTATAACAGTGTAAATTTGCTGTCCCCTCAAAATAACTCAACACACAGCTATTAATGTCTAAACCACTGGCAACAAAAGTGAGTAATTGAAAATGTCCAAATTGGGCCCAAAGTGTCAATATTTTGAGTGGCCACCATTATTTTCCATCACTGCCTTACCTCTCTTGGGCATGGAGTTCACCAGAGCTTCACAGGTTGCCACTGGAATCCTCTTTCACTCCTCCACGAGGAGATAACGGAGCTGGTGAATGTTAGAAACCTTGGGCTCCTTCACCCTCCATAGGGGGATGCCCCACGGATGCTCAATAGGGTTTAGGTCTGGAGACATGCTTGGCCAGTCCATCACCTTTACCCTCAGCTTCTTTAGCAAGGCAGTGGTCATCTTGGAGGTGTGTTTGGGGTCGTTATCATGTTGGAATACTGCGCCCAGTCTCCGAAGGGAGGAGATCATGCTCTGCTTCAGTATGTCACAATACATGTTGGCATTCATGGTTCCCTCAATGAACTGTAGCTCCCCAGTGCCGGCAGCACTCATGCAGCCCCAGACCATGACACTCCCACCACCATGCTTGACTGTAGGCAAGACAAACTTGTCTTTGTACTCCTCACCTGGTTGCCGCCACACACGCTTGACATCATCTGAACCAAATAAGTTTATCTTGGTCTCATCAGACCACAGGACATGGTTCCAGTAATCCATGTCCTTAGTCGGTTTCTCTTCAGCAAACTGTTTGCGGGCTATCAGGTGCATCGTCTTTAGAAGAGACTTCTTTCTGAGAAGACAGCCAAGCAGACCAATTTGATGCATTGTGCGGCGTATGGTCTGAGCACTGACAGGCTGACCCCCTACCCCTTCAACCTCTGCAGCAATGCTGGCAGCACTCATTTATCAAAGACAACCTCTGGATATGACGCTGAGCACGTGCACTCAACTTCTTTGGTCGACCATGGCAAGGCCTGTTCTGAGTGGAACCTGTCCTGTTAAACCGCTGTATGGTCTTGGCCACCGTGCTGCAGCTCAGTTTCAGGGTCTTGGCAATCTGCTTATAGCCTAGGCCATCTTTATGTAGACAAACAATTCCTTGTTCTTTGCCATGAGGTGCCATGTTGAATTTCCAGTGACCATTATGAGAGAGTGAGAGCGAAAACACCAAATTTAACACACCTGCTCCTCATTCACACCTGAGACCTTGTAACACTAACAAGTCACATGACACTGGGGAGGGAAAATGGCTAATTGGTCCCAATTTTGACATTTTCACTTAGGTGTGAACTCACTTTTGCTGCCAGTGGTTTAGACATTAATGGCTGTGTGTTGAGTTATTTTGAGGGGACAGCAAATTTACACTGTTATACAAGCTGTACACTCACTACTTTACATTGTAGCAAAGTGTCATTTCTTCAGCGTTGTCACATGAAAAGATAGAAGAAAATATTTATAAAAATGTACGGGGTGTACTCACTTTTGTGAGATACTGTATATACCATGGTGTAACTCTACAGCAACATGGAGCCAATCATTACTGACTTCTCATTCGGGAAGTGCTAAGTGCTTTGAGTTGCTAACCTGGGAAAAGTACAATATAAATAGTTTTGAATTTGCAGATCTCTATACTGGTTCTGAATCACCGAAGATAGAAGTTCCACATAACATGAAAAGATATAATAAAATACTTACAAAAATGTTAGGGGTGTACTCACTTTTGTGAGATACTGTATCTGCATAGCTCCCAACTGTCCCTCTGTCCCTCTTTCCTCCTCATTTGTCCTTCATTTTAGTCTATTCTATATAGCTGTACATAAAATGCACTTTTTATGTTTCGAAAAGTGTTTCCCAGTGCTAAACCTTTCATCAAATTTCTAAATTGCTGCCTTTGTACATTTCAAAAGCCAATATAAAGTAATAGTAATGGTAAAGAAAAGCACTTGTGGGTTTAACAATTTTTTTTTGTATAATTCTCCTTTAAGGGGGTGTGGCGGGGGTGTGTCCTATGCCTACATACTTTCGCTAATAGGTGTCCCTCGTTCCTGTCTCAAAAAGTTGGGAGGTATGTATCTGTATTATTACATTTACTGAATATTATGTGTAGCTGTTTGGTGATGCCAGGGTTGGCAATTGAGGCCCGCTATATCAGGAACTATGACTATCACCGCTTTAAGAACTGCAACTATATTTTCTGATGCCACAATAATTTCTTTAGAGGTCCTACTCTTGACCCCCCACCCTAACTTAAAAGTAAATTTGCATTGAAGGTCAGTTATTGTAAGGTCTTCAACCTACCAGAAGCACCCGAGACCCACCAACATCTCACACAGCACTTTAAACAATGTGATACATTAGACCTCTTTATATAGTGCCTGTAGCATTCTCCAACTAGCCCCATAAAATTCAAATATACATTAATGTTTATAGAAAAGAGAGCCCCAAAATATTTTTAGAGTCCAGAAACTGTTTATTGATCACAAAGGTCATTTAAAATACCAATACTTTTCAGGAGGTTCATGGGGCCCCCTTCATCAGAGCTTGAGAATTGTAAACTAAAGGGGAATGTGGACAATGGGTGGAAATCTTGAAAATATACTATAGTCATAACAGGTAGATGGCTCTGTTCACTGGTTTAGCTAAAATCAGATTCTCCTCAGTTTAGAAGTTTCAAGCCATGATGAGGGGAGGGCCTAAACCTCCTAAAATGTTGGCATGTGGTAATAATCTTTGTAACCTATATAATCGTTTTGTACTGTAAAAACGTCTACAAACTCTAAGACATTACTTCAAGGGTGTGATTACGGCTATGGTACATTACAGAGTTATATCTGTAGAAATTGTCTACACCTCAGTAGTTGAGATAGCTACCTATGCCAAGTTCCAATGTTCAACCACCTTGTTATATAAAAAAGGTACCCGGGCTTTATAGTGGTATTAAAAAAAGTGTATCTGGGCCCTAATATGGAAAAAAAAGGTGCCTGGGCCTTATTATAGAAGAAAAGAAAAAGGTACCTGGGCCTTATTATGAAAAAAAGGTACCAGGGCAAGGGAAAAACATTGTGTACATTCAAAAAAACTCTGGTGCTTTATAACCTATTTTTCAACCACATAGCTTCCTGGTCACTAATTGCCCTGCCTCCTGCCAATCTTAGGCCTTTCTGTTGGCCAGCACAGTTACCTATAGATTTAGGCCACCAATCGGAAAGTTGGTGTGAGGGCCCTGGTTTCCAGTTGCCACCAGGGCTCTATCTGTATGGAGCTGGTACAGTATGTTTGCTGTGTGTTTGTATGGCATTTCCTTCATTATCCAACTCAATTTTCATCAGACAAGATGGTTTTCACCATAACTTGAGTGACTTAGGTGGAGCATAGTATCTACTGACACAGGGACCTCTATGAATGACTAAGTATGTTATATAACGAATTAAATTAAATATACAGTTGTGCTCATAAGTTTACATACCCTGGCAACATTTTTCAGAGAATATGAATGATAACACTATAACTTTTCTTTCACTCATGGTTAGTGTTTGGCTGAAGCCATTTATTATCAATCAACTGTGTTTACTCTTTTAAAATCATAATGGCAACAGAAACTACCCAAATGACCCTGATCAAAAGTTTACATACCCTGGTGATTTTGGCCTGATAACATGCACACAAGTTCACACAAAGGGGTTTGAATGGCTATTAAAGGGAACCATCCTCACCTGTGATCTGTTTGCTTGTAATTAGCGTGTGTGTATAAAAGGTCAATACGTTTTTGGACTTCTGACAGACCCTTGCATCTTTCATCCAGTGCTGCACTGACGTTTTTGGATTCTGAGTCATGGGGAAAGCAAAAGAATTGTCAAAGAATCTGTGGGAAAAGGTAGTTGAACTGCATAAAACAGGAAAGGGATATAAAAAGATACCCAAGGAATTGAGAATGCCAATCAGCAGTGTTCAAACTCTAATCAAGAAGTGGAAAATGAGGGGTTCTGTTGAAACCAAACCGCGGTCAAGTAGACCAACTAAAATTTCAGCCACAACTGCCACGAAAATTGTTCGGGATGCATAGAAAAACCCACAAATAACTTCAGGTGAAATACAGGACTCTCTGAAAACATGTGGTGTGGCTGTTTCAAGATGCACAATAAGGAGGCACTTGAAGAAAGATGGGCTGCATGTTCGAGTCGCCAGAAGAAATGCAAATGCCAATGCCACAAAGTATCCCACTTACAATACGCCAAACAGCACAGAGACAAGACTCAAACCTTCTGGCACAAAGTCATTTAGAGCGATGAGACCAAAATGTAGCTTTTTGGCCACAACCATAAACGCTACATTTGGAGAGAAGTCAACAAGGCCTATAACGAAAGGTACCGAGGTGGATCGCTGATGTTTTGGGGATGTGTGAGCTACAAAGGCATAGGAAATTTGGTCAAAATTGTTGGCAAGATGAATGCAGTATGTTGTAGAAAAAAGGGGGGGACTTTGCATGAGGCAATGAATGGGTAGATTAATCGGCCTCCATCCCTATTGTTTTACGCCCCCAGCTGTTAACAACAACATATTACTATATATCCAATTTACTTGTAAGTATGAGCGTTTGGTAATAATTCATCTTACCTTATGTCCAGCATCTGTTCATTTTGCAATTCCCTTTTCTATTATAGATCTCTGCATTTGTAACTGCTCCTGATGAGTGGATAGACTCCACGAAAGACGTAGAGCCTTGCCTTATGCTACACAATATAATCAGGCGATTTTGAGATTCCACATTACAAATGTTATGAAATTTTTATGTTATTTATTATGATTATTACCAGTATTATGTTGACCATGAACCCTTACAATTGTACTACCATATACCAATGTATCTATTATCCCTAGATTGGTCGTGAATTATGTTATTACCATGCAAAATAAATTGTTAAGGTGTTCTTTATCTTATCATGTTCTTCTAATCAATGTATATACTTCTGGAATCCATCATCATGTGATTTTACAATTTTTATTCCTGTGCTTCATTTAAAGTCCCAACCCTTTCCTTCTATTGATGCTGAATACAGTACGTTATCAAAAAATACTTGAGGAAAATTTGCATTCATCAGCCAGGAAGCTGCGCATGGGACGTACTTGAACATTCCAACATGACAATGATCCAAAACACAAGGCCAAGTTGAAATGTCATTGGCTACAGCATAATAAATTGAAGGTTCTGGAGTGGCCATCTCAGTCTCCTGACCTCAATATCATTGAGCCACTCTGGGGAGATCTCAAATGTGCAGTTCATGCAAGACAGCCCAAGAATTTACAGGAACTGGAGGCTTTTTGCCGAGAGGAATGGGCAGCTTTACCATCTTAGAAGATAAAGAGCCTCATCCACAAACACCACAAAAGACTTCAAGCTGTCATTGATGTTAAAGGGGGCAATACATAGTATTAAGAACTCGGGTATGTAAACTTTTGATCAGGGTCATTTGGGTAGTTTCTGTTGCCATTATGATTTAAAAAGAATAAACACAATTGATTGATAATAAATGTCTTCAGCCAAACACTAACCATGAGTGAAAGAAACGTTTTTGTGTTATTATTCATGTTCTCTGAAAAATGGCCAAGAAATCATAAATTCTGCCTGGGTATGTAAACTTAAGAGCACAACTGTGTGTGTATATGTATATGTATATATATATATATATATATATATATATATATATATATATATATATATATATACACACACATGCACATTTAAAAAAAAAACACATTTATACCTCTGGTGATGGTCTGCAGTTTTGTTGGAGGTTTCAATACAGAAATACAGGATAAGCTTTCAGAATGAAAAAAGAGCCCCTATGACTGATGACCTGTAACTCCGCATCAATCAAATATCCTCAAAAAAGTATAACCAACCTTGGACTGCCATGTGACCTCTCCTCCCTCTTCGATCAGGGCGTTGATCATTTTGATGTTCCCATACTGAGCTGCCACATGCATGGCCGTCTCCCCATTCTGAGAATAGAAAACATGGTTGACATTTCTGAACAGTTTTCCTCTGTCCTGCTCCAGAGTTTAGTCAGTCCTTACTACACTGCTGCAAGTACACTCAAGTCTTAGACCAGTATCCTCTATTCAGGTTCTGGATGCCATTGCACATTCCTCCTGGCCCTCAAAGGAGCATAGAAAATGAATGACACTACACTCTTATATATCTGCATGGCTGTGCCCCCTTTTAGAAAAAAGCATACAGCATTGTCTGACCACACACACCATGTCACAAAGTTTCACTACAGCATTACCGGGAGTTCTCCTGTAACACCTTTTTGCAAAGTCATTGCATTGAGTGATGAGGACAGTGAATAATAGTCAGTGGGAAGATTGTCCCTTACATTGGTGGTCAGTGGGAAGATTGTCCCTTACATTGGTGGTCAGTAGGAAGAATGCCCCTTACATTGGTGGACAATGAGTATAATGCTTCTTACATTGGTGGTCAATGGGTAGGGTGTTTCTTTTCTTTGTAGTCAGTGGGAAGAATGTTCCTTACAATGGTGGTCAGTGGAAAGAATGTTCCCTTCATTGGCAGTCAGTGGGAAGAATGCTCCTTACATTGGTAGTCTGTAGGAGGAATGCCCCTTACACTGGTGATCAGAAGAAAGAATGCCCTTTACGTTGGTGATCAGTAAGAAGAATGCTCCCTACATTGATGGTTGGTGGGAAGAATGTTCCTTACATTAGGGGACAATGGGAAGAATGCTTCTTACATTGGTGGTCAATGGGTAGGGTGTTTCTTACCTTTGTAGTCAGTAGGAAGAATGTTCCTTACATTGGTGATCAGTGGTAAGAATGCTCCTTACATTGGTGGTCAGTGGGAAGAATGTTTCTTACATTGGTGATCAGTGGGAAGAATGCTCCTTACATTGGTGGTCAGTGGGAAGAATGCTCCTTACATTGGTGGTCAGTGGGAAGAATGTTTCTTACATTGGTGATCAGTGGGAAGAATGTTCCTTACATTGGTGATCAGTGGGAAGAATGTTTCTTACATTGGTGATCAGTGGGAAGAATGCTCCTTACATCGGTGGTCATTGGGAAGAATGCCCCTTACATTGGAGGTCAGTGGGAAGAATGCTACTTACATTTGTAGTTAGTGGGAAGAATGCTCCTTACATTGGTGATTAGAAGAAAGAATACCCTTACATTGGTGGTTTGTGAGAAGAACGCTCCCTACATTGGTGGTCAGTGGAAAAAATGCTCCTTACATTGACGATAAGTGGGAAGAATGCTCTCTATGCAGTGTACACACGGTCGGACTTTTCGACCGGGCTGGTCCGACAGACCGAGTCCGGCAGACAATCCGATCGTGTGTGGGCTTCAGCGGACCTTCAGCGGACTTTTCCAGTCGAAAATCTGACGGACTTTAGATTTGGAACATGCTTCAAATCTTTACGTCGGAACTCGGCTGGACCCAGAAATCCGCTCGCCTGTATGCTAGTCCGACGGACAAAAACCGACACTAGGGCAGCTATTGGCTATTGGCTATCAACTTCCTTATTTTAGTCCGGTGTACGTCATCACGTACAAATCCGTTGGACTTTGGTGTGATCGTGTGCAGGCAAATCCGTTCGTTAAAAAGTCCGTCAGAAGTCCGTCAAAAGTCTGTTGAAAGTCCATCGGACCAGTCCGGTTGAAAAGTCTGCCCGTGTGTACGCGGCTTTACATGAATGATAAATGGGAAGAATGTCCCTTACATTGGTGATCAGTCTCTCCCTTCATTGGTGATCAGTGAGAAGAATGCTCCTTACATGGATGATAAGTGGGAAGAATGCTCCTTACATTGGAGGTCAGTGGGAAGAATGTTCCTTACATTGGAGGTCAGTGGGAAGAATGCTCCTCACATTTATGATCAGTGGGAAGAATGTTCCTTACATTGGGAAGAATGATCCTTACATTGGTGATCAGTGGGAAGAATGTCCTGTAGATTGCTGGTCGGTGGGAAAAAATGCCCAAATAGCTGGAAACATCATTGCGATCCATGGTTACTTACTGTATCCGAGAGGCAGAAAATGTTTTTTGCTAAACTTTCCCCAAAAGTAACTATAAAAACTATAATGCTTTTGGGTCAATTAAACATTTTTTTAAAGTTTTTAAGCTGTTTTATATATATGCCACTTTCTAGCTGGTTTCATCTGATACAAACTTCAGACTTGACTGTCCTGTAAGGAAAGGGTTTGCTTGTCTGAGACTCCTTTGTGAGTGTAAACTTGAGTTGAGCTACAATAGGCTTTTTATAACCAGCAATTTGAAACGAAAAAAAAAAAAAAAAAAGCCGAGATCTCCACCTCCTGGCTGGATAGGAGTATATAATATTCATATAGAATATTTCATATTAACGTGACAGAATATAGTAAATATTTTTTTTTTTATTTGATTTCGCTATTTTTGTGAATGTTATTTATCTCCTAACAATTAAAAAAAAATATATGTATAAACCACAATATTTTAAATGTCAGGAGATATGGACTTTAAAGGCATATACATCAACACTTTAAAATACATTCTTTAAAATACATTCTTCTGACACATCTCAGACATTTTTAAAGAAAACAGCACAAGGGAAACAAGAGCTACAGATTTCCAATCTTCATCCGGAACTTCAGAACCTCCATGGGATAAAGCCTAAACCTGAAGGATAGTTACACCTGGAGCGGAAGCCCCCTATGGATAACCCCATTGGACAACTGCATCGGATTCCAAGAAAGTATCGAGGATACTAGATGCCTTTTACCCCTGCAGGGGTGCAGGGAGCGGGTGAGTGGGGACCCTTGAGGGGGAGCACCTAAGTCACTGGATTTCAACTGTCATCACTACAGTCACCTCACGCAGGAATTTTTGAATGAAATATCTTCAAGATAGGACTTTCACAATATTGATTTTTATCTACAATTTTCTTTATATATTATATCTGTGTCACAATCGGTATATTTCTGAAACAATTGGTCACTTTATATATAGACATTTTACACATATATATATATTTTTTTGGGCTATATACTTATATGTTCATTTTTTTTTGTCACGCTAATTGTGTACAGTGGAGATTTAGTGGTAATATGTAATCAGTGGATGGCACTGGATGTGGACAGATAAGAGACTTTCTATTAGCCACTGCAGGAGTTGTAAGAACGAATTGTAAAATAAGGTTAACCCCTTATACAATAGTAGAAAGCTGTGTGCAGTTACACCTATTATTTATAATTATTGATAATACCACTGATGATACTTTTTGTTATACTTGTATATATATATATATATATACACCTTGCTGCTAAACCAGTTCAATTTGGATGCACTTTTTGGTACGGGATATCTATCCCATCGGGCACATATACACTTTATTACACGGATTTGCCCAAATACACCTATAGTTCACTATTAGGAGAGCACACAAGTAATTTTAAGCTATACAGCTAACACATAATTGATACGCACCCATACAGGTAGCGCCAATTGCCCCTACCCACACACATTTTTACAACTCCCATCATGCCTAGTCATGTCTGTGAATGTCAGAGTTTTACAATGCCTCATGGGAAGTGTAGTTCCGCAACAGCTGGAGGGCCGTAGTTTGGACACCCCTGCACTACACCACCATGAATGTTACATGTTTCGCAACCTAGTCACTTCTTCAGGAGCCTATAGTGTGTTAGTATTAAAAATACAATTTTTTATTTGCTTTTGCTCTCGGGGTCAAAGGGGAGGCCAATGACAAATTGTGGCATTAATCCCTGTGCGGGTGCGGGGAGCATTCATAATATATTGCTCTAGAACACCTGGGTCCCTTTAACTCAAGAATGGGGGTTATTAGGTCTCAAATAAGGTAGCCAGTAGCCTGCTTAATAATCCATATCCACAAAAAGTCCATTACTTGTAGATCACCAGGGCCACTTGCACTTATAA
Source organism: Lithobates clamitans (assembly GCA_037952925.1). Classification (NCBI taxonomy): domain Eukaryota; kingdom Metazoa; phylum Chordata; class Amphibia; order Anura; family Ranidae; genus Lithobates; species Lithobates clamitans. The sequence goes on from JBBGZY010001506.1 coordinate 444,323, forward strand.
AGGGGCACCTCTTCATAATTCCATGCATAGGTGGGTAACACTTCTCGAAGTGGGTCATCCCCTTGGGAGTACCCCCTCTATTCCAGGGGATGTCAGCAACGATTGCGGCAGGAACCCCTGTCCTTTCCCCAGAGCAAGTCTGGTCTATAGGCTCCTGAAGAAGCAACTAGGTTGCAAAACATGTACAGCTATCCATGATGGTGTAGTGGAACCCTAGCACATGGACGAACCTGAACTCTTCAATCAGATATGCGCATTAGCCTCCATGTGTGCGGTATACATTTATCACACCATGCCTGGGATATGTAGTGCCCAGTAGCGTTTCATACGTTTTATCATCGACTGAATGTTTTGTATAAGGTTTTATGACATTGTTAACTTTAAAAATGAATGTATTTTAACCACTTCAGCCCCGAAAGGATTTACCCCCTTCCTGACCAGAGCACTGCGCCGCTTTAACTGATAATTGCGCGGTCGTGTGAACCAAAACAAAATTGACGTCCTTTTTTTTCCCACAGATAGAGCTTTCTTTTGGTGGTATTTGATCACCTCTGCGGTTTTTATTTTTTGCGCTATAAACAAAAAAAGAGCGACAATTTTGAAAAAAAAGCAATTTTTTAAAACTTTTTGCTATAATAAATATCCCCAAAAAAATATATAAAAAAAACAAATTTCTTTCTCAGTTTAGGCCGATATGTATTCTTCTACATATTTTTGGTTAAAAAAATTGCAATAAGCTTATATTGATTGGTTTACACAAAAGTTATAGCATCTACAAAACAGGGGATAGATTTATGACATTTTTATTGGTAATGGCGGCGATCTGCGATTTTTATCATGACTGCGACATTATGGCGGACACATCGGACACTTTTGACACCATTTTGGGACCATTGTCATTTATACAGCGATCAGTGCTATAAAAGTGCACTGATTGCTGTGTAAATGACACTGGCAGGGAAGGGGTTAAACACTAGGGGGCGATAAAGGGGTTAAGTGTGTCCTAGGGAGGTGTTCTAACGTGGGGGGGAATAGGCTACCACTGACATGACAACGATCACCGCTCCCGATCACAGGGGGCCGTAGATCTCTGTCATGTCACTAGGCAGAACAGGGAAATGCCTTGCTTACAAAGGCATCTCCTCGTTCTTCCGCTCCGTGACACAATCGCGGGCCCCGGCACCTTGTCATGCACTGGTCAGCTAGTGGTTAAAGTGCTGATTGATGTCTATGTGCCTTTAAAGTCCATATCTCTGACATTTAAAATATTGTGCTTCAAATTTGGCGACATGGTACTGGCTAATATTGAGAGTGCCCATGGTACCACCCAGTGGGTACCACATATATATATTATGATTATAATATATATTTATGATATATTTACATCCTTTGTGGATGTCGGCTTGTAGTTCTCAATGAACTACCATGATGCTGTGGAGCGCCGTGGTAGTTCATAGATTTTTCTTGTAAGTGTACAATATCTGCTTGCCTATATGGGATGTACGGGCACACAGATACACTGGGTTTTTAAATTTCTATTACATAAACGAAAAAAAAAGACTGCAAAATTTTTGAAAAAAAAAAATATATTTTCTACTGTTATAAAACATATCCAAGAAAATAAAATTTCGTCATAAATGCAGGCCAAAATGTATATAATCAATTAGTGTATATTGATTGGTTTGTGTAAAAGTTATAGCATCTACAAACTATGGGATAAAACTCTGAACAGTAAGTGAAATCAGGAAGCAGAAGCAGCCAGATCTGTGTTTACTAACACACACAGGTCTGTAAGTTGTGGTTGGCCATCAGCAGGTTCACAGCCAAAGTAATTGGCTGCAAACTTGCTGACAAACTCATGCTGTGTCCAACCACAGCATAAGAGGCAGGGTGCAGGCGCTGCCTGTAAACCAGGAAGTTCTCGGGGGGGAACAACAAAGCCACCAGCCAGCAGGACATAGTAAACTGCTGGTCAGCAAGTGGTTAAAGCCCAGCTTTTTAGTTAAATCAGCTAAGCACATTCTAGGTGTTTCAAAACGAAAATTGTGCCGTTACAATTTGTTTTGTGTAAAACGCAGCCACAGCCTGTGTAGAAAAGCCTGTCCCCTTCCTGCATTCTGTAGAGAAGAACTCTTGCTCTCAATAGAGCTGCCTCTCAGCAGGAGGAGTGCCGTGCCTCTGCAGAGAGACCACTGCTTCCCATAGAGAGCAAGGGTCCTACTTTGCAACATGCTGGCAAAGGACAGCTATGTGAGTCTGAATAGTGTGCACATGCTGATAGCCAATCAAGTTACAATAGTCTGTAATTATTTTTTTTTTCTTCCCAGCCATCTCCATTGTCTTTCTTTGAAAGCCCCAGATAAAAGGGATCTGCACTCACGGCTCGTTCCATGTTAACGTCGGCTCCGCTTTTCAGCAGAATTTCAGCCACTTTTTCGCCATCTTTGATTCGGGCCGCGATATGTAGAGGTGTCTCCTGGTCCTAGGACATAATCAAAAGGTAAGACAAGGATTTTGGTTTTGCTCAAACGTACAAAAAAATATCATGTTAGGCCAATTTAATAAGTATTTGTTTTTAATGTGAACTCAAGAGGTCCGTGTGTAGACATTTAAAGGGAACCTGTTATGGGAGAAATGGATGGATTGCCAGTGCTAAAGTCCTTCTGGAAATCATATCATGCTGATTCTTTGGCTTCAGTAGGCACAGAGACGGCAGGACAAGACATGGCCATCTGCGTAAAGGCCTAGAACTTTACAATCACTTTAAAGATAAGGTGGGGAAAAATAAAAAAGATTAAAAAAAAAAAACAAAACAAACAAAAAAAAAAAACAAGGCATGTAATGTACAGCCTTGGCCAAAAGTTTTGAGAATGACACAAATAATAATTTTAACAATTTCTTCTGCCTTAGCCTGGGTTCACACTCTTGCGATGCGTGAACCAGCACAATTCCAGTGCCGGTTCCCACATCGCATCTCTCCCCGTAGGCAGTTCACACTGCCCTCTACAAACCGCTGCGGGTGTCAATACAAAGTTAATGACACCCCCAGATCGGTTTACAGATCACAGTACAAACTGTTGATTCGGATAGGAATTGGATTGCATTGCGATCCGATTCCAGTGTGGGAAAAAAAAAGTCTCTGCACCTTTTTTGTGTGTATGTAAGCCACTAATTCACTGTGCTGTCCTGCTTGGAATGTTTAGGGGTTCATAAATGCCCACCACTTTTTAGTCCTGCTGCTGCAACTAGAGCGTCTAAAAAATGAATTGATGGATAAATGTCACAAGTGTTCACCCAGCGCTCACAAATTCTGAACGTATCTTGCCTAATACATTGATTTCCCATGATTGTCAGCTCCATTTAGTGGCCATAATGCTGTATTTTTCTTGATTGAGGCATTTCAGGAAAATACTACATTATGGCCACTAAACGGAGCTGAAGGCCATAGGAAATCAACTCATTAAGCAAAAAATGGTCAAAGTTTGAGAGGGCTGGACGAATGCTTGTGACATTTGTTCAGCAAATTTTTTATAAATAGAACCCTGTGTGCTCAACCTATTTAGTATGGCTGTGCAAAGAACAAAGATGTCACATTCATTTATTTCAGCCTATCAAATTTGTAGTGGTGAGGTCAATGAAATTTTAAGCAAGTGACATTAATTACACAGAAAATACTTCTGGGGCATGAAATAAACAAATACCAGTATTTCAGGCATTACCTTCCCCCCTTTTGGCTGTACTTGTGCACCAAATCCAAGCAGGGTTTGCACTACGTGTGGCTTGCAGGCCTCCGTGGCGATGTGCAGAGCGGTGTAGTCCTCTTTAGTCCGAGCATCCACGTGAGCGCCCTTCTGAAGCAATGCTTTAACCACAGCGGTGTGACCTCTCCTGGCAGCGGCATGGAGACACACTGCACCTGACTGTACACAGTATGACAGATTATTACTTTATTTATTTATTACAAGTACTTATATAGTGCCATCAATTTTTGCAGCAACTTACATATATATCTTGGAAGTATTGAATTGCTTATATGGCACTAACAAATTCCATAGCGCTTTATAGAGGGCACTGAATTAGCTGAATCATTCTCTGCCCCAGAGGAGCTTACACTTCAATGTACCCAAAACAGTCATGTAGGCCAACTATTAAGTGCCAACCGCACTCCTATTCAAAAGCCTAGGCTGAGCATCATACTAACAATATCATATATTATGACTGCACAGGGCACACTAAGGGCACTAGAGGACGAATTGAAAAAGAGATGTTGCCCACTCTGGGTCCACTAGAAGCCACCAGCCAGGAAAAACATGCCACAGTTTGGATGTTGGCATACAGAGTTGGTATAGGCGAACCATAAACACAAAGTTCAATATTTCACCAACTAAATGCAGAAACTGTAGGGACAGCAGCAATTAGGTTGGACTGAACTGGCAGGAAAGGGGCAATCTGGATTAGTTTATTATATACGAGAATGTGTTACTGACAGTCAGCCCAAGGATGCTTGGGTAGTAGAAGAAAGGTGTGGGCCAGTGGATCTGTTAAAGCAGTAGATTCTCTCAGCCAGGTCATACGTTGTGTAGAGGGTGATGATTGTCCTTTGGTAGCTCTCCCAGGCATGGTGCTGCAAGGCTAAGTCCATTCTTGAGTGGGGACTGGTTGTGCAAGGAAGAAATTGCCAAAAAAATTGCCAAAAGTCCAGATTTAATTTTCTTTAGACTCTTGTATCATAAAATGCCAATACGATGCAGGGTTCAAAGGGTCCCCTTCATCAGGGCTTGTTACAGACAAACAAAGTGTGTAGTTGACTGATACAATTGGAGGCATCCTGAAGGGCAATTAGTATGGACTTGACATTTTTCAGAACAGAAAGACTAACCGAAGGTATCCTAAAGTGTTTTTCACTAGGACCTGACAGAAAGTAACCAGTGGTTGCCCAGGAACAAACCTTTATCTCATTAATCTTTAGTTTTGGGATGGTGGAAGTGCAATGGAGCCTACGACCATACCTAGTACCAGGATTTGGAAGGTGGAAGTCCATCGGCACAAGGAATATGACCAGAGTTGGAATTGAGGCTGGGAATGCAGAGGGATGGCCTGAGATGTGAGTGCATAGTCACCCAATTTTCCAGCAGTGCGATTGTGCCTGGAAGGAATTTTATGATACTGAAGACTATTGTGGAACATTACTATTAATTGGCTAAGAACTTGGCTTTTCTTTTGGAGCATTAGTTATCTAAATTGGGAGAGGCTATCTACTATGTCTAGCCACACACATATAGAGTTCTGTCCTCCGGCCTGTGGACTGGACAAGAAAAATATAATAGGTTCCTTCATTCAGGCTAAACAGCATTAATGAAGGAGTCTCCCCTGAAAGCTTTTGTATGACAGCCATCACTCTTTCTTTCAGGCTCCATTTCGACAAATTTCTGTTGCAAAATTAACTTTCGTCAAGCCGGGTAGTGCCGGCAGGGCCACCCACAACTTAAACGTCAGCTGATTCAGCAGGTATTATTTGAGCTGTCTATGGCAGCCTTAACTTGTTTTACTAGCTGAGATTTGTTGCACGCTGAGAGAGTTGGAAGTATTATCCTGCTGCCAGCTTGTGGTATAAGACTGATTATTAAATTTGTGCAAGTCTTTGTAGCTGTATGACCTTTGATTTAACATAATTGGAATACACAGGAGTAGAGAAGGGGCGCGGACATTCTACATTGGATCCGGGAAATTGTATGATCCCTCCAGATGGAGATTAATCTGACTTGGTACTTAGCAGATCTATGGAGCGATTATACCCATTGCCCCTCAGGATCCATCTAATTTTATTAGTCTACTACATGCTTTGTTCAACAGTACCAAGCCCTGATGAAGTGAGACTCTGAACCCTGTAACACGTTGGCTTTTTGTGATACATACATACATACATTTGGACGTCATACGTTCCACTCTGGCCATTTTCTCCTTGCACGCTCATGACGTTTGAGTGCCTGTATGCTTCTCTGGGCCATATAGTAGGCTATGTTGGCTGTGTAGATGATCCGTGCTTTATTATAAGGTATCATTCCAAACAGCTTAGTTTCCATATAAAGACAGAAAATTAATCTTTATTGTAAGAGTCCACTAATAGATAAGTGTTTGTTAACTGCTGGACAGGAACCAGCAAAAGAGGCCAGTTAGAGAGTTTAATGTAGCAATTTATCTTTGCTTGTGTTCCAAGGTCTGTGCCTGGCAATTACAAATAGGTCCCACTATCCCAAGACATGGGCCTTCCAAAGTTTCCTATTTTTTACCTTATATCATTATTAGTGGTTGTGCAATCACATACAGAGGTATTTCCCAAAGGAAAGGACAAAGTAACAGTAGAAACTAGCTTTACCCCTCAACAGCCATCCAACTTCTTTCCATCAAGTTGTTTCTACTGTGCTCCTCCGGTTCAAGCAGCAGTTATAACTCTGTCGTCCAGGGAAATCCTGTCTATTTCACTTCTGAAGGAGGAAGGAATACCTAAAACTCAGAAGTGGGTTGAGACTCATTGTTGGAGTCTTACTTTGGGATGGCGGGCAAAAAAATTAGTTTGGTGGCTATTGTTTTTTTTTTAATTAATCAACTCATACTAAAATCGTCAAGGGTAAGCCAAGGCTTTTCCATGGTTGTGAGAGTTCCCCCATCTGCACGGTTGAAAATGATCAAATGTCAGAAATCTACACCAGACAATATTAGACGCACTTAAAGTTTGATGCTAACAGTTCTATCAAGAGCTTTGTGTCTCACCTTTGTTTCAAGGCATTACAATATCAGTGTTTCTAATATTGTTTAGTCCAGATTTCAGACTTTTGATCCTTTGCAGCCCTGAAGAAGGACTCTAACAACCCCTAAAATATATTGGCTTTTGCTAGGTGATTTTAAAAAAAGTGTCATTCGGGACTTTTGAACTTGGATGATCTAGTAGCAGTTGGTCACATTCAAATGAACTTGTTCTGTAATGTTGAAGAAGTTATTTGGAGAAGCTACAAAATGTCTTCAACATTATAGGACAAGTCCAGTTGAATGGGACCAACTACTACTAGATATGCTATGATTTGAATAGATAAGAGACTTCAGAGATATACATGGAGTGGTGCTTCTATTCCTTAGCCTATATTTACATTTTCCTAAAGACCACCTACGTTTGAAAGTCCTATTACAAATAGAGCTGCCGGTTGACTCCAATACACTTTTTTATAAAGAGAAGTTTGACCAAAGCTTTTTTGTCCATACTTCTCTTGTAGAGTGCATTTACTTTTGCTCTATTTTGACCCAGAGTCAGCTGATATGGCAGAGGCTCTGGAATCCTGACAATATTGTCAGGATCAACTCAGCTGCCTGATTAACAGCTGGCTCTCAGTGCATGGCTGAGTATCGAAGCCAGCTGCGTCCACCACCTCTTCAGGTGTTCCAGTGAGTTTTTTTATTAACCCAATTAGAGCCACAATAGTAGTCTGTGTTTTCCTTACTTAGGTGCTTATTTAGGCCAGGGAAATGAAAATATTCTTTAGACTTACGTCTAGTAGTTAGATGGTTTGGTTGATTTTTTTTTTATATATATAAAATTATTCCGTTACGGACAGTTTTCTGTAGCATCAAATTTACTGAAAATATATGATGCCCTTTGGTGATTTCAGAGGCTGCACTTGAGGCCCCCCTATATATACCACCTTCACTACCAAAAAAAAAAAAGGCTAAAAATGGGCTTTAGCACACAGATATGATTTATTTCTCTTAGGCTGATCACAGGCTTAGAAACAAATGTGGTTTATGTTTAATCACTTCCCGACCAGCGCACGCCAATGTACGTCGGCAGAATGGCGCGGCTGGGCAAATGGGCGTACCTGTAAGTCCCATTTGAATTCCCCGCCGCGCCATTGCATGTGCGCCGCGCGCTGGCCAGGAGCTCCGTGAGTCGGGTCGCAGGTCCCGCAGACTCGATCGCCACGGGGATACCCGCGATCGCCTCACGGAGAGGACGAACGGGGAGATGCTGATGTAAACAAGCATCTCCCCGTTCTGCCTAGTGACAGTGTCACTGATCTCTGCTCTATGTCATCAGGGGCAGAGATCAGTGATGTGTCACAGCTAGCCCACCCCCCTACAGTTAGAAATCACTCTCTAGTACTGACTTAATCCCTCCCCGCCCCATAGTGGTTAACCCCTTCACTGCCAGTGTCATTTACACAGGAATCAGTGCATTTTTATAGCACTGATTGCTGTATAAATGACAATGGTCCCAAAAATGTGTCAAAAATGTCCGATGTGTCCGCCATAATGTTGCAGTCACAATAAAAATCGCTGATCGCCGCCATTACTAGTAAAAAAAAAAATTATTAATAAAAATGCCATAAAACTATCCCCTATTTTGTAAACGCTATAACTTTTGCGCAAACCTAATAATAATTGCTTATTGCGATTTTTTTACCAAAAATATGTAGAATACATATTCGCCTAAACTGAGGAAAAAAAATGTTTTTTTAAATATTTTTTGAGGATATTTATTATAGTAAAAAGTAAAAAATAATGTGTTTTTTTTTGTTTATAGCGCAAAAAATAAAAACCACAGAGGTGATCAAATACCACCAAAAGAAAGCTCTATTTCTGGGGAAAAAAGGACGTCAATTTTGTTTGAGTGCAACGTCGCACGACTGCGCAATTGTCAATTAAAGCGACGCAGTGCCGAATCGCAAATAGTGCTCTGGTCAGGAAGGGGGTAAATTCTTCCGGGGCTGAAGCGGTTAATGAGCTGATCATAAAGAGGGATATGTAATGCCATTGGGACCCCCATTTGTATTCCCAATTACTTGCAGTATGTGTCCCCATTGAGTAATCTTACCTTATTTGGCATATGTAGCAGGACCCCCTTCTTCAGGAACGACAGCGCCGTCTCTGGGTGTCCACACTGAGAGGCAATGTGCATCAAGGTGTCTCCATCCTGACATCAAAAGTATTACCATTATTATTATTATATCACAGCAACCGCATTTCTCCCATAACAAGTTTACTTTAAAAGCTAAATGCTGGGCTACTAAATTAAATCATTTAATAAAAATCAATAAATCCATTCAAATATTGCTATTATAATTGCCTAAATATGTGATTATATTAGTGCATTGTAACACCCTGCTCAGCAATAGCCTTGTACACTCTTCAAGGGTTTGCTAGAATTGTATGGATATGTTAAGGTGGTAATTAGCAAGCTGGGCAATCAACATCTGCCTAGACATATTCCAGTGTGATTGGATCAATGTGACTGAGTTACCTGTGTATCTCTAAATATTGGGGTACAGGATATACCCGTTACTCATTAGAACTGAAAAAAACAGCTTGGATAAGCTGTCAAATGTCTTAAACGTTATAGAACAAGTTCAGTCGAATGTAACCAACTGCTACTAGCAATATGGAAGACAATTTTATTTTTGGGCTATTCAACATAAACTTTGTGCAATCATAAATATATAAATAAACAACTAAATAATAACAATAAAATTATTGTTAATATATATATAAAAATAAATTAAATAAATACACTTCGTAAAATCAGACTGTAATGTACCCAGCTTTATCCTCGAGGCTTTATTACAGAATGAGAGAGCAGAGGGATGACCTTATCAGTAGCTGCTAATCCATCACCCAATAAGAAGGCTGGGGAAGAAGGCTGGGCAAAGGTCCTTGACAAAGTTGTGATGTTTGGAGCAAAGTGAGGTCACTGACTTGTCTGTTGTGCTTAGCAAGGATATCTGAATCACAAGACTTACTGGGTAGAATAACAAATGAGTTGGCTGTAAAAGCAGCTCCCATAACTGTATTTCAAATGTCTATTGAGCTGTCTGCCTTGAGTTCAGCTATGATCAGGACATAAACCAGCAGAGATAGTGCTACACCAATGGTGGAAGCTTCTAAAGTAACTTTAATAAGTCATAAAATGATCATACAGGACTGCTAATGTGTTTAAAGGGCAAACCATTCTTCCTTCATTAGTCTTGGGTTGTTATCTGAACTGAACACAGGTTTGGTGCTCTTTCTGCTTTTTGACTCTCCAACTTCTCCCCTGGTGACCTGAATAAGGGTGCCTTGTGTTAAAAGAGCAGCTTCACCAGAATCATTGAGCTCTGTGGATCATGATGTTCTTTCTACAATATTAAACTATTGAGAATTGAAGTCCCAGCACCTTTTGGATCCAACTTTACTGTGAGGCTGTTATGGCTTGGCTACCCACACAGCAGCTTGCAATCAACTTTAGCCTGTTATGGGTTCCCCCCCAGCAGTTGACATGGGCTTACCCATGGTACAGAGTCTACTCTACCAGAGTACCCCACAAGGAGTGTTGGGCTCGTAACCCTAGCGGCCCCTGGCCTAGTTTGCTGTGTGAGGTCCCTCAGCATCGTGCCACCAAGGAGATGACAGGAATAGGATGGCTTTGATATGGAGACTGGTCAAGGCGGGCAGCTGGCAAGAGTGGTTGGTGCTCAATCAGAGGTCGAAGCAGGCAGCAGGCAAAAGAGGTCAGTGTACAAGAAGAGTTCAAGGCAGGCAGCAGGAAAGAGTAGTTGGTGTTCAACCAGAGATTGAAGCATGCAGCAGACAAGAGTAGTTATCGTTCAAGCACAGGTCGAGACAGGCAACAGGCAAGATAATTCAGTGTTCAAGCAGAGGTTGAGGCAGGCCACAGGCAAGAGTGTGTGATGTTCTAGCAGAGGTCGAAGCAAGTGGCATGCAAGAGTAGTCGGTGTTCAAGCAGAAGTTGAGGGGGGCAGCAGACAAGAACAGTCTGTGTTCAAGTAGAACAAACAGTGTGGTGGAGATTTGGGCCCTGAAGGTGATGGACTTTATTATTATTGTGACTTACAGTGATCTTTCATTGACGCTATAGTTTCAGAACATGTTTAGAATCAACAGAGACATCTTACCCTGCTGTGGAAGGTTATCTGGAGTAGCTATCTGACCATTTGGTAGCACAATAATGTCACTTCAAAGGAGGTGGGAGGTAGGAAGGGAACAGGAATAACCTGGTCAGAAAATGGTAGCTGGTGTCCAAGCTTAAGTGAGCCCCTCACCCCAATCTGGCTTATGTGAGAGAATAGGACTCCTTAACCCCCTACCCTTGAGGGAATGTGGCAATGTCTTAGCATATGGAAGGGGGGTGAGGAGGGGTGGGGTTTTACAAGTGTGTATATATTGGAACTCAGATCATTGGCTCAGTCTATTTGGTTCGCAATCTAAGAAGCATGAGGACACGTAAGGTTTCTCTGTAAATGTACCTCTTACACTTTTCTAGTGTGTGACTTCATCTTTTCTGTAACTTTTCCTATCCTACAATTTGTCCTAAATTTTGAGAGCATCAAAAGTTGGAGCACATATACAGTATAATAATAAATAGTTTAAGGGCAGGTATGCCTGGAGGGAGCCCACTCCTTAAAGGTATAGGAACGCACGGGACACCCAGCAATAGCACAATGGCAGCGAAGGTATCCAGTGCATCCCCTCACCAATTAACCAACAGTACAAACAAATGGCAACCACCTCAACCTATAACTGGCCTTTTCAGCTGGGAGCAGAGGTCGAGGCAGTCCGCAAGCAAGAGTAGTCAGTGTTGGAGCAGAGGTCAAGGCAGTCCGCATGCAAGAGTTGCCAGGGTCCAGGCAAGGCTCAAGACAGGTGAGAGCAAAACAGGAACACACAGACTCGGGGCAATGAAGGTAAAAGATATTGGCAAAATCAGGAGGTCCAGGTCAATATGGAGAAGAACAGGAATCTGCAGTCTCTGGAACAAGGTAGCTGCTGAGAAGTTACAGCAAGGGGCCACCATGAGGGAAGGAGATCAGATACTCTCCTTCTCTTATGTGCATGCCCAGGATCAGGAAGACGTGCTAAGGCGTGCACACCCACACTTTCACACGCAGCTGGCCATGGTCTGCACATGGACAGGGCGGACCTGGTGCCTGGATGTACACATTGTGGACACTAGAGGTACTATAACACCAGCCATATTAAATCTCATGTATAATCCAATAAACAAGAAGTGGCGCCAAACAAACACAAATAAAGTGAAATTTGAGTAAAATGCCCCTTTAACAAGTGAATATATCACCTAACAATCAATTAGAACATGTAAAAGGTTGGCGCTAACTCTCATATGTTTATAACTGTGAATATAGTGCATAACATATGACCACACATATAAAATGAATGATACAATAAACAGTCCTCATATAATGGAACAAACACACCAAAACACTATATAGTGACAGGTACTCTTAATTAGCCAAGCCGTGCTCTGCCTTCACTTGTGTGAGAAGATTGCAGACTCAACAGATATATCAATGGAATACTTCATAAGCTCAAGTCCTTTTGGAGGGTAATCTTTACATTCACAAGTCTATATGACTCGGTGTAAACGAAAATAATCACATAGCGCAATATGTTTTAGATGTGGATCAAACACCAGTAAGGGAATAGAAGTGCTCACTCACATATTAAGGTGCTCATTTGCTAGCATCAGCATGTACAGCGATCTTAAGCCAGAATAGAGACAAAGTCTCTCCATGTCTCAGCGTGCTTTTCACCCCAGCAAGATCCGGAACCAGCCGTACCAGAAATGACATCAGCAAAGAAGAGCGTGCAGCCTCAATGCATTTTGTGATCAAGCTTCCTGATGATGCGTTAATCACGAAATGCATTGAATCTGCGCGCTCTCCTTTGCTGACGTCATTTCCGGTATGGCTGGTTCCGGATCTTGCTGGGGTGAAAAGCACGCTGAGACGTGGAGAGACTTTGTCTCTATTCTGGCTTAAGATCGCTGTACATGCTAGCAAACGAGCACCTTAATATGTGAGTGAGCACTTCTATTCCCTTTCTGGTGTTTGATCCAAAAACCTAAAACATCCAAATCTAAAACATATTGCGCTTTGTGATTATTTTTGTTTACACCGAGTCATATAGACTTGTGAATGTAAAGATTACCCTCCAAAAGGACTTGAGCTTATGAAGTATTCCATTGTTTCATCTGGTGAGTCTGCAATCTTCTCACACAAGTGAAGGCGGAGCTTCCTGGGCCACCCATCGTAGCTGTACGTTGGCACTTTAAGCCAATGTAGCAGGCGCGTGTGCCCGCAGCGTGTACCCGGAGCCGATGCGAGTGCCCAGCGGGCGCGATGACCACCGGGCACCCACGATCGCACGTGACAGAGCGAGAACCGGGATCTGTGTGTGTAGACACACAAATCCCGGTTCTGTCAGGGGAGAGGAAACTGATCGTGTGTTCCTACGAAGTAGGAACAACGATCACTCTCCTCCTCTAGTCATCCACATTCCCCTGACAGTTAGAACACACATAGGGAACACAGTTAACCCCTTGGTCGCCCCCTAGTGTTAAACCCTTCCCTGCCAGTGACATTTAAACAGTAATCAGTGGCTATTTTTAGCTCTGATCACTGTATAAAAGTCAATGGTCCCAAAAAAAGTGTCAATCTGTCCATCGCAATGTTGCAGTCCCGATAAAAATCACTGATCACCGCCATTACTAGTAAAAAAAAAAAATAATAATAATAAAAATGCCATAAATCTATACCATATTTTGTAGACGCTATAACTTTTGCACAAACCAATCAATATACGCTTATTGCAATTTTTTTTACCAAAAATATGTAGCAGAATACATATCCGCCTAAACTGAGGAAGAAATTTTTTTTTTTATATTTTTTTTGTTAAATTTATTATAGCAAAAAGTACAAAATATTGGGGGTTATTTACGAAAGGCAAATCCACTTTGCACTGCAAGTGCACTTGGAAGTGCAGTCGAGACATGCAAGGAAAATAAAAAAACAGCATTTTAGCTTGCACATGATTGGATTATAAAATCAGCAGAGCTTCCCCTCATTTCAAATCTTTCCCCTCAGATCTACAGTGACTGCACTTCCAAGTGCACTTGTAGTGCAAAGTGTATTTGCCTTTCGTAAATAACCCCCATTGTATTTTTCTTCTAAATTATCTGTATTTTTTGTTTATAGCGCAAAAAATAAAAACCGCAGAGGCGATCAAATACCACCAAAAAAAAGCTCTATTTGTGGGGAAAAAAGGGACATACATTTTTTTTGGGTACAGCGTCACACGACCACACAATTATCAGTTAAAGTAATGCAGTGCCGTATCGCAAAAAATGGCCTGGTCATTAAGGGGGCAAATCCTTACGGGGCTGAAGTGGTTAAAAGTACCTGTCACTATATGGTGTTTTGGTGTGTTTGTTCCATTATATGAGGACTGTTTGTTGTATCATTAATTTTATATGTGTGGTCATATGTTATGCGCTATATTCACAGTTATAAACATATGAGAGTTAGCGCCAACCTTTTATATGTTCTATATTAAATCTCATATAAACTCAAAAATGTTGACTGAATCCTTCCACCGGCAGTTTGTGCCATAAGTGAAATGATCTAAAGCAGTGGTCTCCAAACTGCGGCCCAGGGGCCAGGTGTGGCCCTTTGCTTGCTTCTATCCGGCCCTCAGGACACTATTCCTCCAACTGACAATAATGATGAGGCACTATTCCTCCCACTGACACCATTGATGGGGCACAATTCATCCTACTAAGACCAATGTTGGGGCACTATTCCTCCCACTGACACCATCGATGGGGCACTGCTCCTCCTACGAAGACCAATGATGGGGCACTATTGATCTTTTATTGAAAAGAATCAAGCAACCAATTTTATACAAAAGTAAAAAACAAAACCATAGTACAAAACTTCAACAGAAATCCAAGGAATACACATCCATGTTCAGAATATATACAATATATACATAATCCACTACCAAAATTATTTACATAAAGCAGCAGAGAGGGCCTAAGAGGCACAACCCATCACCTATGTACGCAGCCATTTATCAAAAATTAATCCAAAAAATAATCTAGGGTGAAAAGAGACAGACAGCCACACCCGGGAAAGAGACTCCTGGCAGTCAGGGAGGCTTGAAACCCCTCCACGCCTTCAACCAAGCCCCCCGACTCCGCTTGTCTCTCTCAAGCACCCGAATCTTCTCCACCTCATGCAAAATGTCATACACCACCACCTGAACAGGAAGGATTTTACGCCGAATGCAGACCTGACACCGTGCGTTCCAAGTGAAATAACGGACTACTAGGCTAACTAGAAAAAGTGTATCTAAACAAAAAACCCCACCAGTATTGAATGCTCCATACACCCACTCAGCATAACCCAGCCTGGAGAGGAAAGGAACACCGAGGGCCCGCCCCACCTGTTTGTACACCTCTATGTTAAAAGGGCAATGAAGCAGAAAATGGTCCATAGTCTCCTCCTCACCTGCACACTCCTCCCGAGGACAGCTACGATCCACCCCACTGCGGAATTTCAAATTGCCTTGAACATAGAGCCTCCCATGGAAGCACAACCAGGCCAGATCCCTGAATTTAGGAGGTACTCTGTCCAAATTAATAAGTCTTAACCCTGCCCTCAAAACTGGGCCTGGGCAATCCCTTAAGGCCAGTGGGTCATGAAAGACTTCGCTCAAGACTCGACTCATAAGGACTTTCCTCGGAACCGATCTGAGATCTTCAGCCGACAATCGCCACTGCCGTAGTAACTTCAGGCACGGAGCAACATAGGCTGGTAGCTGACCACGATGACCCCTGAGATTCTTCACTTGGCCACCTTCTTCCCAAAGCCGTAGAAAAGGCCTAAACCAAGATCTAAATATGTCTGCCCATCCAGGAGGTTCCACTGCAAGCATATTACCAATATTAAACTTGAGAAAAAGCAGTGAAAAGAAAAGAACTGGGTTGACCATAACTAAGCCACCCTCCCTCCTGGATAGATGGGTGACATTCCTCTTGATGGGGTTCAGTCTGTTCCCCCACAACATCTGGAAGAACACACTACTGACCCTAGCATAGAGAGACACTGGCAAGATGCAGACAAAGCTGACATACAAGAAGATCGGAATCAGATAAGTCTTAATCAGATCAACCCTTTCCCTCATAGATAACTTCCATCTCTTCCAGCTGACCACCTTAGTATTGGCAATTTCCAGTCTGCCTTCCCAGTTTTTGAGGCCATAATCGCCGGGTCCAAATTCAATGCCTAGAATCTTAATTCTTTCCTGGGGCACTGGAAAGGTGTCCGGGAGATCAAACCCCTCACCTTCCTTTCCCATCCAGAAAACTTCACTCTTTTCCTGATTGATCTTGGAGCCTGATGCTTCAGAATACCGTGATGTCAGAGAGACCACCTCCTCTGCTTCATCCGCCCCAGTGACAATCACGGACACATCGTCCGCATAGGCAACAACCCTCAAAGGCGGCTCACCCGGGAGCCCCACTGGCACCCCTCACAACATGCTGCTCTCTAGCCTCCTGATGAAGGGGTCGATTGCAAACACATAGAGCAGGGGACTCAGGGGACAACCCTGGCGCACCCCGGAGCCAACCTCAAAGGACTGCCCAACCCAACCATTAACAAGAGGAAAGCTTTCTGCCCCCTTATACAAGACTTTTAACCAATCGACAAAACCACCTGGCAGACCGTACTTACTAAGGAGCAACCACAGGTACTCATGGTTAACACGATCAAAAGCTTTTGCCTGATCCAATGCCAGCAAATACTTTCCCCAGCCTGCACCCCTGCACCGCTCCAAGGCCTCCCGGACAGCTAAAACTGCTGTGAAGGTGCACCTACCCTGGACCGAACAGTGCTGATGGCGAGAAAGCAAAGACTCTGCTACTGACGATAGGCGCCAGAAAAATATCTTTGCCAGTATCTTTCTATCGACATTAAGAAGGCTGATGGGGCGCCAATTCTCAATCATCGAAGGATCTTTACCCTTTGAAAGAAGAATCACAGCTGAGTGCCTCATGGAAGGGGGAAGTACCCCCTCAGCAAGGCAACTGTTAAAAACCTCTACCAAATGTGGGGCCAGAATAGGCTTAAAAGCTTTGTAAAACTCAGCCGTCAAGCCATCCGGTCCAGGTGACTTTTTGATGGCAAACTGTTCAATTGCCCTCATCACTTCTTCAACTGTGATCTCCTCTGTCAAATTCATCAATGGGACATCTTCATCATTTAGACCTGGAGTAGAGTCCAAAAAGCTTTCCATCTTGTCACGGTCAAGCTCTTTCCTCCCAAGAAGGTCAGCATAAAAGGACCTCATGACCTCCAGAATCCCTGACCTGGACTTTGTCAAGGAACCTGTACTGTCTTTAAGGCCAACGACCGTTTTAACTGCTACACCTTGTTTGCAGTTCTGGTAAGGGTCAGGCGAGTGGTACTTCCCATAGTCCCTCTTCAGAACCAAAGAGGCATGTCGGTCATATTGACACTTCCTGAGAAGGAGTTTCACTTCGGAGATTTCCCAAGGATCTCCTCCTCTCGAGACAAGAATATCCAGCTTCCTCCGTAAACGTTGGTAGGTCATGTATTTATTAAACTGTTTTCTATTGGCTAGGCCCCTAAAGAATCCAGCGATCCTCTTTTTGGTCAGCTCCCACCACTCAGCCTTGCTGCTACAAAAGTCCAGGATGGTCACCTGTGCCTGAAAGAATTCCTCAAAGGATTGTCTAACATGTTCTTTCTTGAGTAGAGTCGAATTCAATCTCCAGATGCCCTTATCCCTCTGAGGGGCGTCTGAAGCATTCAGGACCACAGATAGCATACAGTGATCAGAGAACTCTACTGCCTGCACCACTGGGGGTGAGAAAGCAGAGGTCTCCTTAAAAAAAAACCTATCTATTCTACTCTGACTATTACCTCGATGAAAGGTGAACCCGGTGTCATCCGGGAGGTGCTTAATGTGCACATCCACAAGACCAGCATCCCTAACCATACTATTTAAAAAAAAAAGCTATCATATCCCAGCCTGTCCTTGAAGTCCTTCCTGTCCTTGGGCCTAGTTACTGTATTAAAGTCACCTCCAAAGACCACTTGCCGGGATGTAAAAAGAAATGGCTTGATCCTTGTAAAAAGGCATTTCCTGTCCCACTTTGTGTGCGGCCTATAGACATTAATTAGGCGCAGGTCCTGCCCTCCCACAAGGACGTCTAAGACCATACATCTCCCAATCTCCACCTCAATAACCCGCCGGACAGTTACCATGCCGGTTTTAAACAACACCGCCACACCGCCGTAAGGCTCGGCCGCAAGAGACCAGTAAGATGGACCATACCTCCACTCTCTCTTGGCCATATGAATATCTGCCAAGGAGGTGAGCCTAGTCTCTTGCAAAAATAAAATTTCAGCATCTAATTGGCTGAACAAAAAGAAGGCCATAGAACGAGCTCTTACTGACTTAATGCTGGCGACATTTATTGTCACCACTTTTAACGGAGGGGGAACCGCCATTTGGGTTATTGGGTGGATTGCTTCTTAGCTCCCCTCTGCTGCTCATCACCAGAAGCCTCTCTCTTTCTTGAGGCCACCTCAAACTCCATTTCGGAATCAGAACTTTGCTCCGAAGAAGCTCCAGATGAAGAGATATCCCAATTAGAGGACCTATAACGGTTGGAGACAGGCACTGGAGCCTGTTCCGTCCTCACCACCTGCTTCTTCCGCTTCCCAACCTTCCTTCTCTCCTCCAGGTACTGCAGGTCAGCTTCAGAGATGCCCTCATCTCCTGTTTTTTTCTTTGGAGTCTTTACAGAAGATTCCTTTAGAGAGGAAGAAGCGACCTTTTTAGTACCCACTACCTCCCCTTGAATCAGACTTAGGAGGGGTAGACTCCTGGGGGGTAACTGACTCGGGGGGCACAGACTTGGAAGGTTCTGACACAAGAGGAGAGGGTACAGTAGGCTGGGGGGACACAGAGACAGATACAGAAGGAATACTTACAGACACAGGAGGGGTGGCCACAGGAACTGGGGAGGGACCCTGAGCAGGACCAGGGGAGTCAGTCACCGCAGAGGAGGATGGTACACCAGGGGCCTCACCCTCCATCCCGTCCAGCCTTGACATGTCATCAATTACCTCCTTCTCCATATTGTGCCAGGCTTCAGGGCATCTGCTGTAGGGGTGGCCAAGGCGCAGGCACAGGTTGCACCTGATCATCTCGGTGCAGTCCTTGGCCATATGACCCTGACCCCGACACACTGAACATATCAAGGCTGAACAGGAAGAGCTCAAATTACCCTTTTCTCCACAGCGGTGACACAGCTTCGGCTGACCAGGGTAGAAAATAGTCATCCTATCCCTCCCTATAAAAGCTGAGGAGGGCAGGTGACGGACAACATTCCCATCCCTGGCCAACCTGACTGTTACTGACCAACCCCCAGTCCAGATGTTACGTTCATCAAGTATTTTGCTGGGCTTAGTCAAAACCTCACCATAGTTCCTTAACCAGACCTCTAGGTCCCGAGCAGGAACACTCATTGGTGAGTATGATGGTTATCTTTTTCACCGTTGACCTTTGCGAAACCGCAACTGGGGCCAAACCTTCCCATTCAGGTCTTGACCTGCACCGAGCCTCATATCGCTCCCAGAACAGGTCAAGACCTTCTGGCCTGGTGAAGCTAATGGTATAATCCCGTGTCCCAGCTACATGTATTAGAGCATACAGGTCATTTGCCCCAAAACCCATCTCCAAAATCAAATCTACCACTGCACGCCGTGCTGGAGGGATTGCACCACCTTCCCATTTCAGAATTACCACATTTCTTCTCGGACCCCCAGCAGAAGCCAGAGACCCAAGACCAGATCCAGACTGCACAAGCGCTGCGCCTGCGCAGTACAGGGGGGTCCTTATCCGCCGGGGGAACTTTCTCGGCAGAACACCGGGACTATTTCTACTCACACTGGCCAAAGTCCGGCCCCCCTGAAGCCCGAAGGACAGTAAACTGGCCCTTTGTTTAAAAAGTTTGGAGACCTCTGATCTAAAGGGTTGGCAATACGTTTCTGGACCTCCTTCCACCATTTTTGGGAACTGGGAATAGTTAAAATTGCTTGAAAAATGTCCTTAATGCATGACCAGCATCAACTCTTCGTCTTGTTTTACTATGAAGACCAGCCTGAGTCTTCCTTAGCACAAATACGTCACTATTATTAAGGTTAGTAAATAATTCTCAGTTGTTGATAAACGGGAGGAAAAAAAAAAGTATGTAGATAAAAATATCTACTTGCCTTGGTGCGTGCCAAAACATTCGAATGAAACTTGTCAGTCAGATTGTCCACTATGGCGGTGTTCCCTCTCTCTGCCGCGATGTGCAGCGCCGACCGCTCCAGCTGCAGAGACACAATTATCAGTAAACTGCTTGACAGCTTTCCATTCCTTTCAATGCACTCATGTAGTATAACACACAGTACAGGACCTTAGTGATTAGCACTGTTGCCTTGCAGCACTGGAGTTCAGGGTGCAGTTCACATTTTTCGTATAAAGATTGAATATTCTTCCTGCAAAGTGTGCCGTTTTCACAAATATATCACTCAGTTAACTTAGACTCTGTTCACATCAGCCTAAGTGCGCCTGTAATAAGGCACATTAGAGCGCAAGCTCCTGGGTATTAGGGATTGATATAAGTGCTTTTATGTACTCTGTAGATTACTACAGCATGTTATTGCAATATGGGAAATGTATAATATGAGGACAAGACTTCAGAGATTGTAGGATAAGAGTAACATCTCCAGCTGATTAAAGCGGAGTTTGCATTAAAATCCAGGTCTGCCTATAACATTCTGACCTCCACCCACCAACTAAAAATTCATACCTGTAAAAAATAGAAACTGGCACCATGAATAAATCTTTAATATATTAATGCAAACCTTTTTTGAGTGTATTTAGTAAGCCCTGTAAATACCTTTTTATGTTATTTTTATCAAAGTGAACCTCCAGAATGGGTAAAAGAAATAAGCAGAAAAATCATACCTCTTACATCGAGGTGTGAATTTGAATATGACCACTAGATGGAGACATGTGCACACATACAGTATTATGTTTGTGCTGATAGAAGCAGATGGTATGGTGAGAACAAAAAAGTCCTCCAGTAACCAGTGTGAACCACCATAGTAAAACCTTCCCCCCAAAAAAAAAAAAATAATGTCTCAAGGTATTTAAAGTAAAAGGGATATAAAGAAGTTATTTAAGAATCAGCTATGTATGTGTGGGCTCAGAGAAGAAAAGCCCCCCATGTCAGCAAAAATATAGGAATGCCGGAAAAAGTTTGTGTTAGGGTTACAGGGAGGGTTAGTATTAGGATTAAAGAGAAGTTTGGTGTTGAGATTAAAGGGAGTGTTAGTGTTAGGGTTAAAGGAAGTGTTATGCCCCGTACACACGGTCGGACTTTGTTCGGACATTCCGACAACAAAATCCTAGGATTTTTTCCGACGGATGTTGGCTCAAACTTGTCTTGCATACACACGGTCACACAAAGTTGTCGGAAAATCCGATCATTCTGAGTGCGGTCACGTAAAACACGTACGTCGGGACTATAAACGGGGCAGTAGCCAATAGCTTTCATCTCTTTATTTATTCTCAGCATGCGTGGCACTTTGTCCGTCGGATTTGTGTACACACGGTCGGAATTTCCGACAACAAGGTCCTATCACACATTTTCTGTTGGAAAATCCAACTGTGTGTACGGGGCATTAGTGTTAGTATTACAGAGAGGTTTAGTGTTGGGTTTAAAGGGAGGATTATTGTATGGATTACAGGGAAAGTCGGTGTTGGGATTAAAGGGAAGATTAATGTCAGGGTTACAGGAAGGGTTATTGTTAGGTATACAGGGAGGATGGGTGGTGTTAGGGTTGCAGGGAAGATTTGAGTTAGGGTTATAGGGAGGGTTAGCATTAGGGTTGCAGGGAGGGTTGGTGTTGGGATTAAAGAGAGGATTAGTGTATAAAGGGTTGGAGTTGGGGTTGTAGGGGATATTTGAGTTAGGGTTACAGGGAGGGTTAGTGTTAGGAATACAGAGAAGTTTGGTGTTGAGATTAAAGAGAGTATTAGTGTTAGGGTTACAGGAAGTGTTAGTGTTGGTATTACAGAGAGGTTTAGTGTTGGGTTTAAAGGGAGGATTATTGTATGGATTACAGGGAAAGTCGGTGTTGGGATTAAAGGGAAGATTAATGTTAGGGTTACAGGAAGAGTTATTGTTAGGTTTGCAGGGAAGATTTAAGTTAGGGTTAAAGGGAGGGTTGGTGTAATACCCTGTACACACGGTCGGATTTTCCAACGGAAAATGTTCGATGGGAGCATCTTATCGGAAATTCCAACCGTGTGTAGGCTCCATCGGACATTTTCCATCGGAATTTCCATCACACAAAATTTGAGATCTGGATCTCAAATTTTCCGACAACAAAATCCGTTGTCGTAAATTCCGAGCGTGTGTACACAATTCCGACGCACAAAAGTTCCATGCATGCTCACCGCGTTCTTGACGTTCGGAATTTCCGACAACATTTGTGCGACCATGTGTATGCAAGACAAGTTTGAGCGAACATCCGTCTGAAAAAAATTTACGGTTTTGTTGTCGGAATGTCCGATCGTGTGTACGCGGCATTAGGGTTGCAGGGAGGGTTGGTGTTGGGATTAAAGGTAGGATTAGTGTTTAAAGGGTTGGTGTTAGGGTTGCAGGGAAGATTTGAGTCAGGGTTATAGGGAGGGTTAGAGTTAGGATTACAGGGAGAGTTGGTGTTTGGATTAAAGAGAGGATTAGTGTTTAAATTAGGGGGATGGGGGGTTGGTGTTAGGGTTACATGAAGGGTAAATTTTAGGATTACAGGGAGGAATAATGTTAGGGATATACACACGGGCCGAATATTGGGCAGCATTAGCTGGTTCAATAGAAACAGGACGACATTTGGCCGACTTCTGTCAAAGGTAAAAGGACCGAAAAAAATCTGCTGATCGGCATCTGATCCGCCAATGGCTGAGAGCGCTGACCGGTGTGTTCTGGCCGGGGGGGGGGGGGGGTTAGTACCCCTGTGAGAACACAATAGCTCAGCGGGGAGAGATCACTGTATTAACATTGGATTGTTATTGGATTGTTAGTACAGAGGCTCCTCCCGATCTCTTCATTTTTTTTTTTTTTTTTCGTTCAGCACACTCGGTTGAGCCAATAAAAAAATGAATACTGTGTACCAGGCTTTAGGGGTTCAGATTACCTTATCAGTGATGTTGGGGTTGGCTTTACACTGATGTAAAAACTTCACCATGGCTTCATCACCTTCCCAGGCTGTGATGTGTAGCGGGGTCTGTCCTTCATCCTACAGAATAAAATCGCACAACACATAACTTACAGCTTTCTGTAATACCCCAATGACTTCAATATATACAATGAGATCTATCGAAAGTCCACCCAAAACTGAGATTTCTCCGATTGGCTGATTTTAGGGAGCAACATCACCGTACTCCTTCAACATCACTATACTCCTTCAACATCACTATACTCCTTCAACATCACTATACTCCTTCAACATCTCAGTTTATTGCTGAGATCCTTGTGCTGAGGTCTGGGTCTCTACACCTGCTGTGTCCATTAAGAGGGGTTTCTATCATCCCTGTGCTGAGTTCCAGATCTGTACTGCTGCTTTGCCCATTATGAGAGGTTCCCACCATCCCTCCTCTGAGGTTCAGGTCTGCACATCTGCTGGACCCATTATGAGAGGTTCCCACCATCCCTCCTCTGAGTTCCATGTCTGCACATCTGCTGGACCCATTATGAGGGGTTCCCACCATCCCTCCTCTGAGGTTCAGGTCTGCACATCTGCTGGACCCATTATGAGAGGTTCCCACCATCCCTCCTCTGAGTTCCATGTCTGCACATCTGCTGGACCCATTATGAGGGGTTCCCACCATCCCTCCTCTGAATTCCATGTCTGCACATCTGCTGGACCCATTATGAGGGGTTCCCACCATCCCTCCTCTGAGTTCCATGTCTGCACATCTGCTGGACCTATTATGAGGGGTTCCCACCATCCCTCCTCTGGGTTCAAGGTCTGCACATCTGCTGGACCCATTATGAGGGGTTCCCACCATCCCTCCTCTGAGTTCCATGTCTGCACATCTGCTGGACCCATTATGAGGGGTTCCCACCATCCCTCCTCTGAGGTTCAGGTCTGCACATCTGCTGGACCCATTATGAGAGGTTCCCACCATCCTTCCTGTGAGTTCCATGTCTGCACATCTGCTGGACCCATTATGAGGGGTTCCCACCATCCCTCCTCTGAGTTCCATGTCTGCACATCTGCTGGACCCATTATGAGGGGTTCCCACCATCCCTCTGCTGAGTTCCAGGTCTGCACATCTGCTGTGCCCATTATGAGGGGTTCCCACCATCCCTGTGCTAAACTCCTGGATCTTCACACCTGCTGTGCCCATTATGAGGGTCTCTCACCATCACTGTACTGAATTCTGAGCATGAACACATGCTGTGCCCATTATGAGGTGTTTCCACCCTCCCTGTTGGATATTTTATTATTCTATGTTGTAGAGGATGTAAAACAATTACTTGGAACTCACAAAGGCTGATTGGAACAGAGTCAGGAATGATGTTATTCATACTCTTTTGGAGTATAGAAGATATATAAGAATCCCGGGTCTGACCTTCTATACCTAAAATATCAGTTTTGGGTGGACTCAGAAGAAGGTCTGAGATAGGTGCGATTGTTCTCTCTCTTGTGTGATTAGTAATGTACGGAGTGTGGTGATCCGGGTACTTACATTCTGGCCATCCACAGGAGCTCCACATTCCACCAGGAGTCTGGCCACCTCCACATCTCGCTTTCTACAACAGGCATGAAGTGCTGAGTCACCACATTTCTGTTATCGACAGGCAGTACAGTGACACGTTATACTCCAATCACATCACTGGGACTGTACACTGATCATCATCATCAATAAAAGGCTGCCCCCTAGGGCAACAGGAGAGCAACCCAGAGTATTTCAGGAGAGGAGAGGTAGAGGAAGGATCAGAGTCTTCCAACAGTGCAGAGTATTTCAGGAGAGGAGAGTTATAGAGGAAGGAGCACAGTCCTCTGGCAGTGCAGAGTATTTCAGGAGAGGAGAGTTATAGAGGAAGGAGCAGAGTCCCCCAGCAGAGCAGAGTATTTCAGGAGAGGAGAGTTATAGAGGAAGGAGCAGAGTCCCCCAGCAGAGCAGAGTATTTCAGGAGAGGAATGTTAGGTGGAGGAAGGAGCAGAGTCCTCCAGCAGAGCAGAGTATTTCAGGAGAGGAGAGTTATAGAGGAAGGAGCACAGTCCTCTGGCAGTGCAGAGTATTTCAGGAGAGGAGAGTTATAGAGGAAGGAGCAGAGTCCCCCAGCAGAGCAGAGTATTTCAGGAGAGGAGAGTTATAGAGGATAGAGCAGAACCCTTTATCAGAGCAGAGTATTTCAGGAGAGGAGAGTTATAGAGGAAGGAGCAGAGTCCTCCAGCAGAGCAGAGTATTTCAGGAGAGGAGAGTTATAGAGGAAGGGGCAGAGTCCTCCAGCAGAGCAGAGTATTTCAGGAGAGGAGAGTTATAGAGGAAGGAGCAGAGTCCTCCAGCAGTGCAGAGTATTTCAGGGTGACGAGAGTTATAGAAGAAGGAGCAGAGTCCTCCAGCAGTGCAAAGTATTTCAGGAGAGGAGAGTTATAGAGGAAGGAGCAGAGTATTTCAGGAGAGGAGAGTTATAGAGGAAGGAGCAGAGTCCTCCAGCAGAGCAGAGTATTTCAGGAGAGGAGAGTTATAGAGGATGGAGCAGAACCCTTTATCAGAGCAGAGTATTTCAGGAGAGGAGAGTTATAGAGGAAGGAGCAGAGTCCTCCAGCAGTGCAGAGTATTTCAGGAGAGGAGAGTTATAGAAGAAGGAGCAGAGTCCTCCAGCAGTGCAAAGTATTTCAGGAGAGGAGAGTTATAGAAGAAGGAGCAGAGTCCTCCAGCAGAGCAGAGTATTTCAGGAGAGGAGAGTTATAGAGGAAGGAGCAGAGTCCTCCAGCAGTGCAGAGTGTTTCAGGAGAGGAGCGTTAGGTAGAGGAAGGAGCAGAGTCCTCCAGCAGTGCAGAGTATTTCAGGAGAGGAGCGTTAGGTAGAGGAAGGAGCAGAGTCTTCCAGCAGAGCAGAGTATTTCAGGAGAGGAGAATTCTAGAAGAAGGAGCAGAGTCCTCCAGCAGTGCAGAGTATTTCAGAAGAGGAGCTTTAAATAGAGGAAGGAGCAGAGTCCTCCAGCAGAGCAGAGTATTTCAGGAGAGGAGAGTTAGGTAGAGGAAGGAGCAGAGTCATCCAGCAGAGCAGAGTATTTCAGGAGAGGAGATTTAGATAGAATAAGGAGCAAAGTCCTTGAGAGATCTTTTCCACAGTTATAGATAAGTTACATTGAATTTTGAAGGTGCTTTTCATTACTAGTATATGGTAATAACTAATAAGCACATTGTATGGATGGATTTCAGGTGTCTCTAGAGAAGGATAATTAATACATCACTCAAAGACATTGTGGATAATTGTGTTCTTCCAATCTTGTGGTAACGGTTTGATGAAGACCCTTTTTTGTTTCTACCTGACTGTCCACTATGTACAAAGTCAGCTCTACAAAGATAGGGTTTGATGGGTTTTGTGTGGAAGTACCCGAGTGTCCTGCACAGGACCCCGACTATAGCCCTGAACATTTTTGGGTTGAACTGGAATCCTGATGACCAGCCAGGTCTTCTCATCAAACATCAGTACCTGACCTCACAAATGGGCACAAAATGTAACACAAACATTCTCCAAAATCATGCAGAAAATTTTCTCCGAAATATGGAAGCTGGTAAAGCCACAAACGGAGACCAAATCTTTATTAATGGCCATGGTGGAGGGCGGGGCGAAGGCCCCATATTAACCACTTGCTGACCGCCGATATACGTCAGCAAAGTGGCACGGGTGCGCGAAACAACATAACTGTACTTCGCTGGGTCATCGGCGGCTAGTGGGCGCACGAGTTTTTATAGCACTGATCGCTGTATAAATGCCAATGGTCCCAAAATAGTGTCAAAAGTGTCCGATCTGTCCGCCGCAATGTCACAGTCGCGATAAAAATAGCAGATCCCTGCCATTACTAATTAAAAAAAAATTAATAATAAAAATGCCATAAATCAATAACCTATTTTGTAGGCGCTTTAACTTTCACGCAAACCAATCAATATACGCTTATTGCAATATTTTTTTTTACCAAAAATATGTAGAAGAATACATATCGGCCTAAACTGAGAAAAAAAAATAGTTTTTTTTTCTTTAAAAAATTAGGGATATTTATTATAGCAAAAAGTAAAAAATATTGTGTTATTTTAAAAATTGTTGCTCTTTTTTAGTTTATAGCGAAAAAATAAAAACCGCAGAGGTGATCAAATATTACCAAAAGAAAACTCTACCTGTAGGAAAAAAAGGACATCAATTTTGTTTGGGTACAGCGTGGCATGACCGCACAATTTTGAGTTAAAGTGACGCTGTGCCGTATCGCAAAAAATGGCCCGGTCAGGAAGGGGGTAAATTCTTCCGGGGCTAAAGTGGTTAATGGCCATGGGGGAAGAAGGGGCCAACTCCATATTAATGGCCTTGGAGGAAAAGGTGGCCAATTCCATGTTAATGACCATGGGGGAAGAGAGGGCCAACTCCTTATTAATGACCATGGGGGAAGAAGGAGCCAACTCCATATTAATGACCATGGGGGAAGAGAGGGCCAACTCCTTATTAATGACCATGGGGGAAGAAGGAGCCAACTCCATACTAATGACCATGGGGGAAGAAGGAGCCAACTCCATATTAATGGTCATCCGAGAAGAGAGGGCCAACTTCATATTAATAACCATGGGGGAAGAGAGGGTCAACTCTATATTAATGACCATGGGGGAAGAAGGAGCCAACTCCATATTATTGACCTTGGGGGAAGAGAGGGCCAACTCCATATTAATGACCATGGGGCAAGAGAAGTCCAACTCCATATTAATAACCATGGGGGAAGAGAGGGCCAACTCTATATTAATGACCATGGGGGAAGAGAAGGACAACTCTATATTAATGACCATGGGGGAAGAGAGGGCCAACTCTATATTAATGACCATGGGGGAAGAAGGAGCCAACTCCATATTAATGACCATGCGGGAAGAAGGAGCCAACTCCATATTAATGACCATGCGGGAAGAAGGAGCCAACTCCATATTAATGGTCATGGGGGAAGAGAGGGCCAACTCCATATTAATGGCAGTGGGGGGAGAGGGGGCCAACTTCATATTAACAGCCATGGGAGAAGAAAGGGCCAATTTCATATGAATAGTTATTTAGGAAGAGGGGGCCAACCTTTAAAGGCCGTGGAAGGGGAAAACTTCATATTAATGGCAATGGAAGGAAACAACTCAATATGATTGGCCTTGGGGGAAGAGGTGGCTATGGTTTTGGAATAGGAAGCCCAACAAGCTCATATAGGTGTGATGGTTAGGTTTCTACAAAACTTTGACCACATAACTGTAGTTTGTTTTTATATATATATATATATATATATATATATATATATATATATATATATATATATATATATCAGGACTTATCTATACACACTGTATCATCAGCCTTCTTACTTTGCTTTTTGCTTTCAGCTGCGCATCAGTGTGAGATGAAAGTAACTCTTTACAGATCCCCAAGTTACCGGCCTCCACCGCCACCAGTAGAGGAATACAGCCATCCTATGGAGAAAGGTATACCATTTCATTAATGCATTCTGCACAATATTGAATCTATCTATCTATCTATCTATCTATCTATCTATCTATCTATCTATCTATCTATCTATCTATCTATCTATCTATCTATCTATCTATCTATCTATCTCTAGGTGTTAATAGTTACCTTGTCCTGGACAAGTCTGGCCTCTTTGTGTGAGGCTCGCAGTAAAGTCTGGATGACACTGATGGCCCCGTTGGGTCGCTGAGCGGTGTAATGAAGAGGTAACTGATCCTTTGGCTGTGGAGACAATGATACTGGTCAGGTAAGGGTGCATTCACACTTCCAAGTAGATGCAAGAACCTCAGCGAGGGTCCCCGTGATTACATGCAGGAGGGAGCCCTATTGAAAGCAATGGGAGGCTGTCAAATGCCACAGCGAATTGCGACCACTTGCAAGTAATCTCTTGTGCAGAAAAAAAAAAGCCCCCCATCCCCCTATGCTCATACATAAGTCCAGTATACATATGTAAACAGTTATTGCTCCACACATATGAGGTATCGCCCCGAACATCCAAGAAATAATTCTAGGCCCATCATTTACAATTAACTCTAAACTGATAACCTGTAAAGGATTTTAAATCATCACTTTTAGGTATTATAATTTGTCGCCATTTTACAGGTGTGCGCAAATTTAAATCCTAACGTTTTGTATCTCTTTACTCAATGCAACCTCATCTTTTATAATTTACTAACAATTGGGTATTTTATTCTGTTTAAGTTCACTAAAATTTCTTTTTCTGCATTTTGTCTTGAAAATTTTGATAAAGACCAACGCAAATATCATTACAATTTTGAAAAATTTCTGCTATAAATCATATCCAATAAAAAATGTAAAAAAATAGAATTTCTTCATTTAGGCCAATATGTATTCTGCTACATATTTATAGTAAAAAAAAAAAAATCCCAATAAGCTTATATTGATTGGTTTACGCAAAACTTATAGTGTCTACAAACTATGGGATATATACTGGAATTTGTATTTATTTTATACTAGTAAAGTTGGCGATCGGCGATTTATAGTGAGACTGTGATAGTATGGCGGGCAATCTGAAACTGACTGACACTTTGCGGGGGCCAGTGACACTAATACAGTGATCGGTGCTAAAAATATGCACTGTGCTAATGACTGTGGCTGGGAAGTAGGATGCCCACGTGTCCCGGATTGCCCGGGACTGTCCTGTAATGGACATGTCTGTCCTGGGTCCCGGGCACCTTAATTCGGGGACAATATAGTGTCCTTGAATGAAATAGTCAACAAGAGAGATCCCCTAGTGGTGGACCTTTAAGGCACATACAAAAATATATAAAACATATGTCTAATACAAATATAATTTGAGTTGAAACAATAAAAACATAGCAGTAATATAACATCTATTGTTTGGAATGTGAGTTAAGCATTTTTACATTGGTGTGTATACAATATTTGAACAGTACTTTTGCACCCGACGCGTTTCGGAGTAAATGTACCTCCTTCCTCAAGGGTGGGTGTAAATTAGAGACATTTCTATTCTAGAAAGATATATTGAAAAAGACAAATATGAGCGTTTAAGTGCATATATATGTAGAACATTTCATAATGTAATCGCCATATCTTATATCTCTCAATATAAAATAATCTTGCAAAGTATTCAAATTAATGTTTTCCCTTGGAATCAAGAATCTATCTGGTAGACAGACCGTGTCATTGCTGCTGTTTAACTAGAGCTATATGGAATGCCAAGTCAGCAATACAGTGTTAACGTAAGTGTAAAAGATATGGAGATTACATTATGAAATGTTCTACATATATATTCACTTAAATGCTCATATTTGTCTTTTTCAATATATCTTTCTAGAATAGAAATGTCTCTAATTTACACCCACCCTTGAGGAAGGAGGTACATTTACTCCGAAACGCGTCGGGTGCAAGAGTACTGTTCAAATATTGTATACACACCAATGTAAAAATGCTTAACTCGCATTCCAAACAATAGATGTTATATTACTATGTTTTTATTGTTTCAACTCAATAAATTATATTTGTATTAGACATATGTTTTATATATTTTTGTATGTGCCTTAAAAGTCCACCACTAGGGGATCTCTCTTGTTGTCTAGTTTCAGTTTTGGATGTGGCACTAAAACACAGGCAGCTGCCGATCTATAATAATTCTTATTAAATGAAATAGTGGACACAGCCAGTGCAGCCACCCTATTAACTACATTTGCGGAACTGGTAGCTATGACCGGCCACGCCTGGCGTCTAGCAACCAGTGACGTCACAGACTGTCAGATAGTGAGGCCGGGGAGCGAGGCCCAGTGCCTAATGCTGCCCTGCTGTCTCCACCCACCTTGGCAGTCGGCACCTCCTCCTTCGCTTGGCGGCATGCAGCAGGGAGTCAGGACAGTGTCTCCTGAGTCCCTGACCAGCCCACCTACTGTGTGTCAGCCTGCCCGACTGCTGCTACTGCTCAGGTGGCAGGCGGTGAGTCTCGTTACCAGCGATGGCAGTGTGAGGAGGCAGGAGTGGCAGAGGCTGTCAGGCTCACCCCAGAGGAGCACAAAGTATCCAGACTCCAGTCCTCCCTGCACTTCACCGCAAAGACCGGGAGCAAGAGACACCGACAAGGAGCTGCAGTAAGCCACACAGGTACAGATAACATGGGGCTGTGGCAGAGAGAGGGCAAGCAGGACTGGAATAGGGTGGCCGTGAGGTGGGTGGTGCACTCTGCTTCTTCTAACATTGACATGGCATGGATTAATGGCCATCACTCCTCAGGGCTCTCTGAAGGTACTATCTTAGTGCCTCTGGATTGTCCCCTTACATCCTCCATGGTGTCCTATTAAAACTTACAGGGTGCCACCAGAGTGCCCCTTTACTTTTTCCAGAGTGCCCCCTGATATCCTTCAACATGGGTGAATGGCAGCACTAAGGGGGCACTGTGTCGGAGGATGTAAGGGGGCACTCTGGAGGAGGATGTAAGGGGCACTCCAGAGGATGTAAGGAGGCACTAAGGGGGCACCCTGGGGATGTCAGGGGGCACTCCAGAGTATGTAAGGAGGCTCTGGCTAAGTTAGTACCACCAGAGTACCCTCCTTACATCCTCCAGAGTGCCCCCTTACATCCTCCAGAGTGCCCCCTTACATCCTCCAGAGAGCCCCTTTACATCCTCCAGAGTGCCCCCTTACATCTCCCAGAGTGCCCCCTTACATCCTCCAGAGAGCCCCCTTACATCCTCCAGAGTGCCCCCTTACATCCTCCTCCAGAGAGCCCTCTTACAACCCTCGGAGTGCCCCTTAGTACAGTAGTACCAAGAGGGCACCCTGGAGGCACTAAGGGTGCACTCTGGAGGAGGATGTAAGGGGGGGCTGTAAGGCTGTACTTCCTGTGGTAGTGGGAAAGAGGGTTAGGGCCAGGACACCCTTAAGTAGTTGCAATTTCAATTGGCAGACTCCAAGACTTCAATAGGAGGACAGCCTTACAGAGAAAGGCCCCAGCAAGGCGCCAGCAAGGCGCCAGCAAGGCGCCACATCTGCATGTGCAAGATTGCTGTCTCCTATGGCAACAGTGCTTAACAGTTCCTAACACAAAGTTCAACAGTTCACTACAATGTCCACGTGTAGTTCTTCAGCCCCTTGATCTGGTCGCTCACTGGACTCTCTGATTCTATGACTCTGAATCCCGTGAGCTGCTCAAGGCTTTTGTGGTGGTATCTCCCTGAAGCGTCGCCCACGCTTCCCTACTGGGTCCCCAGCTTGGCACTTCGGATACCTTCAAGCTTCACCCCTGTTGACTGGCTCGGTCCCTAGCATGACACACAAGGCTGCTCTGCAAGCGTCACCTCCGCTGGTTGGGTCCCTGACTTGATCACCGCCTGAAGTTTCCCAATTCTCCACCATGCCCGTTCGGTGAGAATGTTGCTCCGGTACTTGCTTCAGTTACTCACTGTGGTCTCTGGTAAAGGTGGTTGTTCCCTTAGTGGTGACAGCTTCCCTTCTACCTCCGACCACGACAGGTTGGACTACAAGCCACAGTCCCAACCCTGCGCTGCCCTTGTACTTCTGGATAGGCCCTCACACAGCCTGGCAGATGCCCCCGGGATAGACCCAATCTCTGGACAAGCAGCCGTATGACACACGTCCACCCAGACAGCGGTCCGGATGGCACAAAACATAGATCACCTGACCCCACCTGAATATATAGGTTCTCCCAGCAGGCCAAGGAATTCAAAGACAACCCCTACCCATTGGCTGAGACCCCCCATATACCCATAACTTGACCATGAAGTGTCGTTCTCAAATCTAATGCCACCAAGTGCCCGGCCACCTAGTGGCAGAAGAGAAAAGTACAACAAGGCCAAACTTAGGGAGAAATCAATGGATCTCTAACAACTATCTACAGTAGCTATTTGGTGAGGATCTCCCTGACTAAACCCCAGGATGCTACACTTCTATTGTCCAATTTTGGTGATCTGTGTGAATTGTAGCCTCAGTTTCCTGTCCTTAGCTGATAGGAGTGGCACCTGGTGTGGTCTTCTGCTGCTGTAGCCCATCTGCTTCAAGGTTTGATGTGTTGTGCATTCAGAGATGGTATTCTGCATACCTTGGATGTATCGAGTGGTTATTTGAGTTACTGTTGCCTTTCTATCATCTGGAAACAGTCTGTCCATTCTCCTCTGACCTCTGACCTCAACCAGGCATTTTCCTCCACACAACTGCCACTCGCTGGATATTTTCTCTTTTTTCAGACCATTCTCTGTAAACCCGAGAGATGGTTGTGTGTGAAAATCCCAATAGATTAGCAGATTTTGAAATACTCAGACCAGCCCGTCAGGCACCAACAACCATGCCACGTTCAAAGTCACTTAAATCCCCTTTCTTCCCCATTCTGATACTCGGTTCGAACTTCAGCAAGTCATCTTCACCACGTCTAGATGCCTAAATGCATTGAGTTGCTGCCATGTGATTGGCTGATTAGCAATTTGTGTTACCAAGCAATTGAACAGGTGTACCTAATAAAGTGGCTGGTGAGTGTTTATATACAGTATATACTGTATATATATATATATATATATATATATATATATATATATATATATATATATATATATATATATATATGAAAAAAATGAAATGCACACAGACCCCTCCAGGAATATTTGGCTCCGCCTTCTTCGCCAGCAAAATTCGGACAATCTCGTCTTTAGAATAAGCTGCGGCTACATGCAGGGCAGTCCGACCGTCCTGGAATTGAAAAAAAAAATAAAAATAATAAAAAACAATAAAAAAAATTATTTTTACATTTTTGACTTTTGACTAAAGCAAACCTGTAGTTTTCCATTATTCAGCAGTAGTTGAAGGCCAGGACTAGAGATCTCTGTCTATGCTGGAAGATCTTGGGTTCTTCATTATACAAATCTATCGTCCTAGATTGACATACTATTGGTCAATGAGGGCACCCATCATTGTTAGGGACCAATAGCATGGCAGAATGTCTGCTCCCTGTTTAGCACATTTAAAGCAACCAAAGGTCCACTTTAATATGTTCTACAATTAATAAATATTACAAACAATAAGTAATTATAAGTATTATTATTGAAGAATAATATAATATTAATGCATATATATATATATATATATATATATATATATATATATATATATATATATATATATATATAAAAATATTAAATGTTAACCACTTGCCTACTGAGCACTTTCACCCCGTTGCGCTCTCCAACTTTGAATGACAATTGCGCGGTCATGCAACACTATACCCATATTAATACATATATTTATATTAATTACATTTTTATCATTTTTTTTCACACAAATAGAGCCTTCTTTTGGTCATATTTAATCACCACTGGGGTGCAAATAGGTTATTTTTCTTCTTCACTGATGTGCGCTGATAAGGTTGCACTGATGGGGAGGCACTCATGGGCACCAATAGACTGATGGGCACTGAAAGGAAGTACTGATGAGAAGGCTCTGATGGGCGCTGATAGGCTGCACTGATAGGCAGCACTGATGGCCACTGATTGTTAGCACTTATGGGCACCGATAGGCAGTACTGATGGGCGCTGATAGGAAGCACTGATGGGCACTGATATGCAGAACTGATGGCTACTGATTTTTAGCACTGATGGGCGCTGATTTGCAGCACTGATGGCCACTGATTGGCACTGTTGGGGCTGCACTGATAATGAGAACACTGATGATGAGTACCCTGATTATCAGTGTAGTTGTCTCGTCACACATGCCAGTTACGGACTCTACTCAGCACGAGAGCAAAGGAATGCCCATAACCAGCAAGTGTGTTCACATTGTGATCAGCTGTGACTGGACACAGCTGATCACAGCTGATCACATGGTAAAGGGCTGCTGTGATTGGCCCTTTACCCCAAATTGTTATCAGCTATGTCTGATGTCATAGAGTTCAGTTTGTGGAGCGCAGGGGGCATGGTTCTGGGAAGATGTCAATAGACGACCACCCAAAACTGGACGACCACGCTGTAGCCATCATTCGGCTATAGCGCAGTTCAGAAGTGGTTAAATTACCATTTAAAACATGGTGCAGACTTGATGGACCACTTGGTTCTGCCGTCACTCTTCTTTGTTTCTACAGAGGGTAAGTACGAAGCTTAACACAGACACTTTCAAGAACTTTTTTCAATTTGCAGACCAATAGCCAACAACCTCACAAACACTTTGAGCACCGGTTCAGCAAACCATTGAGAGTTGTTGAGTTTCACCTGGTCCAGCGTTAGCCTCTTGCTGCCTATCTAACACATACAGGTGCATCTCATAAAATTAGAATATCATCAAAAAGTTAATATATTTCAGTAATTTAATTCAAAGAAGAATATTAGAATATTACATAAGACCAATAGAAAAAAAGGATTTTTAATAAAGAAAATGTTGGCTTACTAAAAAGTATGTCCATGTACAGTATAGTATGCACTCGATATTTGGTCGGGGCGCCTTTTGCATGAATTACTGCATCAATGCCGTGTGGCATGAGGGCTATCAACCTATTGCATTGCTGAGGTATTATGGAAGACCAGGTTTTCTTTTCAGCTCCTCTGCATTGTTGGGTTTGGTGTCTCTCATATTCCTCTTGACAATAGACCACAGATTCTCTATGGGGTTTAGGTCAAGCGAGTTTGCTGGCCAAGCAAGCACAGAGATACCATCATCATTAAACCAGGTATTGGTACTTTTGGCAGTGTGGGCAGGTGCCAAGTCCTGCTGGAAAATGAAATCAGCATCTCCATAAAGCTGGTCAGCAGAGGGGAGCATGAAGTGCTCTAGAATTTCCTGGTAGAGGGCTGCACTGACTTTGGACTTGAAGCTGAAGGCCGCTATCAAAGCAACCTGGGCTTCCATAACACCTCAGCAGTGCCACAGGCTCGTCACATCCATGCCACACCGCATTGATGCAGTAATTCATGCAAAAGGAGCCCCGACCAAGAATTGAGTGCATACTATAATGTACATGGACATACTTTTCAGTAAGCCAAGATTTCTGTATTAAAAATCATTTTTTTTTATTGGTCTTATGTAATATTCTAATTTTCTGAGATAGTAAATTTTGGGTTTTCACTAGCTGTAAGCCGCAATAATCAAAATTAAAAGAAAGAAATGCTTGAAATATATCACTCCATGTGTAACGCATCTATATAAAATATGAGTTTCACTTTTTGAATTGAATTACTGAAATAATTTAACTTTTTGATATTATAATTTTATGAGATGCACCACCTGTATGTGTGGCTGCAGAGAGGCGGGGATTTAATGCCCACACCTTGCACATACTCATCAATGGGCGGCAGGCCTTTCTGTGCTGAGAGCATGCTCATTGCACTCTCCCAGCAGTCACAGAGGTGTCAATGACAGCTCTCAGTCTCTATTAACGTGATATTAAAGGCATTTTTTTCAAAATATCAAACGTTATACTTTCCTGCTCTGTGTAATGGTTTTGCACAAAGCAGCACCGATCCGCCTCTTCTCGGGTCCCCCCACCGGCGGCTCGGCCCTACCCCCACTCTCTCCTCATTGGCTCACTGGCTGTGATTGACAATTGCAGGAGCCAATGGCTCTTGCTGCTGTCTTAGCCAATAAGGAGGAAGAGACACGGGAGAGCCGCTGCTATCATGCACATCGCTGGATCGAGATGGGGTTTAGGTAAGTATTAGGGGAGGCTGGGGGGCTGCTGCACAAAGAAGGTTTTTACCTTTTGTGGAATACAAGTTCCAGCCAGCTGGAGGGAGAAGACAGAATGCTGGGAGGGGTAATAAATAGCCTGAGTAAGGGAGCAGTTGGCCTCTTGGGACCTTGGCCTTCATTTGGGAGCAGCAATCCAGACAATCGGGGAGTGCTGCGGCGTAGGCGGAAGGGGAGAGCTTTCAGGAAGCGAGTGTGGACGCACCTGTTGTTAGCAGTTCCTGGCCGTCGGGTGGCAGCCGGGATGTCACTCTCATTACCTGCATCACAGATCCAGCTGAGCTGCGGCGCTGAGGGTTGCAGGGTCATGCACCATCCCTGAGCTCAGTATCCTCAGAGGCCTGACGCAGGATCTCCATATCATCCCTTCCAAGCTTGGTATTGCCTGGACTGGTGAGCAGGCATATGCCCACCCTCTTTACACCCAAGGATACTGCATGCAGACACCATTTGCAATGCTATCAGTGGATAGCTGTGCTAAGGAAACATATACATCCCCCTTATAACACAAATGAACCAACAAATACAACCTATGTGCACAAAAATATACTGGCATATATAGTTCACAAGTGCAAAAAACAGGTGAACAAAGATTTTATATCATAGATAAGTCTGTGAACACTCCTTAGTGCTTCAAATTCATTGTCAAAATATTCTATTCCACACAGCTGTGAGTGAATCCTTCACCATTATCTCTACTCACTCACCAGATCTCCTTCAATACAGAGCGTTCCACCAACTCAACCAGGGATGTTTGGATCAGTTAGGTTTGCTCAATATAACCTTGGTCTTTCAACCATCCAGGAATCCTGTGCACCCTCTCTAGATCACTCATACAATAAGAAAGGTACCATCATAGCGCAACATCTTTATTTATAAAATTGTGTAAAATACATATAATGAATGCCCACTCACTGACCGGCACTGAGTACATCCAGGAAATGGATGTAAACGCTGCACGTTTCTCTGTGTATTGCTGCTGACGTGCGTTTCAATCTCAGCTGTTCAGGTAACAAAGGGCCGGAACTCACATAACATTCATGCCACCATGCTTCCTTTCTTGTGTGAATAAGACTGACGGTGAGTGAGCTCTGAATACAGCCAACGTGGGTTTTGGATGGAGTGGGAGACGATTCAAATTCCTGTCCGGTGATGTGTTGTCCCTGGGTCAACACATAGTGGCATTCAACAGGCCCCAGGACAACGTCAGGTGTGACGAAACACGTAGGGAGGAGTGATGTGCTGATGTCACTGCCTTCACGCAGGTTCCGGAGTGACGGGCTGCTATCGAGAGCCGGACGGCTCGTTTATACTGCAACCTCTTATTGTTTTAACTGTAAGTGCAATACTTTCTTATTTAAATAAAGTAACCTAGGATTTTACACTATGGAAGCTTTTATGTCTTTTTGGGGATCGATGGGCAACACATGCCCCTGAAAGATTACATTCTGTGAAGACGCTGGGATCACCGTTCCATCTCTCAAAAGGCCCGGGCTGGGTATTAAGCCACAAGCGAGTGTGATCTCCTGTAATAGGAGATCATTTGGAGTCGGTAAGCGGCAGTGTGTGCAGAGGTGGAGGTCTTTATCTTTTTAACCACGACTCTTGGGTGTATCGTGTGTTAATTTCACGTTCGAAAATCACCTTAAAACAGTGGACTATCTAAAACATGATCTAATCAATGAATCAATCAATTTTTATTTATGTACGGAGTCATATATATATACCGTATTTATCGGCGTATAACACGCACTTTTTTCCCCTTAAAATCAGGGGAAAGTCGCAGGTGCGTGTTATACGCCGATCCCCTGCGATCCCGACCTGTCAAAAGTTAAAAATCGCCGACCGCGATTTGAAAATGGCGCCGCCGGCGCCGAAATACACAGAGCCGGTCCTCGGCTCTTTTCGGCGGCTCTCGTTTACTTTCGGTTTCACTCGTAGCCCCGAGCGGAGCTATCCGAACCTACTCGGATAGCTCCGCTCGGGGCTACGAGTGAAACCGAAAGTAAACGAGAGCCGCCGGAAAGAGCCGAGGACCGGCTCTGTGTATTTCGGCGCCGGCGGCGCCATTTTCAAATCGCGGTCGGCGATTTTGAAGCACAGCAGCAGGGACAGGGGATCGAAGGCTGCACTGGGGGAAGGCTGCACTGGGGGAAGGCTGCACTGGGGCAAGGCTGCACTGAGAAGGCTGCACTGACAAGGCTGCACTGGGGGAAGGCTGCACTGGGGGAAGGCTGCACTGGGGCAAGGCTGCACTGGGGAAGGCTGCACTGACAAGGCTGCACTGGGGGAAGGCTGCACTGGGGCAAGGCTGCACTGACATGGCTGCACTGACAAGGCTGCACTGACATGGCTGCACTGACATGGCTGCACTGACAAGGCTGCACTGGGGCAAGGCTGCACTGAGAAGGCTGCAATGATGGGCATTTAAATGTAAGTTTTTTTCCTTTCAACTTCCCTCCTAAAAGTTTTTTTTTCCTTAAAATTCCCTCCTAAATTGGGGTGCGTGTTATACGCCGGTGCGTGTTATACGCCGATAAATACGGTATATATGTATGTATATATATATATATATATATATATATTTATGTACGGAGTTTATATATATAATTTAGCATTATTAAGGTTTATTGCTAGTATTCACTCACATGAGAGCATAGCGCAACTTAATATAGAAAATTCGTGTCACTATGCCTCGACATGTTTTGCATACCAATGCATCTTTAGGAAGCTTCCTGGATGGTTGAAAGACCAAGGGTATACTGTATTGAGCAAACCTAGCTGATCCAAACATCCCTGGTTGAGTGGATGGAACGCACTGTATTGAAGGAGATCTGGTGAGTGGAGATAATGGTGAAGGATTCACTCACAGTGGTGTGGAATAGAATCTTTTGGCACTGAATTTGAAGCACTAAGTAATGTTCACGGACTTATGATATCAATTAATTTTTCACCTGTTTTCTGCACTTGGGGACTATATATATATCATTTTGCACATAGGTTGTATTTGTTGGTTCATTTGTTTTATAAGGTGGGTGTACAGTATATGTTTGTTTAGCGCAGCCATCCACTAATAGCATTGCATCTGATATTTTCACTGTATAGTGAAGCACTGTAGCTGCAGCTGATTCATTTATAATGATTGTTTATTATTTGCGCCCGTGACACACACACTATATGCAGACCCCATTACTCTGTTTCTTTCACTGAAGCCCTACTAGGAGACACTCATAACCACTATTATACTGCTTGAATTCCATACCCAACAAATCACACTGGGCCCATTCAATTGAGCTAGCTGAAGATAGCAAACTTCTGCATCAAAGAACTACTCCCCCCCCACAAGGGACAGGAGCGTTGGGCGTCTATCTGGTCCCATATCACCAAGGAACTCTTCTTTGTTTAGAGACCAAAGTCATATAATTTAGGTACAACGTGTCAGGCTGTACTAAGTGTTTGTGTTAAAAGGGGTTGTGGTATGGGAGGCTAGAGGGAGTAGACATCAAATTGATCATTCTCCTACCCTTTTCTGACCTACTGCCATAAACCTTTATTGGTTAATACTTGCTCCTCAAGTGACTTTATTGACAATTCATTTGGTCATTCATATAGCGAAAATAACAATAGCCTTACTTTTCTTGTCTAATCCATATTCTGCTGATGCCATTTACTGCTAAACTATAAGGTGAAGTCCAGCCTAAGCTCATGTGGCTGGGCTTCTCCTATGGGTCACAGGAGTGCAATTCGTTTTGCACTCCTGTGACCCGTTTTCAGCAGAGAGCAGTCTGAAGTACGCTCTCTGCTGATGTCACCAAGATCAATCCAGGCACCCCGTCATTCCGACTTTGGAAGTCTGGATCCGCCAGGTGCCTGGTCTGATAGGCGCTCTCTGCCCCTCCACAGCTCAGCGCTCCAATGAGCGTGGAGGAGCAGAGAAGGAGAGCTGCTGAATGACAGACAGCAGCTCTCTGCTCGGGGAGGTGAGAGAACCGAGCCATCGGTGGTGTTCGATCGCTCGTTCTCAGTGCAGAGACGCTGGGGGACAGATACAGCATCAGACCAATGCTGCATCCACCTATGTAAGTATGATTATGGAATAAAAAAATAAACCATACTTCTCTTTTAAGTAAAAAGTCATTTGGTTTACTGTGCTCTATTTGGTGCCTGTGTATCATATTTACTACAGCTAAAAATGTCTTAACCCAGGGTGTCAGAGGTGTCAGGTGACCTGCAAAGTCAGGGCAACCATTGGGGTACAGTAGCTTTAAGGGCTCGTCTGGGATACCCCTCATGGGTTGCCCAAGCAAGTCATGTGACGAGGCAAGAGCAGAA
This sequence comes from Lithobates clamitans, assembly GCA_037952925.1. Taxonomy (NCBI): domain Eukaryota; kingdom Metazoa; phylum Chordata; class Amphibia; order Anura; family Ranidae; genus Lithobates; species Lithobates clamitans. Next base: position 485,554 of record JBBGZY010001506.1, read on the forward strand.
GAAAGGATGGACTCGACTGTAGAAACCGATTGGGGCCAGGAGCAAGGCAGTCGATTGGAGCTGTGCACGGTGGTGAAAATACCCAGGGTCGAGTGGACTAATGGGGAGGTGCATCAGCTGGTGAGAAAGGCTGATTCAAGAACAAGGGGCCCACCTCGTGGATATGAAAACCGAGCCCAACTTAGACTTCACCTACGATCTGTTGGAATGGAGGATGACTATACCAGTCTGCTTTCAGAAGGATGTTGTGAGCTTGGCTGATGGGCTGGGTGCCCAAGTGATATCATTACTGTCAGTAGATAGGAGACTTGGATGAAGATTGCTCACAGTTTGATGTCAGTAAGCCCAGCATCAGAGGAAGCAGAAGTCCCGGCCATCGGTCTGCTGCCTGCCTCCTATTCTGACATAAGCAAGCTAGTCGAGAGTCTGGTAAAGAATCATATCATTTCAGCTCATCAAGTGTACAAGAAGCTTCAGTTCTTCTCGGGGTGCATCCCTACTTCTGGAGGGGGGGAGGGGTTTGAAAGCTGGATGGATCAGGGCATACAAGCAGTAGAAGAGTGGATCGTCAACGAGGTGGTGAAAAGACAGAGGATAAGTAAGTCTTTGAAGTCACACGGCAGACATTATATGGAGCCTAAGGAGGGGGAAACCAGATTGTGAGGTGATGGATTACATTGAAGCTCTGTGTGCCTTCTGTGGTAGAGTGGAGAAACTTCCTGACTTGGTGTACAAGTTTGAACACACTCACCAGTACAAGGGACAAAGGCTGTCTGATTATGACAGGGTGGGTAGAATCTTACACCAGATCTTTCTAAAGAAAGGGATTGATCCCTGGGATGCTGGCAAAGTTAGGCTGGAAAGTATTCTGCAGGGCGCCAGGCCCAACCAGCCATTTGTGTTGCAGTTGCTACTTAAAAGAATGCAGGTGGTCCCTACTTATCCTGAACTGCTGAAAGTGGTGAGAGAAGAGGAGGTTCTGCTTAATGAGAAGAAACAAGGGTTCATGCAACCGACGAAAGATATTTCTAAGGCGGAGAAGGTGTCAGCTCAGGTGGCTCAAGTGGAAAGGAGTACCTTTGAGGAAGACAGCGATGAAGAGACAGGGGAGTGCTTCGGCTCCTCCATTGTGCAGTCTGTCGCTGAAGCATCCCCAGTTGAGTTGCTCACACATGTTGTCCAAGACAAGATGCAACAGACTTTTCTGTGAGATATGGAAGCTCAGACTTAAATGCAGTTGGCAAAGTCTGACTCTGGGAAGTGTTTTCGTTGCGGAGAGCTGGGGCATTTTAAAGCACAGTGCCCACAGAAGAAGAATGAACCAGACCTTATGGGTAATGTACTGAAAGCGTTACATAAACTTCTCTTGGTTCAGACGGTCGGCAACTTCAAGGGGTCTCAGTGAAGGAGCCAACTGAGACACCCAATAAGGTCAAGAGCTTCAAAGAGTCAATGTTTCTCCACCTCCCAGGGATACTATTAGGTCCTCTCAGTAAAGAGTAAGACAAAACCAAAATGTAACCATCTCAAAGAAGCCAGACGATCTACCAGAAAAACTGGTAGGACCCTTTCTCATTATGTCTGTGCAAGTGGAAGACATCTTCACTAAGGTGTTACTGGACACTGGAGTGCTGGTCACACTGTTGTATAGAGACTTCTATGACTGATACCTGAAGCACATTCCCCTGCGCAAGCTGGATGAGCTGGAGATTTGGGGAATTGGGACTGAGAAGTTTCTCTCTGATGATACATTCCAATTAAGATTACGTTTGGGCCAGCAGTGGTCAGGAAGATAGAAACTTACAACACCTTGGGCGTTGTGTGTCCTAGGCCCCAGGGGGCTGAACAGAACTCGAAAGTTGATTGGAACTAACACCTGGTGAAAAGATTATTTGTTCCTAACAAAGTCTTGTCTCGAAATGGAGGGAAGGTACCGATCAGTGTCCAAAACATTATTGATCACCAGGTCATGCTAGGGGCCGCATATGCTGACTGGGTGGGTGAGTGCATTTACCTCAGTGACTCTGGCTCAATTGGCTGGAGGGGAAGATAACCATAAGTTGAGAAACACGTTTCTTTCCTCCTCTGAAATGCTGCCTCCTGAGTGGCAGAGAAAAGTCTGACTTCAGATCTCCAAATGGGAGAGGATCTTTTCCCAGAATTACTTTGACGTGGAGTACGCCAAGAGTGCCCAGCATCGGAATTTGCTACAGGAAGATAAACCGTTTTAAGAAAGGGCTAGACATGTACCCCTCAGCAACCTAGAAGACCTCAGAGAGCATCTGGGTGAGCTGAAGAGGTCCGGGGTCATCCGAGAGTCTAGAACCCCCTACGCCTCCCCTATTGCGGTAGTGTGAAAGAATAACGGAACATTGCGGATGTGCATCCACAACAGAACAGGAGGACCATCCCAGACCAGTGTCTCTCTGGGGAAAGTGGTTTAGTGTGCTAGATTTGAAGAGTGGATAATACCAAATACCATTGCACCCTGATGATAGAGAGAAAATGGCACTTATTTACCCGCTGGGGTTCTATGAGTTCAACAGGACACCTCAGCCACGTTCTAAAGGTTGAGACATGAACTTGACTGAGGTCCTGGTATGCTTGGTTGACATCATTGTCTTTGGAAGAACTACCAGGGGACACTCACAACCACTACTTTACAGACTGAATGCCATATACACCAAATCTCACATGGCTCATTCAATTGAGCTAGCTGAAGATAAAAGACTTCTACATCAAAGGACTACTTTATCCACCGCACGAGGTACAGGAGTGTTGGGCGTCTATCTGGCCCAATATCACCAAGGAACTCTTTTTTTAGAGACAGTACTCAATTTACTCAGTTTAGAGACCAAAGTCATATAATTTAGGTACAACCTGTCAGGCTGTACTAAGGGGAGTTTTCTGATATCAAATTGGTCATTCTCCTTCCCTTTTCTGACCTGCAGTCATAAACCTGGCTTGGTTAATACTTGCTGTTTTATTGCTTCTCAAGGGACTTTATTGACAATTCAGACAATTCATTTGTTCAGCCATATAGAGAAGATAACAATAGTCTTACTTTTCTTGTCTAACCCATTTTCTGCTGAATGCTATTTACTGCTAAACTTTAAGTAAAAACTCATTTGGTTTACTTTGCTCTAATCAGTGTCTATGTATTATATTTACTACTGCTGAAATGTCTGAACCCAGGGTGTCAGGAGACTTGCAAGGTCAAGGCAACCATTGGGGTTCAGTATCTTTAAATGACCCTCAGGGGGGTAGAGCTACACAAGTCAATATTTGAACCCAATTGGCCTGTATTCAGTACATTGTCTTGAAAAAGTATTCACACCACTTGAAATTTTCCACATTTTGTCATGTTACAACCAAAAATGTAAATGTATTTTTTACAAATAAATATCTGAAAAGTGTGGCGTGCATTTGTATTCAGCCCCCCCCAGAGTCAAAACTTTGTAGAACCATCTTTCACTGCAATTACAGCTGCAAGTCTTTTTGGGGATGTCTCTACCATCTTTACACATCTAGAGAGGGACATTTTATCCCATTCTTCTTTGCAAAATAGCTCAAGCTCTGTCCGATTGGATGGAGAGCGTCTGTACCACAGATTCTCAATTGGATTTAGGTCTGGACTTTGACTGGGCCATTCTAACATATGAATATGCTTTGATCTAAACCATTCCATTGTAGCTCTGGCTGTATGTTTAGGGTCATTGTCCTGCTGGAAGGTAAACCTTCCCTCAGTCTCACGTCTTTTTGCAGACTCTAACAGGTTTTCTTCTAAGATTGCCCTGTATTTGGCTCCATCCATCTTCCCATCAACTCTAACCAGCTTCCCTGTCCCTGCTAAAGAAAAGCATGCCCACAACATGATGCTGCCACCACCATGTTTCACGGTGGGGATGGTGTGTTCAGGGTGATGTGTAGTGTTAGTTTTCTGCTGCACATAGCGTTTTGCTTTTAGGCCAAATGTTACATTTTGGTCTCATCTGACCAGATCACCTTCTTCCACATGTTTGCTGTGTCCCTCACATGGCTTCTCACAAACTTCAAACAGGACTTCTTATGACTTTCTTTCAACAATGTCTTTCTTCTTACCACTCTTCCTTAAAGGGCAGATTTGTGGAGAGCACGACTAATAGTTGTCCTGTGGACAGATTCTCCCACCTGAGCTGTGGATCTCTGCAGCTCCTCCAGAGTTACCATGGGCCTCTTGGCTCTTCTCTGATGAATGCTCTCCTTGCCCGGCCTGTCAGTTTTGGTGGACGGCCATGTCTTGGTAGGTTTGCTCCATACTCTTTCCATTTTTGGATTATGGATTGACAGTGCTCCATAAGATGTTCAAAGCTTGAAATATTTTTTAACCCAACCTTGCTTTAAACTTCTCCACAACTTTATCCCTGACCTGTCTGTTGTGTTCCTTGGCCTTCGTGAGGCTGTTTGCTCACTAAGGTTCTCTAACAAACCTCGGAGGGCTTTACAGAACAACTGTATTTATACTGAGCACATCTGGAGTAGGAGATATTACTTTGGGTTGTTTCTTGGTGGTGGGTCATGGTAATGGCAATAAAATGTACAGCAACATTTTGTTTTTGTTTTTTTGAGCCAGTTTTGATTTATTGATAATAATAATAACAGTAATAAAATATTTAATAGCAAATGAAGGCCTAGAAAATCCTGAAAAAAATGTGGTATAATTCACCTGGATAAACTAAATTGATGAAACCTACAGATTTACTAACGCGTTTTAAAGTTGCAAAATTTGTACAGGCATTAACCACTTGACCTCTGGAATATTTTATCCCCTTCATGACCAGGCCATTTTTGCTATTTAGCACTGTGCTACTTTAACTGGTAATTGTTGCAGTCACACAACACTGTACCCAAACTAAACTGATACAATTTTTTTCACACAAATAGAGCTTTCTTTTGGTGGTATTTGATCACCACTGGATTTTTTATTTTTTGCGATATAAATGAAAAATCTGACACTAACTGATGCTGGGGTGAACTGACCAACCACTGACATCACCAGTGACACCAATACAGTGATCAGTGATGATACTGTATACTGTCACTGTACTAATGACACTGGCTGGGAAGGGGTTAACATCTAGGGTGATCAAAGGGTTAAATGTGTGCCTAACTATGTGTAATGTGTGCTGCTTTTACTAATAAATCTCTTGATAAGCAGGGATGAGAAACAGAGAGATTGTTCCTTCTGTACAGAGCCCCGTGTTGATTGTCAATACAGAGCTCTGGGCTGTGATTGGACACAGCCGATCAGCAGGTCTCAGCCATGAATCACTGGCTGGGACTTACTCACAGGCTCCCGCTGTGTATAATTACAGCGGGTGTCGGCAGGGGGGCATGAATGGGCGTACCCTAAACCTATAAGTAGACAGTGCTATTTCTGCTATAATTCTTTTTCTCATTTGAACTTTGAGTTATACTGCAAATAATATGTTAAATTCCTTAAGGATTATTTTCTTCTTTCCTTCTCTTCTCTTCCTTTTCTTCCCTTTTTTCTTTCTTCTCTTTTTTTTCTTCTTTAGTTTTCTTTCTTTCCCTTTTCCCTTTATTTCCTCTCATCTTGTCCTTTTTTTTACCTTCTTCTTTCTCCTTTAATTCCTTTTTCTTTTCTTTCCTTCCCTTTTCCCTTTCCTTCTATCTTTTCTCTCCTCCCCTCTCCCTCTCCTCTTCTCTTTCTTTCCTTCCATTTTCCTTTTCTTTTCTCTCCTCCCCTCTCCCTCTCCTCTTGCTTTCCTTCTTTTCTTTCCTTCCATTTTTCCTTTCCTTCTTTCTTTTCTCTCATCCCTTCTCCCTCTCCTTCTCCTCTTCTCTTTCTTTCCTTCCCTTTCCTTCTTTCTTTTTTCTCCTCCCCTCTCCCTCTGCTCCTTTTTTCCTTGCCTTTTCCTTTTCCTTCTTTTTTCTCTCCTCTGCTCTTCTCTTTCTTTCCTTCCATTTTCCCTTTCCTTTTTTTTCCATTCTCTCTTTCTTCTCTTCTCTTATTTTCATTCTTTTGTTTTCTTTCCTTCCCTGTTCCCTTTATTTTCTCTCCTCTTCTCCTTTTCCCCCCTTCTTCTTTCTCCTTTAATTCCTTTTTCTTTTCTTTCCTTCCCTTTTCCCTTTCCTTCTTTCTTTTCTCTCCTCCCCTCTCCCTCCCCTCTTCTCTATCTTTCCTTCCATTTCACTTTCTTTTCTCCCCCCCCTCTCCCTCTCACATTCCCTCTTCTCTTTCTTTCCTTCCATCTTCCATTTCCTTCTTTCTTTTCTCTCCTCCCTTCTCCCTCTCCCTGTCCTCTTCTCTTTCTTTCCTTCCCCTTTCCCTTTCCTTCTTTCTTTTGTCTCCTCCCCTCTTCTCTTTCTTTCCTTCTTTTCTTTCCTCCCATTTTCCCTTTCCTTCTTTCATTTTCCTCCTCCCCTCTCCATCTCCTCTTCTCTTTCTTTCCTTCCCCTTTCCTTCTTTCTCTTCTCTTCCCCTTTTTTCTTGACCTTTCTTTCCTTCTTTTCTTTCCCTTTCTTTTCTTTTTCCCTTTGTTTTCTTCTTTTTTTTCGCCTTTTGCTTTTTGCTTTCTTTTTCCCTTTCCTCTCCTCTTCTCCTTCCTTTTTTTCTTTCCCTTTTTCTTTCTTTTTCTTTAATTATATAATAAATAAATATGTGATTTTGTTATAAGACGATCTTCGATACAAATCATTCTTGGTGTAGTTCTTGGAAATCCTGATCTCTGTGATGTTCCAGTTATGTGTGTGCGTGATGTGTGCAATGTTTTTACCTCTATTAGTAATATTAGGAGCCGATACCAACAATGAATATCATCTTACAAAACACGTATTATTCCTCGTTACTGGAAACCAATTTTCTTATTATATATAATAACAGATGTAGTGACAGGGACTTTTGTAGCAATGTATACAGTAACTGCCTAACACAACAAGTCCTGGAAGGTAAATCCGACCTCCAGCCTGCCCTCTGGTCTTGCACAGGTGTACCGGCTCTTCTCCTGCACTGAAATGGCTTCCTCTGATTTCACTGCACACTGTGAGCTTCTTACTATGTGCATTAGTAGCTGCAGCAAGTCAGATTGAGCCCTGCCTCATTTCCTGGCTGGAGGACATCCAGCATCATCTAGCTCCTTCCCCCCTGCCTGACTGTTCCTGACCTGCCCTTTTCATTCGCTGTATTTCTGTTCTTTCAATCACGAAGCCTCAGTATCACATGCGGGTGTTATCTTGGGTGATCTGCATGAAAATATATCCTGCCTAGGAATACCGACTCCTCTAGAATGATTTCCACTCGGGCCCCCTGCACTGCCCCCTGGGGGTCAGAGACAGTCCTTAGCCAGTCCAGTTGAGAACTCAGAGCTCACATGTGGCTTTCTCTCCTCCCTCATGGTGGCTGAATGGAGGGGCAGTAAAGAAGACAAGGGAACCTGTTATTTTGCCCTCCATGGGAAATTATAGGATACTTCTTTATTATAATATAAGTGCATCGTGGGTTAAAGCTAGCTTCAGTCTTATCCTTTTTCCTACATTTGTAACAAGTCCTCTCCTGTGTTGAAAATGATTTCTGTCAATTCCCCGCAAACTTGCACAATAAAACTTTTTGAAGCTGCAGCCATGACTATCTTGGCCCACCTTCATTTCTGAACAACTTCAATCAACAACAGCAGGGGTGCCAAACTCAATTTCATCACGGGCCGCATCAAAATTATGGTGGCCCTTTTTAGGGCTGGTTGTATTTGTAAGACCACATAAATGTATCCCTGTTTTTTTTTTCTATTAGAATAGGGACAGGAAATAAACCACACCCCCTCACCTTGAACTGCATCAAACAGTGGGTGTGGCCAAATTTCACTACCAGTGGGAGGATCTTAAAGGGGCAATAAATAGTATTCTGGGGTGAGCTATGTACCAAGTGCAGGATTTTGGGGTGCGCTTTGCACCAAGTGCAGGATTCTGGGGTGCACTTTGTACCAAGTGCCAGATTTTAGGGTGTGCTATGTACTAAGTGCAGGATTTTGGGGTGCGCTATGTACAGAGTGCAGGATTCTGGGGTGCGCTATGTACCAAGTGCAGGATTCTGGGGTGCGCTATGTACCAAGTGCAGGATTCTGGGGTGCGCTATATAACAAGCACAGGATTCTGGGCTGCGCTATGTACCAAACGCAGGATTCTGGGGTGCGCTTTGTACCAAGTGCAGGATTCTAGGGTGCGCTATGTACCAAGTACAGGATTTTAGGGTGTGCAATGTTCAGAGTGCAGGATTCTGGGGTGGGCTATGTACCAAGTGCAGGATTCTGGGGTCTGATATGTACCAAGTGCAGGATTCTGGGGGTGCACTATGTACCGAGCACAGAATTCTGGGGTGCGCCATATACCAAGTGCAGGATTCTGGGCTGTGCTATGTACAGAGTGCAAAATTCAGGGGTTTTCTTCGTATAGGTGCAGATTTTAGGATTGCAGCGTGTACAGAGTGCACAGGGTTGAGGCGTGTGCTACATATAGGTGCAGGGTTTAGCTGTGTGCTATGCACAGTGTGCACAGAGTTGTGGTTGAAAAAGAAAGCCCTGGGTGTGAGGGCCACATGAAATGGCCTAGCGGGCCGGATTCGGCCCACGGGCCTTCTGTTTGACACATGTGATCAACAGTCACTTTCTGCCCCTAATCTAATTGTAGTTGCCCCCCCACCTCCCTTCCCCCACAGCTAATAACTTTTTCTACCATCAATCATTTTGTTCCTGAGCATTGTATAAAAGAAAACATCCCAGGCATCCCTTTAGACATGCATAGCTCCCAACTGTCCCTGATTTCGAGGGACTGTCTGTGATTTGGAGCAATGTCCCTCTGTCCCTCTTTCCTCCTCATTTGTCCCTCATTTTGGTCTGATCTATATAGTAGTATATAAAATGCACTTTTTATCTTTCAAAAAGTGTTACCCAGTGCTAAACCTTTCATCTGATTTCTAAATTGCTGCATTTGTAAATTTTTAAAGCCAATATAAAGGAATAGTAATGGAAAAAAAAGCCCTGCAAGCAGCATCTTTGAGGCAGTTTGGGAGTGCTGTACACAGCGCTCCCAAACCACCCCTGCCCATTGGAATGCATGGGCAGCGCTTCTAAAGTGCCTGAAAAGTGATTCAGAAGCGTTGCAATATGGGTGCTTTTAACCCCTTCTCAAGGCTTAAAAGCGCCCCGATAACGGCTGAAAAGCACCGCTTAAAAAGCGGTAAAGCGATCAGCACTTTACCGCTAACGCGGCCCCAGTGTGAAAGGGGTCTAAGAAAGGGTGCTGTGACCTTTATAGGAACCCAAAAAATTCAGAGCTAGAACAAGCAGGAAAACCCAGTGATGATGTCATTGATCTAAAAAAATAGATATTTATAGAAAACAAAATAATTTGATTGAAGCGTTTTTATTGCATATTAATCAGATAAGGGTGGCAAGGTTATATTATACATGTGCAGAACACTTCCACTTTAAATTAACCATTGCTTTGTTGACTGTTTTGTTTTATCTCCCCAAGTCTAATAAAGTTAATGATTTTCTATTCTTTGACCTCCTGTTAACAGGAAGCAATGAATTCCATTGATTGTCAGGTGCCGCCACAAAGACTGAATTGTTGGAATGCGCAGCTTCATAGAACGTTTCCAGAGTCACCAGACACAGCTGGACTCCGTATTTAGGTGAATGCTAAATACAAACTATATTCTCTGTATCTGTTCTGTACCTCTCCATGGCCATTACAGGTCCCTTATCTACCTTGTCAATATTTTTTCGGGTGGACTTTTTGTAACATACATTTTTACTTATGTTCAGAATAAATAAATATTTATAAAAATGGTTGTACTCTTTATGTTTAATAAAACCTATCAATTTTTTAATTTTATACAGTTTATAATATATATATAAAAAAAAAAAAAAAAAAAAATTATATATATATATATATATATATATATATATATATATATTTTTTTTTTTTTTTGATTATAAATATCATATTTATTTTTTGAAAGTATTCATTTTATATTACTTAAAATTGTTTAAAACAAAAACCACATTATCAGGTCATATATATGTCTATAGAATACCCCGTTTCTACCTTGTTATATTCATTCATGATGGATTGAAGAGGTGATAGACTATGTAGAGGTAAGCCAATGGAGAAGGGAGTTGCAGTAGTCGAGGCGAGAGATGACCAGCGAGTGAATTAAGAGCTTTGTTGAGTCATTGGTTAGAAAGGGGTGTATTTTGGAGATGTTGCGGAGGTTGAGGCGGCAGGAGTTGGACAGTGATTGGACGTGGTGCTTGAAGGAAAGTTCAGAGTCCAGGACTACACCTAGAACCTTGGCATGTGGGGATAGGCTTATAGTTGTGCCATCGATTTTAACCGAGAGATCAGGGGAAGGGGCATATGGGGGAGGAAAAATTATAAGTTCGGTTTTGGATAGATTGAGTTTGGGGAAATGGTGCGACATCCAGACTGATATATCTGATAGTAAATTAGTGATTCGTGAGGAGACAGAGGGAGTGAGCTGAGGGGTAGCGAAATTGGAGAGGTCCAACAACAGAACCTTGGGGGACCCCAACTGAGAAAGGAAGAGGAGAAGAGGAAGTAGAGTTGTAGGAAATGCTAAAGGTGCGGTTGGATAAGTAGGAAGAGAACCAGCGAAGAGTACAGTCACGGAGACCAAAGTCGTGGAGTTATTTGAGGAGGAGGGGGCGGTCAACCGTATCAAAGGCAGCAGAGAGGTCCAGGAGTAGAAGTACAGAGTAGCGTCGATTGGTTTTGGCCATTAGTAGATCGTTTGTTGTACATCAGGGTCCCCAGAGAGCCCCTCCATTCCTCAGAGTCCCCAGAGAGCCCCCTTGCATCAGGGTCCCCAAAGAGACCCTACTTTACATCAGGGTCCCCAGAGAGCCCCCCTTACATCAGGGTCCCCAGAGAGCCCCCCCTTACATCAGGGTCCCCAGAGAGCCTCCCCCACTTACATCAGGGTCCCCATAGAGCCTCCCCCACTTACATCAGGGTCCCCACAGAGCTCCCCTTACATCAGGCTCTCCAGAGAGCCCCCCTTACATCAGGGTCCCCAGAGAGCCCCCCTTACATCAGGATCACCAGAGAGCCTCCCCCACTTACATCAGGGTCCCCAGAGAGCCTCCACCACTTACATGAGGGTCCCCACAGAGCCCCCCCCCACTTACATCAGGTTCCCCACAGAGCCCCCCTTACATCAGGGTTCCCAGAGAGCTTCCCCTGAAAAACAATCCCACACCATAATCCCCCCTCTACCAAATAATTTGGACCAGTGCACAAAGCAAGGTCCATAAAGACATGGATGAGCGAGTTTGGGGTGCAGGAACTTGACTGTCCTGCACAGAGTCCTGACCTTAACCAGATAGAACACCATTGGGATGAATTAGAGTGGAGACTGTGAGCCAGGCCTTCTTGTTCAAAAATTCCCATAGACACACTCCTAAACCTTGTGGACAGCCTTCCCAGAAGAGTTGAAGCTGTTATAGCTGTAAAGGGTGGGCCAACTCAATATTGAACCCTACGGACTAAGACTGGGATGCCATTAAAATTCATGTGCGTGTAAAGGCAGGTGTCCCAATACTTCTGGTAATATAGTGTATCTGCAATACATGCACATTTACCTGTGTTATGTCCTTTTAAAAATGCTGGGAGGACAGTAACTTTTTTTAAAAATCCAGAGTGATGCTAACTTCCTGTTTGAACTGACAACACAGCACTTCGGCTGTATTGCAATTCCAACCAGTGTTGTCAGTCCTGCCTGCTGGACTACAGAACTCTGCCGATATCCACCTCTCTTCATCTCTCTGCACTCTATGCATACATTGATTTATTTCCCAGCAACACAAATGTCTTGACTCCCAACAGTCAGGCCAGTTCACACACCGTATGGAATGGGCTCTTGGGACATGTAGTTCTGGGGGGAGTGTCTGCATTAATAGGAATGGAGCTACCAGCAGCTGCCTAGCAAGAAGGAAGAAAGGAAAAAAAAATACTGGAAGAGGCTCTCCAGGGGGAGACAGAGGTGTAGGGAGTAAAGTTGGATAATGCCCGGACATACAACTGCTTTCCTGAAATACAGTATATCACAAAAGTGAGTACACCCCTCACATTTTTAAATATTTTATTCTATCTTTTCATGTGACGACACTGAAGAAATGACACTTTGCTACAATGTAAAGTAGTGAGTGTACAGCTTGTATAACAGTGTAAATTTGCTTTCCCCTCAAAATAACTCAACACACAGCCATTAATGTCTAAACCGCTGGCAACAAAAGTGAGTACACTCCTAAACGAAAATGTCCAAATTGGGCCCTATTAGCCATTTTCCTCCCTGGTGTCATGTGACTCGTAAGGTCTCAGGTGTGAATGGGGAGCAGGTGTGTTAAATTTGGTGTTATTGCTCTCACTCTCTCATACTGGTCACTGGAAGTTCAACATGGCACCTCATGGAAAGAACTCTCTGAGGATCTGAAAAAAAGAATTGTTGCTCTACATAAAGATGGCCTAGGCTATAAGAAGATTGCCAAGACCCTGAAACTCACTCAGAACAGGCCTCACCGTGGTCGACCAAAGAAGTTGAGTGCACATGCTCAGCCTCATATCCAGAGGTTGTCTTTGGGAAATAGACGTATGAGTGCTGCCAGCATTGCTGCAGAGGTTGAAAGGGTGGGGGGTCAGCCTGTCAGTGCTCAGACCATACGCCAAACACTGCATCAAATTGGTCTGCATGGCTGTCGTCTCAGAAGGAAGCCTCTTTTAAAGATGATGCACAAGAAAGCCTGCAAACAGTTTGCTGAAGACAAGCAGACTAAGGACATGGATTACTGGAACCATGTCCTGTGGTCTGATGGGACCAAGATAAACATATTTGGTTCAGATGGTGTCAAGCGTGTGTGGCGGCAACCAGGTGAGGAGTACAAAGACAAGTGTGTCTTGCCTACAGTCAAGCATGGTGGTGGGAGTGTCATGGTCTGGGGCTGCATGAGTGCTGCCGGCACTGGGGAGCTACAGTCCATTGAGGGAACCATGAATGCCAACATGTACTGTGACATACTGAAGCAGAGCATGACCCCCTCCCTTCGGAGACTGGGCTGCAGGGCAGTATTCCAACGTGATAACAACCCCAAACACACCTCCAAGACAACCACTGCCTTGCTAAAGAAGCTGAGGGTAAAAGTGATGGACTGGCCACGCATGTCTCCAGACCTAAACCCTATTGAGCATCTGTGGGACATCCTCAAACAGAAGGTGGAGGAGCGCAAGGGCTCTAACATCCACCAGCTCCGTGATGTCGTCATGGAGGAGTGGAAGAGGACTCCAGTGGCAACCTGTGAAGCTCTGGTGAACTCCATGCCCAAGAGGGTTAAGGCAGTGCTGGAAAATAATGGTGGCCACGCAAAATATTAACACTTCGAGCCCAATTTGGACATTTTCACTTAGGGGTGTACTCACTTTTGTTGCCAGCGGTTTAGACATTAATGGCTGTGTGTTGAGTTATTTTGAGGGGACAGAACTACTATTACTATTGCACACTCACAAAGTGTCATTTCTTCAGTGTTGTCACATGAAAGGATAGACAACTGAAATCTGAGGGGTGTACTCACTTTTTGAGATACTGTGAGTCTGTTGTGTGCAGGGCTGAACTCCACAGCCCGACAGTCCTTGCCTCAGCCCCTTTTATTTATTGGATTACAATTTTTTCGGTCGGTCTGTCGGCCTGTTGTATTGCACACTTTTCATGGTGTCACACAGTTGTGGAAGTCTGTTGTGTTGTGGTGCTTGTTTTATGTTGCGGTGGGGGAGGGATGGGGGATCCCAGCTCCGGCCCTTTGTGACTCAATTAAAGATCGTCTCCTAGAACGAGGCCTCTCGTGTTGCTCAACATTTCTGGCCATTGACATTCCCATCCCGTCACCCTGAGAGACCGTCATCATGGTTTGCCTTCCCTCGTCCTGTATTGATATCATCAACCTCCTACTGCACGTTCGGCCCTGGCTGTAATAGCACAGTATGTAATAAGGGGGACTGTACCCTGAAAAGGAGACATTGCATGTACCTAAAAAAAAACTCCTTTTCCTTTTTGGTGCCAATTTTTTCCCCAAACCTGCCTGCCGAATGTGCAAACCAATGTTCATTCCTGATATGTGTCAGATGCTGAATAATGCTGTCTAGCCCTGGTGTGGTGGTACTCCATCATCAAAGCTAGGGAACTGCACCATCACTGTCCACCTAATGGCTGAAGACCAGTGACTGCTGCTCTCTTCTTGTGCAGGGTGACTGTTCTTGTCTCCGCCCCCTCCTGTAGTTCTCTACAAGCAGGATGTAATAAGGTGTGGCCTTCTGGGCCCCTCCCACAGCTCTGCTCTATGCACAGGCTATGTACAGCACAGTGATGTCGCTGCTAGTTTTACAGACTGTTATCTAAGTTTGCACAGACATTTGTTTCACACAAAGTGGATTTATGTCCTTTATGGTAATTGAAAAATATTTTTAAATGAAGGTTTTTGTGCCCGAAGTCCAGCTTGAATCCCACCATAGACAGTCCCCCTTCACAGCCTTCCCCCCCCCCCCCCCCCCCAGCTCCGGCTTTACATGGACTGGCGGCTAAAAGCTCAGGCTCCACTCGCAACTTCCCTGCTGGTAACAGCTGGCTCTGGAAGTTTATCATTTATAAAAAAGAAAAATAATAATAGTTTCTTGATACCCTTTTTTTCAGGTGAATCAGACATCAATATACCTGAGTCTTCTCCTGTAGATTCACTCCCAGTTCCAGGAACCTCTCCACAATGGACAGCCGGTTCTCCCGAACAGCGATCATAAATGGGGTCAACCCGGAGTCCTGCAGACAGAATGATAAAATGATAATGTGAGTGTGAGGATGTAAAGCAGAACTGAAGAATTGAATAGCCAATTAAACGATGAAATGACAGTCAGCTTTGGCTGCAATATTCACCTTCAATTATTATTATTATTATTATTATACGAGATTTATATAGCGCCAACAGTTTACTATCTGGAGCACCAATTCTCAACCAGGGTTACTTCAGGGGTTTCTAGGGGTTCTGTGGCTAATTGGCCTTCCTTCTAATGGTGCCTCCATAGTGACAGGTCCATTGCCACTTGGCAGAGCCAGAAGAATGACACCATTGATATTTCTATAGGGGTAATTCATCCCACTGACCACCTCTGTAACATGGGAATTCTTCCCACTGATTACCATAAGGAGCATTCTTCCCACTGACCACCAATGTAAGGAGCATTCTTCCCACTAATCACCAATGTAAGGGGCATTCTTCCCACTGATCACAAATGTAAGGAGCATTCTTCCCACTGACCACCAATGTAAGGAGCAATTTTCCCACTGATCTCCAATGTAAGGGGCATTCTTCCCACTGACCACCAATGTAAGGAGCATTCTTATCACTGATCACCAATGTAAGGAGCATTCTTGCCACTGATCACCAATGTAAGGAGCATTCTTCCTACTGATCACCAATGTAAGGAACATTCTTCCCACTGATCATCAATGTAAGGAGCATTCTTCCTACTGATCACCAATGTAAGGAGCATTCTTCCCACTGATCACCAATGTAAGGAGCATTCTTCCCACTGACCATCAATGTAAGGAGCAATTTTCCCACTGATCTCCAATGTAAGGAGCATTCTTCCCACTGACCACCAATGTAAGGAGCAATTTTCCCACTGATCTCCAATGTAAGGAGCATTCTTCCCACTGACCACCAATGTAAGGAGCAATTTTCCCACTGATCTCCAATGTAAGGGGCATTCTTCCCACTGATCACCAATGTAAGGAGCATTCTTCCCACTGATCACCAATGTAAGGAACGTTCTTCCTACTGATCACAAATGTAAGGAACATTCTTCCTACTGATCACCAATGTAAGGAGCATTCTTCTCACTGATCACCAATGTAAGGAACATTCTTCCCACTGACCACCAATGTAAGGAACATTCTTCTCACTGATCACCAATGTAAGGAACATTCTTCTCACTGATCACCAATGTAAGGAACATTCTTCTCACTGATCACCAATGTAAGGAACATTCTTCCCACTGATCACCAATGTAAGGAACATTCTTCCTACTGATCACCAATGTAAGGAACATTCTTCCTACTGATCACCAATGTAAGGAGCATTCTTCCTACTGATCACCAATGTAAGGAACATTCTTCCCACTGATCACCAATGTAAGGAACATTCTTCTTACTGATCACCAATGTAAGGAACATTCTTCTCACTGATCACCAATGTTAGGAGTATTCTTCCCACTGATCTCCAATGTAAGGAGCATTCTTCCTACTGATCACCAATGTAAGGAGCATTCTTCCCACTGATCACCAATGTAAGGAGCATTCTTCCCACTGATCACCAATGTAAGGAACATTCTTCCCACTGATCTCCAATGTAAGGGGCATTCTTCCAATTGACCACCAATGTAAGGAGCATTCTTCCCACTAACCTCCAATGTAAGCAGCATTCTTCCTACTGATCACCAATATAAGGGACATTCTTCCCACTGACCACCGATGTAAGGAGCATTCTTCTTATTGACCACCAATGTAAGGAGCATTCTTCCCACTGACCAACGATGTAAGGAGCATTCTTCCAATTGACCACCAATGTAAGGGACACGCCTCTCACTGATCACCAATGTAAGGGGCATTCTGACCACCATTGTAAAGGGCATTCATCCCACTGACCTCCAATGTAAGGGGACAGTCTTCTCACTGATCACAAGTGTAAGGGACATTTTTGCCACTGACCACCAATGTAAGGAACATTCTTCCAACTGACCACCAATGTAAGGGGCAAATTTTTAATGACCCTGGGTGGACTAGTCTTAGCAAGGGCTCCCCGAGACCTGAAATTATTTCAAGGGTTCCTCTGGGGTAAAACTGTTGAGAAAAACTGATCTAGAAATTTCCCCCACAGTACATATTTGTCTGTTGCTAGATGTCCTCAGGCAGATGGCCAGCATCACTGAACCCAATTCCTCTGTGCCCAGGTCATCCTGTACTCATTCCCAGTCTGTGACTGGACAGCAAAAAGAGCAGCACACTGATAAGACCATCCCTGTCATTCTGCCCTCTCCTCCTATCAGCATACATTTTGTCAGCACATAAACTGATTGGTTCCTTGTTCTCCTTCTCCCTCTCCCACTCCAGCTCTGCTGTACAGGGACTGCAAGAGGCTGATGCCAGTTCGACTTTAAACCTGCCAATCACCAAAGTAGTTTTAGCATATAGAAAGGTGTTTTACTTACCCAAAATCATGTTGAAGTTTTATGTCATTGCTCTACATACCACCATAACATTGAAGACTGCATTATAACGAATCAATATTATATAAAGGGTTGTATCTAAAGTAATGCTGTCCTAGGCAAAGTGATGACACCATCTATCACAAGCCCCGCCCCTTGCATTGTGATTATCTTATTATAAAACAAATGCTAGAATGTGCTTTTGGAATAATCACGGTGCCATCTTTTATAGTTTCATCTATGTTATATTGTATACAGCAAACAAGAGGAATGAGAGTGGATTTTATGCCCTTTGAAATATAGAGAGCCCTCTGACTCAACATCCCCTGTACCCCATACTCATAGGTCATTAACTGAATTTAGTCACTACTGGCCAGTGGGAAACATAGGAATAAATCATCACAGCTGGTCTATTTGGTATCCTAGTGTTGCCCCCTTGCCAGTGCCCGGACAAGGTCATCTAGAGCCCAGGGCGAACATGCCAAACTGCCACCCCCAAGCTATATGATCTTTATGTGTCAGCCAGTGGCGTCGCTAGGGGGGGCTTTTGGGGCTATAGCCCCGAATC
Source organism: Lithobates clamitans (assembly GCA_037952925.1). Lineage (NCBI taxonomy): Eukaryota > Metazoa > Chordata > Amphibia > Anura > Ranidae > Lithobates > Lithobates clamitans. Next base: position 503,444 of record JBBGZY010001506.1, read on the forward strand.
TGGGATCCATAGCCCCGAGTCTCTGCAGGGGTCCCCAAGGGGAGGGGAGGCTCTCTGGGGACCCTGATGTAAGTGGGGGGCTCTCTGGGGACCCTGATTTTAAGGGGGTGGCTGTCTGGGGACCCATATTTAAGGGAGAGACTCTCTGGGGACCCTAAGATAAGGGGGGCTCTCTGGGGACCCTGATGCAAGGGGGAGGCTCTCTGGGGACCCTGATGCAAGAGGGAGGCTCTCTGGGGACCCTGATGCAAGGGGGAGGCTCTCCGGGGATCCTGATGTAAGGGGGGCTCTCTAGGGACCCTGATGTAAGGGGGCTCTCTGGGGACCCTGATGTAAGTGGGGGGCACTCTGGGGATATATACACACACACACACGTATATTACTGTATATACATGTGTATGCCTGCCCAAGTGTATGACTTTCTTTACTACGCTGCTATGGGCTCTAGCCCCAGATCTTTTGTAGACCTAGCAACACCCCTGGTGTCAGCAAAAATCCCCCCCACAAAAACACTGAGCACTCACTGAGTATGCTTACCCCCATGCATAAATTCCCCCTCCTTCCAGTACAAATCCACCCCCCCTGCTGAAATCTACCCTCTCAGCACAAATCTTTGCCCCCCCAGCTCAAATACCCCCCCTGCCCCAAAAAAACCCAACACATATCCCAAACTCCCTATGGCATCCCCCCCACCTCATAGTGACAAGGGAAACCATCCCTTCTCTTCACCGCTTGCCCCAGCCCTGCCCCTTACCATGCTGCCCTAGGTACTGGCCCATTATAGTAAAAATAGCTGTGGTTCAAAGCTCCCATTTAGCAGACTGGTGCAGTACATCTGATCAGTACTTGCACAAGGTTAAAGCAACGAGTTAAAGAAATGAATAACTATAGAAACTAGAATTACTACATTTCCTGGTCCATGTGGGTGGCTGGATGGCAGAGTTTTTGATGCTTTCTATTTCAGATCCAGTTACAATGACTCAGCGGCTCGTTATTTTCTATTACAGGTGTCTCCTGCCTGCACAGTTCCAGGAATGCCTAGTTGGCTCATTCTACTTGTATTGTGTATGTAATACTCTCCAGACACTGGAGGTTCCAGGAGCTGAACACCGAGAAACAATACGACTGTCTGGATTTGGCCACCCAACAGTATGTCTGGCGGCAGAGCCGAGGGAGGGCTTATTGCTGAGCATGACGCTAAGAAGCTTTGTCTGGTCATTTGTTTCCTTGAAAATGTCTCCCTTTCTTTTTTTTAATCCTTGTATGTTTTTTTTGAAACTCAGACGCCAAAACCAAATTTAGCAACACTGGTTGGTGTCAGTTACCTTGACGAAAATCTGCGATGGCTCATTTGTCTTATTCAAACCATAGGAACTGCTCACCCAACTTCTGGGTAACCATTACATTTAAACCCCATAGGGAGACTTTCTTTTCCATAAGATTTTTATTTGAAAAAAAAATGAACTGTACAAACACCATCCCACAAACAGTAGTACAGTAGTCAGAAACAGGTTTGCGTGACAAAAGCATCACAATGGTTTAAGGGTCTATAGAACCAACCAGTCACATCCGAATTGGTTGGGTACAGTAAAACAGTATCGATATAGGACAAGGGTCTCCAAACTTTCTAAACAAAGTTCCAGTTAACTATCTTTCAGACCTTAGGGGGGCCGGACTGTGGAAAGTCAGAAAAGAAAATGACCTAGGAGTAAACTTAGTGTCAGTGGAAGGAATAGTGCCCCCTCTTTGGTGTCAGTGGGAGCAATAGTGGCCCACTTTTGGTGTCAATGGGAGAAATTGTGACCCATTGTTGGTGTCAGCGGGAACAATTGTGCCCCATCATTGAGTCCAGTGGAAGGAATAGTGGCCTGTTGTTGATGTAATTGGGAGGAATGTTGCCCCATGGTTGGTGTCATTAGAAGAAATTGTATCCCATCACTGGTGTCAGTGTGAGGAATTGTGCCCCTCTGTTGGTGTCAGTGGAAGGAATTGTGCCCCATTGTGGGTGTCAGTGGAAGGAGTTGTGCCCTATAGTTTCTGCTTTTGGGAAGAATTGGGGCCCATTGTACATGTCAGTGAGATAAATTGTGCCCCGTCGTTGATGTCATTAGGAGGAATAGTGCCCCATTGTTGGTGTCATTGAGTAGAATTGTATACTATCATTTGTGTCAATGGGAGGAATTGTGCCCTATTGGTGTCAGTGGCAGGAATGATGTCACTTTGCTGAAGTCAGTGGATGGTATAGTGCCCCAAGGGCCAGATAAAAGCAAGCAAAGAGCCACATCCGGCCCCAGGGCCACAGTTTAGAGACCACTGATATAGGACAATGCAATCTGGGAAATATAATGGGTTGAATAATAAGAAGGAGGTAAAGGAGAAAAGGTATGGTATCCTTTTGAGCAAGGTACCAGAAAAAACATGTAAGGAGCTAGGGTCAAATTGAGGGTCAATCTGGGGTTAAAGGTAAGGGAGGGGACAAAAAAAGGGGAGAGGCGTCAGAAGGAAAGAGTTGGGGCAAGGAGCTTCTGGGACTTCCTGGTGGATCCACTGGCCAGAGGGTGGATGCTACTGTATGTGTCTTCAAAGTGACAACCAGAAGGGTGGATATTGTTTGTAGAGATCTGAGTCCTAAATAGGAGCCATCTTGTCCAGGTAGACATATAATTAGACCTAATATCAACCTGCATTGTCAACAATACCTTAGAGTCTGTTCAGAATCCTATCTCAACAGTGTAAAAATAAAAAATAAAAGGTAAAATAAATAAGAAAAAAAAAATTTAAACGCACCCTGTCCCGCCGAGCTCGCGTGCAGAAGCGAACGCATACGTGAGTAGCGCCCGCATATGAAAACGGTGTTCAAACCACACATGTGAGGTATTGCCACAATCGGTAGAGCAAGAGCAATAATTCTAGCCCTAGGTGCGTCTGCTGACACCAATGCTGGGGTTTAATAGTGCATCCGCTGACACCAGTACTGGGGGTTAATAGTGCGTCCGCTGACACCAGTGCTGGGGGTTAATAGTGCGTCCGCTGACACCAATGCTGGGGGTTAATAGTGCGTCCGCTGACACCAATGCTGGAGGTTAATAGTGCATCCACTGACACCAGTGAAGGGGGTTAATAGTACGTCCGCTGACACCAGTGCTGGAGATTAATAGTGCGTCCGCTGACACCAGTGATGGGGGTTAATAGTGCGTCCGCTGACACCAGTGCTGGAGGTTAATAGTGCGTCCGCTGACACCAGTGATGGGGGTTAATAGTGCGTCCGCTGACACCAATGCTGGGGGTTAATAGTGCATCCACTGACACCAATGCTGGGGGTTAATAGTGCATCCACTGACACCAGTGATGGGGGTTAATAGTGCGTCCGCTGACACCAATGCTGGGGGTTAATAGTGCGTCCACTGACACCAGTGCTGGAGGTTAATAGTGCGTCCGCTGACACCAGTGATGGGGGTTAATAGTGCGTCCGCTGACACCAATGCTGGGGGTTAATAGTGCGTCCACTGACACCAGTGCTGGAGGTTAATAGTGCGTCCGCAGACACCAGTGCTGGAGGTTAATAGTGCGTCCGCAGACACCAGTGCTGGAGGTTAATAGTGCGTCCGCTGACACCAGTGCTGGAGGTTAATAGTGCGTCCGCTGATACCAATGCTGGGGGTTAATAGTGCGTCCACTGACACCAGTGCTGGAGGTTAATAGTGCGTCCGCAGACACCAGTGCTGGGGGTTAATAGTGCGTCCGCTGACACCAGTGCTGGAGGTTAATAGTGCGTCCGCAGACACCAGTGCTGGAGGTTAATAGTGCGTCCGCTGACACCAGTGATGGGGGTTAATGGTGCGTCCGCTGACACCAGTGATGGGGGTTAATAGTGCGTCCGCTGACACCAGTGATGGGGGTTAATAGTGCGTCCGCTGACACCAGTGATGGGGGTTAATAGTGCGTCCGCTGACACCAGTGATGGGGGTTAATAGTGCTAGGGGAAAGGACAGTTTGCATGCGGCCCCGATTGGATGTGAAAATTCGTCCTGTGGCCCTCAGGTAATTTGAGTTTGAGACCCCTGATTTACAGCATTATCATCACACCTGACTAAAACGTTTGCACAGTAGTGTATATCAGTGATTGGTCTCTGTGTATTATTCACAGCTTTCCATACATCACAGTACTCATAATGGGAACATTCAAGTTCCTATCCTATCTAAGCCCCGAGAAAGCATCTTATCCAAACCCCCCCGTGTTGTCTGTTGGTAAAGACCAGTTTATCATCAATTCAATGCATATTGGACTTTTTTTTTAGTGTGATGCTCCTTTTTTATGTTCCTATGATTGGAGCTACTTTGGGGTGCCCTGAAGAAAGGTTTGTTGTATGTGAGCCGCCTCAATAGGGAGTCAGAAATAGATTCACTCAGCAATGTAGCAAATGAATGCTAAAATTTTACTGTTATTTCAATTCCTTTAAAATCAATTTTGAAATAAACAGAATCATTTCAGTTATCGGTCTCTATTTATTTTGTTTTCATTTATTATATTTACATATTTTTCAATACACTATGCTACTCATAATGGGGTCTCATTTAATCTAAGTGGTACCACACCAGCAATGCCACAATAAACTCCCTCCTATCTTTGCTCATATAACATTCTCAGGTTTTCTCCTTTCTCTTATTTTTCTCTTCACAATTTCCTCTTTCTTCAACTAATTTCCCAGCTTTCTGGCTTACTCTTGTAGATGATCTCTATTCCTCATCTCTCTTCCTCTTTCTATTAGAAACAATCTTTAGTATCACACAGTTTCGATAAATAAAAATAATAGTGCTCCTCAAATTAACCCAACATGTCTCACCACTGATTGTGGCTTCATCAGGGGTGAAAAGTTGTTTGTAAGTCAGTGAGCTTGACGTTTTTCTCCTGTTGGCCACACAAATGTTTTTTCAAGTTCCAGCTTATATTCATTTTGTCTTTTGTAATTTTTTGATTACCAGCAGATATGGGAACTAGGAGAACACATAGTTGCACTTTCCTAATTGCAAAATCAATTACCATCTCACAACAAAGGATATTTTGGATGTATAAGGTGGTATTGTGGTCACAAAGGAGTTACTAATACTATAAAAAAATCAATTTATTTTTTAATGGTACCTTTTGGTCATAACTGAAAACTAAAGTAAACCAATAACAAATCTGGATTGTTCAGACTAAAGCAACACAGAAGCAGAGGATACCATCAGGGAAAAATTCATGTCAATACGATCAATAGATCGAAAGATATTGGCAGCTGAACTTATGTGCAAATCTTTTTCCAGCACAGGTTAGACTTTGTTCTTTCCCTTGCTGACTGCGTTTTGATTTTCTAGTTTTATATGATCATCTCATTGACCAATATGTCATCTTGGGAAATGCGGGAGGGGCCAAGTCCATCATTTCATTGTAACTTCAGCTGCCTATATCTCTGGATTTACCGGTCATTTTGGCATGTGGTTTTCACTAGGGGCTCCTTTTACACATTTGCAATGCAATATTGCACCCCAAGGCACTTGAACAAATATATTTTTTGGGGAAATTTTTTATTGTAGCAAAAAGTAAAAAATAATGATTTTTTTTCAAAATTGTCGGTCTTTTTTAGTTAGTAGAGGAAAAAAATAAAAGCCGCAGAGTTGATCAAGAAAATCCGGGACTGCTGCACTCTTTATTCCATGATAAAAACAACAAAAGTCATCCACACAGACAGGAGATAGCAATAGCTAACGCGTTTCACATACAAAGATGCTTACTCATCAGCTATGAGTAAGCATCTTTGTATGTGAAATGCGTTAGGTATTGCTATCTCCTGCCTGTGTGGATGACTTTTGTTGTTTTTATCATGGAATAAAGATGGAATAAAGATGATCGTTTTTCAGAGTGCAGCAGTCCGGGATTTTCTTGTTCATACAGACTTGCGCACAGTCTGCACCTGATCTTCATCAAGGGTGGATCATTTTTAAACCATTGTCCGCAGAGCTTGTGGAGCGGCATCACCTTCGCAGAGTTGATCAAATACCACCAAAAGAAAGCTCTATTTGTGTAAAGAAAAGGACGTCAATTTTGTTTGGGTACAACGTCGCACGACCCTGTGCTGAAAGTATCACAGTACAGGTCATTGTTTCATATGCAGCTGCTCAGAATGAAGCTTCAAAAGATATTTACTGTATATACTCGAGTATAAGCCGACCCGAATATAAGCCGAGGCACCTATATTTACCACAAAAAACTGGGAAAACTTATTGACTCGAGCATAAGCCTAGGGTGGGAAATGCACAGCTACTGTAAGTGGAAAAGAGGGTCAACAATGCCCATTTGCAGCCTCACTGTGCCCATTTGCAGCCTCACTGTGCCCATTTTCAGCCATAGGTCCCCCGAACTTCAAACTCGGTAGTTAAGAGTTCCTAGATGCCCCCTAGCTGCAGCCAAAATTTGGGGTCTCTCATAGTTGCCAACATTGTAAAAAAAAAATGTGGGACACTTTTGTGGCTGTAGGCAGAGCCGTACAATAATTAGGGGGCAGGCATTCGTTTGTAGGCGTGGCTTAGAAAAATATAAGTGCTGCGCGAAGTGGCGAAAAGTGGGCATGGTTTACGCGACATAGTGGGCGTGGCTTAAATGGGCGTGGCTCAAGAGGGTGTGGTTAGAGTCTGAGATGAATGAGGGATGGAGAGGGAGAGAGGGGGAGAGGGGGAGAGGGATTAGAGGGGGAGAGGGATTAGAGGGGGAGAGGGAAATGACAGGACAGCAGCCCCACATCCTACACAATAAAAATATGTGTATTCTAGAAAGTTTAACGATCAGCAGATAAAGATACTCCAAACACCTGGTGTTAGCACTTCAATCTTCCCGGCACCATGGTTGTTATGGTGTCAGGATGATTGAAGTACATTATTTCTATTATTACATTGTAATATAAAATGAAATCATTCAACTCACCATAATGCCGAATCAGTGGGATCCCTGAGCGTGTCACTAGCCACGTCGCCTGCCACCAGCCATCCGTCCTTGCGTCAGATGTCCCAGCAGAGTCCGTCCTTGCATCAGGTGCCCCCAGCGGAGCCCCCCTTACATCAGATGTCCCCAGCGGAGCCCCCCTCACACCAGGAGTCCCCAGCGGAGCCCCCCCTCACACCAGGAGTCCCCGGCGGAGCTCCCCCTCACATCAGGTGTCCCCGGTGGAGCCCCCCTCACATCAGATGTCCCCAGTGGAGCCCGCCTCACATCAGGTGTCCCTAGCGGAGCTCCCCCTCACATCAGGTGTCCCCAGCGGAGCTCCCCCTCACATCAGGTGTCCCCGGCGGAGCTCCCCCTTACATCAGGTGTCCCCGGCAGAGCCCCCCCTCACATCAGGTGTCCCCAGCGGAGCCCCCCCTCACATCAGGTGTCCCCAGCGGAGCCCCCCCTCACATCAGGTGTCCCCAGCGAAGCCCCCCCTCACATCAGGTGTCCCCAGCGGAGCTCCCCCTCACATCAGGTGTCCCCAGCGGAGCCCCCCCTCACATCAGGTGTCCCCAGCGGAGCCCCCCTCACATCAGGTGTCCCCGGCAGAGCCCCCCTCACATCAGGTGTCCCCAGCGGAGCCCCCCTCACATCAGGTGTCCCCGGCAGAGCCCCCCTCACATCAGGTGTCCCCAGCGGAGCCCCCCCTCACATCAGGTGTCCCCGGCAGAGCCCCCCTCACATCAGGTGTCCCCAGCGGAGCCCCCCTCACATCAGGTGTCCCCGGCAGAGCCCCCCCTCACATCAGGTGTCCCAAGCGGAGCCCCCCTCACATCAGGTGTCCCAAGCGGAGCCCCCCCTCACATCAGGTTTCCCCAGTGGAGCCCCCCCTCACATCAGGTGTCCCCGGCGGACCCCCCCTCACATCAGGTGTCCCCAGTGGAGCCCCCCTTGCATCAGGAGTCCCACAGCGGTGCGCCCCCCCCTACCTCAGAGGTGTCCTAGTAGTGTCCGCATGGCTAGAAACCCCGCCCCTTTCCATATCAGACTGGCAGCGGGGCGGGGGAGTAGGCGGGGCGAGGCGGAGGGTGGGCGGCGACGCAGGAGCTCTGTCTAGCCCCCCCCCCCAGCCGTCTTCCTGAACTTCATTAAAATGGCGGCCGGCGGAGATGTAGCGGCGGCTGTGAAAATCGTGAAGAACCGGATTTCTCGGGACATTTACCGGGACACCACAAATTCGGGAATGGCGTCCAAGTCCCAGGAATGTCCCGGGAAATCCGGGACAGTTGGCAAGTATTGTCTCTGGACCCAAAAGGGTCCCGAAATTACATTGCTGCAGATGGACACAGTTGACCAACTTTGGGGCCCTGTATCTCAGGGCCACTTTGTGCTAAGCACCCCAAATTTGGTGTGCAAACCCAGTGGCACCACAATATATCCAAAGCTGGGGTTCCTAGCACCAAGTGACCCCGAGATACAGGGCCCCAAATATCGGTTCAGAAAATGTCAAGCACTTTTCTGCAGCAGAGAATGACATTTTATGAACCGATTTTGGGGCCCCGTATCTCGGGGCCACTTGGTGCTAGGAACCCCAGCTTTGGATATGTTGTGGTACTAGTTCCACTGGGTTTGGGGTTCCTAGCACCAAGTGGCCCCAAGATACAGGGCCCCAAAATCGGGTCAGAAAATGACATTTTTTGCTGCAGAAAAGTGTTTGACTCGAGTATAAGCCGAGGGGGGCACTTTCAGCACAAAAAAATGTGCTGGAAAACTCGGCTTATACTCGAGTATATACGGTAAATGAAATGATAAATACTCATACTTACCTTTTTTTGTTCTGACAGCAAAAAAATACGGGTTCCCGCTGCTTTGCATGACACATGTGCGGTGCTGGGATAAGGTCATCTAGAACCCAGGGCGAGGAGGCCAAACTGCACAAACCCCTCCCCCCAAAAGATGTATGAGCGTTATGTGTCAGCAAAACACCCCCCCCCAAAAACAAAAACAAAACACTGAGCACTAATCTACATGCTTACCCCCCCCCCCCCCCAAGCATAAATTTCCCCTCCCAGTACAAATCCACCCCTGCTGAAATCACAATCAAATCACCCCTAAAGAAAAAAATTCACCCCTCCCAGCACAAATTCTCTACCCCTAAAATGTCCCCGCCTAGTACACAACACATAAAATCCCAATAAAATACATTTATGTTTTCGTCTAACTTTTATTGCGCCGCGCGGCTGCGATTGCGTGTACGGGTTGCAGAATCCACCTTCACACAGGCGTATCGCTTGCCAACCATGGCGGGGGGAATCAGAAGCATTTGAAAAGGACCTCAGAGCATTGCAACCTGTTGCATACAAAAAGTGCAACCTTGTGAATGAGCCCCAAAGTGACATGTTTCACTCACCGGGTCGGTTTCGGAGTTAGCGAGGTCGCCTCTATCGCAGCCTTTTAGCGTTTGCTCCAGAGTAATCCATTCTCCTCTAACGGCCAGCTGCAGGATCCTGCGTCCGACCTCCCCGTGCGTCCCGCCACCTCTCTCCGCATCCGACATTTTCTGGTGGCCTCAGGAGGGGTCTTCTCTAGACTGGAAGGAGGTCAGGTGGACATGATGGTCCGGGATGGTGGGACATGGACGGGCCCCGGGATCCTGTGTGCTTCCTCTTAGCAGGAGGTAAAGAAAAGAATCCTCATCTATTGACTGAGATCCACAGCCTCGCACTCCTCCTGTGTATCCCGTTACCTTGGCTGCAGAGGCTGGGAATGGGGGGGGGGAATTGGCATTTTTCTAGTAGAAGAGAAGAGAACTTCTGTGCAGAATACAAAGGTGACTGTGCTGAATACCAACCACCCGGCGACAACCTCACCCAACCACCCCACACTCTGAGACAACCTCATCCGTCTACACAACCACCCCACACCCTGCGACAACCTCACCCATCTACACAATGACCCCACAGCCTGCAACAACCTCACCCATCTACACAACCACCCCACACCCTGCGACAACCTCACCCATCTACACAATGACCCCACAGCCTGCAACAACCTCACCCATCTACACAACCACCCCACACCCTGCGACAACCTCACCCATCTACACAATGACCCCACAGCCTGCAACAACCTCATCCATCTACACAACCACCCCACACACTGCAACAACCTCACCCATCTACACAACCACCCCACAGCCTGCGACAACCTCACCCATCTACACAACCACCCCGCACCCTGCGACAACCTCACCCATCTACACAACCACCCCGCACCCTGCGACAACCTCAGCCATCTACTGTACACAACCACCCCGCACCCTGCGACAACCTCACCCATCTAAACAACCACCCCACAGTCTGCAACAACCTCACCCATCTACACAACCACCCTGAACCCTGCAACAACCTCACCCTTCTACACAACCACCCCGCACTCTGCAACAACCTCACCCATCTACACAATGACCCCACACCCTGCAACAACCTCACTCATCTACACAACCACCCCGCACCCTGCGACAACTTCACCCATCTACTCAATAACCCCGCACCCTGCGACAACCTCACCCATCTACACAACCACCCCGCACTCTGCAACAACCTCACCCATCTACACAACCACCCCGCACCCTGCGACAACCTCACCCATCTACACAAAGATCCCGCAACCTGCAACAACCTCACCCATCTACACAACCACCCCGCACCCTGCGACAACTTCACCCATCTACACAATAACCCCGCACCCTGCGACAACCTCACCCATCTACACAAAGATCCCGCAACCTGCGACAACCTCACCCATCTACACAACGACCCCACAGCCTGCGACAACCTCACCCATCTACACAACCACCCCACACCCTGCGACAACCTCACCCATCTACACAACCACCCCAAGCCCTGCAACACCCTCACCCTTCTACACAACGACCTCACAGCCTGCGACAACCTCACCCATCTACACAACCACCCCGAGCCCTGCAACAACCTCACCAATCTACACAACGACCCCACACCCTGCGACAACCTCACCCATCTACACAACCACCCCGCACCCTGCAACACCCTCACCCTTCTACACAACGACCCCACAGCCTGCGACAACCTCACTCATCTACACAACCACTCCACACCCTGCGACAACCTCACCCATCTACACAACCACCCCGCACCCTGCAACACCCTCACCCTTCTACACAACGACCCCACAGCCTGCGACAACCTCACTCATCTACACAACCACTCCACACCCTGCGACAACCTCACTCATCTACACAACCACCCCGCACCCTGCGACAACTTCACCCATCTACTCAATAACCCCGCACCCTGCGACAACCTCACCCATCTACACAACCACCCCGCACTCTGCAACAACCTCACCCATCTACACAACCACCCCGCACCCTGCGACAACCTCACCCATCTACACAAAGATCCCGCAACCTGCAACAACCTCACCCATCTACACAACCACCCCGCACCCTGCGACAACTTCACCCATCTACACAATAACCCCGCACCCTGCGACAACCTCACCCATCTACACAAAGATCCCGCAACCTGCGACAACCTCACCCATCTACACAACGACCCCACAGCCTGCGACAACCTCACCCATCTACACAACCACCCCACACCCTGCGACAACCTCACCCATCTACACAACCACCCCAAGCCCTGCAACACCCTCACCCTTCTACACAACGACCTCACAGCCTGCGACAACCTCACCCATCTACACAACCACCCCGAGCCCTGCAACAACCTCACCAATCTACACAACGACCCCACACCCTGCGACAACCTCACCCATCTACACAACCACCCCGCACCCTGCAACACCCTCACCCTTCTACACAACGACCCCACAGCCTGCGACAACCTCACTCATCTACACAACCACTCCACACCCTGCGACAACCTCACCCATCTACACAACCACCCCGAGCCCTGCAACAACCTCACCAATCTACACAACGACCCCACACCCTGCGACAACCTCACCCATCTACACAACCACCCCGCACCCTGCAACAACCTCATCCATCTACACAACGACCCTGCAACCTGCGACAACCTCATCCATCTACACAACCACCCCGCAACCTGTGACAACCTCACTCATCTACACAACCACCCCTCACCCTGCGACAACCTCACCCATCTACACAACCACCCCGTACCCTGCGACAACCTCACCCTTCTACACAACCACCCCTCACCATGCGACAACCTCACCCATCTACACAACCACCCCGCACCCTGCGACAACCTCACCTATCTACACAACCACCCCGTACCCTGCGACAACCTCACCCATCTACACAACCACCCCGCACCCTGCGACAACCTCACCCATCTACACAACCAACCCTCACCCTGAGACAACCTCACCCATCTACACAACCACCCCACACCCTGCGACAACCTCACCCATCTACACAACCACCCCACACCCTGCGACAACCTCACCCATCTACACAACCACCCCACACCCTGCGACAACCTCACCCATCTACACAACTACCCCACACCCTGCGACAACCTCACCCATCTACACAACAACCCCACAGCCTGCGACAACCTCACCCATCTACACAACCACCCCGCACCCTGCGACAACCTCACCCATCTACACAACGACCCCACAGCCTGCGACAACCTCACCCATCTACACAACCACCCCGCACCCTGCGACAACCTCACCCATCTACACAACGACCCCACAGCCTGCGACAACCTCACCCATCTACACAACCACCCCGAGCCCTGCGACAACCTCACTCATATACACAACCACCCCTCACCCTGCGACAACCTCACCCATCTAAACAACCACCCTGCACCCTGCGACAACCTCATCCGTCTACACAACCACCCCACACCCTGCGACAACCTCACCCAACCACCCCACACCCTGCGACAACCTCGCCCATCTACACAACCACCCTGCGACAACCTCACCCATCTACACAACCACCCCGCAGCCTGCGATAACCTCACCCCTCTAAACAACCACCCCGCACCCTGCGACAACCTCACCCCTCTAAACGACCACCCCGCACCCTGCGACAACCTCATCCGTCTACACAACCACCCCACACCCTGCAACAACCTCACTCATATATACAACCACCCCTCACCCTGCGACAACCTCACCCATCTAAACAACCACCCCGCACCCTGCGACAACCTCATCCGTCTACACAACCACCCCGCACCCTGGGACAACCTCATCCGTCTACACAACCACCCCGCACCCTGCGACAACCTCACCCATCTACACAACCACCCCGCACCCTGCGACAACCTCACCCATCTACACAACCACCCCGCACCCTGCGACAACCTCACCTATCTACACAACCACCCCGCACCCTGCGACAACCTCACCCATCTACACAACCACCCCGCACCCTGCGACAACCTCACCTATCTACACAACCACCCCGCACCCTGCGACAACCTCACCCATCTAAACAACCACCCCACAGTCTGCAACAACCTCACCCATCTACACAACCACCCTGAACCCTGCAACAACCTCACCCTTCTACACAACCACCCCGCACTCTGCAACAACCTCACCCATCTACACAATGACCCCACACCCTGCAACAACCTCACTCATCTACACAACCACCCCGCACCCTGCGACAACTTCACCCATCTACTCAATAACCCCGCACCCTGCGACAACCTCACCCATCTACACAACCACCCCGCACTCTGCAACAACCTCACCCATCTACACAACCACCCCGCACCCTGCGACAACCTCACCCATCTACACAAAGATCCCGCAACCTGCAACAACCTCACCCATCTACACAACCACCCCGCACCCTGCGACAACTTCACCCATCTACACAATAACCCCGCACCCTGCGACAACCTCACCCATCTACACAAAGATCCCGCAACCTGCGACAACCTCACCCATCTACACAACGACCCCACAGCCTGCGACAACCTCACCCATCTACACAACCACCCCACACCCTGCGACAACCTCACCCATCTACACAACCACCCCGAGCCCTGCAACACCCTCACCCTTCTACACAACGACCTCACAGCCTGCGACAACCTCACCCATCTACACAACCACCCCGAGCCCTGCAACAACCTCACCAATCTACACAACGACCCCACACCCTGCGACAACCTCACCCATCTACACAACCACCCCGCACCCTGCAACACCCTCACCCTTCTACACAACGACCCCACAGCCTGCGACAACCTCACTCATCTACACAACCACTCCACATCCTGCGACAACCTCACCCATCTACACAACCACCCCGAGCCCTGCAACACCCTCACCCTTCTACACAACCACCCCACAGCCTGCGACAACCTCACCCATCTACACAACCACCCCGAGCCCTGCAACAACCTCACCAATTTACACAACGACCCCACACCCTGCGACAACCTCACCCATCTACACAACCACCCCGCACCCTGCAACAACCTCATCCATCTACACAACGACCCTGCAACCTGCGACAACCTCATCCATCTACACAACCACCCCGCAACCTGTGACAACCTCACTCATCTACACAACCACCCCTCACCCTGCGACAACCTCACCCATCTACACAACCACCCCGTACCCTGCGACAACCTCACCCTTCTACACAACCACCCCTCACCATGCGACAACCTCACCCATCTACACAACCACCCCGCACCCTGCGACAACCTCACCTATCTACACAACCACCCCGTACCCTGCGACAACCTCACCCATCTACACAACCACCCCGCACCCTGCGACAACCTCACCCATCTACACAACCAACCCTCACCCTGAGACAACCTCACCCATCTACACAACCACCCCACACCCTGCGACAACCTCACCCATCTACACAACCACCCCACACCCTGCGACAACCTCACCCATCTACACAACCACCCCACACCCTGCGACAACCTCACCCATCTACACAACTACCCCACACCCTGCGACAACCTCACCCATCTACACAACAACCCCACAGCCTGCGACAACCTCACCCATCTACACAACCACCCCGCACCCTGCGACAACCTCACCCATCTACACAACGACCCCACAGCCTGCGACAACCTCACCCATCTACACAACCACCCCGCACCCTGCGACAACCTCACCCATCTACACAACGACCCCACAGCCTGCGACAACCTCACCCATCTACACAACCACCCCGAGCCCTGCGACAACCTCACTCATATACACAACCACCCCTCACCCTGCGACAACCTCACCCATCTAAACAACCACCCTGCACCCTGCGACAACCTCATCCGTCTACACAACCACCCCACACCCTGCGACAACCTCACCCAACCACCCCACACCCTGCGACAACCTCGCCCATCTACACAACCACCCTGCGACAACCTCACCCATCTACACAACCACCCCGCAGCCTGCGATAACCTCACCCCTCTAAACAACCACCCCGCACCCTGCGACAACCTCACCCCTCTAAACGACCACCCCGCACCCTGCGACAACCTCATCCGTCTACACAACCACCCCACACCCTGCAACAACCTCACTCATATATACAACCACCCCTCACCCTGCGACAACCTCACCCATCTAAACAACCACCCCGCACCCTGCGACAACCTCATCCGTCTACACAACCACCCCGCACCCTGGGACAACCTCATCCGTCTACACAACCACCCCGCACCCTGCGACAACCTCACCCATCTACACAACCACCCCGCACCCTGCGACAACCTCACCCATCTACACAACCACCCCGCACCCTGCGACAACCTCACCTATCTACACAACCACCCCGCACCCTGCGACAACCTCACCCATCTACACAACCACCCCGCACCCTGCGACAACCTCACCTATCTACACAACCACCCCGCACCCTGCGACAACCTCACCCATCTAAACAACCACCCCACAGTCTGCAACAACCTCACCCATCTACACAACCACCCTGAACCCTGCAACAACCTCACCCTTCTACACAACCACCCCGCACTCTGCAACAACCTCACCCATCTACACAATGACCCCACACCCTGCAACAACCTCACTCATCTACACAACCACCCCGCACCCTGCGACAACTTCACCCATCTACTCAATAACCCCGCACCCTGCGACAACCTCACCCATCTACACAACCACCCCGCACTCTGCAACAACCTCACCCATCTACACAACCACCCCGCACCCTGCGACAACCTCACCCATCTACACAAAGATCCCGCAACCTGCAACAACCTCACCCATCTACACAACCACCCCGCACCCTGCGACAACTTCACCCATCTACACAATAACCCCGCACCCTGCGACAACCTCACCCATCTACACAAAGATCCCGCAACCTGCGACAACCTCACCCATCTACACAACGACCCCACAGCCTGCGACAACCTCACCCATCTACACAACCACCCCACACCCTGCGACAACCTCACCCATCTACACAACCACCCCGAGCCCTGCAACACCCTCACCCTTCTACACAACGACCTCACAGCCTGCGACAACCTCACCCATCTACACAACCACCCCGAGCCCTGCAACAACCTCACCAATCTACACAACGACCCCACACCCTGCGACAACCTCACCCATCTACACAACCACCCCGCACCCTGCAACACCCTCACCCTTCTACACAACGACCCCACAGCCTGCGACAACCTCACTCATCTACACAACCACTCCACATCCTGCGACAACCTCACCCATCTACACAACCACCCCGAGCCCTGCAACACCCTCACCCTTCTACACAACCACCCCACAGCCTGCGACAACCTCACCCATCTACACAACCACCCCGAGCCCTGCAACAACCTCACCAATTTACACAACGACCCCACACCCTGCGACAACCTCACCCATCTACACAACCACCCCGCACCCTGCAACAACCTCATCCATCTACACAACGACCCTGCAACCTGCGACAACCTCATCCATCTACACAACCACCCCGCAACCTGTGACAACCTCACTCATCTACACAACCACCCCTCACCCTGCGACAACCTCACCCATCTACACAACCACCCCGTACCCTGCGACAACCTCACCCTTCTACACAACCACCCCTCACCATGCGACAACCTCACCCATCTACACAACCACCCCGCACCCTGCGACAACCTCACCTATCTACACAACCACCCCGTACCCTGCGACAACCTCACCCATCTACACAACCACCCCGCACCCTGCGACAACCTCACCCATCTACACAACCAACCCTCACCCTGAGACAACCTCACCCATCTACACAACCACCCCACACCCTGCGACAACCTCACCCATCTACACAACCACCCCACACCCTGCGACAACCTCACCCATCTACACAACCACCCCACACCCTGCGACAACCTCACCCATCTACACAACTACCCCACACCCTGCGACAACCTCACCCATCTACACAACAACCCCACAGCCTGCGACAACCTCACCCATCTACACAACCACCCCGCACCCTGCGACAACCTCACCCATCTACACAACGACCCCACAGCCTGCGACAACCTCACCCATCTACACAACCACCCCGCACCCTGCGACAACCTCACCCATCTACACAACGACCCCACAGCCTGCGACAACCTCACCCATCTACACAACCACCCCGAGCCCTGCGACAACCTCACTCATATACACAACCACCCCTCACCCTGCGACAACCTCACCCATCTAAACAACCACCCTGCACCCTGCGACAACCTCATCCGTCTACACAACCACCCCACACCCTGCGACAACCTCACCCAACCACCCCACACCCTGCGACAACCTCGCCCATCTACACAACCACCCTGCGACAACCTCACCCATCTACACAACCACCCCGCACCCTGCGATAACCTCACCCCTCTAAACAACCACCCCGCACCCTGCGACAACCTCACCCCTCTAAACAACCACCCCGCACCCTGCGACAACCTCATCCGTCTACACAACCACCCCACACCCTGCAACAACCTCACTCATATATACAACCACCCCTCACCCTGCGACAACCTCACCCATCTAAACAACCACCCCGCACCCTGCGACAACCTCATCCGTCTACACAACCACCCCGCACCCTGGGACAACCTCATCCGTCTACACAACCACCCCGCACCCTGCGACAACCTCACCCATCTACACAACCACCCTGCACCCTGCGACAACCTCACCCATCTACACAACCACCCCGCACCCTGCGACAACCTCACCTATCTACACAACCACCCCGCACCCTGCGACAACCTCACCCATCTACACAACCACCCCGCACCCTGCGACAACCTCACCTATCTACACAACCACCCCGCACCCTGCGACAACCTCACCCATCTACACAACCACCCCACACCCTGCGACAACCTCACCCTTCTACACAAAGATCCCGCACCCTGCACCAACCTCACCCATCTACACAACCACCCCACACCCTGCGACAACCTCACCCTTCTACACAAAGATCCCGCAACCTGCAACAACCTCACCCTTCTACACAACCACCCCACACTCTGAGACAACCTCATCCATCTACACAACCACCCCGTGACAACCTCACCCATCTACACAACCACCCCACACCCTGCGACAACCTCACCCATCTACACAACGACCCCACAGCCTGCGACAACCTCACCCATCTACACAACCACCCCGCACCCTGCAACAACCTCACCCATCTACACAACCACCCCGCACCCTGCGACAACCTCACCCATCTACACAACCACCTCGCACCCTGCGACAACCTCACCCATCTACACAACCACCCCGCACCCTGCAACAACCTCACCCATCTACACAACCACCCCGCACCCTGCGACAACCTCACCCATCTACACAACCACCCCGCACCCTGCGACAACCTCACCCATCTACACAACCACCCCGCACCCTGCAACAACCTCACCCATCTACACAAAGATCCCGCAACCTGCGACAACCTCACCCATCTACACAACGACCCCACAGCCTGCGACAACCTCACCCATCTACACAACCACCCCACACCCTGCGACAACCTCACCCATCTACACAACCACCCCGAGCCCTGCAACACCCTCACCCTTCTACACAACGACCCCACAGCCTGCGACAACCTCACCCATCTACACAACCACCCCGAGCCCTGCAACAACCTCACCAATCTACACAACGACCCCACACCCTGCGACAACCTCACCCATCTACACAACCACCCCGCACCCTGCAACACCCTCACCCTTCTACACAACGACCCCACAGCCTGCGACAACCTCACTCATCTACACAACCACCCCGCACCCTGCGACAACCTCACCCATCTACACAACCACCCCGCACCCTGCGACAACCTCACCCATCTAAACAACCACCCCGCACCCTGCGACAACCTCATCCGTCTACACAACCACCCCACACCCTGCGACAACCTCACCCAACCACCCCGCACCCTGCGACAACCTCATCCGTCTACACAACCACCCCACACCCTGCGACAACCTCACCCAACCACCCCGCACCCTGCGACAACCTCATCCGTCTACACAACCACCCCACACCCTGCGACAACCTCACCCAACCACCCCGCACCCTGCGACAACCTCATCCATCTACACAACCACCCCGCACCCTGCGACAACCTCACCCATCTACACAACCACCCCGCACCCTGCGACAACCTCACCCATCTACACAACCACCCCGCAACCTGCGACAACCTCACCCATCTAAACAACCACCCCGCACCCTGCGACAACCTCATCCGTCTACACAACCACCCCACACCCTGCGACAACCTCACCCAACCACCCCGCACCCTGCGACAAACTCATCCGTCTACACAACCACCCCGCACCCTGCGACAACCTCATCCATCTACACAACCACCCCGCACCCTGCGACAACCTCACCCATATACACAACCACCCCACACCCTGCTACAACCTCACCTATCTACACAACCACCCCACACCCTGTGACAACCTCACCCATCTACACATCCATCCCGCACCCTGCGACAACCTCACCCATCTACACAACCACCCCGCACCCTGCGACAACCTCACCCAACCACCCCACACCCTGCGACAACCTCACCCATCTACACAACCACCCCGCACCCTGCGACAACCTCACCCATCTACACAACCACCCCGCACCCTACGACAACCTTACCTATCTATACAACCACCCCGCACCCTGCGACAACCTCAACCATCTAAACAACCACCCAGCAGCCTGCGACAACCTTACCCATCTACAAGATTTCCATTTAGAGAAAAAAGATTAAGATTTTTCTATGTTTGGGAGATTTACAAATCTCAGGTTACACTGCCGCAACTTAGGACCCAACTTGTGAGACCCCAAGTCGCATGACATGTGAAATCCCATGTTAGCCACCCCCGTTCACAACGGTGCAGCTTGTCATGTGATTTGACAGATCCAAATCGCACGACAAGTTGCACCCTATTGTTGGCAATAGAACTCGTCAAATTGGCGTGGCACCAAATTTGCGGTGCTGCATCGATTTGAAAAAGAAGCTACTGCACTATTTTTGGCGATTACCAGTGCGACTTGCAAATACATCTGTGCATGAGACTGCACAGATGTCAGCCAAGTCCCCACCTGACGTTGCACTGGCATGCGGCTTTGTGATTTCAAGTGAAGTCGCACAATTTCAAAGTTGCATTTAGCCCAGGTTCACACTGACTATGGGAATGAAATGGTTCGAAGCTGGGACTGCATGTCAGTCCAGACTTCGGGGGGGGGGGCGATTTCGGAGACATCTATGCGGGTTCTTGCACAGATGTCTATTGAAATCGCACCCCGAAGTCGCCAAAAGCAGTACAGAAACTACTTTTGGGTGTTGCACCGATTCAGACGGTGCCATTGCCGGCAATAGCCGCCGATTTGGCATGCGATTTGACAAGTCAAGTCGATTTGACAAGACAAGTCAAATCGCATCAATGTGAACCTGGGCTCAATGAGAACTGCCTTAACCAGCACTACTGAAGTCGCTCTGACTTAAGAAGAGGTTCCTGTACTACTTCAAGGCGACTTCTATCTGACTTGTGCCCATAGTCTTTACTGAAAGTCGCCTGTTAGGCACACATTTAACCCTTTGATCGCCCCTGGTGTTAACCCCTTCCTAGCCAGTGTCATTAGTACAGTGACAGTGCATACTTTTAGCACTGATCACTGTATTAGGCTTGGTTCACACTGGGGCGGCTTCAAAGTCACCAAACTCTAAAGCCACCCCACTCAGCGCGGATTGCAAACTACTTCTTTAATAGAAGTCAATGCAGGCCGCTCCGAAGTCGCCCCCAAGTAGTGCAGGAACCTTTTTCTAAGTCGGAGCGACTTGAGTCGCTTCGATTAGAACGATTCCATTGTACTGAATGGAGCGCGACTTGTCAGGCGACTTGTGTGAACCGAGATCTAGTGTCACTCGTTGCCACAAAGTGTTAGTTAGTGTCAGACTGCGCCCCGCAATACCGCAGTCCCGCGATAAGTCGCCGATCGCCGCCAATTACCAAAACGGAGAGAAAAGTGGACATGTTACACCTGGCAACCAGAAGTAAATGTGATTGGTTGCTATGGGTAACGGTAACATTGCTGTTTATGTTATGTCAGTGTTTATGAACTGTGTCATGGAGGCAATGGGGTTTATTTACTAATGCTGGAGAGTGCAAAATCAGTCTCACTTCTGCTGAGCAACCAATCAGCTTCCAGGTTTTAGTGCCAAAGTTTAACCAATTCAGCCCCGGAAGATTTTACCCCCATCCTGACCAGAGCACTTTTTACAATTTGGCACTGCGTCGCTTTTTTATTTTTTGTGCTATAAACAAAAAAAGACCAACAATTAAAAAAAAAAAAAAACAACCAATATGTTCTACTATTTGCTATAATAAATATCCCATAAATGTTTTTAAAAAACAAATTTTTTTCCTCAGGTTAGGCCGATATGTATTCTTCTACATATTTTTGGTAAACAAAATCGCAATAAGCGTATATTGATTGGTTTATGCAAAAGTTATAGCTTCTACAAACTATGGGAAAGGTTTATGGCATTTTTATGTCATTTTTATTATTATTTTTTTTCTAGTAATGGTGGCGATTTGCGTTTTTTTTTTTGGTACTGCAACATTGCGGCGGACAGATCGGACACATTTTTGGGACCATTGAAATTTATACAGCGATCAGTGCTATAAATTATGCCCTAATTACTGTATAAATGTCACTGGTAGGGAAGGGGTTAACACTTTAACACTAGGGGCCGATCAAAGAGTTAAATGTGTGTTCCCTGTATGTGTTCTAACTGTATGGGGATAGGACTGACTGGGGGAGGAGACCTATCGTTGTTCCTACTTAGTAGGAACAAACGATAGGTCTCCTCTCCCCTGACAAAATATTTCACTGTAGCACTGTTTACGGGTAGATACACCCCTCTCCTCCCCCTCCCATACTACCTCCCCTCCCCTCCCCCCTCCCTCCTTCTCCCCCTCCTATCCGTTATTTCCCCCTGGTTATCTTATACATTGGTTAAATACTGCGATTCAGAGCTCCTCAGCTCTATATTTTCTACTATGTACTTGTTTATACTTTGTACCTTAAAAATCAAATAAATATTTTACAAAAGATTTTTTTTTAAAAGGAATAAAAGGAATATAAAAAAAATCATCAAGTATTAATAAAGGCATTGGTGACCCACTCAACATTCATTCCATATGGGGAGTAGGACTTCAATTCATAAATCCAGAAGGTTTCTAATCGTGAGACACCCAATCTTACTGGACCCACCTCTCCAAGGGGGCACATATTTATCTATAATGAGAAACTGTGTGCCCCTGGGGTCCTTATTGTGATACCGTAAGTAATGTTTAAGGACACTAGGATGGGTCCTTTTTAATATTACCGATTATCTCCCAACTGAATACCAACGATAGGGGCATCTCCTTGTCCTATGAAGCAAGCAGAGAAAAACTAAACTTCCTTGACTTGGAGATAGCAATCATTAATCAACAATTTCAGATTAAAACCTACATTAAACCCACAGACAGCAACGGGTTTATTCCTGTCGATAGTTGCCACCATAAGGCCTGGCTGGGTTCAGTTCCTCACAGCCAATTTCTTTGGCTGCAACGTACCTTTAGGCTTTTGGACAAAGGCCCAAATTTTGAAACAAATTTTCCTGGAGAAGGGCTACAACAGTAGTAGGGAGGTAGATGTAGAGATACAGAAGGATTATAACCTGGGTAGAAGCTCCCTTTTGATTGATAAACCCCATCGGACAAATGATGATATGTTCAAATGGTCCTTCTTTACATCTTTTTTCCATCCAACACAAGCAAATTAAGGGCATCCTTAATAAACATTGGGATGTTCTTAAGAATGATTGCGTATTGGGCCCCCATCTTGTCAGAGGTAAAGGTAAATTTGCCCCTAATGTTATTAACACCCCCCCCCCCCGAGAACTTAATTTCTTCACAATCTGGCCAGGTATTACCCTTGCCATAGGTGTAATGTTTAATGCCACAATTCTTGTGCGAGAAAAAAGACTGATGTGCTTGTATCTACAGTCACTAATCGTAACTACCAGATTAAACATTTTACCACCTGTGCTAGTAAAAATGTTGTGTTCCTACTGACTTGTCCATGTAAGGAACAATACGTGGGGAGCACTATATGACCTTTCTCTGTAAAAGTAAATAAACATATCGCTATTATTAAAACAGCCTAACCAACCATAGTGTCCCTAAACATTACTTACAGTATCACAATAAGGACCCCAGGGGCACACAGTTTCTCATTATAGAAAAATATGTGCCCACTTTGAGAAGTGAGACAAATAAGAGGGGTGTCCCATGATTAGAAACCTTCTGGATTTATGAATTGAAGTCCTACTCCCCATGTGGAATGAATGTGGAGTGGAACACCAATGCCTTTATTAATACATGATTAATTTTTTTTAGGGCTGGGGAAATTAAAGATTAATTCTTCGATTAATCGTAAATTTTTTTGATCAATCAAAATTTTTTTGATCGGTAGGCTGCCTGCCCTGGGGCCGCTTTGGGCCAAGCTGTGGCTGCAGCGCAGCGCTCTGCTCCCTCCTCCTCCACTATATATCATACACAGTCTGCGGGCATCTCCCGCTGTGTGTCTCCAGGCTGAGTGTGGAAACTTTGGCCGCGCTGTGAGAAAAGTCCCACCCTCCTCCTAGATGAGCTTGTATGATAGACGCAGTGTTCTGTCTATCACACAAGCTGATCTAGGAGGAGAGCGGGACTTTTCTCACAGCGCGGCCAAAGTTTTCACACTCAGCTCGGAAACACACAGCGGGAGATGCCCGCAGACTGTGTAATCCAGGCACAGGCACTGACTAAAGTGAGGCTGCGATTATGGGCACGGTGAGACTGCATTATGGGCACGGTGAGACTCCATTATGGGCACGGTGAGGCTGCCATTATAGGCATGGCGAGGCTGCGATTTTGGGCACAGTGAGACAGCATTATGGGCACAGTGAGGCTGCGATTATAGGCATGGCGAGGCTGCGGTTATGGGCACGGTGAGACAGCATTATGGGCACTGTGAGGCTGCGATTATGAGCACAGTGAGGCTGCGATTATGGGCATGGTGAGACTGCATTATGGGAACAGTGAGGCTGCGATTATGGGCACAGTAGGTCTGAGATTATGGGCACGGTGAGACTGCATTATGGGCATGGTAAGGCTGCGATTATGGGCACGGTGAGGCTGCGATTACGGGCACGGTAAGGCTGAGATTTTGGGCATGGTGAGACTGAGTTTATGACGTATGACGTCCTAGCCATGCCCCGCTATGTCCGGCTTCGGCCGTTGCCATAACAACGGTGCTAAATCAGCTAAAAGTAGTTGGATCTGTATGTGTGTTATAATTAATTGAAATTAGTCGATTAATCGATTTTAAAAAAATCGATTAATCGAACACGAAAATTTTAATAAGTAACAGCCCTAATTTTTTTATATTCCTATGCCTTTTTTGATATACTGTATATGAGATATTGAATTCATAATTAGCAAGCGTATATTTAATTTATATCAATTGGGGGATTCATCTACCTAAAAGATTCAATATTGGGTTGTAAATAAATGTATTTTATTTTAATGATGTATTTATACAATCCGATTGTTTAGATGTATGATTGTTTTTTTTAGATACTATTATATATAGATTAATTGTTATGATCACGACACTGTTGATCTTCATTAGCATTTTGATTTATCATAGGCTTTTATAATTTTTTATTCTCATTAATAATATGTTTGTTTTTTAATTCTGGCTTTGTCCGGTGGAGGTCTGGTATACACATCTTTTTCAATTTTAATATTAATTTACATGGATAATTTAGTTATATATTTTTTAAGCATGGGTTCACAATGTATAACCTCGCCTTTTTATTTATATGTTACAGGATAGAAATTAAGAACCATTTAGTGGTATTATGCTGATAAAAAACCTTTCGTATAGAGACGACGTTTGGAACGCATTCTTGTTACCATCCCGGTTTGAGATGATGCATGCCGCTCTGGACGTCAGTATCCAGACGACGCATGTGCTCTCCCTCTAGTCAGTACGAGATTGATGTATGAGGTGACGCATGCGCGGCCACCTTGAGCAGATCGAGGTGTGAGGCGCACACCAGACGCCATCTTGGAGGTATTCCCGGGGAGACATGAAATATGCTAATAACTTCCACAGGCTTGGAAATAAATTGACAAACTTTAAATGGATTATTTATATATAGGCAATGACCGGTTTGGACCCTTACTGCAGATGATGTCTTATTAAAAGAAATGCGTCAGGGCTGAGTCTTATCCATGCCATTGCGTACCATATTGCTTCTGTGACTATTTTTGTGGGATGATTTGATGAGCGGTGTAAATTCATACCTGATGTAAGTGGTCTTTACTTTTAATAAAATTTCATATTAGTGGTTTTATACTATGTGGAGGTGTTTTATCTTTTATGATTGTTGGACCACATGATATAACCGAGAGAGTGGGCCTTCCCCCATAAGGATACGGTATGCTGTCAGATCCCTGGAGCCTCCCCTTTGGAGATATACACTTTTTACAGCTTGTTTGACTCCGTGCCTCTGGTGTCTGGGTCCACCAATTCCGGGAAGCATGTTTAACCCTCCCTTGGGTGGTGGATGTTTACACTGTGGTGACTTCTTAACCACTTCAGCCCCGGAAGAATTTACCCCCTTCCTGACCAGTTCGTTTTTTGTGATTCGGCACTGCGTCGCCTTAACTGACAATTGTGCGGTCGTGCGACGTGGCTTCCAAACAAAATTGACATCCTTTTTTTCCCACAAATAGAGCTTTCTTTTGGTGGCATTTGATCACCTCTGCGGTTTTTATTTTTTGCGCTATAAACAAAAAAATTGCGACAATTTTGGAAGAAACTCATTATTTTGTAGTTTTTGCTATAATAAATATCCCCAAAAAATATTAAAAAAAACATTTTTTTCCCTCAGTTTAGGCCGATACGTATTCTTCTACATATTTTTGGTAAAAAAATAGCAATAAGCGTTTATTGATTGGTTTGCGCAAAAGTTATAGCGTTTACAAAATAGGGGATAGTTTTATGGCATTTTTATTATTAATTTTTTTTTTTTACTAGTAATGGCGGCGATCAGCGATTTTTATCGTGACTGCGACATTATGGCGGACACATCGGACATTTTTGACACATTTTTGAGGCCATTGTCATTTATACAGCAATCAGTGCTATACAAATGCACTGATTCCTGTGTAAATGACACTGGCAGTGAAGGGGTTAACCACTAGGGGGTTAGGGAGGGGTTAAGTATGTCCTGGGGAGTGTTACTAACTGTGGGGGGGGGCGTGGCTATGTGTGACATGCCACTGATCTCTGCTCCCGATCACAGGGAGCAGAGATCAGTGACAGTGTCACTAGGCAGAACGGGGAGATGCTGGTTTACATTAGCATCCCCCCGTTTGTCCTCTCCGTGAGGTGATCGCAGGTATCCTCGCGGCGATCGAGTCCGCTGGACCTGCGACCAGACTCACGGAGCCCCCGGGCAGCGCGCGCACCACCAGCGGCGTGCACGTAATGGCACGGCGGCAAATTCAAAGGGACATACGGGTACGCCCATTTGCCCAACTGTGCCATTCTGCTGACGTACATCGGCGTGTGCCGGTCGGGAACCGGTTAAGTGGACACTTTTAACAGCGATTCGAATGAAGGCCTTTGGCTTCTATTATATAGACTTTTTACACATATTCATCTGATTTTCGCACTTATATGCACTTGGCAGTTATGTACCAAAGTTTATTATTTTTTATGACATAACAGAATGTTGGAGGTCAATGTATGTAAAGATATATAATATACTGTTTTTGTTTTCTCTTCCCCTAATAAAATCTGAGATGGGTGCTATAAAAAGACCAAATAACCTCCAATCCATACAGATATGAATCCCTTGTTGTCTGAGGCAATTTTGACATTCACACACGTTAAAATCAGCACATTTTTTTTGCTAGAAAATAACTTGGAACCCCCAAACATTATATATTTTCTGAAAGTAAAGGCCCTGGAAAATAAAATGGGGTTATTGGTGTTTTTATTTTGCACAATCTTTACGTACTTAATTATCAAACGCATAATTTCAGGAAAAAGCACAATAAAATTAAGAATGAATTTCATTGCAAAAAAACAAAACAAAAATATACCCATTTTTTGTTTTGTAAAATATAACAGATGGGTTTGCTTTGAGTAAAAAGATTATGAAGTTGCAAAAAACGATGGTACCCTAAATTCTCCATAGGTAACGCTTTAAAAGTCTCTACAGGTTATCAGTTCAGAGGTAATCATGAATTATGGCCCTAGAATTATCACTTCGGCGTTCCTGATGATACCTCACATGTGTGGTACAATTGATATTACTTACACATGTTCGCCCTACCCTGCAATTTCTTATACGGGATGTGTGTGTGTGGTGATGGGGGTTTCATTTTTTTTTTTAATAATTCTTTTTTTTTATTTTGAAAACATTTTTTAAAGTTTAGAACCCCATAAAAGTGTTTTGGTGGCTCCAGAGCCGCCCGATCAGTTTTATCAGAAAGCCATTTGCTGACTCAGCTGTGAGCGTGATTTAACCACTTGTCTATGTGGTATGACGGTTATAAAAATACCTTGGTACACAAATGTGTAAATAATATCTAGGATGGCTTCTGTCAAAAAAAATCGTGGCAGAAAGCCCTCCAATACAAATATATAATAAACAATGCGATCTCATTGAATTCTAAATAAACCGTCTTCATGAGGTGATTCATAGACCTCCTGTACACTGATCTGATATATGAACATTAGACATTCCTGACAGGAAAAAATGCGAGGATGAGCTGTATACAACTTATTATTAATATTATTATTATACAGGATTTATATAACGCCAACAGTTTGCGCAGAACTTTACAATATAAAGGAGGTCAATAGAATTACCACACAGTTCAATAAAGAAGGAATAGGAGGGCCCTCTCTCATGGAGCTTACAATCTATAATATGTACACATACAGTACACGTCTTTCCACAGTTAAACACATCTATGGAACTTTTCTCCTAGAAAACACAATGGGGGTTATTTACTAAAGGAAAATCCACTTTGCACTGAAAGTAGTAGTAAGAAGTAAAGTGGCTGTAAATCCGAGGGGGACATGCAAGGAGGATAAAAAACAGCATTTTAGCTTGCACATGATTGGATGATAAAATCAGCAGAGCTTCCAGTTATTTCAGATCTACCCCTTAGATTTAGAGCGACTGCACTTCCAAGTACACTATCAGTGCACTTTCAAGTGCACTTGCAGTGCAAAGTGGATTTACCTTTCGTAAATAACCCCCAATGTGTAATAATATCAGGAACATTTTTACAGCCGTGTGAATGAGGCCTAAAAATTCTTCTAGCTTTATTTTCATGAAGGAAGTGTGACATATGTGCGTATAGGTGCAAAAATACTGGCCGGCAGTGCAGATTTCTATATTTTTTAGATTGCTCTATATGCAGTGCATGTTTATGCTCCTGTGTGTATAGGCAAATTAAAAACATTGGTTTGTATTTACATCAGTAAAAAAAAAAAAAGAGCCCGTTTGCCTAAAAACGCTGCATTTTAACCCTGGGTTCACACTAGTGCGATGCGGGAACCAGTGCAATTCCAGCGCTGGTTCCCGCATCGCTCCTCTCCCGCAGGCAGTTCACACTGCCTTCTGCGAACCGCTGCGGGTGTCATTAACAAAGTTAATGACACCGGCAGTTTAGTTCACAGATCGCAGTGCGAACTGTGAACTTGCACAGGAATCGGATCGCATAGGTGAGAACACCCATGTGATCCGATTCTAGTGGAGGGAAAAACAAGTCCCTGCACTATTTTCTGTGCGAATCTAATGCGAGTTCAGCCATACAACTGTATGGCTGAAGTCGCATCTCACAGACATCGCATGTGATCGGCACCTGCAGCATGGGTGCAAATCACAGGCGATCTCTGAGATCACAGCAGCGTGAACCCGGGCTTAGAGGCCTAATTCACCAAAAACAAACAGCAATTTGTGTTGTTAATAGTTGTATTGTAAGCTCCCTGAGCAGGGCCCTCCATTACCTTTTGTATTGTGAACTGTGTTGTAATTGTACTGTCGCAAACCATTGGCGATATATAAATCCTGTATGAGAATAATAGTAAACAGTTCTATACAGCCCATCCTCGCACTTTTCCTGTCAGGAATGTCTGATATATCAGGTCAGTGTACAGCAGGCCTATGAATCACCTCATGAAGACGGTTTATTTAGAATATGTTGAGATCGCATTGTTTAATATATATGCCATCCCATCCCAAACAAGTTTATAGGGCTCAAAAAAAATAAAATTGTTCAAAATAAATAAAAATAATTAACCACTTGCTTACTGGACACCTAAACCCCCCTCCTGCCCAGACCAATTTTCAGTTTTCAGCGCTCTCACTATTTGAATGACAATTACGCGGTCATGTAACACTGTACCCAAATCAAACTTTTATTATTTTTTCCCCACAAATAGAGCTTTCTTTTGGTGGTATTTGATCACCCCTGGGTTTTTTATTTTTTGTAAAAAAAATGAAAAAAGACCGAAAATTTTGAAAACAAAAACAAAACGGTTTTATATTTTGTTATAAAATTTTGCAAACAGGTACATTTTCTCCTTCCTTGATGTACGCTGGTGAGGCTGCACTGATGGGCACTAATATGTGGCACTGATGGGTACTGATAAGGCGGCACTGATAGGGGGTACTGGTGAGCACTGAGAGGTGGCACATTTGGGTGGCATGGATGGGTGGCACTGATAGGTGGCACTGATGGGCGGCACTGAAGGGCATTGATAGGTGGCACTGATGGGTGACACTGATAGCTGGCACTGATGGGTGGCACTGATGGGTGGCAGTAATGGGCACTGGTAGGTGACACTGATAGGCAGCACTGCTAGATGGCACTGATGAGTTACTGATTGGCATCACTGGTGGGAATTGATAGGTGGCACTCTTGGGCATTGATAGGTGGCACTGATATTCACTGGTGGGCACCGATTGATGGCACTGTGGGCACTGGCAGGTGGCACTGGCAGGCGGTACTGGTTGGCGCAGATGAGGCGGCTGTGCCTCTTCCTCTTTGGGACCGATGTCCCTTCAACAGAAGCCGGTGATCTGCTTTTGACAGTGTGAGGAGAAAAAAAAAAAACGATTACCGAGCTTCTGTTTACATCACGTGATCAGCTGTCATTGGCTGACAGCTGATCACGTGGTAAGGGGCCAGGATCCGATCTGTGATCACCCGAGTCTCATTGACTCGGTGATCACAGAGCGGGCCACGCGCGACCCGCAGGGGGCGCACGAGGAGCGTGCAAAGGGGAGGACGTCTATTGACGGGCTCCCGGCAATGTAGGGGCGTGCTGTAGCCGTCATTCCGCTAAAGCACGGATGGGAAGAGGTTAAGAAAATGTAAAGCCCTTCCTCCCCGTCTCCCCGTCACCCTCCACACAGCTCATATAAGAAGTCACAGGGTAATGCAATCACACGAATGTAAACATCAATTGTGCCAATTCCGTCAGAGTGCGTGCAATAATTCTAGGGCCATAATTCATGATTACCTCTAAATTATTAACCTGTAAAGGCTTTTAAAGCCTCAGCTATGGAGAATTTTGGCTACCGTAGTTTTTTGCAATTCCATGAGCATGCTGAATTTTAAGACTTGACACATTTGGTATCATTTTACTCAATGCAACCCCATCTTTTATATGTTTTAAAAATTAGGAATTATATTGTGTTTTTTGCCCTAAAATTCATTAAAATATTTGATAAGCATAGTGTCTCTAGACACTATGACGAAGTGCATAACAGAGACCCCAGTGGTACTACATTTATAGGGATAGAAAAGTATGTCCCAAATTGGCAAGGCAGCAATGGAAAGCGAACCATATCCAGATCAGAAACTAACTGGATTTTTAGGCTCGGTTCCCATGCCCCCAATGGATTGAATAGAGAGTGGGACATCAACTGTTGTATCAACAACAGTTGATGTTTTCTAATACATCGGCTGTTTTTGCTGACGGTAGTTGATGTCCCCCTCTGGTACACCTTTAATGATAATTATATACTGATTATCTAGTATATTCAGCACTCCTTTAAGAAATAAATATTGAATATCAGTTTTATGTCCCTTTGCTATAAATAGATCTCAAAATTTTCATTGCTCTATAAATTACTCTAGTTTTACATTTTTTTTTGGTTTCAAATTGGGTTGTGTAATTTTAATGTATTGCAATTTTAAAATTGATGTAAGGAGCAAGCTATGTCATTGAACTTATAATAGGCACTAACAGGCTTCATAGGCTCCTCCCTCCCCTTTTGTACTTAAGATAACCCCCCCCCCCCTCTCCTTTTTTTACCTAATTACCTGAATTAAGGCTGGTGTTAATTCTGGTGTAACTTCTTCATTACTCCACTAGATGTCACTAGAAATGAAGTTTAATGTTGCTGGTTTCATTTTATTGGGCTTGTCAATTTTTAATTAATTTAGTCCTATATATCTATTAATGTCTATTGACATTATAATCATAACTATGATGTACAGATTGCTTTTTTAATTTTATTTGCTTTACCATATATTTTTTTTATGTCATATTTATCTTCATTACATTTTTCTACATAATAGCCTGGATATAGGCCGTTGGTGATTTTAGGTGTAATGCCTTTAAAAAGTCACTAGGTGGCATCTGAGACAACCTCTCTTGCTGCTGTCTCCATATGGTTAGGCTTAACAGCCTGACGATCCCCCTCCTTTTTAATTGATTAATTGCTTTCATGTTCATGGCAATTACCCTTTTTCAGTAAATTTTTATGTACCTATCATAACGAAGCACTGCCTCTTATGAACCAATCACAGCGCTTTTCATTTTTGACGCTTGGGTACTTAATGCGCATGCGCATGCGTCGGTGCGTACCCCTGATGACGTCAGTTGTGACGACACGGCCGTAGGGTCACAACATCGAACGCACTGCGCATGCGCGATTTTAAAACAAATGGCGGTAGTGTCGTTTTTTATTTCCCTTGCTTTTACTGATGTTATACATCGCAATTTGCTGAATAAAGAAGCCAAAAGTTATCTGCACCAGCGGAGCATCTTCTTTTGTCTTTTTTTTGCACTACAACCATTCTTTTTGTACTGGATCCATGGAAGCTATTGAGTTTGCCCCATGAGAGGATAGGATTCTGGAGAACATCCATAGCCGCTGTCGGGTGGTTGGCTGCCTGGCAAGGAGTCCTGTCGCAGTGGTCCATCGGTGTCCCTTGGAGTATTCCTGTGGTGGTTCACCCATACCTACTAAGCTTGTTCTGACCCCCCTGAGTAAGGGCGGTCACAGGCTTTCCGGTAAGCCTTTAATCTACTTATTCGGTGGTGGGCTAACACTGAACAATGAAGATTGATCCCTGAAATCTGCATAGAATATTTGCATCCAATACACTGTTATGGACTTATATGTTTCTTTACATATTTTTTTCAATTATTTATAAGTTTATGTGTTCACGCATTATGAGGCACTTTATATAATTATCACGTAGATTGTGATTTTGGTCACTATTTTTGACATATTGACTCTGAGAGTCTTCTCACCATTTTAAATATTTGGTTTATTCATTTCACAATTCACTTCATACGTCCAGTGCTGCACTTTTCATACTGCATTAAAATATATGTTTGATAAATAAATGCACAAATATTGTGGAAAAGAGAACATCAAATATAAAAGATGGGGTTGGGTTGAGTAAAAAGATGCCAAAGTATAAAAATTGTGAAAACTCATGAAATCACAAAAAAAATGGTACTGAAAATATTCCATAGTGATGCTTTAAAAGCATTTACAGGTTATCAGTTTAGAGGTAATCATGAATTACGGCCATATAATTACAGTGATGACTTTGACTCTCC
This sequence comes from Lithobates clamitans, assembly GCA_037952925.1. Classification (NCBI taxonomy): domain Eukaryota; kingdom Metazoa; phylum Chordata; class Amphibia; order Anura; family Ranidae; genus Lithobates; species Lithobates clamitans. The sequence goes on from JBBGZY010001506.1 coordinate 536,934, forward strand.
TGATGATACCTCACATGTGTGGTACAATTGAGGTTACATACATGTGCATGCCATACTCTCATATGGGGGGTGTGTGTGGGGGGTGGCAGGGGGGGTGTTTTATTTTTTAAAATTATTTTTATTTAGTTTGATCAATTTCTTTTTAATTTGGGAGCCCCGTAAATATGTTTCGGTAACTGCAGAGCCGTCCGATCATTTTTATCAGAAAGCCCTTTACCGGCTGTGAGCTTCATTTAACCACTTGTCTACCTGGTATGATGATTATAAACATACCTTGGTAGACAAATGTGTAAATAAAATCTGGGATGGTTCCTGTGAAAAAGTCTAGGCCGAAAATCCTCCAATACACACATATATTACACAATGCGAGCTCATAGAATTCTAAATAAACCGTCTTCATGAGGTGATTCATAGGCCTCCTGTACACTGAACTGATATATGAACATCAGACATTCCTGACAGGAAAAATGCCAGGATGGGCTGTATAGCACTTATTATTATTATACAGGATTTATATAGTGCCAACAATTTGCGCAGCGCTTTACAATATAAAGGGGGTCAGTAGAATTACCATACAGTTCAATACAGAAGAAATAGGAGGGCCCTGCTCATTAAGCTTACAATCTAAATTATGTATGCATAAACGTCTTTACACAATTAAATGTGTAAGTGTTATACAGCCCATCTTCGCATTTTTCCTGTCAGGAATGTCTGATGTTCATATATCAGGTCAGTGTACAGGAGGCCTATGAATCACCTCATGAAGACGGTTTATTTAGAATTCTATGAGCTCGCATTGTGTAATATACAGGCATACCCGTACAGAATGGGGTGTATTTACTAAAGCTGGAAAGTGCAAAATCAGGCTCACTTCTGCATAGAAACCAATGAGCTTTTAACCCCAGCTTGTTCAATTAAGCTTTGGTAATAAAACCTGTAAGCTCATTGGTTTCTATGCAGAAGTGAGCCTGATTTTGCACTTTCCAGCTTTAGTAAATAAACCCTATTGTGTACTTAAAAGTGGGGTATGCCTGTATGTGCGTATTGGAGGATTTTCGGCCTAGCCTTTTTCACAGGAGCCATCCCAGATTTTATTTACACATTTGTCTACCAAGGTATGTTTATAACCACTTCAATCCCGGGCACTTTCGCTCCTTCCTGCCCAGGACAATTTGCAGCTTTCAGCTCTGGCGCACTTTGAATGACAATTGCGCGGTCATGCTACACTGTACCCAAACTAATTTTTTATCATTTTATTCCCACAAATAGAGCTTTCTTTTGGTGGTATTTGATCACCTCTGGGGTTTTTATTTTTTGCTAAACAAACTAAAAAAGACCGAAGTTTTGGAAAAAAATATTTTTTTTGTCGTTTCGTTTATAAAATTTGGTTTTCTTGTTGACTGACGGGCACTGATGAGGCGGCACTGATGGGCACTAATGAGACGGCACTGATGGGCACTGATGAGTTGGCACTGATAATGTGGCACTGATGGGCACTGATGAGGAGGCACTCATATATGGAATTGATGGGCACTGATATGCAGCACTGATGGGCACCAATAGGTGGCACTGATATGCAGCACTAATGGGCACTGATAGGTGGCACTGATAGGTGCCACTGATAGGCACTGACAGGCGGCACTGATGGGAACTGACAAGTGGCTGTGATGGGCACTGACAGGCGGCTGATGGGCACTGACAGGCGGCACTGATTGGCACTTATAGGTGGTACTGATTGGCATTGACAGGTGGCACTGATGGGCAACACTGATGATGAGGTACTGATGAGGTTCTGACAGGTGTTACTGTAGGGCACTGATTGGCAATGTGATGGTCACTGACTGGCACTGTGGTGGGCACTAATTGGCACTTTCATGGGCATTGACAGGCGATCCTGAGGGGGCACTGACTGGCAGCTGATGGGCACCTTTTTGGCAGCTGAGGTGGCACATCTCTCTGAGGACCCCACTCTGAGGTAAACCACCAGTGGGTCTGTCACAGCTGAAGGAGCTCCCGACCCCCCTCCCTTGTCGCAAGGCACGTTTGTGTGGTTCGTCACCCTTTTATGGAAAGGGGGGACGGGTAATTATGAATTATGAAATTTGTGCTCAAGTCGTTTTATGGCTGAGCAAAGTTATATTTTGAAGATTAATAAAGTTGAAATGTATTAATTAATAACATATTTATATATTTAGACGTTGTTATTCATTGAAAAATGTATTTAAAACCAATAAATGTGCCGCGGCCATAATTTTGCCACTCAATGGTGTCTGTATTATTTATTTGGTAAATTTAGGCTAGATTATAAACAAAGGGAGAAAGTGCAATCTGCATTTCCATTATTGCGCTCACTGCGATGCAATTGGCACAATTGATGTTTACATATGAGTGATATTGCATTACCCTGCGACTCCTTATATGAGTTGTGTGGGGGGTGACGGGGAGGAAGGGCTTTACATTTTTTTTTATTAATTTCATTTATTTTGAACAATTTTCTTTTACATTTTTTGAGCCCTATGAACTTGTTTGAGTCCAGGGACGTCCGATCAATTTTATCAGAAAGCCTTTTACCGGCTCAGCTGAGAGCTTGATTTAACCACTTGTCTACGTGGTATGACATTTATGAACATATCTTGGTAGACAAGTGTGTAAAGAAAATCTGGGATGGCTCCTGTGATAAAGGCTAGGCCGAAAACCATCAAATACACACATATATTACATAATGCGATATCATTGAATTCTGTCGTCTTCATGAGGTGATATATAGGTCTCCTGTACATGGACCTGATATATGAACATCGGATATTCCTGACAGAAAACACGTGAGGATGGGCTGTATAGAAATTATTATTATTATTATTATTCAGAAATCATATAGTGCCAACAGTTTGCGACAGTGCAATTACAAAACGGTTCAATACAGAAGGAATAGGAGGGCCCAGCTTACAATAAAAATATTAACAACACAAATAACTGTTTATTTTTGGTAAATTAGGTCTCTAAAAATGCAGCGTTTTTAGGCATTCGGGCATTTTTTTTGTTTTATGGATGTAAACACAGACCATTGTTTTCAATGTGCCTGTACACACAGGAGCATAAGCATGTGCTGCATATAGAGCAGAAAAAAATAAATATAGAAATCTGCATTGCCTGTCAGTATTTTTGCACCTATACACGCATATGTTATACTTCCTTCATGAAAATAAAGCTAGAAGAATTTTTAGGCCTCATTCACACGGCTGTAAAAATGTTCCTGATATTATTACACATTGGGGTTGATTTACTAAAGGCAAATCCACTTTGCACTACGAGTGCACTGAAAGTCACTGTAGATCTGAGGGGAAGATCTGAAATTAGGGGAAGCTCTGCTGATTTTATCATCCAATCAAGTGCAAGCTAAAATACAGTTTTTTATTTATCTTGCATGCCCCCATCAGATCTACAGCGACTGCACTTCCAAGTGCACATTCAAGTGCATTTGCAGTGCACTTGTAGTGCAAAGTGGATTTGCCTTTAGTCAATAACCCCCATTGTGTTTTCTAGGAGAAAAGTTTCTGCATAATGATAAGCAAAATACTTGTGTTTAGATGTGTTTAATTGTGTAAAGACGTGTAGGTGTACATAATTTAGATTGTAAGCTCCATGAGCAGGGCCCTCCTATGGGATTGCATGCAGCCCATGCCCCAAAACCTAAAAATATTCCCCCAAATACAGTCAAAAATGTAAGAAAAACACCACACAAATTACTGGCATATATATAATGGCCGCTGCACTTTATTGGTTTGCAATAAATCATAAATATTTATTAATTTTTTATTCAACCAAAAATAATCAAGTAAATATTAATATCTATCTATAAACTCAGTTATTGGAACTCGAGCCATATTGAATTAAAAGAAAATTAAATGTCCCCACGAGTCGGTAAACCAAAACCGGCCTAACCCACAACCGCGGTCATCTCTATACAATTTAGCAAACCAAGATTAAAAAGGTCAATGTCATTATCTGACAGATGAATTTCATCTGGTCGATAAAACCCTGGAATACCATCTTCTAAATCTATGTGCCGGTACGCAAAACCATGAAGGATAGGTAAAAACATAGAAATCGCTCTATTGACTCTCTTTCTAATCTTCTCCATGACCTTTCTATGATCAAAAGAAAACCAGCACAATCTCGGCACTATTTCAGAAAAAATAATGACAGTATCGGGGGAAACCAACTGAAATCACTGAAGGTCACAATTAATTCGAAAAATGTTATCTAAAGTTCTTATTTTACATAAATAATTTCCTTCTACATGTACAATTAAAATAGTTGTCAAAGGCCAAACTTCAAATAAGCGAGCTAACACATTATAATGTTGACACCATTGAAGACCTCAAATTCCTTTCCATAGCATTAAGTAAAATTATATCAAATGTGCCAAGTCTTAAAATTGGGCATGCTCATGGACTATCAAAAATGACGGTACCCAAAAATCTCCATAGGTGACAATTTAAAAGTCTTTACAGGTTAATAATTTAGAAAAAATCAAGAATTATGTCCCTAGAATTATTGCACTCACTCCGATGCAATTGGCACAATTGATGTTTACATACGTCTATATCTATCTATCTATCTATCTATCTATCTATCTATCTATCTATCTATCTATCTATCTATCTATCTATCTATCTATCTATCTATCTATCTATCTATCTATCTATCTATCTATCTATCTATCTATCTATCTATCTCTCTCTCTATATATATATGTATTTACATATGCAATGTAGATGTATATTAAATAAAACCTGCTTTGAAATAAAGTTTTAAAGTAAACAAATAAACAAACAGCAAACAGTGACTGAAATTCAAGTGTGGAAGTGGATGACAATGTGCAAACCAGATATAACATTGTCACTATGAAACATATCATGTTGCTGGTGTAATAAAGTCTGTGTGTGAAATATAGACGATGTGCTGTCACAAAGTGTATCCCGGGTGTGTCCATGTTGGGGCTCATTCACACCTCCATTATTCTGCACAGAATCATCGCCAATCATCAGTAACTGGATTCAATAGGATAGATTTTTAGCCACGGACAAACCACTATTTTAAGCACCACATCCCTTAATTTGAATAGGTTACAAGGGGATTTATGGGATATTTATATATGATCCTGCACTTCCGGGTATCGGGTATGCATGCGAGCCGCTGGAGGCTCCACAGGAGCTGATCAGCGGGCCCGATGTCTGCCAGCATCGTTCGTTACACAAGGCAGATTGCTGTTCTGTCAGTATGGAAGGCATTGATCCTGTGTTCTTGAAAAGCAGGAACATGGATCATTGCCTTCCCTCTCCACAGTTGTAAAACACTGGCTAGGTACACATTTAACCTTATGTATGTCATAAGTACAGTGACAGTGCACATTTCTAGCACTGATCACTGTATTAGTGTCGCTTGTTCCCAAAAAAGTATCAAAAGTATCAGTTAGTGTCCGATTTGTCCGCCGCAATATCGCGGTCTTGATATAAGTCACTGATCGCCTCCATCACTAATACACATAAATAAATAAATAAATCCAAAAATACAGTGTGTAAAATAAGTATTAAACACGTCACCATTTTTCTAGGTAAATTCCTTTCTAAAGGTGCTATTGACATTTTCACTACATGTCGGTAACAACCCATGCAGTCCGGCAGTCCATACATACAAAGAAACCAAAACAAATACGTTCAAAAATTAAGTTATGTATAATAAAAAGGAATGACACAGGGAAAAAATATTGAACACGCTAACTAAAATTTACTTAATACTTACAAATACAGTACAAATTCCTATTTTTTGGCAATGACAGCTTCAAGACGCAGGCTCCTGTATGGAGAAACTAGTCGCATGCATTGCTCAGGTGTGATTTTGGCCCATTCTTCCACACAAAAATTCTTCAAATCTTGAAGGTTCCGTGGGCCTCTTCTATAAACTCTGACTTTTAGTTCTTTCCATAGATTTTCTATTGGATTTAGTTCAGGTGATTGGCCAGGCCATTCTAGCAGCTTTATTAGTACCGTAATTAATAGTTGGTTATGATTTCATAATATACGTCATAACAATGAAGTTGAGCTACTTCATTTTTATTACAATATTGTCTTTACTCGTGGAAACACAGGAAGAGGTTGCAGCAACTTGTATTTATTTTGTCTTATGCTCATTGTGAGTTTTCTTACGTTTTCTACACAAGGATTTTCTCATTTGGAGTTTAATATTCACACAGAGGTAGCGCAGAAGCACACAATCACCCCATATTGTAGCAGCTTTATTTTCTTTCTTTGAAACCAATTGAGGGTTTCCTTGGCTTTGTGTTGGGATCATTGTCTTGCTGAAATGTCCACCCTTGTTTCATCTTCATCATCCTGGTAGATGGCAGCAGGTTTTTTTTTTATCAAGATTGTCTTGGTGCATTTTTCTATTCATCCTTCCTTCATTGATATGAAGGTTGCCAGTATTGTATGATGAAAAACCGCCCCACACCATGTTGTTCCCACCTACAAACTTCACTGTTGCTATAGGGGTGTTTTTGGGGTGACATGCAGTGCTATTTGACCTTCAAACATGGTGTGTATTAAAGTATCCAAAGAGTTCAATTTTAGTCTCATCTGACCAGAATATATGAGATTGTAGGCCACACTCATCCACACCAACACTCACTCCTGATACGACCAAATAAATATACCCAATCAAAAGTTTGACAAATAATGGCCGCGGCACTTTATTGGTTTTAATCATAAGGAAAAACAACATAACAAAAAAAAATAACCATAAATCATTTATCTTTATTGAGCATCAAACATCATAACTTAATGATACCCCAAACTTGTAACTGCTTAGTTATCAGAACTCAAGCAGCATTACCTCATTTTAACTTGTAAATAAACGTCCCCCCTAGAAATCCAGGGTGACCCTACCACATAACGTGCTCGCGACTGGGGAGGGAGCTCTTCAGTCAGGGCTCCTTAAGGAAAAGGGGGAATTCCCAGTCCATCAGATCCCTATAATGGCTTTCCAGAAATCCAGAACATTCCACAGCATCCTAATAGCTAGCCGCTGTGTGAGTGTAGTGCGACCATTCATCTTTACATTAGTGCAAATTTAGGTATAGTTCAGTCAGTGTGAGTGTAGTGACCGTTTAACTCAGTACTGCAATTACTGCAAGTTTAACGCCGTAAATTTCATTGCGTTACTGCAATTTTAACGCTGTATATTTCATTGCGTTACTGCAAGTTTAACGTGGTATATTTCATTGCGTTGCTGAAAGTTTAACACTGTATATTTCATTGCGTTACTGCAGGTTTAATGCTGTATATTTCATTGCGTTACTGCAAATTTAACGCCATATAGTTCTGTGCGTTACTGCAAGTTTAACACTGTATAGTTCTGGGCTCCTTGAGGAAAAGGGGGAATTCCCAGCCCATCAGATTCCTATAAAGGCTTTCCAGAAATCCAGAACATTCCACAGCATCCTATTGGCTAGCTGCTGTGTGAGTGTAGTGCGACCATTCATCTTTACATTAGTGCAAATGTAGGGATAGTTCAGTCAGTGTGAGTGTAGTGACCGTTTAACACAGCACTGCAATTACTGCAAGTTTAACGCCGTATATTTCATTGTGTTACTGCAAGTTTAACGCTGTTATATTTCATTGCTTTACTGCAAGTTAAACGTGGTATATTTCATTGCGTTGCTGCAAGTTTCACACTGCATATTTCATTGTGTTACTGCAAGTTTAATGCTGTATATTTCATTGCGTTACTGCAAGTTTAATGCTGGATAATTTATTGCGTTACTGCAAGTTTAACGCTGTATATTTCACTGGGTTACTGCAAGTTTAATGCCATATAGTTGAAAAAAAGGGGGACACTCGAGGGACAACAAGTAGCAGGGCTGCGCACCCCATACGATGCATTAGAAAAAAACGGAAAAAAACCCCTAGGTGGGGCTTTAATGCAGCCAATGATGAAAAAGAATAATAGGATAGTCAAATTAATTTATTGGTACAAAAATTATTAAATATGATCGATGACTTCTGACATTGAAAGTCAGGACATAAACTATATTACAAAAAATTCTTAAAAGCCAACAACAATATATAGTACAATATATCCAAAGCAACAAGATCAAATTTCACTATTGATGTTCTGACGCGTTTCGACCCTGGAGGGAAAAAAAAAAAAAAAAAAAAAGGGGGGGGGGGAGGGGAGGGAAGGAAACGAGTGAGGGGATAAGTGTGGGGCAGGGAAGGAAAGAAAGGGGACGGGGATGAAAGGCTCCTGCAAACAGGTATGGACCGTCCAAGGCCAAAGCGGGTAGGTGAGGAAATGGCCAGTGATCAATCAGTGAAGTGAAAAAAGGGGATCAGCCCAAATGGCTGAAGAGATTAAGGGGAAAAGAGTGAAAGAAAAGTGATGGGAGAAGAAAGAGGCCAAGAATGTGAAGATATAAAGGGTGACACAGCAGGGTGAACAAACAAATGATAAGTGACAGGTGACAAACAAAAGCGTGATGAGTGTGAGTGCTAAAAAGAGAAAGAAAAAAAACAAAAAAAAAACGTGTAGTGAGAGCAATCAAAATGACCTTAAATAAGGAGCAATGATATAGTAGGAATGCCAGCAACTCTGAAAAATTATGGGCATGATGGCATTGGTAAATGAATGAGTCAAAATAGCAGATAAAAAATAGCCATCATATAAGGTAGCAGGGAATCAATAGAACACAATGTGAAATTATTCACCAATCAGTCTATACCAGTAGTGTGCGAGTGTTCAGCAGGAAGTGGAGGTTGAAATGAACCTCCTCTGCTGCCTAATTTATCTAAGTGCTGATTGGTAATCATTGCTTGCAAGTGCGGACATTAACCCACTCCTTCACTATCCCCCCAGCCAAAGGAAGGGGTGGCGCCAATGTGCGCCTGCTGTGTGACCCCCCCGGCGTTCTGGAGAAAGAATCTTTCCGGGAACACCCGACGCCTCCGCCGCAACTGCGGGGCGCCGTGACATCGCAGCACGCACGCACAGAGGGGATCCAGGATGCCGCTGGCAGGGAAGTGGAGAGCGTCCACAGTGGGTGCTGCCACCCGCTGGACGCATCAAGGAGGCGCAGGGCCCTTGCGCCAACCCTCTTACCCTGCCAGGAAGACGAGTGTGACCGGAACCCGCCCCCCGGGGACGGGGACACCGCCCAACGCATCCCAAAACTACCTGAACATCTTCCCACCAGGGGGATAGACAGACGGAGGGAGGCTGTAGGAGGAGAGAGGGGAGGGAGGGGGGAAGGGAGAACCATCCTCATGTCCTGCTTCATAGACAATAACAGAGATCCACTTCCATACAAGTAGTAAAACATCTCTGTTGCTTCTAGAGCATGCACTATCTGCCAGTCACTGCTGCCGACAAGAATATATTATTGCATGGATAATAAAACATAGCATAATTTGTTGTAATAGACATAAAAATCAAAAAATAAGACACGAACGTGAACTAGCTTTTCGTTTAGGAATAGTACTCCTATGGGGATATAGAAATGATTATAAATTATTAAACGACAGACATAGACTCCTCTCCAGTTTATATCATTAGAATTAAAGGATCAAAAAGATAAACCACTCCGCGCGTGTGACAGTTTACGAAGTGTATGGGTGTGAGTGTTTTCCCATTGGGGAGGACGGGAGTTTTTTCTTTATTAATAACTGGACAGTGAGGGCAGTGTCCACCTGGGAAGGAGCCAACTGCGAGGCAGTGTTTGTGTCTAATGGTTTGGTTCTTATATGCACTCTGGACCACAGTTCACAGTTCATGTCTGTTACTCGAGTGTCAACAAAAAGCAGGGGAAGGGTGTTTAACCACCCAAAATACAAATTTCACTTCACTGATTGATCACTGGCCATTTCCTCACCTACCCGCTTTGGCCTTGGACGGTCCATACCTGTTTGCAGGAGCCTTTCATCCCCGTCCCCTTTCTTTCCTTCCCTGCCCCACACTTATCCCCTCACTCATTTCCTTCCCTCCCCCTCTCCCCCCCCCCTTTTTTTTTTTTTTTTATATTTTTTTTCCCCCTGCACATCTATGGACCTGCCCACTGACCCCTATGCACATTTATTTTACATATTGCCAATTCAATACCTGTTTATTTAGGGAATAGGAAATCCCCATTACGTTCCTGCTCCCAACTCAGTACTATCGTTATCTAACCACAGGTGCAGTGCGGGCATTCCCTCTCCTCCCCCGGTTTTCTTAGGGGAGTTTCTGTGTGATCCCTTGTAAGGTGCGGTGGCTCGATGCTCGCTCTCCCCCGGGGGGTCAGTTCACCGTTTGGTGGACGGAGAGGAGGAGGGGGGGAGGTGTTGACTTCTCCACACTACGGCCAACAATCAGAAGCAATCTAATTGGTAAATATACACAATACACAGTGATGTAACATGTATAAATATAAGTGCCATGTATTTATTGTATACTACCATATGTACATTTTTTACCACTCTTTGACTGCCAATGTTACATTGAGTTGTATGTTGTTGGTTTGTAAAAATCTTGTGATATATGCTTACATTTCCACAGTTGTTAATCATCTGTCCTCTGAAGATGACCCTCCAGGGTCGAAACGCGTCAGAACATCAATAGTGAAATTTGATCTTGTTGCTTTGGATATATTGTACTATATATTGTTGTTGGCTTTTAAGAATTTTTTGTAATATAGTTTATGTCCTGACTTTCAATGTCAGAAGTCATCGATCATATTTAATAATTTTTGTACCAATAAATTAATTTGACTATCCTATTATTCTTTTTCATCATTGGCTGCATTAAAGCCCCACCTAGGGGTTTTTTTCAGTTTTTTTCTAATGCCATATAGTTATGTGTGTTACTGCAAGTTTAACGCCATATTTTTCATTGCGTTACTGCAAGTTTAAAGTCATATAGTTCTGTGCATTACTACAAGTTTAACACCATATACTTCTATGCATTACTGCAAGTTTATTGCTTATAGTTCTGTGCGTTACTGCAAGTTTAATGCTGTATATTTCATTGTGTTACTGCAAGTTTAATGCCGTATAAAAAAATTTGAAAAATTGGGCGCAAAACCATGTAAGCATGTGAGTATCAACCAGACCCACATAGGTGTGACATAATAATCAGCACATATATCATAAATTATATAAACCAGTCCAATATGAAAGAATGTGAAAATAAATATATAACGCCATATAGTCCTGTGTGTTACTGCAAGTTTAATGCTGTATAGTTCTGTGCGTTACTGCAAGTTTTTCTTTATTTTTATTATTATTATTGCAGGTTTCGAAGTTAACAGTACATAACAAAGCCTATTGGGCATACCCAGGCTCAATTGCTTAGCAAAAAAAAAAAAAAACAGAAACAAAAGGACTATAAAAAACACAATACAAACAACCTACCTAAAATCAAGGCACCCTAAACTATCGAAAAAGTTGGTATGCTCTAACTGCCCACACAGGCTGAAATATTAGGATTCTTATTGGCCACTCTCCCTCTCATACATCCTACTGAGCTAACTCGGGAATTTATGAAAATACGGACTCTTCCATATCTTATGTGTCAGGAAATACTCCCTCTAATGAAGCATGAAATGTAGAGTTGTACAACAATATATACTGTTAATTACTTATCCAAGTGTTAGCTAGTCATCCGAAGAATTAGCATTAGTGGATTTCACCCAAATGTTCCACACTTTATGGCATTTCTTGACACAACCTCTAGACAGATAGGTGGTTTTGTATAATGGCAGGGCTGAATTGACCATTTTCCATAAGTCAGTTGAGGGTGCGGAGGTGGATTACCATTGCATGACAATGGCCTTGCGTGCATAATAAAGTAGTGTCCCCAAAAGAGTTCTAACTGCTCGGCTAGGAGCCAGTGGATCTACAAGCCCCAGCAAACATATTTAACGCCATATATTTCATTGCGTTACTGCAAGTTTAACGCCGTGAATTTCATTATGTTACTGTAAGTTTAACGCTATACATTTTATTTAGTTTCTCCATATAGTTCTGTACATTACTGCAAGTTTAATGCCATACAGTTCTGTGCGTTACTGCAAGTTCAACGCCAGTGTAGTTCTGTGCGTTACTGCCAGTTTAACACCATATAGTTCTGTGCGTTACTGCAAGTTTTATTACTGTATAGTTCTGTGCGTTACTGCAAGTTTAACACTGTACATTTTTTAAATGCGTTACTGCAAATTTACCACCGTATATTTCATTGCGTTACTGCAAGTTTAACGCCGTATATTTCATTGCATTACTGCAAGTTTAACGCTGTATATTTCATTGCGTTACTGCAAGTATAACACCGTATATTTCATTGCATTACTGCAAGTTTAAGGCTGTATATTTCATTGCGTTACTTCAAGTTTAATGCCGTATATTTCATTGTGTTACTGTAAGTTTGATGTTGTATATTTCATTGCGTTACTGCAAGTTGTAATGCCGTATAGTTCTGTGCGTTACTACAAGCTTAACGCTGTATAATTCATCGTGTTACTGCAAGTTCAACGCCATATATTTCATTGCATTACTGCAAGTTTAACGCTGTATATTTCATTGCGTTACTTCAAGTTTAATGCCGTATATTTCATTGTGTTACTGTAAGTTTGATGTATATTTCATTGCGTTACTGCAAGTTGTAATGCCGTATAGTTCTGTGCGTTACTACAAGCTTAACGCTGTATAATTCATTGCGTTACTGCAAGTTCAACGCCATATATTTCATTGCATTACTGCAAGTTTAACGCTGTATAGTTCTGTGCGTTACTGCAAGTTTAATGCCATATATTTTATTGCGTCACTGCAAGTTTAACGCTGTATAGCTTTGTGCATTACTGCAAGTTTAACACCATATAATTCTGTGCTATATGGCTTTAAACTAGCAGTAACGCAATGAAATATACAGCGTTAAACTTGCAGTAACGCAATGAAATATATGGTATTAAACTTGCAGTAACGCAATGAAATATACAGGATTAAACTTGCAGTAACGCAATTAAATATATGGCGTTAAACTTGCAGTAACGCAATGAAATATACGGTGTTAAACTTGCAGTAACGCAATGAAATATACGGCGTTAAACTTGCAGTAACACAATTAAAAAATATATACAGTGTTAAACTTGCAGTAACGTACAGAACTATACAGCGATAAAAGTTGCAGTAAAGCACAGAACTATATGGCGTTAAACTTGCACTAACGCACAGAACAACACTGGTGTTAAACTTGCATTAACGCACAGAACTGTATGGCATTAAACTTGCAGTAATGCACAGAACTATATGGAGAAATGCAATGAAATGTATGGCGTTAAACTTGCAGTAACACAATGAAATGTATGGCGTTAGACTTGCAATAACGCTATGAAATTTATGGCATTAAACTTGCAGTAACACAATGAAATTTACAGCGTTAAACTTGCAGTAACGCAATGAAATATATGGCGTTAAATATGTTTGCTTGGGCTTGTAGATCCACTGGCTCCTAGCCGAGCAGTTAGAACTCTTTTGGGGATACTGTTTTATTATGCACATAAGGCCATTGTCATGCGATGGAAATCCTCCTCCGCACCATCAACTGACTTATGGAAACGCCTGGTCAATTCGGCCCTGCCATTATAGAAAACCACCTATCTGTCTAGAGGTTGTGTCAAGAAATGTCATAAAGTGTGGAACATTTGGGTGGAATCCGCTTATACGAATGCAGATGACTAGTTAACACTTGGATAAGTATCCCACTGTAGATCTGCACTCACTGAGCTCCCAGTCTCTCACTAGACTTCCAGATCCCAGTCATCACTGGATCCCCCTGAGCTATCCCGCTGTATAATCCTCAAGCGTCACCCTGCTATCCTGCTGGGTCCCTGGCTTGGCACTAGCTGATGCTTTCCGACTTCTTCACCATCCCCAGCTGATGAGAAGACTGCTCAAGTACTTGCTTCAGCTTACTCACAGTAGTCTCCGGTAACAAGGTGGACGGGCCCTTAGTGGCGACAGCTTCCCCTCTACTTCCGAACACAACTGGTTCCCCCTGCCTGGCGGGCCGCAGACTCCAATCCTGCAGTCCAAACCCTACGTTGCTTCTCCTGCTCCTGGATAGGCCTCAGGCAGCCTAGCAGCCAGGTGTCCCTGGGATAGGCCTCAGGCTTATGGCCTAGCAGCCCGGGGCGACATAACACACGTCCACCCAGACAGCCGTCTAGGTGGCACAGAACCCCGATCACCTGGCTCCACCCAAATAAATAGGCTATCCCAGCAGGCCAAGGGACTTAAAGAAACCCTTGCCTATTGGCTGAGACACCCCTACCATTCATGATCTGTCCTTGCTATGCCCTTGTCTTGTCTAATGTCACCAGCTACAATGCCACCTAGTGACAGAAGAGAGAAGGGCAGCAGTTCCAGAATTAGGGGGAAATCAGTGGATCTCCTAACAACTAGCCAGGACAATTACTACCTGGCAACTAAATTGGTTAGCTGCCTAAACACCAGGGTGCTATAAATGTAACTATCTTTATTCCTCATGTGCATACATGCTGAGATGCTCAACATTTTAGATTTGTAATCTTTTAGGATTTTTTATCTATCTCAATGTTTCCACTAAAGTCCCTTGGGCATTGTTGTTTTGTATAGGAGGTTGCACAAAAGACTGCATTCACAGCTCTAATTAAGCCTGCTGGCATATCTGCCTACAGTAAATGGAGGTTTCATAAAATTTAGATTGAGGTAAAAAAAGTGAACTTTCTTCGCTGCAAAGGTTTCTCAATTGCTTTAGGAATTTATTGATGTATTTTATGTGCGGAGATTTAATTTAAGCAGATGAGAAGCAACAAGAACTTAATATTATCCCAGTATCTGACACTTCCGACCACATTGATCTCATCACTATTTATAAAAATGTGGCTCATGTTATAGATCACTTCAATGCTTTGTAAAGATGCAAAAGACATCCTAAAAACAAAATAATTTCCTGTGAAATTAGAAGGTTCCTTCATTAGTTTGTGGTTCCTGTACGGGGTCATGTGCCCAAGCGACATCCACTTCCTCCTGCCTAGAAGATAATTGCCATGCGATTTGTCATGACCCTCCATGCGCTGTGCTGTTCGCACACAGGTAATTAAAACAGTTTAAAAATATGACTTGGAACTAAAATAAATAAGACGGGTGGATCGTTGTTTGCTGGAGAAGTATGAAGTCATCTGACACAGATACTGTTCTCAAAAGGAATTCTCTTTGAAACAGCAAAGTATCGAACTCCAAGTGGATTCAAGAGACACAAAATAATGCAGCTCTGTATTTATTAATAAATCATTATTTTAGGAGATGTATGGGGTTCATAAGAAAAAAAAAATAAACACACATAAGTCACCTCCATGCTGCAGCATTGATGTCATGTTAAGCTCAAGAACTGAGTGATCACGGATGATCACTCAGTTTTTGGTCTTCACGGTTCAGAGAGTGGTGGCTCTTAGTCACCGATCTCTGTTTTGCCCCTTCACCATTCACTGGGGCGCTGGGCTGGAGAGGGGGCAGCTTCAGCTATCAGCTGTGTGCTGAGAGCCAGAGCCAGCTGACAGCGGGCCTTAGCTCAGAAGAGCAAAAGTAAGTGCACTTCTGTGAACCTCAAGAGATTTATAGTCAAAATAGCTTTGGCCATACTGCTCTTGTAAAGTAGAACTATGGGAAAAATAAAAAATGATGTACTGTACATGATGCAGTAACATAGTTTAAAGCGGAGTTCCACACAAAAATGGAACTTCCGCTTTTCGGAACCCTCCCCCCCTCCGGTGTCACATTTGACACCTTTCAGGGGGGAGGGGGGTGCAGATACCTGTCTAAGACAGGTATTTGCACCCACTTCCGGCATAGACTCCCATGGGAGTCTCTGCCTCTTCCCGTCCCCACCGCGCTGTCTCCTGGGAACACACAGCTCCCAGGAGAGAGCGGGGACCACTTGGGACGCACAGCGCGACTCGCGCATGCGCAGTAGGGAACCGGGAAGTGCCGCAACGCTTCACTTCCTGATTCCCTCACTTAGGATGGCGGCGGCAGCTGCCGAGAACCGAGCGGGTTCTCGGCGTCGCCTGCCGACATCGCTGGACCCTGGGACAGGTAAGTGGCCGTGTATTAAAAGTCAGCAGCTGCAGTATTTTTAGCTGCTGGCTTTTAATATTTTTTTTTTTTGGCGGTGTGGGTGGGCCCCCGCTTTAAGTACGTGTGATGGGGGGATTGCACTGAGCTGGGTTTCCCCGCCTCAACCCTGGGAGAGACTAACATATCCAGGCTATGTTCATCCAAACACAGTAGCAATGGGTATTTATCCATTGGATACTCTACAGTTCAGTACCATCACTACATCTTTTTCCTAACTAGAGAGCCTAATGCACAATATAGATATCTGACGTAGGCTAATTTATTCATTTATTTTCCATTCTTACTTATTTTTTAGCATCCTACTCCTGATGATTGGCTTTAAACGCCATGAAACGCGTTGAGTCCATACTCAAGGGTGCCAGGTTTACAACGTGTTTTATTATTATGAATTCATCTTACCATGTTGTCTATAACTTTTATTACCAATTTTGTACAATAATTCTTTATTATTGTTGTTTGTACCAATCATGTCCTTTTATGTATAAACATTAAATATGTGACTATTGTGCATCGAATATGTTTATATCGTGCCTATATAGTACACAAGAAATATTTTGTTTTGTTCATTATAGGGACTACCCTTTGGGGATTGGTTACCATCAAGTTGAGTTTCTATATTTGCAGAGACATACACCTCATTTAAAGTCCCATAATCGCTTCTTTTATTGTTCTTTTTATAATGTCTAAGGGATGGAGGTCAGTCTCTGCCTTGCTATGTCTGGGCAGATGTGGGTCACATTTCGGTTTCTTTTATATTTTTTCATAGTTTAAGTACCTGTTGATCCTGCCACTTTTTTTCCCACTTCCTGTAATAGAGTGACAACACTCTTCATTCTGCAGTAAAATCTGGACAGCAGAATTGCCACCCTGTAGTCAGGGTAGTCTTAGATCAGTGTTTCCCTGGGGTGACGCCTGGGTTTGCCCAGGGGTGCTGTGAGAATGGGACCCAATTTGTGAATATGCTATGGGGAGCTCTGATATGAACGAGGGACGCTGATGTGATACTTCCGGGCTGGTCATGTGATCAGCTCCCAGCGCAGGCTTCAGGAAAGAGGAGGGACAGTGGACATCAGATGCCCAGTAGTAAGTCTATGGGTGATGTCACCACCCAGGCTCTACAGCTATTGTCACCACTCTCTCCTCTCCCCTGAGGAGATCACATGACCAGGCCAGAGCTCCCTTTAGGGATTAGGCAGGTATACACATTTTTTTATAAAGTAGTTAGTATACGACCTAAAATGGTGTTGGCAGCCAGTGTAAGCTTAGACAGGTTTAGATTGGACTTCTACTTTAATATTAAAGGAACTCTAAACCTTCCTACCTGCCCCTTGTGTTTTTCACCTGCATAAGATGTTCATTGATCATGTAGTCTCATCGTTTCATTTGTTTCCCTCTATGCACAGCTTATAGTAGAGATAAATCTTCTAGAAAAAATATGCACTGACACTGTACTGGCTGAGAAGGGGTTAACATCAGGGGTGATCAAAGGGTTATGTGTGTGCCTAGCCTGTGTTTTTGTACAGTTTGTGAGGTGCTTTTACTAGGGGAAGACATGGATCAGTGTCCCTGCTTTGCAGGAACACAGGATCCATGCCTTCCCTCCTGACAGAACAAAAATCTGCCTATTTACATAGGCAGACTGCCATTCTGCCTGTGTACTGAACATTCGGCATGTGCCGGTGGACATCGAGTCTGCTGTACCTGCTGATCAACTCCCGCTGTGTATAATTACAATGGGAGCGAGCTGCCAGCGGCACACATTTGTGCCCACTACCTGGAAGTGCAGGATCGCGTATATATACATGATCCTGAGCACAGTGGTCGCCCTGTAGCAGTATATCTGCTATAGGGCGGTAGGCAAGAGGTAAAAAAGCATAAACGATATTCACGAACTACATGTGCATATATAAACAAAGTAACAGCCTGGGACAGGCGCAAACCCCTTCCGGGAATCGAGTTTGTGCTGACTTCACATACGTCAGCTCCATATGTGACATCATCATGTTTTGTGTATTTGGATATTTAGCGCTGCACTTATTTATATTTTTGTACTTACAGTGGGGACGGAAAGTATTCAGGCCCCCCTAAATGTTTCACTCTTTGTTATATTGCAGCCATTTGCTAAAATCATTTAAGTTCATTTTTTTCCTCATTAATGTACACACAGCACCCCATATTGACAGAAAAACACAGAATTTTTGACATTTTTGCAGATTTATTAAAAAAGAAAAACTGAAATATCACATGGTCCTAAGTATTCAGACCCTTTTCTCAGTATTTAGTAGAAGCACCCTTTTGATCTAATACAGCCATGAGTCTTTTTGGGAAAGATGCAACAAGTTTTTCACACCTGGATTTGGGGATCCTCTGCCATTTGTCCTTGCAGATCCTCTCCAGTTCTGTCAGGTTGGATGGTAAACGTTGGTGGACGGCCATTTTTAGGTCTCTCCAGAGATGCTCAATTGGGTTTAAGTCAGGGCTGTGTCTGGGCCATTCAAGAACAGTCACAGAGTTGTTGTGAAGCCACTCCTTCGTTATTTTGGTCTGTGTGCTTAGGGTCATTGTTTTGTTGGAAGGTAAACCTTTGGCCCAGTCCGAGGTCCTGAGCACTCTGGAGAAGGTTTTCGTCCAGGATATCCCTGTACTTGGCCTCATTTATCTTTCCCTTGATTGCAACCAGTCGCCCTGTCCCTGCAGCTGAAAAACACACCCACAGCATGATGCTGCCACCACCATGCTTCACTGTTGGGACTGTATTGGACATGTGATGAGCAGTGCCTGGTTTTCTCCACACATACCGCTTAGAATTAAGGCCAAAAAGTTCTATCTTGTCTCATCAGACCAGAGAATCTTATTTCTCACCATCTTGGAGTCCTTCAGGTGTTTTTTTAGCAAACTCCATGCAGGCTTTCATGTGTCTTGCACTGAGGAGAGGCTTCTGTCGGGCCACTCTGCCATAAAGCCCCGACTGGTGGAGGGCTGCAGTGATGGTTGACTTTCTACAACTTTCTCCCATCTCTCGACTGCATCTCTGGAGCTCAGCCACAGTGATCTTTGGGTTCATCTTTACCTCTCTCACCAAGGCTCTTCTCCCCCGATAGCTCAGTTTGGCCGGACAGCCAGCTCTAGGAGGGGTTCTGGTCCTCCCAAATGTCTTTCATTTAAGGATTATGGAGGCCACTGTGCTCTTAAGAACCTTAAGTTTAGCAGAATTTTTTTGTAACCTTGGCCAGATCTGTGCCTTGCCACAATTCTGTCTCTGAGCTCTTCAGGCAGTTCCTTTGACCTCATAATTCTCATTTGCTCTGACATGCACTGTGAGCTGTAAGGTCTTACATAGACAGGTGTGTGGCTTTCCTAATCAAGTCCAATCAGTATAATCAAACACAGCTGGACTCAAATGAAAGTGTAGAACCATCTCAAGGATGATCAGAAGAAATGGACAGCACCTGAGTTAAATATACGAGTGTCACAGCAAAGGGTCTGAATACTTAGGACCATGTGATATTCTTTTTTAATAAATCTGCTCAGTTTCAGGGTCTTGGCAATCTTCTTATAGCCTAGGCCATCTTTATGTAGAGCAACAATTCTTTTTTTTTAGATCCTCGGAAAGTTCTTTGCCATGAGGTACCATGTTGAACTTCAAGTGACCAGTTTGAGAGAGTGAGAGCAATAACACCAAATTTAACACACCTGCTCCCCATTCACACCTGAGACCTTAACACTAATGAGTCACATGACACCGCCGAGGAGTAAAAATGGCTAATTGGGCCCAATTTGGACATTTTCAATTAGGGGTGTACTCACTTTTGTTGCCAGCGGTTTAGACATTAATAGCTGTGTGTTGAGTTATTTTGAGGGGACAGCAAATTTACACTGTTATACAAGCTGTACACTCACTACTTTACATTGTAGCAAAGTGTCATTTCTTCTGTGTTGTCACATGAAAAGATAGAAAAAAATATTTAGATAAATGTGAGGGGTGTACTCACTTTTGTGAGATAATGTATATTGGTTGATGTGGTAGCTGCATATTTTTACCACTTAGCGTGATTTCAATTTTTATTTTTAAGGCAAATAAACAACACAGGGAATAAAGATACCCTGATAACTAGAAGAAAACAACAAAAACATTGAAAAAAGTGTACAATGCCTTTAAATATTTACACAAACACATTCCTCCGAATATTGCTTTAACAAACGTAAGTCCCTGAATTTGACTTGGTATCAGAAAACTGTCAGAGGCCTGCACCGTGTTTGATCATGTGCAATAGATCTCAAGTCATTTTGGCCTAGGCCGGGTTTAGGCAGTAAAAAAAAATATTCTTTATAAAAATTTACTTTTTACATTTTTTTTTTTTTCTAATGTGCAGGACTTTAAAAAATGGGTTCCACTTGAAATACACTCCGTACAAAAATACCCTCTAAGGAAAAAAAAAAAAGTTCAACTAAGCAGTTCAGGGAAATATACTGAAGGTCTCCAGTATTTTGATGATGACATTGGTAATTTCATGGAAGAACAAATGATGCCCAATTTACTTTGCTCAAAAGAAAAAATGATCAAAGTCTCAAAATTTCGAGGCTTGGTGCTGCCTCTTGAACCCTGCTGCCCTGGGCACTGGCCCACAAATTCCATTACAGTAGATACAGTCATGTACAGCAGCTAAATGTTCAATTCCATATAACAGGAATTGTGGAATATTATCATGAATATGATCATGTGTTTACTATTCTCAAAAGAGCTCTTGTTTGGTGGGAAATCGCTTATTTTCCCAGGAAGACTAGAAAAAAAATCAGGCATTTTTGTTGTAGAGTCTTTGTGAATCTGTTGCATCCATTTTGTTCCCATTGTTGTTTTTTACATAATATGTGTCATATTTTTAATCTTTTGATATAATAAAACAAATATTCTTTATACCTTTTGATATATTATTTGAGACTTCCGCCCTCCAAAATCCCACTTAAGAGGAAAAACTTTCGATTGTTTGTGAATCTGTTGGGGAACACTGGGGATTTATGCAAATGAACTTCTGAATATTCTACAAATTACTCAATCAAATGCTATGAAATTAACCGAGGAGATAAAAGGTAATGAGTCCTCATTAGGTAATTGTACTGAACGGGAATGAAAAGCTTTTGGGTAATTGTCTAATGATTGCAGCACAAAGAAAAGGATAAAGGGGAATATTTAGTGAATCAATATGGATAACAATAACATTATATTATGTGCTTATAAAAGCACCTTCTATCATGAGTGTTAATTACATCATATAATAAGCCTATAAGGAGGAGCAAAACGGAATAAGAGGTAGGGGCCATTGTGTGAAAACATATATCAGCCTTGATCTTTGTCCTACTATATACTTTTATTATGTTTTGATTATAATCTGTTTTATATCCAGTTATCATCCATAGCAGGGGAGTCAAACTCAATTTCATCATGGGCCGCATCAGCAGTATGGTTGCCCTCAAAGGGCCGGTTGTGCTCTAGGAGTGCACTAAATACAGAGTGCAAAGTTCAGGAGTGCATTATGTACAGAGTGCAGAGTTCAAGGGTGGGCTAGTACAGAGTTCAGGGATGCTACCTACAGAGTGCAAAGTTCAGGGGTGCATTATGTACAGAGTGCAGAGTTCAGGAGTGCTTTATGTATAGAATGCAGAGTTCAGGGGGGCAATACCTACAGAGTGCAGAGTTCAGGGGTGCGCTAGTACAGAGTACAGAGTTCAGGGGTGCTACCTTCAGAGTGCAAAGTTCAGGAGTGCATTACGTACAGAGTGCAGATTTCAGGAGTGCGTTACATACAGAGTGAAGAGTTCAGAAGTGCGTTACATACAGAGTGCAGTGTTCAGGGGTGCGATATGTACAGAGTGCAGAGTTCAGGGGTGCGCTAGTACAGAGTACAGAGTTCAGGGGTGTTACCTTCAGTGTGCAAAGTTCAGGAGTGCATTACGTACAGAGCGCAGATTTCAAGAGTGGGTTACATACAGAGTGAAGAGTTCAGAAGTGCATTACGTATAGAGTGCAAAGTTCAGGGGTGCGATATGTACAGAGTGCAGAGTTCATGGGTGTGTTACATACAGAGTGCAGAGTTCAGAGGTGTGTTACATACAGAGTGCAGAGTTCAGAGGTGTGTTACAGACAGATTGCAGAGTTCAGGGGTGTGCTAAGTACAGAGTTCAAGGGTGAGTTGTGTACAGAGTACAGAGTTCAGGGGTGCGCTGTGAACAGAGTGCAGGCATGAGGAGTGCACTACATACAGAGAGCAGGGTCTCCCTCCACACCTCCACTGCCCTCACCCCCCAATCCCCCCCCCCCCAAGCTTCCGCTCTACTCTCTCCTACCTGGCCCAGCTCTAGTACCTCCCTGTGTAGGTGGCTCTTGTACCTGTGTAGGCAGTTCCACCTCTCCTTGCAGGGAGTTAATTCTATCAGATTCTGGAGATCTGTCCCTGTCGTGAGTACCTGCAGGGATCTGTTATTGCCAGGAACCACCCAGGGCAAAGCTGTCCTTGTAAACACAGAAGGCTTCAACCCTCAATCTTTTCTCCAAATATGACCCAAACCGTCTTCTCTGCTCCTCCCAAGACCTCCTGCTCTGAAGCACTTTTGTCTCCTCCTCCATTGCTCATCTCTAGGACTTCTCAAGAACCTCTCCCATCCTCCTGAACTCTCAACCTTAATCTGTCTGGCTATCACGCCTCCAACTAACTGAACTTTTATCACTTCCATCAGTTATAACCTTTTCTACCACCTGCCCCACCATATTAGATTGTAAGCTCTTATGAGTAGGGCCCTCTTAATCCTCTTATATTGCATTGTAACTGTTCTGTCTCCCTTTAGATTGTAAACTGCTGCACAAACTGTTGGCACTATATTAATCCTGTATAATAATAATAACAATGTATCAGCATGGATGTCGCACCACTTCCTTAAACTAAATCTCTCTAAAATTGAGCTGATAATATTCCCCCCCTGCCCGTGCCCCCTCCATGATTTTTCCATCAAAATCAATAATGCAACCGGCAATCCCTCCCCTTACTCCAGGGTACTGGGTGTAATCCTAGACTCTGACCTGTCCTTTCTCACCTATTGTACCTTCCTTCTCATAGGCCTACCTCTCCATAGGCTATCCCCTCTTCAGTCTATCATGAATGCTGCTGCCAGACGTATACTCCTTATCAACCGCTCACTGCCTGCTACCACTCTCTTCCAATCCCTACACTGGCTTCCGATTGCCCAGCAAATAAATTAAAAATACTAACTACAACATGCAAAGCCATTCACAACTCTGCCCCAAGCTACATCACCAATCTTGTCCCCAAATATCACCCAAACCGTCCTCTCCACTACTTTCAAGACCCTCTGCTCTCTAGCTATCTTGTCTCCCTCCTCCTCCCATGCTCATCTCCAGGACTTCTCCAGTGCCTCTCCCATCCTCTGGAACTCTCTACCTCAATCTGTCCCACTATCTCCTACCAGTGGCGGCCGCTCATGCAGGGCACAGGGGTGCCGCCCCCCTAATCCATGCACCCTGCCCCTAATCTACATGCAGGTCTGAGGCTCTAATTGGCTTCAAAAAGGGTGGGCTCGGGGCGCAGAGCATTGTGCCTGGAGCCCACCCAGTTGTGTGACATTAGCAAATTCATTTTCGCGAATGTATTCCTGTTTCTCCACCCGGCCAATCAGGAGGCGGGTGTCCTGAGACCCGATTGGCCGGGAGTCCGAAGACCCATTTGGCCGCAAGTCCTAAGTCCTGATTGGCCGGAAGAAGAAGCGCCTGCCGGGACTCGGGGACTCGGGAGGAAACACAGGGGGAAAGCTGCCGAAGCCGCGACTTGGATGGGGTAAGTGCAAGGCTGGCGGTGGAACATGGCGGGTGACGGGCGAGCGATGCGGTGATTGAGTCACAGGGGGTAAGCGTCGATCGAGCGAGTGTCGGGGGGGTTGTTTTTTTGCTGGATGGCTGGGGGGGGGGGGGGCACGGGCCCCCCCAAGAAAATTGAGCACCAGCCGCCACTGTCTCCTACTCTGGCTGCCTTTAGGCAACTCCTTAAAACTCATCTCTTCAAGGAACCACTTCCTTTTTGTACCACTTGCCCCACCCCAATAAATTGTAAGCTCTTATGAGCACTACCCTCTTAACCCTCTTTTACCACATTGTATTGTATCTGTACCGTCTCCCTTTTTGTAGTAAAGCGCTGCGTAAACTGTTGGCCCTATATAAATCCTGTATAATAATATTAATCTTCCAGCACCTAGATCACTACAGGACAGAGCACTAATGTCAGAGCCAATGGGAGGAGCCACAGTGCTCAGTTAAAATGCTGGTCCATAAAGGGTATACATATACAGGTGTGGGAACTCAAGTGGTAAATGTAGATGCAAAGTCAATCACTAACATCTGATGTAAGCTTTAAATTGATAATGTAATTTCAAAAGTCATTTCCAACTTTTTTAAATCTGCTGTATACCTGGTAACCCTGCCACAAAGGTCTTTGTTCAGGCACTTCTTGTTATAAGGTGACAAGGCTCTATCCCTGTTTTCCAATTCTGCTCTTAGGTTGTCACCCTGTCACAGGGTCATCTATACACGGGTATCGTCTGCTGTTGTCACTATTAGGACACCTTCCTAAAAAGTTACATGCAACCATTGCTGGGCTTCATGTAGACAAGGATGAGACAGCAAGAAGGCTATGGGAAATTAGCAGCATTAAAAAAATGCAAAGCATGCTTTGAATGGAACCCTTGCCAAGCGGCCGACCTCCTGTATTCACTATGCAGCAGGGCAGCCGCTAACTCTGAGCATGGGACCCAGATGCTAGTAGAGATAGCTGGATCCCACAAGTATGGAACAATGTAACTCTGTATAAAATATCCATACCTAGAATTCTGTTTTTAAAATATAGGCCACTGCTTTAGCAAACTAAACGCCCATCAGTTAAAATGGAACTACAGTAGACTCTCTCAATCAACAATTCCCGATGACGCGCGCACGAGCGTGAAATATATTGAAAGCGAGGCTCGACACGCAATACATGAGTCCTCTGTTTCCGCATACGGCTGAGAAGCAAGCTGAGACGCACGCCGAGTATCACACACACATGCATGGTCCCGGACCGTGCTGCTCCTCTCTACAGCTGCATCTCGTTTCTGCTGTACCTTACACCAAACGAACTGGATTTGTAAGTGTTATTTTAAGCTATTAAAAAGACGTTATTACACTATCCAAGCCTTTCTGTGGCTTTTTATGTGGAGCCACTGTTTGCAGATGATTTGGATGAATTGGATGTGAGCTGGTTATACTAAGGAGTAACACTCATATATATATATATACACACCATCCACGTTTGGATTGAGACCTGGATGATCCACAAATAGCATACCTATGCTGCAAAACCTATGAAGGGACACATCAGATGAAAGAGGTTTCTTTGTATACTACATGCCTGGTGGTCACTTGGTGGCCGATGCAATCTGGTGAGCGCTTTGATATACCACTTCGGGTGAAGCACTTTATTTGAAGTATTTGCACTTTAGTACTACCGTGTTTCCCCGAAAATAAGCCTGGGTCTTATATTCATTTTGGCAACAAAAGACACAATAGGGCTTATTTTTGGGGTAGGTCTTACCATGCAATGTGCTGTCTTCTCTCCCCCTCTCTCTCCCCGCCTGACAGAAACCCCCAGTGTGAACTAAAATGCTTGTAAAATCCTATAATCCACTCTGTTACAGTAGTATATAGGGGTGCAACGGATAAAAAATCTCACGGATCGGATCGATCCTCGGATCAGAGTCACGGATCGGATCGATCCTCGGATCAGCATTAAAAAAAAAAAAACAAAACACAGAAATCTTGTTACACCCACCGGAGTTTTAGATTTAAAAGCTATTTTCAACACAAAACCGAACTTATATGCATAAATACAGTATTTGTGCATATAAGCTCAGTTTTGTGTTGAAAATGGCTTTTAAATTTAAAACTCCGGTGGGTGTAACAAGATGTCCGCTTGCCCCCTTCTCACTCTATCATTATTGTACTGTGCAGGAGTGTGGGGTGTAGCAAGATGGCGGCGACGAAACGTCACTTCCTGTCGAGACAGCGGCCACTCCCAGGTGTACCAAGATGGCCGCCGCTCCGGAGCTAGGCCGAAGCCGGGGCCTTTCCTATGGCTGAGGCCGAAAAGTGCGGATCCGCGGAGGGTGATCCATACGGATCACGGATCGGCAACGATCTGTTGCACCCCTAGTAGTATATAATGTACAATGTGTGTGTTTCTGTAACATAATTGTGCCAAATACCTTCCTTATAGCGCTGTTCTGTGCCTCTGTGACCCACCGGAGCTCTCTTCCCCGCATTTATATTACAGAAACACACACATCCACAGAGTGGATTATATCATTTTACAAGCATTTTAAACTAGGGCTTATTTTCGGGGTAGGGCTTATATTGCACCCCTCCTGGAAAATAACGCTAGGTCTTATTTTTGGGGTAGGTCTTATTTTCGGGGAAACGCGGTACACGGTGTTTGGAGCACATATAGAAGATTCATGATAAATGTCTTATAGCAATGTTTGATAGTTCCATGGACCTTTATTTACGTTAATTTAATTTATTTTATATTCACTTCATTATTATTCAGCCTGTTTGTGATTGCACTACTGTTGCGCCCTTTACTGTTTCACCTCTCCCAATTATCAAACTCTTTTAATCCTTATGCTGCATGCATTAATTTAGTTCGTTCGTTATAGTTTATTTTGAACATGTGAAAAAAAAAAACATAAGAAATAAAAGAAGTAATCATTCAATAGTAGACAATCACAAAACAACTACAAGAGAAAAAAAAAAAAACTATGAAAAAAAATGTAGTTTACATATCCAAAAATGAGTAGGAAGAAGTACAAACCCATCACTATAAAGTTATACAATAATTAATTATTCAAATATAATATACTATAATCTAACTACACAATCATACACATATAATATATGCATACATACCCAGACCAAAAATAAATCAAAAACAATATTAGTAAACAAACAATAATAGTTCAAACACCTTCATTCTTATACCTTGTAAAAATCATCTCTTTATACCTCTTTTTAAACTGGTTTATGCGTAGACATTTGTTGAGCTCCACGTTGAAATTGTTCCACAGTTTGACTCCACAAATAGAAATACAGAAGCTTTTCCTAGTTGTCCACACAGAGTTTTATGCCGCGTACACACGAGCGGACTTTACGGCAGACTTTGCCCGGCGGACGGGATTTTGTCGGACAATTCGATCGTGTGTGGGCTCCAGCGGACTTTGTTTTCTCAAAAGTTGGACGGACTTAGATTTGAAACATGTTTCAAATCTATCCGACGGACTCGAGTCCGGTCGAAAAGTCCGCTCGTCTGTATGCTAGTTAGACGGACAAAAAGCCACGCTAGGGCAGCTATTGGCTATTGGCTATAAACTTCCTTATATTAGTCCGGTCGTACGTCATCACGTACGAATTCGACGGACTTTGGTTGATTGTGTGTAGGCAAGTCCGTTCATTCAGAAAGTTTGTTGTCAGAAAATTTGAGAACCAGCTCTCAAATATTTGTTGTCAGAAATTCTGACAGCAAATGTCCGATGGAGCCTACACACGGTCGGAATTTCTGACAACAAGCTGACATCAAACATTTGTTGTTGGAAATTCCGTGTGTACACGGCATAAGATATTACCACCATTGAAAATTAACAGGATAGATAGGGGTGTTCCACTC
The DNA here is from genome assembly GCA_037952925.1 of Lithobates clamitans. Taxonomy (NCBI): domain Eukaryota; kingdom Metazoa; phylum Chordata; class Amphibia; order Anura; family Ranidae; genus Lithobates; species Lithobates clamitans. The sequence goes on from JBBGZY010001506.1 coordinate 564,889, forward strand.
GTGCAATTAGTTAAAACAGATGCAGCCACTGTGCCCCATAAAATGCAACCACTGTGCCCCATCATATGCAGCTGCTGTGCCCCATCAAATGCAACCACTGTGCCCATCAATTACAAGCACTGTGCCCATCAAATGCAACCACTGTGCCCCATCAAATGCAACCACTGTGCCCATCAAATGCAACCACTGTGCCCATCAAATGCAACCACTGTGCCCCATCAAATGCAACCACTGTGCCCCATCAAATGCAACCACTGTGCCCCATCAAATGCAACCACTGTGCCCCATCAAATGCAACCACTGTGCCCCATCAAATGCAACCACTGTGCCCCATCAATTGCTGCCACTGTGCCCCATCAAATGCAACCACTGTGCCCATCAAATGCAGCCACTGTGCCCCATCAAATGCAACCACTGTGCCCTATGTCATTCAGCCACTGTGCCCCATCATATGCAGCCGCTGTGCCCCATCATATGCAACCACTGTGCCCATCAAATGCAGCCACTGTGCCCCATCAAATGCAGCCACTGTGCCCCATCAAATGCAACCACTGTGCCCCATCAAATGCAACCACTGTGCCCCATCAAATGCAAACACTGTGCCCCATCAAATGCAACCACTGTGCCCCATCAAATGCAACCACTGTGCCCCATCAAATGCAGCCACTGTGCCCCATCAAATGCAACCACTGTGCCCCATCAAATCCAGCCACTGTGCACACAGACACACACACAAACATACACACAGCCATACACACACACACACATACACACACAGACATACACAGACACAGACACACACACACAAACAGACACACACACAGACAGGTAAAGAGAGAGAGAGAGAGAGAGAGAGAGAGAGAGAGAGAGAGAGAAGTGAGGAGTCTGCAACATGCCTCATTTCTCTTACCTGCCTAGCAGGTGCCTACTTAGGTCTGGAAGCAATTTCTGTGACTGTATAAGGTGTCGTACACATGGTACAAAAATCAGATGGGAAAAGTCGTAAGACGAGCTGTCGGCAGATTTTCGGATCGTTAGTACGGTGCTTTCGACAGACGATTTGACTTTTTCACCAGACAAAAGCTGGATGTGCAGGCTATAAAATTTTTGTCGGATGTGTACTCAACATCTGATTTTCGGATGGTCAGTACAGAAATCGTCACACAAAAGTCGAAAGTACAAACATGCATGCTCGAAATCAAGGAACGTCAGGGAAGAGTTTGGTCTTGTAAACTAACGTTCAAAATCTAGAATTAACATTTGTGGCACGGCAGCTGATGAAATGTCGAAATGCAGCGCACATTCTAATCTTTTTTAATGGGATAATAATGAATCTGCTTTGCTGGTGATACTGATGTAGTTATGCCAAACATATTTTAAAAGACATTTGTTTTGAACGTTCTAGAAATCGCAAATCAATGCTCACCAAACTTCTACTAACACGAAATTAGCAGAAGGGTCCCAAAGGGTGGCACATAAGAAATGAACTTCCTCTTTATACTCTCATAGTATGTCATTTCCTTCGTGTTTGTCAAACAACAATTTGGGGATAGTTAATATGCTAGACAAAATCCTGCACACGCGCTTTTGACAAACATCAGACGCTCGGTCGTCCAACAATCAAACCGTGTGTACGAGGCCTAAGGCTCAGTAGAAAGCTGCAGGGGATTTGTTAGGGAAGGGAAGGCTCCTCTACACTCCTGATTCCAGCCTGTACATCCTCCAGCACCTCCCTCTGCTCCTCAGCCGTTCTCCCGCGCAGCACAATTTATAGATTGCGGCCGCTACACTCAAGTCATATCACTCCACCAGGCACCATTTGTAAAGGAGTGGGCGGTGCCAGCTGGATCTAGAGAGGAGGCATCTGTAAATGCGGCTGCCGCCACCGCCACTCTTCTTATGAAAAAAAAAAGCCCCAAAGCTCCTAGCCTGTACGCCCACTTGGGACCCTAAAAAATGACCATAAGTTTTTTTCTTCCCTACTCCATGTGTGCAGAGTGTGACAGGACACAATGGGTCCCCATGACCTGGAGGCCCGTGTGCAACGAACACCCTGCACACATGGAGGATACGCCACTGGGCATACCCCATATGTGGCCAGTATATACAATAAATTAGAGTGAAAAAATATAAGACATCTGCTGTAAATAGATATTTAAATTTTTAAAGCAATATCTATCAAAATGCACTATATTAGTGCACCCCCCCCCGCCAAACATAACTGATTGGTGGGGTAAAAATGGCTAAACATAAACTAACTAACATAAACTAACTATACTACAAATAGTATCATTACATATGTACAATAAATTTCCATGGACTACCTCAGCCGAGGCATAAGGACTTCTTCCAAGCCTGCAAAGAGAGTACACAAATACATTTGTATGACCTAACATACTTACAGTGAGACTGTCTTCTCCTCAGAGGCGACCTTCTCACCCGAACATGCACCTCTCACTAACTATCATGTAGAGATAGCTTGTACATCCAGCCCACTAAGGGCTGCTCTTGACATGTTTTCCCATTGTGTTTCTGTAATAGACAAACAGAAGGACCTACAATTCTACCTGGCTAAACACATTCTAGAGTGTTCCAAGTAGGAACCGTGTGGCTAATAATAGGCAAAGTCCCCCTATAATACCAGGGTACTGTCGACCCTGCAGGCCAGGGTAATTGGCTTACTGCCCTCCGTCTATCTTCTTTTTGCACCGATTTGTTTACCTCCTCCCAAACTCATCAACCCTCTAACTGAGTATGAACAGCTGTGCTTCCTCTCTGAGACATCCAAACATCTACTTTCTTCAATTTATATATTACCACATACATTGCTACATGATCAACTTCCAATATACACCAAGAGGTGGTCCGCGGATCTAGGGAAAGAGCTAACGACGGCTGATTGGCAAACCTTGTTTCACTTTACGTCCAGACGGTACAGGGACCCCCACTCCCTACACAAAATATTCCCATCGGTACCTGCCTGCCACCTGTTGGCTGTGCGGCTCAGCTGAAGGAACTTATCTCCACATTTGGTGGGAATGCACCTAGATTCAACCCTTTTGGTCTCAGATTTTTTCCATATATTGTAGTCTTTACGATGACTCCTTGACACCACAATGGTACTATTATCCATGCTTCCGGGATCGGTGGCTTTACAGAAACGGAGCTTGCTGTGTTTTTTACTGTCAGCTGCCAGACAATTGATCCCTTTATTCTGGAAAACCAGTGGCGGCCTGTCAATTAGGGTGCTGGGCACCGCCCCCACTCTCCTCTCCACCCCCTATATGCGGTGAATAGATTCATGCATAGCATGAAAATATCCATGGCTGCCGCCCCCTTTTCATGTGTCCGGCCCCTTTCGGGCCACCGGGCAAATGAATTACAGCGAACAGGGTTTTCTTTAAGCACATGATTAGAGCCATAGACTCTAATAGGCTTCAAAATTGGGTGGGCTTGGGATGCTGAGGATGCAATCTGATCCCACCCAGGTGTGATCCTCCTCCCGGGCCAATCGGAAAACAGGTATGAAACCCGTTTCCCGATTGGCCAAAACGCCAGGCGATCCTATTGGACGCCTATCGCTGGGAGGAGCAGAGAGGTGGCGCACCACGGAGATGACTCCAGGAGAGGGCACTGGAGCTCGCCACGCTGGAAGATGGCCACAGCAGCTCCAACCGCTGCTCTCACCGCCCGCATCCACGGTAAGGACAGCGGGTGGCAGAGAGGGGGTGTTAGTGCCGCACGGGGGGGGGGGGTAGCTGGCAGTTGTGCTAGTGCCGGTCCACTGGACTCTTCGGGACCCACCCTTTTCTCTTCCTCTCCGCTCTTTTTCCTACCTTTCCTCTTCTCATCTCTTCCTTTTACTCTTTTGAACTTCTCCTTTTGATGTTTTTTTTTCCTCTTTGTTTTTTTTTTTTATTATCATAAATCCATGTTCTTAGTATGCCAGATACATCTACCCTCAAAGGTGTGTCATGCACAATGCTGTTACATCTGTTTTTAATATATATCTTTGTGACCGATCTCGGATACCACGGCTGGGCACCTCCGCCAGACGTGTCTCCTGTTCTCCAAGTGCACCCGCAGCCGGCAGAGAAAGGGATGCAGCTTACATAGAGACCTCATCACATGATCCCAATGCCATTTTACCCCTAAGTCTCTCGTTCTCTGCTGGGCCATAGTCTTTGGGTAGGAGGCCAGCCCACAGCCCCCTCCAAAACACACAGAGTGAATTTCCTCCATTATTTCTCTAGGGGCATATGGGTAATCATAACGTATTCCATGGCTATCTTTTGCTGCACATACCTCTTAAAGTGAGATAACCTGGGGAGCTTTTGCCTGTCGCCTCTACCAGGCGGGGCATACGGGCTCTTCACCTTGGTGATCAGATTAGAATAAGCTTCTTTCTGAGCTTGAGCCCGAGCATAAGTATGAGGTGGGGACAAATCTTGGACCCTAGTGGCATAGGCCTCACAGAACCCAAGGTTTCTGGCACACCTCATACGAACAACCACTGCCTCAGTTTCTTCGCTATATAAACTTGGACATGTCAGACTCTTCCTCTCTTCAGTTCCCCAGCTCCTCTTCTGCTCTCCACTCACTGATTCCCCGATTTCCTCTTCCTGGGATCCAAACCGGCATTCAAATCTGGGTGACCCCAACATCAATGATCCCTGGCTCTTCCTCCTCTCCTAAAGAGCTGGAGATCCCCAGTCTCTGGACCCATCGAGCCCCTTCTGCCCTTTTTAGAGCCGGACCTTCAGATTTGCGACCACAACCACTCAATATTGAACCTCACAGACTAAGTCAGAAATGCCATTAAAGTTTAAGTGCATGTAAAGGCAGGCATCCCAATACTTTTGGTAATATAGTGTATATATGTATAGGTATTTGTAACCACCTTCTTACTCCTCATCCCAGTCAGGTTTGTCAGAGTACAGATCTGTTAGCAGAAGAGAGGACCCGACAGATCAAGCATTTCCTTTGGGGGTAAGTGCTACACTTCTTTTGGGATAGCCAAGTGAAACCCTCTTAAACCCTCAATGTACTTTGAAAAAGTGATGTCTTATACCACCCTAAAAAGGGAATGTTTAGCCATTTCAATGGAGAAGAGAAAAAAAAGTATATTAATTTAATTATCTGTCTATTTCAATACCATCTGTTAAAACTAAAAATTTTATTTATCTGAACCCAACTGGACATTGTTTCTTTTGTGCCAGGAAAAAGAAGAGAGTATAAACTAATCATCAACACTGGTGTGCAGCTTGAGGCTGGGTTCACACCATTGTGAATTGGATGTGGGTTGCCCACATCCAATTCACAATAGCAGGAGATTTCTCTAAGGAGCCGGTTCACATATCTCCGCAGCAGGTCTGGTGCATTTTGCACAAAAATGCTGTGCGTCTTTTGGTCCGTTTCAGGTCCGAATTAAGCCCAAAATTCGGGCTGAAATCTGACCCAAAACGGTGGACCAGCACGCACCGGACCCCTGCTGTGAGCCACATGCGGCGCATATGTGAACCGAGCCTCAAGGTTTAGGGCAGATGCTGACCTAGAAGGGGGCAAACTGTGGAAGATTTCACTTATAGGTCTGAGCGTACAGGACATGGGATCCCAAGAACATTTGTAGAGGGAACCAGCAGAAAACCAACCTATGGACTGCAGAGGTTGTCATGGGGGAAGGATCTCGCCTCCACTGACTAAAGTCAATGTTCAAGTTAGTTGTTGTAGCTGTAACTGTAAGCTTTGGGCCCAATACAACCTTGTGACCACCAACATTGTGTTCCGAGACACAAGGGAGATCAGGTCTATCACCCATCCACACATGAGCTGCACACAACTTGTTTTTACAATATCATAACATAAGTTTATAATATGCATTACATATATTATGTATCTTTAATAATTTGCTTTGTATATCAAACACATTTTTTTTCTTTTTATGCAAAAACAGAAATACTTTCCATCCGAGTGCTTTTCATCCTTCAAGATTATTTCTCCAATTTTTACGAAAAAAAAAAATATTAACAATAATTCCCTGCTTTCTTTTTCTTTGTGTAGTTGCAAACAATGTGTAATGCCCCGTACACACGGTCGGACTTTGTTCGGACATTCCGACAACAAAATCCTAGGATTTTTTCCGACGGATGTTGGCTCAAACTTGTCTTGCATACACACGGTCACACAAAGTTGTTGGAAAATCCGATCGTTCTAAACGCGGTGACGTAAAACACGTACGTCGGGACTATAAACGGGGCAGTAGCCAATAGCTTTCATCCCTTTATTTATTCTGAGCATGCGTGGCACTTTGTCCGTCGGATTTGTGTACACACGATCGGAATTTCCGACAACGGATTTTGTTGTCGGAAAATTTTATATCTTGCTCTCAAACTTTGTGGGTCGGAAAATCCGATGGAAAATGTGTGATGGAGCCCACACACGGTCGGAATTTCCGACAACAAGGTCCTATCACACATTTTCCATCGTAAAATCAGACCATGTGTACGGGGCATTAGGCTGTTAGAAGTACATTCTAAAATATACATTGCACTCTGGCATCCCTCAGAATATGTTCTGTAGGACAAAACATGTAAGGGTGGAGCCAAGCAGTTACGTCATCATGCCGCCTTGGATGTTTGAAAACTGCTACACTATCTAGATTCTTTCTCTGCACATGAGACGTGGATATGCTACTGTATATGTGGTTACCATTACATAAAAAGGAGAAAGCAATCCATTCTTCTGTGATCAGTATAAAGTGATGTGACACCTCCTGTGTGATGAGGTCTATCCTTTTGGTAAGCAGATTTGTTTGGTGGTGGTTGGAGCACTGAAGCTGGTGAAGGTGTTAACATGATTGAGTTTCACGGTGGACTTTTTCCCTGAGTTTCATTCATTTTGGACTTTTTGTGACTATTCATGGTTGGTTTTACTGGTCGCATAAATGCAATATGTCATTTGGAATTAATTTCTTTTTTTTGTATATAAATTTTTTATTTAGAAAAATATAGTGGTACAAGATAATATTGCACATCATAAATGCAGTAGACAATACAATTGTATGCATGTAGTCAAAGGATTATTGAAATTTGGAATGAATTTCTAACAGTGCAACACATTGTACAATTGATATTGAACTTAGATACCACTGTGTTCAGATATCTATGAGTTCTGCTGTTTTATTGACTATTCTTATCAATTTGTATTTTATTTTTATTTTATAGCTCACGTATTGGTTCTATTTGTATTGTTTATTGATAAACTTTGTAGATAACCCCTGGTTTAAATATTTGTCGAGGCGTTCCTCTAAAGAAGATCTCCTCTCCATACATTTGTCTGTGAATGTTGCAAATTACATGGTGGGTGGGGCTCGGGGCACGGCACGCAGTTGGGCTGATGCAATTACTATATTTTTATTATCATGCAGCCATTTGGGGCCCTGAGGCTCGGCTCCCGGGGGAAGCTTGATGGTAAATTTCTGGAGCACAGCAGAGAAGAGAAGGAAGAGCTCCATTCGTGCCAAATTCTCCCCAGGACAAACACGCTTTCCTGTGGAAGAGACGAGGAAGAGTTGCAGATGTAAAAATTGCAAACAAGTAAATAAATAATTATTAAAAAATACCAAGCTCTATGAATACAGAATGGACGTGGTGTTTAGGTTTAGACAACCAAAAGACAGTGCTATCAATAGATTTTTTTTTTTTATATGAGAAAAAAAAAAAAACGTGCTTAAAAATGATCAAGATAGGAAGCAACAAAGAATAAAATGAGCAGCAACTCTACTGTGTGAATAGAAAAAAGGATACTCCTGTGCTATCACTAAAGGTAAAGATAAATATGTGCAACTGCTGCAAACACGGATAGGTGTATCAGGGACCAAAACATTTACAATATACGTGAATGGTGCTGCGCTGTTGTTATTGGGACTAAAAAAAATATATAAAACACTGAAAGTCAACAAGGTGGCAGTATAACGAATATCAACTGCATATACCTTCTAAAGTGCAATGGTGAAATACAGCAATTGAACACAAGATGGCAGTGTAACTCTGATATCAACTGCATATACCTTCTAAAGTGCAATAGTGAAACAGAAACGTCCAGTGCAAATATGCGAAACCATAAAATCAAACAATGCTTGATAAATGCATAAAGTGCAATACAACCGCTTTAATTGAACAAGCTGAAGTTAGAAGCTCATTTGCTGCCATGCACAGCTGAACAAGATTCTGGGTGCTCCGGTTTTAGTACATCTCCCCCAATATGTTCTACAACATGTATGAATTCATTGCAACTTTATCTCAACTTGAAATAAAACCAATCACTGGAAAAAATCAGTCCATTAGATTAACACCAAGATGTGAGTCCTGGGAAGTGCAGAGGGTGGTAGTGAGGGGCACTTTTAGAAGGATGTGAGGAACAAGGATGAGATGTGAGAACAGCTGAGGGGCTGATGTCATGGAGCGGTTTCTTGACCCTCATAGGTTATGGAAGACAATGAGAGGAGTTGAGAATATCCTACTGTGCATTTAAACAGGAAAGAAGGTGTCCCTAGAACAGCACTTTACTGGCAGCAGGGGGACTTTTTTTGGTGCTGGTGCCACTTTATATCAACCCCATGCATGAGGAAGAATAAGATCTGGGCCAGAAGCTTGTTCCCTACCTGTGTATTTTTGGGATTTTAGGTATAATTGTTATCGTGAAGGCCTAATGGTATGAATCTCTCACCAGCTGAGAATGGCATGAAGGCCGCCCGTTTGCGGAACTGGCCCTCCTCATCCAGGAAGTGCCCGGGGTTGAATTGTTCCGGCGTCTCCCACTGCAAGGGATCATTAAGCACCGACGTCAGGAACGGGGTGATGATGGTGCCCTGGTAAAGGAGAGAGACAGAGTTACTGTTATACATGAGTACAAATCTCATCATACGGGTTCAGCATCGATTTTATCATGTCAGAGGCTGTGACAAGCTGAATACTCAAACCATTTGTATATATTATATGTCAGTGTAATGTAATGAATGACTAGGGAATAGACAGGTGCCTGAGCAGAAAGAGAATTGTTTCTCACTCCCTTTTCTACAACACAGTATATTACATTCTGGTGCATAATAAAAGAAGCAAACTCAGAATTAACTCGCTACATGAAATTTGATTTTGTATACACTGATTACCTATAAATGTGACCACTGATAGTTTAAGCGAACATGGATTATGTCGTGGCACCAGAAAGTGGGTGGGATATATTAGGCAGCTGGTGCATTTGATGCGTTGAAAGCAGAAAAAATGGGCAAGCAAAAGAATTGAGTGACATTGACAAGGGACTAATTGTAATGGTAGACCACTGGGTGAGAGCAGCTCCAAAACCGCAGCTCTTGTGAGATGTTCCCAGTCTGCAGTGGTCAGGACCAACCAAACGTGGTCCAAGGAAGGAAAAACGCGAACTAGCAATAGGGTCAAGGGCAGCCAAGATTCATTGATGCACATGGGGAGCAAAGGGTGACCCATATTGTCTGATCCAATAGAAGAGCTCAAATTGCTTAAAAAGTTAATTCTGGTTCTGATAGAAGGGTGTCCGAACACACAGGGAATCGCAGTTTGTTGTGTATGAGGCTGCGTAGCCACAGACCGGTTGGGGTGCCCATACTAACCTGTGTCCACAGCCAAAAGCACCTACAATGGGCACATGAGCATCAGAATTGAACCATGAAGCAATGGAAGAAGGTGGCCCGGTCTGATGAATCACGTTTTCTTTTAAATCATGTGGATGGCCGGGTGCATGTGTGTCGCTTACCTGGGGAAGAGATGGTACCAGGATGCAGTATGGGAGGAAGACACGCCGACAGAGGCAGTGTGATGTTTTATCTAGTGGAGTCCATGCCTTGCTGGGTCAGGGTTGTTTTGGTGGCAAAAGGGGGACTTACTCAATATCAGGTGGGTGGTCATAATGTCATGGTTGATTGGTGTATTATTAACTGCTCTCTATGAGACCTCTCTTCACAGACTGTAATGCCTCCTTGCTTTCCACCACCTTTCTTTGTCACTGTAGTCAGGTACCTTTGGGAGGGTGTATCCACGAAACTGGATGTCTTTGGTCACAGCATGGAAGAGAGCAGTTGGGGCCAAGTCTAACACTCTCTGTATTTCATGGATTACTGCATTGGTGTATGGCAGTTGTAGTCTGTCTTCGATCCCAGGTAGACGCTGTGACTGCAACAAGTCATCAATCTCATGCTGAACCTTCACTGAAAGGAGAATATAGAAGAAGATTTGGATGTTCCACATTCTGAGGTTATTAAGAAGACACCCTAATTTTTCAGAAATGCTGCTGCACCTGCAAACCAATACTGAATCTTGCTGAAAGCGAAGGTGGTCGTTGACCAGAGATGGTCTCACGATTTTAGAGTGCAAAAGAGGGGCATTTGGTGGTTCGCATTACCCAATTCAGTGGCCTTTGGGTGCCATAAACATGCCTAGACATACTTTGCCCAATATTATTAGGAACACCTGTACCCCTACTTATTCATGCATTTATCTAATCAGTTAATCATGAAGCAGCACAGAAATGCATAAAATCATGTAGCTACAGGTTAGGCAAGTTCGATAAAGTAAAACTGGAGTCAAAATGTTTAATTGAGTTTTAGATAGATGGGAGAGGGTTTAGAGTTCGTGTCGGGTTTTTATTGCGGTCTGTATTCCTGCATCCAAATAACCAACAGTGCAAACAAACGGCAACTGCCCCAACCTAAAACTGGTGGGAGGGCACACTGGACACCTTTGCTGCCATTTTGCCATCTGCTGGGTGTCCAGTGCATCCCTGTGCCTTTAAGGAGGAGTGGGCCCCTCCAGGCAAACCTGCCCTCGATCCAGCCATTATTATATATGTGCTCCAACTATGGAGGCTGTCAAATTTATAGTGTTAGGACGGCTAATATTGGGGTGCCTTGGCATAGCCTCTGCAGCTTATGCATGTATTTGCAAATGTGTCCAAGCTGAACCTCTGTTTTTAATGTGAACTGTTAGACAGGACAGTTCAGTTCATTACAGGCTGGTCGGTAAGTTGAGCTGGGAATTTTTCTTTATTCCATGTGCTCTTTGCTGTTGAGGCCAGTTATAGGTTGGGTCAGTTGCTGTTTGTTTGTATTGTTGATCTAGATTTTACTCATAATGGTAAGGAAACCAAAAACATCCCTTGAGAGGCAGTTCTGCAGACAGAAAGTCCTTGCTGGTGAGAGATTAGAGAAGAATGGACTGGAGAGCAGAAATGCATCTCAGAATGGACAACACATTGAACTTTGAAGTCGATGAGCTACAATAGCAGAATACCACAATGGGTTCCACTCCTATCAGTCAAGAGGAGGAACCCATCCAATACTGTGCCCACTGCACAGGATCAACAAAACTGGACATAAGACTGGAAAAATGTATCCTAGTCGAATGAATCTCAATTTCTACTGAGGCACACAGATGGAAGGCCCATCCATGCATGCATAAGTCATTTTTTACTTTTCCCAAACTTTCTTATGGATGGGTTCTGCCAGGTGTTATATGAAGGTCTGTGTTAATTTTGGGTACATTTCTCATCACTACTACCACAGGAAGTAACTAGAAAAAAAACTCCTCTACAGACCATGCTGCACAGGCCATTATTGATCTTACTCTGGACATCAGGATAATGGGCCATGAAGGCCAGGCAGAATTTCAGTGTAGAAGCGGTGGTCTCAGAACCTGCTGCCAACAGTCCCACCAGGACATTCAGGAGACTCAAATCACAGAAATCTGGGTCCTCTTCGTGCTCCTCCTGAGTGGACACAGAGAGAACCATGGTCAGATAACTGCACAATATAAACACTACAACCGTAAGGAAATTAAGGGCCCTTTAATATGTATGCCCAATGTTTTTTACATGCATGAGCTTAAGCGCATTTTTATTCAAGTTTACACCTACTTTTGTGCTTTGAATGTGCAATTTGTTGGTTCGTTTGTTGTAGGGAGGAGATGAGGAGGTAGAGGAGAAGATGGGGGTGGGGGGTAGGCAAGAGAACAGGAGAAGATGAGAGGAAGGAGAGGAAGAGGAGAGAAAGGGAAAAGGCGAAGAAATGAAAAGAGAAGAAAATGAGAGGATGAGGAGAGGGAGAAGGAGATGGACAGAAGAAGCATAAGAAAGAAAGCGAAGAGAAGACGAAAAGGAAAGCAAAAGAGCGGAATAGGGAAAGAAAGAGAAAAGAAATAGAAGAAAGGGAGAGAAGAGGATAGGGAGAGGACAAGCAGAAGAGAGGGAGAGGAGAAAAAGAAGAGGAAGATGACAGGAAGGGAAAAGGCAAAGAGAAGCATAGGAAGATGGAGCAGTTATGAGAAGCAGACAAAAGAAGAGGAAGAGAAAAAGTGGGAGAAGAAGAGTGAGAGGAAAGAAGAAGAAGTGAAGGAGAGGTAGAATGGGGTGGATAGAAAGGGAGAGGAAGAAGAGAGGTGAAGAGAAGGGGAGGGAGATGGAGAGGAGAAATGAGAAGCAGAGGAGAGACAGAACAGAAGAAGAAACAGAATAGAGGAGGAGAAGAAAGGGAGAGAAGGGAGGTAGAGAAGTGAAGGAAAGGAGAAGAGAGTTAGACTGGGTGGATAGAAAGGGTGAGAAAGAGGAGAGGAAGAAAAGATGTGCAGAGAATGAAAGGAAGTTGGAGAAGAGACGTGAAGAGAAGTAGAGGAGAGAAGAGGAAGAGAAGAGGAAACAGAATAGTGGAGGGGAGGAGAAGAAGAGGGAGAAAAAGAAGGAGAAGAAAGTAGAAGAGAAGTGGGGAAGAAATGAAAGAAGAGGAGATGTAGATTGGGTGGATATGAAAGGAAAGCAAGGGGAGAAGAGAGGAAAAACAAAGAAAAGCAAAAGCAGAGGAAGTGATTAGATAAGAAGGGAGAAGAGGCAAAGCACTTTAAAATGTTATCTTTAGTATAAGCACCTCTTTCATCTTGAGCAGAAAATGATCGATAAAATCTTGGGGGGCCTCGGGCTTCAATGTGCGCTTGTGCTCCTCGATGTATTTTAGCAAAAAATTCTGTAGGTAGGTCCTTTCTTTAAAGAGGATCTTTGGCAATATTGGCAGTTTGAGGAGGATCGGGAAGACATTGCAGAACTGACCAGTGGCGATAAAAAGAGAGAGAGAAAACAATGAATGTCTTGATGTGGAACTCTGGAGTGTTTTCAGTGGAAGAGCCTTTTCTGTAAACATATCCAACAATCTCACAAAGATTAAATGCCTGCATAGTGGCTGACTAGCTGGATCATTGGCAGTTGAGCAAATCCGGGGACAGGGTGAAGAGTTAAATAGAATGTACTTGACTAAATGTGCAGTTACACTTTACAGTATACAGTTTCTAAAGCCAAAACTTTTTTTTTCTTTTGCTGAAGTAGGGAAGGGTTATTCTTCATGTCAGTTTTTTTGTTGTCTGACCCCTATTAGAGAGATCTCTCCTTACCGCCTTACGTGATTAAAAATCTATTCAAAAAGGGAGAGGAAATTATCACCTAAACAGATGTCACTAGATGTCACCCTTACCCTTACTCCACACACAAAAGCTAACCTGTGAGCGGGGCCTCACTTTGCCCATGCACGTGGGGCTAACGTTATTCCCGGAGTGTGCTCATCAATGCCCGGGACCAGGCGGAGACTGTGGTTATGTGAAAAGTCTAATATAAAGGCAGTTCCCCAACTCAGATGAGCCATCACTGTGGGCAGTAGAAATACAAGAGTTCCTCTGAAACGTAGCATCCCATAACACTATCCACTGTAACTTTAATAGTTGTTGCAGTAAGACTGATGCGCTGAGCCTGTTCCCACTCCATCAGTCCAGCATACCTCTTACATCCACCCAGTAACAGAATGGGGTCCCGCCAAGCACATAATGTGGACCTCATACATGCTCCATCTTAACTTCTTCTCCTCCATACTTCGGGGATAGGTCATGGATCTCCATAGTGCTGGTCTGCTACTGGTTGCTATGGGAGACAGGCCATTCAGGAGGGAGCCACGGCAATGACCCCCTTGCTACTGGAGGACCTGCCACCCTCCCAGGTACCACGCCTAACGACTGGACAGATTGCTTTGCGACTTGGACTTTTACATCTTTACTCTTAGCAACCACATTACTCTCATTGAAACACCTACCTGCGTAGTGTAACTTCATACCCACTTGTGCCTTCCAGACCCTGGTTCTTCTGGGAATAAGCCAGAATCATCATGCACCCCTTTGAATAACTTCAGACCAGGCTCAAAACAGTTAATATAACTTTTACTAACAAAACTTCAGTCTTACAGTCCATTGTGAACAGTTTAAATCCTTAGCATTAACTACAAGTAAGTGGCTGCCCAGGAATACATCTGTGAGGTGATAGTCCTTGCAGGTAAAGTCCATTTCTGGTGATCCTCCAAAACTTTTGGTGTCTGTAACGGACTGCATGGCAAGTCAGTCCCTCCTCCAACTCAAGTCTAGGTGGGAAAGAGCTCTCTGGACCTCAGCCTTCCCCCTTTTAATACCAAAGGTGGGATGGCCTAGACCCAAAAGCCCAGAAACCAAGAATGGACAGTTTAACCCCTTCCTCCCCCAGTCTGGGCCAGCCACTAACTTATTAACAAGTGTCCAACCTGCTTACAAACCCAAATGCCGCGTACACACGGTTGGACTTTTCAGCTATAAAAGTCCGACAGCCCGTCTGACAGACTTTCGACAAACTTTCGACAACCGGACTTGCCTACACACGATCACACCAAAGTCCGACGGATTCGTACGTGATGACGTACACCGGACTAAAATAAGGAAGTTGATAGCCAGTAGCCACTAGCTGCCCTAGCGTCGGTTCTTGTCCGTCGGACTAGCATACAGACGAACGGATTTCTGGGTCCGGCGGAGTTACGACGTAAAGATTTGAAGCATGTTCCAAATCTAAAGTCCGTCAGATTTGTAACTGGAAAAGTCCGCTGAAGGTCCGGTGAAGCCCACACACGATCCGATTGTCCGCCGGATTTGGTCCGTTGGCGTCCGTCGGACAAGTCCGGTTGAAAAGTCCGACCGTGTGTACACGGCATTACCCTCACTCCCAAACGTTTAAAACAAACCTTTTTCCTAACTCCAAATGCTAAAACTAATCCTTACCCTCACCCCAAAACCTAAACCTAACCATTACTATCACGTCAAACCCTAAATCTATCCCTTTCCCTTAATTTAAACCCAACCCTTACCTTCACACCAAATGATAAATCCAACCCTTACCCACACTCAAAACATTTAAGCTAACACTTGCCCTTACTCCCAACACCAAAACTAACCCTCACCCTAAACCTAACCATTACTGTCACTTCAAACCAAACCTGTACCTTCACTCCAAACACTAAAACTAACACTAACCCTAAACATCACTCCAAACCCTAAACCTAACAATTACCCTCACTGCAAAACACTAAAGCTCCCCCTTACCCTCACTCCAAACACTAAAGTTAACCCTTACTCTCATGCCAAACCCTAAACCTAACCTTATCCCTAACCATCACGCCAAACCCTAAATCTAACCCTTATCCACACTGCAAAACACTAAAGCCAACTCTTACCTTCACTCCAAACCCTAAACTAATTTTTTGCCCTCACTCCAACCACTAAAGCTAACCCTTACCCTCACTGCAAAACAATAAAGCTAACCCTTACCCTCACTCCAAACTCTAAACCTTACCCCTACCCTCACTGCCAAACCCTAAAGCTTATCCTCACTCTAAACCTAGCCCTATCCCTTATCTTGACTCCAAAACCTAAACTAAACCCTTACCCTTACTCCAAGCACTAAAGCGAACCCTTACCCTCACTGCAAAACCCTGAAGCTAACCCTTACCCTCACTTCAAACCCTAAACCTAATCCTATCCCTTACCATTACTCCAAACCCTAAACTAAGCCCTTACCCTTAATCCAAGTACTATAGCTAAGCCCTACCCTCACTTCAAACCCTAATCCTAACCAATAATGTCACTTCAAACCCTAAATCTATCCCTTACTTTAAACCCAACTCTTACCTTCACTTCAAACCCTAAAAGTAACATTTACCCTCACCATAAACCCTAAACCTAACCTTATTTCAAACCCTAAACCCAACCCCTTACTTGCACTTCAAACCTTAAAACCTAACCCTTACCTTCGTTTTAGACATGAAACTTAGCCCTTAACCTCACTTCAAGCCCTAAACCTAGCAATTAACCTCACATTAATCGCTAAACCTAACCATAAGCCTCAATCTAACCCCTAAACCTAATGAATAATTTTAGTGTAATTCCTAAATTAAATTATATTAGTATCTAAGGCCAAAATGTCAAGGTTTTATTAAGGACATTTCCTTAATAAGACTTCCCTTCTTGTAGTCTTGTAATCACATTGAGAAGAGAACGGAAATCTCCCTAAAGTAGGAACGTCCATAGACAGGTGTCACCACAATAAGATTTCCATTCTATTTTTGTCCTGGTGTCAGCAGGGCAAACTGAGAGGGTGAATCTTTTTTCTTCTATTTTCATCTGGTGATCCAGCCACTAACAACCTTCCTGTTCATGAATAAGCGCTAGCAGCAGTGCAAAACACGTTAACTGTGTTTCCTTGCTCCCACGGTGTTCTATGTTTGCTGTATATGGTGATTTGAAGATTATTAAAGTCTGCAGCCCTTTGGATCCTATTGCACTTGTTCCATATGGCTGGATGAGCGGTTCTTGCACCTGAATACACAGGAGGCAAAAAGGGACTGTGTGGTGGACCCACCTGGAGCAGCAGCATACACATTTTACAACATTCCTGATGTTTGCAAATGTCAATGTTTCTACAGTATGGAGGAGCAGTGTTGTCACTCTAGAGCAGGAAGTGTGTTAGGACTAAGGATCATCTAACCCATCTACTCTTAATACTACAGAGGAAAAGTCTTGTATAGTCTACAGAGAAGACTGGGAGATGTGCTAACAGATATAGCACCCTCTAGTTAGTGTGCTAGAGAGATAGCATTTTTGCTAGTGTAGGTAAGTTGTCAGGCTTGGCTGGCAGCCAAGCCTGTGTGTTTTTCTTCTGGGTCAAGGTTGAGTGACTCAGGCAGAGCTGGTGACTCACAGGCAGCATCACTGAGACCTCCCACTTCTTTCCAGAATGTAGTGGAAAGTTCTGGAAAGGAGAAAAGAGGAGAGGTGGCGCTGCCTGGGGTATTGTGAGGAGCCCTGACCAATCCCCAGTCTGGATTGACAGGGCCCAGGCCTCATTAAATACTCAGGGTCAGCCCAGCTGGTGAGGAGTTGTTCGGGTGAAAGCTGGAGATGGAGTGCTAAGCTGCTGTGGCTTTCGAGGGAGCTCCCCAGTCTGGGGGGGGGGGGGGTGACCTTGGGTCTGGGGCTCGGGTGTGGACAGGACCCTTCAAGACACACGGAGGTGTCCTGGAGCAAGGAGCGGATAGCAGGAGAGCGCTGCAAGGCAAAGTATCCAGGGAGCTACAACAGGTTGCAGCCAAAAAGGCTGGCGAGGGTCACACAGTTGGGACGGACTGGGAAGGCATACCTAAGAGGATTGGGAGATTGCAGTCTGGGATGGGTGCAGAGCCAGTGGTGTGGACTGTGGTGGCACGGGCAGTGGAGAGAGGCAGCTGCAGCCGGGAGGGCTTGCAGGGCCTGAAGAGGTGGTACTGGGAGCAGTAGCCACGTGGACAGCTAGTATTGGGACTACCTTCATTTTTGCTACACCATAGGGGCCCGCGGTCCCTGCCTGCAAAGAGCATTTGCTTTGGGCCTGACTGAGTTAGTGTCCATCCTGCACATCAGTGCTAGCTGGTCCTGGAGAATGAGTTCAAGAGCTAAGTAAAATGCTGGAAAGTGAGCTCAGGAGTCAGGTCAAGTGCTGGAGAGTGAGAGCAAGAGCTGAGTTGTGCTGGAGGAAGTTGTGTATATACACAGGAGGTGTATATAATTCCTCAATCCCTAACAATTTCTGAAATCAACTGGGCATCTCATAAATACCCTATCCCCATCCAAGTTTAATCCCCTCAATAAAAATACAAAACAAAGTGCATGGACTGTTTTCTGTCTGAGAGGGACTGAAAATTGTGTGCCTGGCTGGGCAGGGTGACAGACCGACTACAATTACCACCAGCGCCTACGGAGGGGTACCGCTACACAGACAGCACAAGCAGAGAGCACAGGTCTCTGGAATTTGGAAGGATCATATGGCAACCAGTGTGCCTAAATCATCATCCACTATTTCACCCGACAATTTTCCTATAAGGATGATAAATCCTGTCAATGATAACCTACCATATGAGATGGGCACAAACTGTTTCGAATGTGTCGGCTAGTGGAGGCCATCAGCTCATGTAACTTTGGGTCTTTATAGTCAAAATGTTCCCCGAACAACACAGAGCTCATAATATTCCCAACTGCGCAGGCCACGATCTCTAGGGGATTAAATGGTTTTCCTTAAAAAAAAAAAAAATTATATATAGTTACTTAGCTAGTCTGCTAAAAACAAAAAAACAAAAAACAAAAACAAAAAAAAAAAAACACAAGTCCATCTAGTTCAACCAATAAAAGGAAAAAGAAGAATTAAATATAATATAATCACACACACACCCAAGTCTATACCCACAGTTGATCCAGAGGATGGCAAAAAAAATAATAAAGCATGATTCAGCAGGGGGAAAAAAATCTTTCCTGATCCCCCAAGAGGCAATTGGCTATTCCCTGGTTCAACTTTGGCTATAAATATTAGTATCCAGTTATATTATGTACATTTAGGAAAGAATCCAGACTTTTCTTAACCACTTGCCTACTGGGCACTTAAACCTCCTTCCTAACCAGACAAATTTTCAGTGCTCTCACATTTTGAATGACAATTACTCAGTCATGTAACACTGTACCCATATGAAATTGTTGTGCTTTTTTCACACAAATAGAGCACTCTTTTGATGGTATTTAATCACCACTGAGCTTTTTATTTTTTGCACTATAAATGAAAAAAGACCAACAATTTTGAAAAGAGAATGCATTTTTCTTCGTTTTGGTTATAAAATTTAGCAAATTAGTATTTTGTCTTTATAAATTTTGGCCAAAATTTATACTGCTACATATCTTTGGTACAAAATAACCAAAATAAGTGTATATTATTTGGTCTGTGTGAAAGTTATAGAGTCCACAAGCTATGGTGCCAATCACTGAAAATTGATCACACCTGATGTACTGACGGCCTAGCTCATTTCTTGAGGCCCTGAAGTGTCCGGAAAGTACAAAACCCCCTCAAATGACACATTTTTGAAAAGTAGACAGTCCAAGGTATTTAGTAAGAGGCATGATGAGTTTTTTGAAGAAGTTGTAATCTTTTCCCACAATTCTTTGCAAAATGAAGATTTCTTTTTTTCACAAAATTGTCACATTAACAAGTGATTTCTCACACACAGCATATGCATACTTGCAACTACACCCCAAAAAAAATTCTGCTACTCCTCCTGAGCATGGCAATACCACATGTGTGAGACTTTTACACAGCCTGGCCACATACAGAGGCCCAACATTCAGGGAGCACATCAGGTGTTCTAGGAGCATAAATTACACATTTAATTTCTTGACTTCCTCTTACACTTTTGAAGGCCCTGGAGCACCAGCACAATGGAAATGCCCAAAAAATGACCCCATTTTGGAAAGTAAAGACCCCAACATATATTCTACGAGGCATTTTTTTTCTACACATTTTTGAAAATGAAAACGCATTTTGTTTTTTTACACAAAGTTGTCAATTTATAAGATATTTTTAACACATAGCATGTACATAGCAAAAATGACATTATAATTCTGCTACTCCTGTGAGACTTTTTCACAGCCTGGCCACATAAAAAGGCCCAACATGCAGGGAGTACCGTCAGATATTCTATTGACATACATTTCAAATCTAATTTGGCTACCTATTACACCTTTGTGAGGCACTGTAGTAGCACTGATGGTCACTGTAGTGGCATGGATGTGGCAGGAATGAGCACTGATGTGGCACGGATGAGCACTGATGTGGCACGGATGAGCACTGATGTGACATGGATGTGCATGAATGAGACATTTATGAGCCATAGATAGGGATGGATAAGCTTGAATGAGCCATGGATGAGCATGAATGAACCATGAATGGGGATGGATGAGCATGAATGAGCCATGAATGGGAATGGATGAGCATGAATAAACCATGAATGGGGATGGATGAGAATGAATGAGCCATGAATGGGGACGGATGAGCATGAATTAACCATGGATGGAGATGGATAAGCCATGGATGAGCATGTAAGAGGATGGATGGATGAGCGTGAATGAGGATTGACGGAGCCATGGAAGGGCACAGATCAGTGCTGTGGGAACTTCAGATCCAGCCTGCAGCGCTGCTGCACCACCTCCCTCCTCTACTCACACACTGTATCTATCGGTGAGAGGAGAGGAGCTGAACCGGACATGCTCTGGTTTGTTGACAACTGATCACTCAGTCATTGGACGGAGCGATCATGTGGTAAAGGGCTGCTGTCATTGGCCCTTTACCCCGATCCGTGACAGTCATGGACATTGTACTCCCTCCCAGAGTTATCCGACAGCGCTGTAGCTGTCATTCGGCTATGGCCCTTGACCTCTGTAATGACCTTAAAGTGAATAACTCAACACCAAGTTCACTATATGGACCACTTATGTATTTATACATGGTGATCATATCCCCCCTTAATCTCCTCTTCTCAAGAGAGAATAAATTCAGTTCCTCTAATCTTTCCTCATAGCTGAGCTCCTCCATGCCTCTTACCAGTTTAGTTGCCCTTCTCTGCATTTTCTTAAGTTCCCCGATATCCTTTTTGACAACTGGAGCCCAAAACTGAACTGCATATTCCAGAGGTCCTACTAATGATTTGTACAGGGGGGCAAAATGATATCTCTCTCTGGAGTCTATACCTCGTAATACAAGAAAGGACTTTGCTCGCTTTGGAAACCGCAGCTTGACATTGCATGCTATTATTAAGCTTATAATCTACCAAAACCCCCAGATCCTTCTCCACTATGGATCCCCCA
This sequence comes from Lithobates clamitans, assembly GCA_037952925.1. NCBI lineage: Eukaryota > Metazoa > Chordata > Amphibia > Anura > Ranidae > Lithobates > Lithobates clamitans. Next base: position 585,960 of record JBBGZY010001506.1, read on the forward strand.
GTTGTACTCCCCCTAGTATGCATGATACATGCATATTCTTAGCCCCCAAGTGCATAACTTTACATTTATCAACATTAAGCCTCATTTGCCACACAGTTCCCCAATTAGACAGAGCATTGAGGTCGGCTTGTAAGTTGGAGACATCCTGTAAGGACGTTATTCCATTGTCTAGCTTGGTGTCATCTGCAAAGACTGAAATGGTACTTTTAATCAAGCGAAAATGAACATGAACAAGCTAAAAGGTCCGTAACGAGTAATAGCTAACTGGGATGGAATTAGGTGGAAGCATAGTCAATGAACCAGCCAAGGGTCAGTAACAAGTGGTAGTGAAGATAAGGACAGCTGCAGGAACACAAGGAGCAAGATATCAGCTGGAGAGAACAATAATCTGGCAAGCAGAAAGTGAAATGACATGGCTTAAAGTGGTTGTAAAGGCTGAAGTTTTTTTACCTTCATGCATTCAGAGCATGAAGGTGCAAAACCTTTAGTATGCAGATCCCCCCCCCTTTATACTCATATGAGCCAGATCCAGTGATGTGCAAGAGAGCATAAGCTCTCCCAGGTCTCTCCATCCTCATTGGCTGAGGCACAGCAGTGGGAGCCATTGGCTTCCTCTGCTGTCAATCACAGCCAGTTAGGAGGGAGTGGGGGTGGGGCCGAGTCACACTGCGTATCCAAGACACACAGAGGCAGCTCAGGAGCGAGCACGGATGAGTGCTCCCACAGCAAGCAGCTTGCTGTGGTGGCACTCAGCAGGAGGGAGGGGTCAGGAGTGCCGGCATTGGACCCGAGAAGAAGAGGATTGGGGCTGCCCTGTGCACAGAGCAGGTAAGTATGATAAAAATAATGACTTTACAAGTGCCTTAAATCAGGAAGTTCATGGGAGGAGCAAAGAGTTTGAGACAAGGTATAAAGCAAGAATGTCCTTGGGACCAGGCCGGGAACGTTCCAGCATTTCAGGTGGCACAGCAAGAGACATTCAGACACTGCAGGGATCCCAGATCTGGATCCTGACAACTGAATTTATTTTGCACAAAAAAATAACAAATTAAATGATTTCCTTCCCACCTTCTGTCTCGGCCATCTCCTGGATGACATAGTTTGCTTCCTGCAGCACGCGGGATTCCATGGTCTTCTTCCCCATCCCAAAGTTCCTCAGGGAGGAGATGGTGAAGCGCCGAAGAGGACGCCATCGGGGGCCATTAATATCTGAGGAAGAAAATAATCAGTGATTTGGTTAGAATGAACACGCAAACCATAAACCGTGTAGATGAGCAACTATACTGTAGAACGTGGGGCTCCAAAGAATAATCTCTCCGTGGCACGCCCCAGTCTTAAATATTGTGTGGTTGATTTACCAAATGTTATACTGTATATGGCATATATGATGTCCGGGGTAATCCAATAAGAGTAGTTATTTATAGCTGTTGGCTTTAATGTTGCAGCTTACTCGTCAGTAGCTCTCCAGTCTTTTAGCTTCAACTGACCTTTTTTTTCTTTAGATGTCAGAATTTCCAATCGCTTCCACACAGCAAGCATGTGCGGACTACTGAACTTCAATGGTTTAGAACAGGGATATGCAATTAGTGGACCCCCAGCTGTTGCAAAACTACAAGTCCCATCATGCCTCTGCCTCTGAGTGTCATGCTTGTGGCTTGTCAGAGTCTTGCTATGCCTCATGGGACTTGCAGTCCTGCAACAGCTGGAGGTCCGCTAATTGCACATCCATGGTTTAGAAGCTAGTAAAGTAAATTAAAATGGAACCAAAGCCACCATGCTATCTGTCACTGCTCCGGCTTTGCTCAGTGAATGGATTTTGATGTTGGTAAACAAAGCTCATTCATAGTACTCTGGAGAAAAGTGGGAATATTGGTGAGTCAACAATGTCTTTAGTTAACCATTTGACCGCCGGAAGATTTTACCCCCTTCATGAGCAGGCCATTTCTTGTTATTCAGTACTGCGCTATCTTAACTGGTAATTACGCAGTCCTGCAACACTGTACACAAATGAAACTTTTATAATTTTTGTTACACAAATAGACATGTGCACTGCCAAAAAAAATGTGTTCGTTTCATTCGTTTATTTTTTCTTTTGTTTTTCGGGTCATTCGTTATAATCGCAACTCGTACATTTGCACATTCGTATATTCATACATTCGTAAATTAGAAAATTCGTATATTCGGAAATTCATACATTTGTAAATTAGAAAGTTCGGAAATTTGTAAATTCGAAATTTGAAAATCCAAAAACCTGAAAATTTGAAAATCTGAAATAGTAACTAACTATTAAATTATAGGTATTGTAATTCCCTTTCAAGTTTGGCTGTTAATGAACGTAACAAATACAAATTTATCTGAAGTTACGAATTATCCGAAATAACGAATGCCGCATCTAAACAAATGGAATGGAACAAATTAATAATAAATAATAAAGTTTTTTATTGTTATTTATTATTATTATTAATTCATTATGTTCCATTCGTTTGGATACGGCATTCGTTATTTCGGATAATTAAGTTAATTATTATTTCAGATTTCTGAATTTCCGAATTTCCGAATTTCCGAATTTACAAATTTCCAAATTTACAAATTTCCAAATTTCCAAATTTCCAAATTTCCAAATTTCCAAATTTACAAATTTCCAAATTTACAAATTTACAAATTCACTAATTTATGAATTTATGAATTTACTAATTTACAAATTCACTAATTTATGAATGTACGAATGCACGAATGTACGAATTTACCAATTTACAAATTTACGAATGTACGAATTTATGAATGTACGAATGTACGCATTTACGAATATTCAGAAAAATTTGTTAAACAGGTTTTCGTTAATTCAGATATTTCCGAATTAACGAATTTGTTGAAATTCGTTAAAAAATGAATTTGGAACGAAATGAATTGCACATGTCTACACAAATAGAGCTTTCTTTTGGTGGTAATTGATCACCTCTGGGTTTTTATTTTTTTGCGATTAACCACATGCTGACCGGGCCATAGCCGAAAGACGGCTACAGCGCGGTCGGCTTATCCTGGGAGGGCGTCCATGGACGTCCTCCCAGAATCCTGCTCTCGCGCGCCCCCCTGGGGCGTGCACCCGAGAACTTCCGTGACTGCCAGGTCCAGAGGACCCGGCGCATCACGGATCACGCTAATCGCGGCCGTTTACCATGTGATCGCTCCGTCAAATGACGGAGCGATCACATGTAAACAAACCGGCGTCATGGCATGATGCCGTTTCCTCCCTCCCCTCTGTGTACCAATCGGTACAGAGGGGGAGGGATCGGATGGTAGCAGCGCTGTGGGCTGCATGTGTAGTGCCCACAACGCTGCTCAGTGACAAATACAGTCACATCCAGCCATCCTTCCATGCTCTAATGCCCTGCACTATTCTGCAATACTCTGCACTACCCCGCAATACCCCGCACTACTCCACAACACCCCGCAATACCCAGCCATACCCCGCAATACCCAGCCATACCCCACAATACCCAGCCATACTCAACCATACTCTGCCATGCTCAGCCTCTGTATGTGGCCAGGCTGTGGAAGTCTCACACATGTGATATCGCAATACTCAGGAGGAGTAGGAGAATCTATTTTGGGGTGTCATTTTTGGCATGTACATGCTATGTGTTAGAAATATTGTATAAATGGACAACTTTGTGTTAAAAAAAAAATGTGTTTTAACCACTTCTGCCCGCTGTCATATGACATCCTTGACTTTGTGCGGGTATATCTGAATGATGGGTGCAGCTACAGGCATCATTCAGATATCAGCTTTTTCAGCCAGCGATTCCCTACACCATAAGAATGATCATAGGGGCTGTTCCACTGCTTGATCGTTCTTATGGGAGGCGAGAGGGGACGTTCTCCCCTTCCCGACGCCCTCTGGTGCTTCTACCGACTCACCGCTACAGTCGAAGCCAGGATCGTTTTTTTTTTTTTTTTTTTTTATTTCAGGCTTCCCAGCCTAGAGGTGAGATGTGGGGTCTTATTGACCCCATATCTTACTGTAAAGAGGACCTGTCATGCCATATTCCTATTACAAGGGATGTTTACATTCCTTGTAATAGGAATAAAAGTGATCAAAATATTTTTTTTTGTGGAAAAAAGTGTCAAACTAAAATAAATAAAGTAAAATGAACAATAAAAAGAAAAAAAATTTTTTTAAAGCGCCCCTGTCCGTGTGCTTGCATGCAGAAGCGAATGCACACGCAAGTCCCGCCCACATATGAAAATGGTGTTCAAACCACACATGTGAGGTATTGCTGCGATCGGTAGAGCGAGAGCAATCATTTTGGCCCTAGATCTCCTCTGTAACTCAAAACATGTAACCAGTAAAAAATTTTAAAGCGTCGCCTATGGGGATTTTTAAGTAGCGAAGTTTGGCGCCATTCCACCAGCGTGTGCAATTTTGAAGGGTGACATGTTAGGTATCTATTTACTCGGCGTAACTTCATCTTTCACATTATGCAAAAACATTGGGCAAACTTTACTGTTTTGTTTTTTTTTAAAGCACAAAACTGTTTTTTTCCCAAAAAAAAGCGTTCAAAAAATGAAATAAAAAGTTGCAACAACCGCCATTGTATTCTCTAGGATCTTTGCTAAAAAAACATATAATGTTTTGGGGTTCTATGTAATTTTCTAGCAAATAAATGATGATTTTTTTTTTTTTTTTTTTTTTAAAGGTGTTTATTTTTAGATTTTTGCAATAAAAATAATACAAGAAAAACGATGAAATAATAAGAAGACCAATAATATAGACTGTCCTACATACATGTATGTCATAGGTATTTTGATCATTGAGAATATAGCAAAAATCATGAAGTAGTACAGTTGTACAGAACAGTAACATCCCAACCAGAAACAATTCGCACCATTCATACATACACTCATACACACATCTGGCACCCGCGACCACCAATATTACAGTATAATTATGGCGCTTCTTGTGGAGCAACCCCTCATCAGAACGCCTACAGATTTCCATCCACATTAAGATATATGTCAAGTAATATTTACTAAGAACACATCTCCTCGCCTCCTCACTGAGACAACTGTGAGGAGAGGACCTCCCCCCAGAAGTCCTTTGAAACATCCAGCCAGGGCTGCCAGATCTTGGTGAACTTCCTAGGGCATGCTCTGCTCTTGTAAATCAGCTTAAATTTGGGGAGGGTCCCATGTACAATACGGAAGAAGGCTTGGGCTGAAGGGGGTTCAGTATCTTTCCAATGCAATAAAATGGTTTTACGTGCATAAAACAATAAAATGCGTATTAACATCCTAGCATGAGTACGAGGAACACTATCATTTAGTACTCCTAGGAGGCCGACCTCTGGAGTCTGCGGCAGCGGTATATGTAACTTACGGCTGAAAAAGGAAAAAACATCTGTCCAGAAGGCTGCAAGCCCGGGACATGCCCAAAACATATGAAAGAAATCAGCAGCGATACTCTTACATCTAGCGCATGCAATATCCCGACCCAGTCCCATTGTAACCAACCTAGCAGGTGTATAGTGTAAGTGATGTATAAACTTAAATTGTATCAGGACATCAGCCGTACTGATGATATCCTGAAAGCACACTTCCACTGCCTCCTCCCAGTCCTCTTCAGAAAGCTCAGGCATAATCCTTTGCCATTTACGTTGAGAGTTCTGAAAAGGATCCGCACCCATCACCTGAAGGCGCCCATAGAAGGTCGTCACAAGTTTGTCTATCTCTGGAAAGGATAGAAGGTCCTCCATGGAGGATTCCCTGAGCTCTATGGTCAATGAACCAAACTGTGTCCTGAGGGCATGTCGCAATAAAAGGTATTTGAAGAAAAATTTGTTTGCAATGTCATATTTGAGTCGAATGGATTCAAAAGACATTAGTATATTGTTTTCAAAAATATGAGAGAGGTGCGTGATCCCATAACGGGCCCACCACATCGAATCTGGATGACCACAGAGCTCAGGAATGTTCGGGTTCCGCCACAGAGGAGTCTGTGGCGAGATATCGATTTGGGATTGTGCCAGTATCTTTCCCCCCTCCCTCCAGGCCATAAAGCAAACCTCAGCGGGAGAAAGTCTGGAACCACCCGTTTTTTTGGACCTATGTAGTTCGTCCTTCAAGGAGGTAGGGGATGCAAATAGAGACAATAGAAAAGCCGTGGATGGAGCTTGGGGGTCAGAGTGCAACCAATCGTGGATATAAGTGAGCTGGGAAGCGAGAAAATAGTTCCTCAAATTTGGGCAAGCCAATCCACCTACAGGTTTGGCCGCTTGTAGTGATGATTTGGCTATACGAGGTTGGCTACCGTTCCAAATGAAAGTAAACAGGGCAGAGTCAAGTTTTGCAAATAATTTTTTGGTAAGGAAAACGGGGGAGGCCCTAAAACTATAAAGAAATTTTGGCAGAAAGATCATTTTAAATATGTTTATGCGACCAATTAAATTGAGAGGTAAGGACGACCAGGTACGGAATTTCTCCGTCATCTGTTGGACTATAGGGGTGACATTAAGTTCCTCGTACCTAGAGAGATCAGTATGTATGATGATTTTTACATGTAGGAGAGAAATGTCAGAATTGGCTTGGGTGCTCAAAAACGCCTGGAGGTGCTCCCTGCATGTTGGGCCTCTGTATGTGGCCACGCTGTGTAAAAGTCTCACACATGTGGTATCACCGTACTCGGGAGTAATAGCAGGAGGTGTTTTGGGGTGTAATTTGTGGTATGCATATGCTGTGTGTGAGAAATAACCTGCTAATATGACAATTTTGTGAAAAAAAAAAAAATCTTGATTTTGCAAAGAATTGTGGGAAAAAAATTACAGCTTCAAAAAAACTCACCATGCATCTTTCTAAATACCTTGGAATGTCTTCTTTCCAAAAAGGGGTCATTTGGGGGGTATTTGTACTTTTCTGGCATGTTAGGGTCTCAAGAAATTAGATAGGCCGTCAGTACTTCAGGTGTGATCAATTTTCAGATATTGGCACCATAGCTTTTGGACTCTATAACTTTCACAAAGACCAAATAATATACACCAATTTTTACTTATTTTTATCAAAGATATGTAGCAGTATAAATTGTGGCCAAAATTTACGAAGAACAATTACTAATTTGCTAAATTTTATAACAGAAACAAAGAAAATTTCATTTTTTTAACGAATTTTCAGTCTTTTTTCTTTTATAGCGCAAAAAATAAAAAAACAAACGGTGATTAAATACCACCAAAAGAAAGCTCTATTTGTGTGAAAAAAGGACAAAAATTTCATATGGATACAGTGTTGCATGACTGAGTAATGGTCATTCAAAATGTGAGAGCACCGAAAGCTGAAAATTGGTCTGGTTAGGAAGGGGGTTTAAGTGCCCAGTTGTCAAGTGTTTAAACAAAGAAAAATTGAAAATTTTGAGAGAAAAAAAAAAAACTGTATTTTATACTTTCTAATACAAAACATATCCAATAAAAAAAAAAAAAATCTATTTAGGCTAAAATATATTCTGCTACATGTCTTTAGTAAAAAAAAATTCCAATAAGTTATACTATTTTGGTTTGCGTGAAACTTATAGCGTTTGATATAGATACTGGATTTTTTTTGTTAGTTTTATAATATTTACTAGTAATGGCGGTGATCAGCGACTTATAGAGGGACTGTTATCTCATCCCTAGTCAAGAGGAAGAGATCAAAAATAGATTTAAAGAACAAAAGAAGTTACTAACAAAACATCTCAATAGAAAGTGGGATGTGGGAAAGTGGAATGTGTCTTTCTTGGAAACATATCGTATTTGCCAGCGTTAGGGATGAGCCGAACACCCCCCTGTTCGGTTCGCACCAGAACATGCGAACAGGCAAAAAATTTGTTCGAACACGCGAACATCGTTAAAGTCTATGGTACACGAACATGAATAATCAAAAGTGCTAATTTTAAAGGCTTATATGCAAGTTATTGTCATAAAAAGTGTTGTGGGACCTGGGTCCTGCCCCAGGGGACATGGATCAATGCAAAAAAAAGTTTTAAAAACGGCCGTTTTTTCGGGAGCAGTGATTTTAATAATGCTTAAAATCAAACAATAAAAGTGTAATATCCCTTTAAATTTCGTAACTGGGGGGTGTCTATAGTATGCCTGTAAAGGGGCGCATGTTTCTCGTGTTTAGAACAGTTTGACAGCAAAATCACATTTCAAAAGGAAAAAAAGTAATTTAAAACTACTCGCAGCTATTAATGCATTGCCGGTCCGACAATACACATAGAAGTTCATTGATAAAAACGGCAAGGGAATTACCCACAGGGGAACCCCGAACCAAAAAAAAAAAAAAAAAAAAAAAAAAAAGGACGTGGGGGTCCCCCTAAATTCCATACCAGGCCCTTCAAGTCTGGTATGGAAATTAAGGGGAACCCCAGCCAAAAAAAAAAAAAAAAAAAATGGCGTTGGGTCCCTCTCAAAATCTATACCAGACCTGAAGTCTGGTATGGATTTTAGGGGGAACCCCGCACCAATATTTAAAAAAAAAAAAAAAAAAACGGCGTGGGGTCCCCCCAAACATCCATACCAGACCCTTATCCGATCACGCAACCTGGCAGGCCGCAGGAAAAGAGGGGGGGACGAGAGAGCGCCCCCCCTTCTGAACCGTACCAAGCCACATGCCCTCAACATTGGGAGGGTGCTTTGGGGTAGCCCCCCAAGACACCTTGTCCCCATGTTGATGAGGACAAGGGCCTCATCCCCACAACCCTGGCTGGTGGTTGTGGGGGTCTGCGGGAGGGGGGGGCTTATCAGAATCTGGAAGCCCCTTTAACAAGGGGACCCCCAGATCCCGGCCCTCCCCCCTGTGTGAAATGGTAAGGGCCTACCATTTCACTAAAAAACTGTCAAAAATGTTAAAAATGACAAGAGACGGTTTTTGACAATTCCTTTATTTAAATGCTTCTTCTTTCTTCTATCTTCCTTCGGTTTCTTCCTCCTTCTTCTTCTGGTTCTTCCTCCAGTGTTCTCATCCGGCATCTCCTCTGCGGCGGCGGTGTCTTCTTCCCTTCTCCTCGGGCCGCTCTGCATCCATGATGGCATGGAGGGAGGCTCCCGCTCTTGTCTTCATCTTCTTGTCTTCATGCGGTATTACTGCACATCCAGCGGGCTGACAGATAAACAAAATGGCTAGAAGACCAGACCCCATCATGGCTCCAAGAAGAAGAAGGAAATATTAAGCCAGTTACGGAAGGGGGTAGTCTTATACGGCGCGTATAGCCCAAAACCTATGTTTTAACTGGAAAATTTCCAGTTGCCTTATATGCTGGCAAATACGGTATATTCATCATAGAATAGTCCCAAGAGGTTTATGAGACAGGATAGTACCAGCATAACATCTCCATAATGAGAGGTTCCTCCCAAAATGGAAGGAACTTTGCATTAACCATGGAGCAGCTGCCATGGATTTGATAGTAGAGAAGGAAAAGGCCCAATTAGTTGAGCTAATTGCACAAATTGAGGAGCGTGCACGAGGATTGGACTCCTTTAAAGAAATGGAGGCATTTCAGAAGCAGAACGAAGTGCTTAAGAAATAGAAAGAACACAGTTTAACCTTAAAACGACTAAACAGTCTAAGTTTAGAAGAGACCTAAATTATTTGAAAGGGACGAGATTTTTGATTTAACAATCCGACGTTGGAGGAGTAGATCTAGGAAACGGGGCCCACATTCTTCATCTCGGTTAGGGGGCAAAAGATTGTTGAGTGACACAGACGAAGAGGGTAAAGTCATAACAGTAACTTTTTTAAGAGCAAGTGGGGGCGGGAGACACCGAAGATGGGAAGATGGCCCCCAATCCTCAAAACGCCAGTAGAGTCAAAGAAAATTAGTGTAGAGAGATTAGATACTAATTTGGAACCAGATATGAAGGTGATCAACTTGTCTGCCTTCCCTTTGGCTCAAAGACACATATGCCTTGTCACGGTGCTACTGGTGTGAGCCCAGTCAAGCAGGTGACACAGGATCCCCCAGGGCGTGGAATATAAGGGCCAGCCAGTATTCTGCCAGGGACCCCCTCACGGGAGTTTGGACTTGCGTGCTGACCCCAGGTCACGACCCCCAGGTTCACCCTGCTCGCAAGGAGAGTACCTAAAGACACTGGCAGACACGGATGGATGGAGGGATGGAGCAAAAGGAGAGCCAGATAGCGAGTCAAGGTCAGGGTGGGCTGCAGACAACATAATCAGGAGAACTAGCCGAGATGGTACACAAGAGATCAGTTCACAAGAAGTCAGGTTAGGAAAGTTAGCACGAAAGGTGCTCAGGAACAAGTATTGCTCAAGCAACCAGAAACTGGTCTGAGTGGAATGTAAATAGAGAGGCACATGGGAGGCTGGACGGGAAGTAGCAGGAAGGAAGCTAAATTAAGCATCAGGTGAAGCCGGCGACACCCATAGCTGCTAAGTGCAGCAAGAGCTGAACACAAGCTTGTGGAACCACAGGTGCCAGCCGACCGCAGTACAGCAGTAAAAAAGGTAAAACACGTATGCAGCCAGTAAGACACAGATCAGCTCCGCAGTTGATCTGTGACACGCCTGCTGCAGTGGGGATGTCCTTTTCCCCCAGTTAGCAACATGGACGAGTTTACGGTTTTCAAAGAGGTTACCCTGTTCTCACACAGTCTTAAGATCTCTATATAAAAAGGAGAGATACCTCAGATGTCAGAAAGCCCCAAATAGAAGTAGATGACCAAAAAGCCCTAGACATTTTGAACTCTATTGGAGGAGAATAAAGATTCCATGGAAACACGTACACCCCAAAGAAAGGAAGGTGGACTTAAAATACGATCTAAAAAGAGGCCACATCTTAGTAAAAAATAAAGCCAGATGAAGGCTTTGTACGCCGAAACATGTCGGGTGGACCCCTCACGATTACCGCGACTGATTCTATATGAGCGGTTTTTGATCTCCTACCATGTGAGTGTTCTACTTTTACCATTTTAATAAATTGTTGCTTTTAAACGTTATCATGCCATGTGAGCTTTTTTTCTCGCATGATTTTTGAAACATCCACTGGGCCTGTTGGACTGTCTTGGGGACGACTAAAGCTGTGGTGAGACCCCTCCCCCCCCCCCCCCCCCGTTGGAAGCTGAGGATAATTTGACGATTCATCTCGCCAGACCTGGTGGTCATTAAGCTTTCTGAGACTTGTAAGACGTATATCTTCTCAAGTCATCTGATTCTGGTAAGCCTCTTTTGATGCTCCGGTGATGGTCCTGTCACTTATTCTGACCTTCCACCCATCTGTGATATTCTACTCATTCTTTTGCCAGAAGTGAACAATTCCGTTTACGCGAAACCCCGGGAGTTCTTTTATTTTTTTATTTTTAGCACTTTTATCTTATGGACTTTTTGGTGGTGGTTTTCTACTCCACTATTTATCATTAACATAATTGTTAATTTTTTATGGACTACAATATTTGATTTGCCACACATGTATGTTCTTTAGACTTATTGTCTAATTTCATATTTTTGATTCACGTTATTTATTCACTGTAGTCACTTTTTATGTCAACTTGTATCACTTAGTGTTACAACATCTTTTTGTTTGTTAAGGTAAAAACTGATACACTGTTTACATGTGCACATAGCGCTACACTATATTTTGTATTATTTTTTGCCTTTGCCTGTGTCTAGGAGGTGTGTTAGCTGCTAATTGTACACTTTAATTTTTGTTTTTTAATATTGTTTGGTGCAGCGTTGTACTTATCTCCATATCGTGACAAACACACTGTAACCTGGGTGGGTTGGATCAATGCTAATAGCTTTTGCCCGCTTTTTTAATCGGCTGGCATATGCTGTGTCCAAATTCGGTAGCTCTGTTCCTATGATCCGCTGTGCTGTTTTCACCGCACGAAACAGGCACTTCTTATCCTCCACCCTGCAGCTGGCATGCCACACTGCAGCGCACTGGAGAAGAATACTTAATGGTACAATAATAGAAATTGACCAGAAGTCTGAGTCAGGAACGTCCTTCAGAAGAAGGAGGGGGATCGTGCCCGTGCAGCTTCGTGATCCCGATGCGGCTCGTGTCACCCGGAAACGGCGCATCTCAGTTCGGCAGGAGGGCTCTGTAACTGGCCCTCCTGATCACATGATGGCCGTATCCAATCACAGCCATCATGCGATGTGAATAGAGAGCCGGTTGCTAGGCGAACGGCTCTCTTCTCCTCACACGGAAGTGGTCAGTGAGGAGAGGAGAACGGATCGCTACAGCCGGCCGGTGATCAGCGAGTATGGGCTTTTTTTATTTTCATACACTGATCACTGGCCCAGTGTCCCCAAAACAGTGTCCCCAAAACAGTGTCCCTACACAGTAAAAACACCTGTCCCCCACATATGTCCCCGTAAAATCATATGTCCCTGATCATCTGCATACATCTGTCCGTGATCACAAAAACCAATTATTATACACTTATCAGTAATTTTTTTTACCAAAGACATGTAGCAGAATACATTTTGGCTTAAATTTATGACAGAGTTCGATTTTATTGGATTTCTTTAAAAATAGAAAGTAGAAAATATTGGGGCTTTTTTTTTCAAAATTTTCGCTCTTTTTTCGCTTATATCACAAAAAATAAAAAACTAAAGTAGTATAAGAATAAATACCACCAAAATAAAGCTCTATTTGTGTGAGCAAAATGATAAAAATTTAATTTGGGTACAGTGTTGTATAACTGCACAATTGTCATTGAAAGTGCAAGAGCGCTGAAAGCTGAAAATTGGCCTGGGCAGGAAGGGGGTGAAAGTGCCCGGTATTGAAGTGGTTAAGGTCTTTTATAGCCCATTTTTATTAAAAGTTCAGCAAACCCAAACTTGAGTTTACCTCACAGGGGTATTCAACATTCCTTCACAAACATAAATGACATTCAGCCCTTCCGGCTTGTACTTGCAGCACTGCCGCTCTGGCCTTACACTCCAGGCCCTCGTCTGTCTCCTATGGACTAGTCACTCAGCAAACCTGTGCACACAGCTAGCAGCCCCCTGCTGCACTGCCTCCTATGTGGAGCCCTCTTGACTCCTGGGCCAGACCTCCTGTCTGCCGGGGTGTAGCCCAGAATCACGGTCAGGCCATTACTAAAAGCCCAGCACACACCCGACCAATTAGTCTGCTGGCTGTTCTGAATACCTGGACTCAGGATTTCCTGCCACCCGGATCACTTTGAAATCTCCAGGCTCCAGGTCCCAAAACTGACTTTAGAAAAAAACAAAAAAAAAACTGAGGAATCTGAAAAGCCAGTTTCCTCTTCATGCCACAAGCTCCCTGGAGCCCCTCAACCCACCTGGTTGAGAATTCTAGGTCACAACCTCTTTCTAGACCCTGGCAGGGCAATGCTTTGCCACAGTAGTTATGCGTCTTTACATTTTGTGTTTGTCTGTCTATCTATATGCACCTTAATTGTTTGTGCTGTGTTTGATCAGAGGGACTCTATATTGCTTGAAGTCATATGTTTTTTAGTAATACTACATGATTGATATTTAAGCATTCAATAAAGTTTTTATTTTTGGAATATTAACCCTACTATGACCCACTGTCACTTTAGTAACCCCTTATTTTCCAGTGTTTTGTAGTATATTATTAAGTATTTAGTTATTGTGTAACACCTTAAAGGGGTTGTAAAGTTTTTTGGTTTTTTTTTTTAAATAACAAACATGTTATACTTACCTTCACTGTGCAGCTCGTTCTGCACAGAGTGGCCCCGAACCTAGTCTTCTGGGGTCCCTCGGCGGCTGTTTCAGCTCCTCCCCGCAAGCATTTACCACCTTCATGCGAGCTCCCTCGCACGGTGGTGAGTGCTTGCGGGCGCGCTCCCGTGATACAGCCGGCGGCTATAGCCGCTCGCTGTATCACTCGGCCCCGCCCCCCGGCGCGCCGCGTCATCGGATGTGATTGACAGCAGCGCGAGCCAATGGCTGCGCTGCTTTCAATCCATCCACTGCAGCCAATCAGCGACCAGGCTGAGCTGCAATGAAGCTGACGAGGACGAGGAGCGAAGATTCGAGGCGTCAGGTAAGTAAAACGGGGGGCCTGGGGGCGGCGGTACTGTCAAAAGTTTTTTCCTCTTAATGCATAGAATGCATTAAGGTGAAAAAATTTTTACCTTTACAACTCCTTTAACAGGTGACTGGTCTATGGGATTTAATTAGACATGTGCAATTTTTTTAGTTCTGAATTAGTTTAAATGAATTTCGACAACGAATTAATGAAAACCCATTTAACAAGTTTTTCCCAATATTTGTAAATTCGAAAATAAGAACGAAAATGCAAAAGAACGAAAATCAGAAAATTCAAAAAAATCTAAAATAACTAACTTATAATAACTTAACTATTACTTGTAGCAAGGTCCCAGGCCTCCTTCGGTCTAGTGAGAACCTCCAGAGCCAGAGATAGCTGACATCCTTCTGTATATGGTGGGTTGTGAGGCATAGTGGTTGCAAAAGCAGTTAGAGTCATTGGGCACCAGACACTTCTTGGATGCAAAGGAGATTTTTATTTCTCTGAACAGAACTTTGGGAGAGAGGGTTAGGGCCAAGACACCCTTAGGTAGTTGCAAGATTAATTGGCAGACTCTGAGACTTCAACAGGAGGACAGCCATGCAGGGAAAGGCATCCAGCAGGATGCCACATCTGCATGTGTAGGAATGCTGTCTCCTATGGCAACAGTTCCTAACACAAAGTGTAACAGTTCCTTCACTTCCACTACAATCACCTCTTGTAGTTCTTCAGCCTACTGAGCTCCAGGTCTCTCACTAGACTAGATAATTCACTGCCACTGAATCCCTTGAGCTCTTCCAATCTTCATGGTAGTATATTCCTCAAGCGTCACCCCCCACCTCTCTGCTGGGTCCCTAGCTTGGCACTCAAGATACTTCAAGCTTTACCCCACTGGCCTGCTCGGTCCCTGGCTTGACACACAAGGCTGCTCTGCAATTGTCACCTCCGCTGGCTGGGTCCCTGGCTTGATACCCGCTGAAGTTTCCTGATTCTTCACCATCCCAGGTTGGTGAGAATACTGCTCTGGTACTTACTTCAGCTACTCACTGTGGTCCCTGGTAAATAGGTGGTTGGTCCCTTAGTGGCAACAGCTTCCTCTTTACCTCCGACCATGACAGGTTCTCCGGTCAGCAAAACCATCACTTATGGTTGGACTGCAAGCCGCAATCCCAATACTGAGCTGCTCTCTTGCTTCTGGATAGGCCTTCAGACAGCCTAGCAGCCAGATGTGCCCGGGATAGGCCCAAACTCCAGCCTAGCAGCCTGGGCAATACAACACACGTCCACCCAGACAGTCATCCAGGTGGTACAGAACCCCAATCACCTGACTCCACCCAAATATATAGGCTCCCCCACCAGGCCAAGGGATCCAAGAAAACCCCTGTCCATTGGCTGGGATACCCCATATACGCATAATCTGACCTTGCATTGCCCTTCTCATATCTAATGCCATCATGAACCCGGCCACCTAGCGGCAAAAGAGAAATGCAGCAATTACAGACTTAGAGTGAAATCAGTTTATCCTGAGCAATTAGCCAAGACAGCTATACCTAACAGGTAAATTTAGGAGCAACCCTGCCTAAACACCAGGGTGCTACATCCTAACTATTAAATTATAGGGTCCAAGAAAATTGAAACACCACTCAGGTTGTGGATGAGCAAATCCTTGCAGGTGCCAGCCCCGGCTCACTACCGATAGTAATCAATGAAGAAAAAGAGGAGTGGCCGCACACCACAGAGGGACGAGTTCTGTAGAAAATACTCTTTGTCACCATGCCAGAGGAAAATACAGGAGCATATGTTGACACGTTTCACACGGGTAACTCGTGCTTGTTCACTTGTGTATTTTTGCATTTTGTATTTTGCCTCTGGCATGGCGACAATAGAGTATATTTGTAAATTCGGAAACTTGAAAATTTGCACCTTTTGCCAACTCTTGGCAAAAGGTGCTCGAAAGCTGTAGCTGCAAATTCAGAGAGCGGAGTGCATCAGAGGAAAGAAAAAAACGTCCCCCTCACCCGATCACACCGCCTCTTACCAACAGGTATGGACCCTCATATAGGAAGGTCAAAAGCACAGTTGCAATATACTCCTAAATGAACGAGTGTCAGGTGGGAATGATTCGACGCACTCCTCTTAAAAGGCACACTGTTAATCTCTCGATAAGCTTCTCTAGGAACTCTATTTACTTGATCCAACCCATCTTTTATATTTTACCAAAAATTGGGTATTATGTTGCGATTGCGTGCAATAAAATTCATTATAGTGTATATATTTCCTGAAAATAAAGTTTTTATAAACAATTGTGCAACATAATAAATTGCAACTGTCACCATTTTATCCTACAGAGCCTCTGCTTTCAGGAAATACAGTATCTCACAAAAATGAGTACACCCCTCACATGTTTGTAAATATTTTATTATATCTTTTCATGTGACAACACTGAAGAAATGACACTTTGCTACAATGTAAAGTAGTGAGTGTACAGCTTGTATAACAGTGTAAATTTGCTGTCCCCTCAAAATAACTCAACACACAGCCATTAATGTCTAAACCGCTGGCAACAAAAGTGAGTACACCCCTAAGTGAAAATGTCCAAATTGGGTCAAATTAGCCATTTTCCCTCCCCGGTGTCATGTGACTCGTTAGTGTTACAAGGTCTCAGGTGTGAATGGGGAGCAGGTGTGTTAAACTTGGTGTTATCGCTCTCACTCTCTCATACTGGTCACTTGAAGTTTAACATGACACCTCATGGCAAAGAACTCTTTGAGGGTCTGAAAAAAAGAATTGTTGCTCTACATAAAGATGCCTAGGCTATAAGAAGATTGCCAAGACCCTGAAACTGAGCTGCAGCACAGTGGCCAAGACCATACAGTGGTTTAACAGGACAGGTTCCACTCAGAACAGGCCTTGCCATAGTCGACCATAGAAGTTGAGGTCACGTGCTTAGCATCATATCCAGAGGTTGTCTTTGGGAAATCGACATATGAGTGCTGCCAGCATTGTTGCAGAGGTTGCATCAAATTGGTCTGCATGGCTGTCATCCCAGAAGAAAGCCTCTTCTAAAAATGATGCACAAGAGAGCCTGCAAATAGTTTGCTGAAGACGAGCAGACTAAGGACATGGATTACTGGAACCATGTCCTGTGGTCTGATGAGACCAAGATAAACTTATTTGGTTCAGATGGTGTCATGCATGTGTAGCGGCAACAAGGTGAGGAGTACAAAGACAAGTGAAGCATGGTGGTGGGAGTGTCACAGTCTGGGGCTGCATGAGTGCTGCCGGCATTGGGGAGCTACAGTTCATTGAGGAAACCATGAATGCCAACATGTACTGTGACATACTGAAGCAGAGCATGATCCCCTCTCTTCGGAGACTGGGCCGCAGGGCAGTATTCCAACATGATAACAACCCCAAACACACCTTCAAGATGACCACTGCCTTGCTAAAGAAGCTGAGGGTAAAGATGATGGACTGGCCAAGCATGTCTCCAGACCTAAACCCTATTGTGCATCTGCGGGGCATCCTCAAACGGAAGGTGGAGGAGCGCAAGGTCTCCAACAACCACCAGCTCCGTGATGTTGTCATGGAGGAGTGGAAGAGGACTCCAGGGGCAACCTGTGAAGCTCCGGGGAACTCCATGCCCAAGAGGGTTAAGGCAGTGCTGGAAAATAATGGTGACCACACAAAATATTGACACTTTTGGACTCAATTTGGACATTTTCACTTAGGGGTGTACTCACTTTTGTTGCCAGCGGTTTAGACATTAATGGCTGTGTGTTGAGTTATTTTGAGGGGACAGCAAATTTACACTGTTATACAAGCTGTACACTCACTACTTTACATTGTAGCAATATTTCTTCAGTGTTGTCACATGAAAAGATAGAATAAAATATTTACAAAAATGTGAGGGGTGTACTCACTTTTGTGAGATACTGTAATTGAGGTTTTAAGCAATTTTCTAGTAAAAAACTCAGAGTTTAACATGTGTGCAAAAAATGTAAAACTTTGCTCTGGACACAAAAAGGTTAAATCATTCTGTTCCCCATGCCTGATTCTGTCACTCCACAGTGTTTACTTCTGATTCAACCCATTACACTGTACCTCCTGGCTCAGTTTCAAAGCTGATCCTTATTGTGCATGACCGCTCCATGTGCAAGTCACCCAGAACCAGATAATCATCTGGACCGAATGCCAAAAGCTTTGCCTAAAGTCAGCCTCAGCCCCATACACATACCAGCACACTGCTGAGCACTCTGCATATCAGCCAGTGAGCTGTAAGTATGCAGCACATGTGATTTTTCACTCCAGGCGGCTTAAGTTCTTGACCCCCTCACTCTCCTTTCTTGTCCATTTTCTTGCAAAACTATTTTTCTTTTTGCATAAGTACATCTCCCCTGTGGTAGTGCCCAGAGCCCCATGTGCTTTTTTGCCTATCCCTTGGCTATTCGCCTTAAAACTTTGAAAGGTAATTTGAAAGATTCAGCTCCTATTGGACTTCAATGGGATTCAGATTTGGCATTTGAACTTCAGATAGGTTTAGCCAAACCTCAGTGAGGTGGTCAGTGGGATAAATGCTCCTTACATTGGTGATCAGTGGGAAGAATGCTCCTTACATTGGTGACCAGTGGGAAGAATGTTCCTTACATTGGTGATCAGTGGGAAAAATGTTCCTTACATTGGTGGTCAGTGGGAGGAATGCTCCTTACATTGGTGATCAGTGGGAAGAATGTCCCTTACGTTGGTGATCAGTGGGAAGAATGTCCCTTACGTTGGTGATCAGTGGGAAGAATGTCCCTTACGTTGGTGATCAGTGGGAAGAATGTCCCTTACGTTGGTGATCACTGGGAAGAATGTCCCTTACGTTGGTGATCACTGGGAAGAATGTCCCTTACGTTGGTGATCACTGGGAAGAATGTCCCTTACGTTGGTGATCAGTGGGAAGAATGTCCCTTACATTGGTGATCAGTGGGAAGAATGTCCCTTACATTGGTGATCAGTGGGAAGAATGTCCCTTACATTGGTGATCAGTGGGAAAAATGTCCCTTACATTGGTGATCAGTGGGAAAAATGTCCCTTACATTGGTGATCAGTGGGATAAATGCTCCTTACATTGGTGGTCAGTGGGAAGAATGCTGCTTACATTGGTGATCGGTGGGAAGAATGTCCCTTACATTGGTGGTCAGTGGGAAGAATGCTGCTTACATTGGTGATCAGTGGGAAGAATGTCCCTTACATTGGTGATCAGTGGGAAGAATGTCCCTTACATTGGTGATCAGTGGGAAAAATGTCCCTTACATTGGTGATCAGTGGGATAAATGCTCCTTACATTGGTGGTCAGTGGGAAGAATGCTGCTTACATTGGTGATCGGTGGGAAGAATGTCCCTTACATTGGTGGTCAGTGGGAAGAATGCTGCTTACATTGGTGATCAGTGGGAAGAATGTCCCTTACATTGGTGATCAGTGGGAAGAATGTTCCTTACATTGGTGACCAGTGGGAAGAATGTCACTTACATTGGTGATCAGTGGGAAGAATGTTCCTTACATTGGTGATCAGTGGGAAGAATGTTCTTTACATTGGTGATCAGTGGGAAGAATGTTCTTTACATTGGTGATCAGTGGGAAGAATGTTCTTTACATTGGTGATCAGTGCGATAAATGCTCCTTACATTGGTGATCAGTGGGAAGAATGTCCCTTACATTAGGGGTCAGTGGGAAGAATGTCCCTTCCATTGGTGATCAGTAGGAAGAACGTTCCTTACATTGGTGATCAGTGGGAAGAATGTTCTTTACATTGGTGATCAGTGCGATAAATGCTCCTTACATTGGTGATCAGTGGGAAGAATGTCCCTTACATTAGGGGTCAGTGGGAAGAATGTCCCTTCCATTGGTGATCAGTAGGAAGAACGTTCCTTACATTGGTGATCAGGGAGAAGAATGTCCCATCCATTGGTGGTCAGTGGGAAGAATGCTCCTTACATTGGTGGTCATTGGGAGGAATGCCTCTAAATACTATCCCTGCCAGACAAGGATCCTGTCCCTATGCTTGCCACTTGCATAAAGTGCGCCAAACCCGGGAGCCGAAGTCTTAAATAGATTCTGCCTGATCCAAGATGGCTGCTGGAGTGTCAATGACAGTCAGTGGAAAGACTGATCCTTGCAGTGGTGGTTAGTGGGAAGAAAGCCTCTTACATTGGTGGTCGGTGTGAAGAACGCTCCCCTTACAGATAGCTAAAAAGTTCACTGGTGTTAGTGGTTACATATCTGAGAGGCAGAAGCTACTCATTGCTCAAGGAACCCCTAACAACTGCTGGAGAAACCACCGAGCATTACACAATGCATTTTTTTATACTGACACTATATGCCTGGTGCATATATGGTACACTGTATTAGGAATGAGAAGATATGATTTTTAAGATTTGTATTCTAAATTTTATATTTGACAGCATGAGCTACTCAACCCAATTATTATTAAATATATTTGACAACCCAACCCCCCTCCCCCTTTTTCTCTTTTTGTACCCTACTGTTTTTTTAAAGTGTCTATGTGCACACTATTGGTCTGATTAAGTCACAACTACTCATGAAATGTGTTATTTTGGCACTTCGGTTTTTACTGTAGCACCCTTCTAGGGAAGTGCTAGAATAAAGTATAGTTTTTGATCTTTCTGCTTACCAGGAAGACAGTCAGGTAAAACTTAGGGTGCTCTCTGCCTACCAGGGAGCAGGATCTATTGGTTAGGTCTGCTCATTATTCTCTGGTGCAGCTCAGCTTGTTTGACTGTCCCTCACTGGTATAATAGGGAGGCATATTGGACAGTAGGGGACCTGACAAATGAGTGTACAGGCTTTGTTACAGTCCTGGCAATACTGTATTAAAGCCCCAGGCACATGTGCTCAGAGTTAGTTAGGCCGGGAAACAGAGTCCAGGAGGGAGGCGGCTGTCCTTTCCTCTGCAGAGGTGGTTGTGCGGCCCTGGGTGGTCGACTCAAGGGCCTAGAGAGAGCTGAACCCAGAGGTCCGGCAGAGCTGACTGGAAGGGAGACACCAGGAAGGATTGGATTCTGCCTACTGTGAGTACAGATCTGTGACTTTGGGGCCTGTCGAGTGAGGGCGTCCCCTTCAGCTAGAAGAGTCAGTGGATGGGTGACCATCGCCCCCAGCTACATCACCAACCTCATCTGCAGATATCGCCCAAATCGTCCCCTCCGCTCCTCCCAGGACCTCCTGCTCTCTAGCTCCCTTGTTACCTCCTCTTATGCTCGTCTTCAGGACTTCTCCAGAGCCTCTCCCATCCCCTGGAACTCCCTGCCCCGGTATATCCGATCAGCCCCTAACCTGTTCACCTTTAGGAGATCCCTGAAAACGCACTTATTCAGGGAATCCTATCCCACACCCACCTAACAACCCCATCAAATCATTCCCCGCATCTATTACCTTTTGTGCCACCACCCCCTCCCTTTAGAATGTAAGCTCCACGAGCAGGGCCCTCCTGTCCCTTCTGTATTGAACTGTACTGTAATTGTGCTGTCCCCCCCTCTACATTGTAAAGCGCTGCGTAAACTGTTGGCGCTATATAAATCGTTAGTAATAATAATAATAATAATAATAATAATAATAATAATAATAATGGGTGTGAGTAAAGGGGAGGCTAGGGAGTGTCCTGAAGATAATGTAGTGCATCAAGTCTGCTGATAATGAGAGCAAGAAGACTTAACCCTTCCATACAAGTGGCTGTATCGTTAAAGCAGTGTGACCGCTTCCACAAATAATCCGATGAGGGCAAGTGAGAGTTGTCCGTATCCATTGTGAATAGTTCACTGTGAATCCCATTACTCCCTTCTCCCATCCAAGTTCCAAAATAAAATACAAAAAACCCAAAAACCCAAATACCCCGGACTGGTCATTGAGTAACGAGCAAGCAGGTGTAAGGGTGGGACAAGTGGAAACCCCCCATCAACCAGCTGCTGGTAACCAGAGAGAGGCCTAAGAAGTCAACACTCAGCAAGCCCTACGGGGACAGTGCTACATTACCAAGAAATCCACATTTGCTTTGACCCGATTCTTATCTACTGGGTGCATTTGCTCCACCATTGTTTTTTCTTTTTAGGATATGCTTCCTCTCACCATTTTTACCATTTTGAAGCTCCATGAGAATCACCCCATTTGGGCTGCTCTGGAGCATCGAGAGCGACCTGCAAAGACTTGCATGGAGACAGAAGTGTTCTCCACAAGCGATTTACCCTAGGTTGCACACACCACAGTGACCCACAGAAGATTGGTGTGCTGCTCAGGCTCATGTAGTAATTAGGAGAGCCATGTGGATGTTGTATAAGTCCACTGCTGCAGGAGTGCTGGCGAGTGAATGGAGCTCATCCCAGTTCCTGTAAGCACTAGAGAGATGAAGGAAAGAGTCCCCGGTGTCGCACATCCATGCGTGTTGTGTGATGGTGGAAGAGACAACTTTAGCCTTGGCTCCCGCCAGTTCACGCCCCCAACGCATTTCATTCCACCCTCAGAGCTCAGTCATGGGGATGGAGAACCCATACGCATGGGGTAGTATAAGAGTATCCTCAGTCGTCACTCACAAGAGCTGGCAAGTGTGTAAAGTTAATCGTCGTGGGCTGTTATGTGGTGATAAAGAAGTGAGAAGGGGGGGGGGGGGTGAAGGGAAAAAAGAACAGGAAAGAGAAAGAATGTGCTTGGAGTAGAAAGGTGAAATGGAGATCTATATGAAACTGGGAAATGTAAGTGTATAATAATAGAAGATAGTGCTGCGTGTACAAAGAAATAAGATATATGAATTAAAGTGAAAACAAGAATGAGAATAAAAATAAAAGTGAAAATAAAAATAAGTATCAAATGTGAAAAGAACAATAAAAATAAAAATATTATATAACATTTTTTTTAAATGAAAAAAAAGCTGCAAATATGAAGCGAGACTGTGGAAGGAGTGGTGATATGTGAAGAAAAAGGTACGGTAAAAGATAAAGAATAAAGAAACATGAAAAGTGAAATATGAAAAGTAAAAATAATTAATAAAAGATGTATGTGGGTACAATGTGGTGAATGTGTAAGAGTGTGCCAAATGATGAAAAAATAATAAATGGTGCAAAATAAAATGTGGGATAGAGAAAATAGGTAAACGTGTGTTAGTAGGAAAATGTGCGGGGAGGGAAGGAATAAAATTGTAAGATGGAACAGTGACACAATAATGCAGGGTGGAATAAGATGGCCCAGCTCTTTATGGTGAAGAAAATATGTCAAAAAATATAAAAAAAGAACATTCTCTCATAGAACCAAAAATATAGCATCTTATACTCCCTATTAAGCCAATTAAAAACCATAAAAACTTTTATTTCAATGTTCTTATCTAAAATTATTATGTTTTTAAGGAGTTATTTTCTGGGTTTAGGCCCAATCTGATCACTCCTAAGTTCCCAGGGATCCCATCAGATAAGGGCGGGGTTGACACCTTGCTGTCCACAAGGGTACTTTTGTTTTTTGTTAATGTATGTGTTTTTTGTTTGTATGGTTAATGCTTGGTCATGTCTCTTCCTACAATAGGCTCTCTGGATCTATGCAGCTCTTGTTACAGGCTATTAACGTTCATATGCATCTCTTTGATAGCATGATGGAACCATCTGATGGCCACACGTGACATGTCCACTTTTAATATCTTATCCTGGAATGTCCGGGGGCTCAATTCCAAATTTAAAAGAGCAGTACTATTTAAGCATCTCAAATTACACTCCCCCAACATGATACTGCTTCAGGAGACGCACCTTATGGGCAGCAAACTATTGGCACTAAAGAAGCCGTGGATCCAGAGAGCCTTTTATGCCTCCTATTCCACCTATGCCAGGGGGGTCTCGGTGCTGTCAGCAAATCCTTTTCATGCGTAGAGGAACAGATTTACACCGACCCCCAGGGCAAATACATGATAGTGGTTTTCACAGTTTGGGGCACGAGATATATTGTTGTAAATTTATACATCCCTCCTCCCTTCTCAACATCCACCTTATACACCATCCTGGAACGGGTTACCCCATACTGCCCCACCAGGTTGTTACTTATGGGCGATTTTAATGCCATCCTAGCTCCAGACTTAGACAGACCATTCCCCCCCAAACAATGCTCCTCAGACTTATCTACTTGAGCACAAGCAATGGGAGTGACTGAGGTCTGGGAGGTGGAAACACCTCTCGACTAGGGCCTACTCCTGCTTTTCCTACAAAACGTCCTCACACATTGACTTGGCTTTTGCTAATCCGGCCATGATGTCAGACATGCTAGACGCCACTTACCTACCCAGTGGGCTGTCGGACCACTGCCCCCTCCTTCTTAACATCCGCTCCCCGCCTCCCGAACCTTCACCCTTTGGCACCTGGGAACCCATTGGCTCCCCCACGCCGACTTGACCAACATTATCCCGCCTCGCCTTATCGAATACTGGGAACTTAATGCAGGGTCCTCCTCCCCAGAGGTCACTTGGGATGCCTTCAAGGCCTTCACTAGGGGTCAATACATCTCCTCAATAGCTGGGATCCGTAGAGAACAAGCCGCTACCACAACTGAGCTACAGAACAATGTAGATAACCAGACTGAGGCCTACATGACTGATCCCACTGGCTCTGGCTTTGATATCCTTAACGCAGCAAAACGGGAACTACACCTCCATCTAACAGAACTAGATCTCTACCATAACAAGCAAAGATTTTTTGAACAGGGGGACCAAAACGGTCCCCTCTTGACAATGTTAGCACAACATAACCTGCCCCTCACGGTGATACCCAGCATAGTGTCTCCTTCGGGCGAATCGGTCTCTTCTCTCCCGGACATATTAGACGTATTACGGCAATACTATAGCTCTGCCCTGAATGGACCCCCTGGCACTCGGCTGGCTTTCGGATGCCGAGAGAGAAAATTTGGTGAGACCCATTACCCCGGAGGAGGTTTTAAAGGCCATCGGATCCTTTCCCACCAGAAACTCCCCAGGCCCAGATGGTCTCCCTATAGAGTCCTACAAAACCCACGGGGACCTGCTTGCCCCCAAACTGGCCCAGCACTATTCTCACTGTCTGATGGAGGGCGTCCTTCCCACCTTCACGAGTCATGCACATATAATACTAATCCATAAAGCCCCTAAGGACCCCACATCCTGCGCCTCATATAGGCCTATCGCCCTACTTAACACAGACTTCAAAATTTTAACCAAATTGCTTACTATGAGACTACAACCCCTACTGCAGTCTGTGATAGAGACTGACCAAAGTGGTTTTATGGCTAACAGAGCCACTGATGTCAACCTACAATGCTTATTTACCAACATACATGCACAACACCTCAATAAGGGTTCTTAGACATGGAAAAGGCCTTTGACACTGTGGAATGGCCTTTTCTGTGGGAGGTCCTCTGTAGAATGGGGTTCCCCTTGTTATTTATTATGTGGTTACAGACACTTTACAAGCACCCCACGTCAGCTATCAAGTTGGGGGGGTACGTCACAGCCCTTCCCTCTGCCCAGAGGCATGTGACAGGGCTAACCTCCCTCTCAGGGCCTTTTCACCATCGCGGTGGAACTGCTGGCGGAGGCCCTACGCACCTCCCTGCACATCAAGGGCCTTTGCTGGTTGGAGGAGAGGGTCGCCATGTATGCGGACAACCTCCTTTTCCTCAACGATGCAGACTCCTCACTCTAAGGGGCACTGCAGATTCTGAACTCATTCTTCACTGTCACAGGTCTCAAGGTTAACTGGTCAAAGTCTCTTTTGTTCCCTATAGACCCTGCAGCTCTTACCCCCACCCCCTCCGATATACCCCTACAATGGGTTGAGAGCTTGAAGTACCTTGGGGTGGTAGTCTCAAGGCAGGCTTCAGATTTCTTGCCCCTGAAGCCATCCCCAGTGGTTCAAGAGACACGGCTGAGACTGAAGGCATGGGAGTCACTACCCTTATCATTGCTAGGTCGGATAAATTTGATAAAAATCAAAATCCTATCCAAATTTACCTACCTACTTCGCTAATCTCCGCAATGGATTCTCAAAACCTTTTTTTACCCAGCTAAATAGCCTCTTCACCTCCTTTATCTGGGGAGCAAAGTCCCCCAGATACGGATGGTCAACACTTACACGCCCGTCCTCACAGGGAGGACTGGCGTGCCATGACCAATATAAACATTTCCTGGCCACCCAGCTAGTTACAGCGGCTTGGTGGCTCACACCCGATACGACAAACCCCGCCACCTTGGTTGAGGTGGCGGTGGTGAAATCGTTAGAAGCACTGAAATTTTTACTTTTCCGTGGCCCAAAGGCCCCATACCCGCTGACCTCCTCTATGCGCATCACTCTGCGTGCATGGGGGGCGGGACTTAAAATTGAAAGATACCCTAAAAATGCATTTTCTCCAGCTGCCCCCTTGTGGTTGAACCCCACCCTGGAGCATATTTACAAATTACCCGAACCCCACGCTTGGACTAAATTCAACATTAAAACCATGAACCAAGTAATCTCCAATCAATCTCTGGCCCCACTCCCCAAATTGATCTCTGATTTCAACATCCTGCAGAGCTATTTTTTTTAGATATCTACAACTCTCCCATGCCTTCAGTCTTCAATTCTCCAGTTCTCCCCTCCAGATCGTCCAGTCCACATTAGAGGACCTCCTCAGGTCTGGATTTATGCAAATAAGCCCACCTCGCAACTTTACTCTCATTTGATAATGACCTCCCTCCCTACTCTGGAAAAACTCAGAAACAAATGGCTACATGACATTCCCGACTTTGACAATGACGATTGGGATGACATATGGGGCTTCCCTTTCAGATCCCTGGTCTCCCTGAGAGATTGACTAATACAGTTCAAGATGGTCCATCGCGCATATTTTACCCCGCACAGATTGCACAAAATGAACCCCGCCTCCCCCCCAGGATGCTGGCATTGTGGAACAATACCTGGTGACTTTACTCATTTTTTGGACCTGCCCAGCCATTGTTGAATATTGGAAGGAGATAGTAAAGGTCATAACGCAGGTCACCACCATATTGCTCCAACCCTCCATAGCAATATGTATATTGGGCCTGATAGAACAAATAACCCCTGGTCGGGCAACTTCTCTTTTACGCCCGCAAAGCCATAGCCCTCAGCTGGCATAAACCTACTCCTCCTCCTATCTCCCTGTGGAAACAATCGGTCAACAACAGCCTGCCTCTTTACAAAGATTGTTATGTTGCCCACAAAAATATGACAAGGTTTGGTCCAAATGGCTGGCGGATTCCTCCACAGCCTCAGACTCACACCCCACTTAACCTATTATCTTCTGCTAATTAATAGGAATCTGCAATTGTGAATGTAACATATATTTATGAGATGCACGTTTTAGCTCCACGCTGTCCTCCTACCCATGGAGCCAGCCTGCTGCGACCACCGTGATGCCTTAAGTTCCCTGCCGTGTTTCATGTAACTGTTTGCCTTATATCATAATTCTGTACGTACCAAAGTTAACACTCGTCATGACCAGTGTATGTTGTTTTTCTGTTAAATGTTTTAAAACTCAATAAACAGATTTGCAAAAAAAAAAAAAAAAAAAATATTATGTTTTATGAATAGTACTTCCATAGGTACCGTATTTATCGGCATATAACACGCGCCGGCGTATAACACGCACCCCAATTTAGGAGGGAAGTTGAAGGGAAAAAAACTTACATTTAAATGCCCATCAGTGCAGCCTTGTCAGTGCAGCCTTGTCAGTGCAGACTTCCCCAGTGCAGCCATGTCAGTGCAGACTTCCCCAGTGCAGCCATGTCAGTGCAGACTTCCCCAGTGCAGCCATGTCAGTGCAGCCATGTCAGTGCAGCCTTCCCCAGTGCAGCCATGTCAGTGCAGCCTTCCCCAGTGCAGCCATGTCAGTGCAGCCTTCCCCAGTGCAGCCATGTCAGTGCAGCCTTGCCCCAGTGCAGCCTTGCCATTGTGGGCTTCAAAATCGCCGACCGCGATTTGGAAATGGCGCCGCTGGCGCCGAAATACACAGAGCCGGTCCTCGGCTCTTTCCGGCGGCTCTCGTTCACTTTCGGCTCCACTCGTAGTCCCGAGCGGAGCTGTCCGAACCTAGCCGAGTAGGTTCGGATAGCTCCGCTCGGGACTACGAGTGGAGCCGAAAGTGAACGAGAGCCGCCGGAAAGAGCCGTGGACCGGCTCTGTGTATTTTGGCGCCGGCGGCGCCATTTTCAAATCGCGGTCGGCGATTTTGAAAATGTGACAGGTCGGGATCGCAGGGGATCGGCGTATAACACGCACCTGCGATTTTCCCCTGGTTTTAAGGGGAAAAAAAGTGCGTGTTATACGCCGATAAATACGGTAATCAGCACAAATGACTGGACAGTTCTTTAGAAGTGACTTGTTTCAAGCTGACCTTGAGCTGTTCAAATCCCTATAATCCAGCCTTTCCCAACCTTTTTAGCATGGGGGGACTCTTGAACTAAATTTCCAGGCTCAGGGAATAACCATTAATTTCTATATCGAAAATTCACAGCACATTAGTGTGATGGTCACTTAGAAGAATTTTCCTTTTTTTACATTTGTATTCAATGAAAAGTTCTCCCCCTAGATAGCTAAAAAGATCATTTCTGATATTGGTTACTCAACTGTTCTGACAATCTTACCATAGCCTTCGCTGGGGATGTGTAGTGTGGGGATAAATGGGCGAGCACTAAACTCCTCAGCGTGGTTCAGCAGGGCATCTTTTACCACCTCATAACCGCAGAGGACCACCACTGGCTCCGTCAACTTCCAGATAGTGAACATTGAGCCATATTTTTGGCTAAGCTGTCAAAGGTAAGAGAAAAGTGGAAAGTTAAAGTTCACTGACAGGAATTTTTCTGCTGTTGTGAGTGAAGGAACCTGAAAAAAACTGAGGGACAAAAATTATCTTCACGGTTTCCTTAGACAACCTAAAATTTTGCATCTTGTAAGTAGAGATAAGCAAATTTATGAGAAATTCAATCAGTTATAGTTCTGCCAAGAGCCTTAGAAAAAAAAAAACTCAAGAACCTTTGAAGTTCAAATTTTCCATGTATGTAAGTCAATGGGGATTCAAATCAGGTTTCAAAAAGTGTGTATTACAGAGCAAACAAAGGATTGTACAGGATGGTTTTGGGAAGCTCCTGGAAGCCCTGCCTAATGATGGGACCAACGGGCTAAATGAGTTACTTCCTTTAAAAATTCTAAAAGGGATACTAAAACAAATTGGTGGGACCTGGTGGCACTGGCAGTCAAGCGAAGGTGGCTCAGGCAACAATAGAAGTAGCTACCAGAAGCCTTTTGGGAATGTGTACAGGTGAAATTAACAATGAAAGTTGAGTTTGGATTTAAATGTGAAATGTGCTCCAAATCTACACCACCTAAAATTCAGGATCAACTCTGCTTGTAAGGTGTCATATCAGCATGATGTAAAGAATTTGTAAGGTTCAGAATTTTATGTCAAAATACAAATATCCTCACATAGGTGAGCTTTAAATAACTTTGTGAACATCATTTTATAAAGGCCAGAATACATATTCATCACAATGTTCCCAGCAGTCTCACATCTTCATAAATAAGATCTGATTTTTTTTGCTCATTTTCTCTACATTTTGAAATTGCAAGAATCACCCATACCCGTGCCGTCCCTTCAGAGCTCTGTGCTGCGGCTGTGACTCCTGCGTGCATGTGTGGTTGTGACGCCATCGTGGCCCAGCCAGTCAGATGGGCGGAGTACACCAACCCGGAATTAAGACTGGGTGATGATGGAAGCCCTGTCAGGTGACAGCGCGCTACTGGAGGGCTTCATTCTAAGGTAAGCATTTCATAGTGTGCTAGTATGCAATTCATACCAGCACATTATGCCATTGTCTTGCAGGGTTTTTTTTTTTTTTTATGGTTGCGGTTTACTACTGCTTTAAAGCCCATCTCTCACAACTATTTTCTCTTTAAATTCCTGAAGCACCATATGATTTTTACCGATTGGTAAATGGAAAAACATTAAAAAGGAGAAGTAGGGCCAAAGCTCTTTTGGCCCTACCTTTCCTGTGGGTCACAGGACTCGGGTCCTACCCCAGGGGACATGTATCAATGCAAAAAAAACTTTTAAAAACGGCCGTTTTTTCGGGAGCAGTGATTTTAATGATGCTTAAAGTAAAAAAAAAAAGTGAAATATTCCTTTAAATATCGTACCTGGGGGGTGTCTATAGTATGCCTGTAAAGTGACGCGTGTTTCCCATGTTTAGAACAGTCCCTGCACCAAATGTCATTTTTAAAGGAAAAAATCTCATTTAAAACTGCTTGCGGGTTTAATGTCATGTCGGGTCATGGCAATATGGATGAAAATCAGTGAGACAAACGGCATGGGTACCCCCCAGTCCATTACCAGGCCCTTTGGGTCTTGTATGGATATTAAGGGGAACCCCGCACCCAAATTAAAATAAGGAAAGGTGTGGGGCCACCAGGCCCTATATACTCTGAACAGCAGTATACAGGCGGTGCAAACAAGACAGGGACTGTAGGTTTGTTGTTAAGTAGAATCTCTTTGTAATTTTGAACGGGTACATTTTTAACGCGTTTAGCTCCAGCCAAAAAATCTTTTTTAAGCTTTTTGAAAAACATAGGGAAGGGTTATCACCCCTGTGACATTTGTTTTGCTGTCTTTCCTCCTCTTCAGAAGATTTCACCTCACTTTTTTGTCCCAATGAAAAATGTTTTTTGAAAATTTGGGTTTTTTTGTGGAACAAGGATTGGAAAGCATCAGTGGAAAGGAGAAATTGTTTTCCCATATTAACTCTTACAGGAGAGAATTTCCCTTCCTAGGGGTAGATTTCATCTCACTTCCTGTTGTCTCCTTCCGTTTGCAAGTAGGAGTCGTTTGTAAGTTAGATGTTTGAAGGTAGGGTCCTGCCCTATATACTCAGCAGAAATTTGGGCCTTAGGTGTTGCTGTGGCCACAACACTGTAAGCCCTCACAGGGCCCTGCTGTGAAATATTAGATCAAGAATTGTAATTACACGCCCCTGTTAGACAGGGGCAGAAAAATTGGGCCTTAGGCACTGGTGCTGGTGCCACAACACTGCAACCCCTCACAGACACTCTAGTTGGAACGCAGGAACGAGCCCTGCTGCAAAGTATTGCATCAAAAATTGTAATTACACGCCCCTGTTAGACAGGGGCTGAAAAATTGGGCCTTAGGCACTGGTGGTGGCGCCCAGAACCAAAAATGTTCTTACAAGCTATCAGCGTGATGATTGAGGAGGAAGAGGATAATTACTCAGGGATAGTCACTCAGCATCAGCATAGGCAGTCTTTGAAGGGATCTGAGATTTCAAAAAAAATTATTCGGTTACATCAGCATCAGGTGCTTGGTAGCTGGTGGTGATCCAAGACTGATTCATTTTTATGAAGGTCAGCCGATCGACCGAGTCGGTGGACAGATGCACCCTGTGATCGGTTACCACGCCTCCAGCAGCACTGAATGTGCGTTCCGAAAGAACGCTGGATGCAGGACAGGCCAGTAGCTCAATTGCATACTGTGCAAGCTCTGGCCAGTGATCCATCCTCAAGACCCAGTAACCCAGAGGATTTTCGGTGGGAAAGGTGTCCAAGTCTGATCTTGCCCCTAGGTATTCCTGCACCATGTAAAACAGACGCTGGCGATGGTTGCTGGAACCGATCATACCTTGGGGCTGCGGACCAAAAAATTGTCTGAACGCATCGGTCAGATGGCCACCTTCTCCGACTGACCGAAGCCTCAGCAACACGTTGTCCAGAAACAGGAGTTTGTAACCTCCCAGTCTCTGGGAACGCGTTGCACAGACCTTTCTGCAAGGCCTCCCGAAGATGTTTCATCCTCTGCTCCCTCTGCGATGGCAAGATAAGGTCCGCAACCTTACCCTTGTAACGTGGATCAAAGAGGGTTGCCAGCCAGTATTGGTCCTTCTCCTTGATACCACGAATACGAGGATCCTTACGCAGGCTTTGCAGGATCAGGGAGGCCATGCAGCGTAGGTTTGCTGAGGCATTCGGTCCGGAGTCCTCTGGGTCACTAAGGACAACAACGTCCGCAGCCACCTCCTCCCAGCCACGTACAAGTCCATGTGTTCCTTGGGACTGATCCCTTAAAGACTGCTGCTGATGCTGAGTGCCAGGCTCCACCTCCATACTGACACAATCTTCCTCCTCCTCCTCCTCCTCCTCGTCCTCTTCCTGTGTGATCGGCGGGCACGCAGGAACACTGTCTGGATAAAGGGGGCCTTGAGAGCTAAGGAATTCCTCCTCTTCCTGCCTCTGTTCTGCCTCAAGTGCCCTGTCCATTATTCCACGCAGCGTGTGCTCCAACAGGTGGACAAGGGGGACAGTGTCACTGATGCATGCACTGTCAGTGCTCACCATCCTCGTGGCCTCCTCGAATGGTGACAGGACAGTGCATGCATCCCTGATCATGGCCCACTGGCGTGGGGAAAAAAAACCAAGCTCCCCTGACCCTGTCCTGGTGCCATAGTCGCACAGGTACTCATTGATGGCCCTCTGCTGCGTGTGCAGCCGCTGCAGCATGGCCAACGTTGAGTTCCACCTGGTGGGCATGTCACAGATTAGGCGGTTCTTGGGCAGGTTAAACTCCTTTTGGAGGTCCGTCAGCCGAGCACTGGCATTATATGACCGGCGGAAATGCACACAGACTTTCCTGGCCTGCCTCAGGACATCCTGTAAGCCCGGGTACCTGCCCAAGAACCGCTGCACCACCAAGTTAAGGACGTGAGCCAAACAGGGCACATGGGTCATTTGTCCCTGTCGGAGGGCAGAGAGGAGGTTAGTGCCATTGTCGCAAACCACCATTCCTGCCTTAAGTTGGCGTGGCGTCAACCACCTCTGAACCTGCCCCTGCAGAGCTGACAGAACCTCTGCCCCAGTGTGGCTCCTGTCCCCCAAGCACACCAGCTCAAGCACCGCATGGCATCTTTTGGCCTGCGTACTTGCGTAGCCCCTTGAACGCCTACGGAGCACCGCTGGTTCCGAGGAAGAGGCCATGGAGGAAGAAGAAGAGGAGGGGGTGGAGGAGAGAGGTGTGTCACAATCAGCATTTTGGAGGCGTGGTGGCGGAACAACCTCCAACACTACCGCACCTTGTCCTGCATCCTTCCCAGCTGCCAGCAGAGTCACCCAATGCGCCGTGAAACTTAGGTAACGTCCCTGTCCATGCCTGCTGGACCATGAGTCAGCGGTAATATGCACCTTACCGCTGACCGCCCTGTCCAGCGAGGCATGGACATTGCCTTCCACATGCCGGTAGAGAGCCGGAATCGCCTTCCGTGAGAAAAAGTGGCGTTTGGGTACCTGCCACTGAGGAACCGCACATTCCACAAACTCACGGAAGGGGGCAGAGTCTACCAACTGAAAAGGCAGCAGTTGAAGTGCTAGCAA
Organism: Lithobates clamitans; assembly: GCA_037952925.1. Classification (NCBI taxonomy): domain Eukaryota; kingdom Metazoa; phylum Chordata; class Amphibia; order Anura; family Ranidae; genus Lithobates; species Lithobates clamitans. The sequence continues at coordinate 619,411 of JBBGZY010001506.1, forward strand.
TTTTGCCAAGCTAGCATTCAACCGCTGGGCATGTGGATGGTTGGGAGCAAACTTCTTTCGGCGGTGCAGCAGCTGGGGCAGGGAAATTTGCCTGGTACAATCTGACGTCGGTGTACCAAAAGCAGATTGCCCACAAGTACTTGGCTGTGACACACCTAATTCTACACCTTCATTCCTCTCACTGCAGGTCTCAGAGAGGACTGAAGGTCTAGTGGGGTTGGAAATCTCAGCTGATGAGGAGCAAGGAGAGATCCTCTTTGTTCTTTGGTGTGGGTCTTTTAGATACGCTTGCCAACGAACTGCATGGCAGGTCAACATATGTCTGGTCAAGCATGTGGTACCCAAGCGGGAGATGTTTTGGCCACGCGAGATACGCTTGAGACATATGTTGCAAATAGCAGCGGTGCGATCTGATGCACTCGTCTCAAAAAAGGCCCACACCAAAGAACTTTTTGAATAACGCGCAGAGACTGCAGCGCCCTGCACATGTGGAGCTTTGGGGTGTGATGCAGTCAATGTGCTGCCCTTAGGCTGGCCCCTGGAGGGCATCCTGCCTCGTTGGTGATGTGCCGCCTCCTCCTCCTCCTCCTCCTCTCTCCTATCAGGCACCCACGTTGAGTCAGTGACCTCATCATCCCCTCCCTCCTCATCACTGGAGCAAACCTGGCAGTATGCTGCAGCAGGGGGAGCATGACTGCCAGATTGCTGTCCTTCTTGGGCACCCCCTCTGTCCGTGCTCATGTTACTGCCTTCATCGAGCTCAGTATCATCAGAGCCTTCCAAACGCTGGGCATCCTCCTGGAGCATGTACCCAACACTGTGGTCAAACAGTTCGAGGGAATCCTCATGAGGACATGGTGGAGCTAGGGAAGGAGTCACTGATGACATTGAGCTGAGGGAAGAGGCCGCTGCTTTGCCAGACAAAAGCACCCTGGGCATGGGTGAGAGAGGATGAGGAGGATGAGGACGGCTTGGTCATCCACTCGACCAAGTCTTCCGCATGTTGCGGCTCAACACGGCCAGCTGCCGAAAAAAAGGCCAAGCGTGTCCCATGGCCACGTGCTGATGAGGATGCACCGTCTCCACGACCAGCACTAGACACAGAGCCTGCTTGCCCTCTCTTATTGGCTTGTGACTGTCTGCCTCTCCTTCTTGGCCTTCCAGACATACTAATGGCCTGTAGCTGCACTAAGCTGGGATAGAACACCTGTAATTTTCTTCAGGTAGCTTTATATACTGTAACCAGACAAGCCTGCCTGTCAGTAGGAAGATAACAGGAACGGATCTAGCTGAACACTGTGAGCAGGACGCACTGCACTAAATGTAAATAGCAGGAACGGATCTAGCTGAACACTGTGAGCAGGACGCACTGCACTAAATGTAAATAGTCTAGAAGATAACAGGAACGGATCTAGCTGAACACTGTGAGCAGGACGCACTGCACTAAATGTAAATGGCAGGAACGGATCTAGCTGAACACTGTGAGCAGGACGCACTGCACTAAATGTAAATAGCAGGAACGGATCTAGCTGAACACTGCGAGCAGGACGCACTGCACTAAATGTAAATAGCAGGAACGGATCTAGCTGAACACTGTGAGCAGGACGCGCTGCACTAAATGTAAATAGCAGGAACGGATCTAGCTGAACACTGTGAGCAGGACGCACTGCACTAAATGTAAATAGCAGGAACGGATCTAGCTGAACACTGTGAGCAGGACGCACTGCACTAAATGTAAATAACAGGAACGGATCTAGCTGAACACTGTGAGCAGGACGCACTGCACTAAATGTAAATAGTCTAGAAGATAACAGGAACGGATCTAGCTGAACACTGTGAGCAGGACGCACTGCACTAAATGTAAATAGCAGGAACGGATCTAGCTGAACACTGAGCAGGACGCACTGCACTAAATGTAAATAGCAGGAACGGATCTAGCTGAACACTGTGAGCAGGACGCACTGCACTAAATGTAAATAGCAGGAACGGATCTAGCTGAACACTGTGAGCAGGACGCACTGCACTAAATGTAAATAGTCTAGAAGATAACAGGAACGGATCTAGCTGAACACTGTGAGCAGGACGCACTGTACTAAATGTAAATAGCAGGAACGGATCTAGCTGAACACTGTGAGCAGGACGCACTGCACTAAATGTAAATAACAGGAACGGATCTAGCTGAACACTGTGAGCAGGACGCACTGCACTAAATGTAAATAGCAGGAACGGATCTAGCTGAACACTGTGAGCAGGACGCACTGCACTAAATGTAAATGGCAGGAACGGATCTAGCTGAACACTGTGAGCAGGACGCACTGCACTAAATGTAAATGGCAGGAACGGATCTAGCTGAACACTGTGAGCAGGACGCACTGCACTAAATGTAAATAGCAGGAACGGATCTAGCTGAACACTGTGAGCAGGACGCACTGCACTAAATGTAAATAGCAGGAACGGATCTAGCTGAACACTGTGAGCAGGACGCACTGCACTAAATGTAAATAGCAGGAACGGATCTAGCTGAACACTGTGAGCAGGACGCACTGCACTAAATGTAAATAGCAGGAACGGATCTAGCTGAACACTGTGAGCAGAACGCACTGCACTAAATGTAAATAACAGGAACGGATCTAGCTGAACACTGTGAGCAGGACGCACTGCACTAAATGTAAATAGCAGGAACGGATCTAGCTGAACACTGAGCAGGACGCACTGCACTAAATGTAAATAACAGGAACGGATCTAGCTGAACACTGTGAGCAGGACGCACTGCACTAAATGTAAATAGCAGGAACGGATCTAGCTGAACACTGTGAGCAGGACGCACTGCACTAAATGTAAATAGTCTAGAAGATAACAGGAACGGATCTAGCTGAACACTGTGAGCAGGACGCACTGCACCTAAATGTAAATAGCAGGAACGGATCTAGCTGAACACTGTGAGCAGGACGCACTGCACTAAATGTAAATAGCAGGAACGGATCTAGCTGAACACTGTGAGCAGAACGCACTGCACTAAATGTAAATAACAGGAACGGATCTAGCTGAACACTGTGAGCAGGACGCACTGCACTAAATGTAAATAGCAGGAACGGATCTAGCTGAACACTGTGAGCAGGACGCACTGCACTAAATGTAAATAGCAGGAACGGATCTAGCTGAACACTGTGAGCAGGACGCACTGCACTAAATGTAAATAGCAGGAACGGATCTAGCTGAACACTGTGAGCAGGACGCACTGCACTAAATGTAAATAGCAGGAATGGATCTAGCTGAACACTGAGCAGGACGCACTGCACTAAATGTAAATAACAGGAACGGATCTAGCTGAACACTGTGAGCAGGGCGCACTGCACTAAATGTAAATAGTCTAGATAGAAGATAACAGGAACGGATCTAGCTAAACTGAATACAGTGTATATATATATATATATATATGTAACACCTGGGATGCATATATATACACAATACACTGTAAGTGCAGCTAACTGACTGACTGTTCTGCCTAATCTATCTAACTCAAATCAAATGACACTGTCCCTCTCTCCCTCTATCTCTTAGCACACCGGAACACACACTACACAGGGCCGCCGTGCAGACGGCCTTATATAGTGTGGGGCGTGTACTAAATCCCCTGAGCCATAATTGGCCAAAGCCACCCTGGCTTTGGCCAATTACAGCTCTCTCTACTGACGGCGCTGTGATTGGCCAAGCATGCGGGTCATAGTGCATGCTTGGCCAATCATTAGCCAGCAATGCACTGCGATGCCGCAGTGAATTATGGGCCGTGACGCGCCACACGAATTAGGCGCGAACGGCCCATATCGTTCGCAATTCGGCGAACGGGCGAACAGCCGATGTTCGAGTCGAACATGGGTTCGACTCGAACACGAAGCTCATCCCTACCCACCGGCAGCTGGCTCAACCTCCCAGTGAGAGACTGAGACAGCCATTCCTGCCCCCTGCACAACCTGGTGCTCCAGTGAGTGCTGGATGGGCAGATCAAAGAGCCGGTGACTGACAGTCACCGCTCACTGAAGACCAAGAACTGAGTGATTAGAAGTCTGATTACTCAGCTCTTTGTCTTAGAGGCCAATGCTGCATCCACCAAGGTATAATAGTTTTTTTTTTAATTCCCATACTCTTAAAATATACTGCTCTCCAATTCCAGTGTTCTGAGCTGGCAGAGCTGAGCAATGGCCACACCCTTCGGGCTGGCAGAGCTGAGCAATGGCCACACCCTTCGGGCTGGCAGAGCTGAGCAATGGCCACACCCTTCGGGCTGGCAGAGTTGAGCAATGGCCACACCCTTCGGGCTGGCAGAGCCGAGCAATGGCCACACCCTTCGGGCTGGCAGAGCCGAGCAATGGCCACACCCTTCGGGCTGGCAGAGCCGAGCAATGGCCACACCCTTCGGGCTGGCAGAGCCGAGCAATGGCCACACCCTTCGTGCTGGCAGAGCCGAGCAATGGCCACACCCTTCGTGCTGGCAGAGCCGAGCAATGGCCACACCCTTCGTGCTGGCAGAGCCGAGCAATGGCCACACCCTTCGTGCTGGCAGAGCCGAGCAGTGGCCACACCCTTCGTGCTGGCAGAGCCGAGCAGTGGCCACACCCTTCGTGCTGGCAGAGCCGAGCAGTGGCCACACCCTTCGTGCTTGCAGAGCCGAGCAGTGGCCACACCCTTCGGGCTGGCAGAGCTGAGCAATGGCCACACCCTTCGGGCTGGCAGAGCTGAGCAATGGCCACACCCTTCGGGCTGGCAGAGCTGAGCAATGGCCACACCCTTCGGGCTGGCAGAGCCGAGCAATGGCCACACCCTTCGGGCTGGCAGAGCTGAGCAATGGCCACACCCTTCGTGCTGGCAGAGCTGAGCAGTGGCCACACCCTTCGTGCTGGCAGAGCTGAGCAATGGCCACACCCTTCGTGCTGGCAGAGCTGAGCAATGGCCACACCCTTCGTCACAACTGCCCTCATATAGAAAAGTGCTAATCTAGAGATGGGGCATGTCTGACCAAGTCTGTAAAAATGGTGATCATTACTACAATGTGCATATCTAGTTCTCTGACTTCAGCTGGGATTTACCTCCCCTATTTCTCCCCTATTTCTCAAACTCCAGGATACATATGCTGTACTGAGAGATAGGCACTGAATGAGAGGAACAGTAAAACAAAATTACTTTGTAGCTCTACACAGGAAGTAGAGCTTGTAGAGGTACTGTATATAAGTAAATATGGCTATCCCCAAGTACATTGAGTGGTGTAACAGAAGGTCCCAGATATTACAGCCCTTAAATTGTAAGAACCAGGCGAGACTAGCCCAGTTACAAAACTGCAACATGGAACGGTTTATTGAAACACAGGTACATAGAGATATTCAAACTTCTCCTCAGTAGACTGTCCAATCTGAAAGGAGAGCTGTTGGAGGAATTAGCCCCCTCCCCTCTCACAGCTAATCTACATACACAGCCCATAATATCCAAGGCAGACAGACACAATAGAACAATCGAATACTGCCACACCCCAAACGACCCAATACAGAGCACACCATAGTATGAGACAATGGGGGTTATTTACGAAAGGTAAATCCACTTTGCACTGCAAGTGCACTTGGAAGTGTAGTCACTCTAAATCTAAGGGGTAGATCTGAAATGAGTGGAAACTCTGCTGATTTTATCATCCAATCATGTGCAAGCTAAAATGCTGTTTTTTATTTTCCTTGCATATCCTCCTCGGATCTACAGTGACTTTCAGTGCAAAGTAAATAAACTCTCTCTCTCTCTCTCGTGAGTCCAGATCAGACTGGGGTTCTTGGTCACCCTGTACCCCTATTAGAGACGCAGGGTGACTTGGACATAGGAGCTGCATGGAGAGCTGAAACAAGGGTTTCTCAACCTCCTCAAGGGATTCTGCATTCCACGGGCCCTACACCCAAAGTGACTCCCGTCACAAGTGGAAGTACTGACTTCCTTTTATAGTTGGTTAATGAGGGTCAGTCAGGTGTCCAGGCTACAAAGTGGGAGTTTTGCACTGTCTATAGATAGTAATGACGAATTCCAGCAACTCAAAATGTTTTACATATTCTAGACATGTGCAATCTGTGACCCAAGCACAGCCATGAGCAGATTACAGAAGCTTAAAGTGGACCTGAACTCAAAAGGGGATCTTCTATATTATAAGGAATATCTAAAAATAGTATTGTGTTCTCTCTTAGGCCATTGTCGTTTCCAATTCCATCTGAGAACTCTTGAAGACCTCCAGGGGGAGAATGGCCAAAGATGCCATATTTCTATGAAATCTACAAGGAAGTTTTTTATCCTCAGTCTAATTAACCGCTTCCAGACCGCCTTCTGCACCTTTACTGCAAGGCATCCCAGCTGTGCGATGTACCTGTACGTCGCGCAGTGCAGTAGCCTCTGTGGGCCGCGTGCACCGATTTACCAGTGGGGGAGACAATCAGTGGGTCTGGCAAACATCACGTTTCGCCAGACCCACTGATTGGCTTCCCCACTGGTCAATCAGCACGCACCCGCAATTGTTCCCCAGAGAAGCAAAACGGCGATCTGCCTATGTAAACAAGGCAGATCACAGTTCTGTCAGGGGAAAACATGGAGAACACAGATCTCTGCGTTTCCCTAGGCAGACCATCCCCCACACAGTTAGCAAGCATCCCCTAGGGACACAGTTAACCCTTTGTTCGCCCCTGATTTTAACCCCTTCCCTGCCAGTGTCATTTATACAGTGACAGTGCATCTTTCTTTAGCACTGATCACTGTATTAGTGTCACTGGTCTCCAAAAAGTGTCACTTCGTGTCAGATTTGTCCGCCGCAATGTCGCAGTTCCGCTGAAGATCGCTGATCGCCGGCATTACTAGTAAAGAATAAATTAAAAAATAATCCTAAATTAATCCCATAGTTTGTGGACGCTATAACTTTTGCGCAAACCAATGAATATACACTAAGACCCCTTTCACACCACCTAGGGCGTCAGCAGCAAAGCGGCGTTATTTTTAGCGCCGCTTTACCGTCGTTTTAGTAGCACTATTTGGCTGCTAGCGTGCGGTTTTTTACCCCCCCCCCCGCTAGCAGCCAAAGAGGGGTTAAATCCACCCGCAAAACGCCGCCGGAGCGGCGCTTTTCTGGCAGTATTGCAGCGTTGCCCCATTGATTTCAATAGGGAGCAGCGGTGGAGGAGCAGTGAGTTCACCGCTCCAAAGAAGCTGCTGGCAGGACTTTTTCGGACACCCTGCCAGCGCACCGCTCCAGTGTGAAAGCCCTCAGGCTTTCACACTGGAGTGCATGGAGCAGCTGTTTTAGGGCGTTTTGCAGGCGCTATTTTTAACGCTATAGTGCCTGAAAAACGCCCTCAGTGTGAAAGGGGTATTATTGGGATTATGTTCACCAAAGATATGTAGTAGAATACATATTGGCCTAAATTGATGAAGAAATTAGATTTTTTACATTTTTGTACAGGGTAGGTTGTATAGCAGAAAGTAAAAAAAATATATATATTTTTTTTGTTTATAGCGCAAAAGAAAACAAAAAAAAACCGCAGAGGTGACTAAATACTACCAAAAGAAAGCTCCATTTGTGGGAAAAAAAAGAACATCAATTTTATTTTGATACAACGTTGCACAACCACGCAATTGTCAAAGTAATGCAGTGCCATATCGCAAAAAATGGCCTGGTCATGAAGGGGGTATAACTTTTTCCGTGGCTGAAGTAGTTAAAGTGGTTAAAGAGGACAACCCCTCACACGCCTGGTTTTCACCTTCTAGTCTCTACTCCACACCACCAGACCACTTAAACTGCCTGCTCTCTTTTATAACTAGGGAAAAATGTCACCAATTGCAAGAAAGAACAGGAAATGGGTCAACTATAAATGTCTGAACTGGGCAGCACATCCCTACTTGACATTCCCGCCAAGAAAGTTGACATTTATTGCCCAGCATGCTCTGCCCAACAATCTACAGAGGTCACTTACCAAGGCGTAGTTTGTATCGGCCGTAAGCTGATTTATATACTTCGGGGTGCCCAAGAAAGGCAGCGGGGTGGGTCCAGGAGGCAGTGACCTGTACTGTCTGTGCTGTCTCCACCATGAGAGGACAAGGTGGAAAGTAATGAGGAAGGTGACCAACACAGCGAGGATTGCGGAGAATTCCATCTTCCTAAAAGAGATAGACAGATACGGACATGAACTAGGAGAGGGAATAACATTCTTCTCACCTTCCAGCCCACATTCATCTCTTCACATTGTCCAACTGTGATTGAGGGTCAGTTAAATTTAATAAATTCTTTGCGTCACATTATTCCTTCAGGGCCCAGGGTTGCCATCTGTACGGGATTCACCCGGACAGTCCAGGTTCTGAATTATCTGCCCAGTTTTCAGACTGCCTGAAGCCTGGACAGACCATTTGGGCAGGGGGAGCTCCATTAGCATACTTGCCGCTGTGGAGACAATCACAGCAGCAGTGTCATTGCTTCTCAATAAATACACGCACTGTGTTGGTGTGTGTGTTTGGAATCTGAAGCTCCTTTCTGCCCCCTCCAGGCTCCTGTAGAGTCTGTTATATCAGACCCCCCCCCCCCCCCCCCAAGGTTGACAACCACGTTATTTTACTGACAAAACATGGAAAATTTACAGGTGGGGCACATTTTTTTACTGGCAACCCAAGAAATGACAGAATTCCTACTAATACAGTGACTATTTAACCGCTTCCTGCCGGCCATCAAATGACGGCTGAGCGACGTGGCTCTCATTCTGGGTGGACGTCATATGACGGCCCTCCAGGACAACCGCTCTCGTGCATGCTTCGGGGCGCACATCGCGGCGATCGGTGGTGCGGTGTGTCAGTCTAACACACCACTTCACCGATCTCGGTAAAGAGCCTCCCACGGAGGCTCTTTACCACATGATCAGCCACATGTCCAATCACAGCTGATCATGATGTAAACAGGAAGAGCCGTTGATCAGCTTTTCCTCACTCGCGTCTGACAGACGCGAGTAGAGGAGAGCTGATCAGCTGCAATCCTGACAGGGTGGTCTGTGCTGATTGTTTATCAACGCAGCCCCACCTTGGATGCCCACCCAGGACCACCAGGATGCCGCCAGGACCACCAGGGATGCCACCACACTGGACCACCAGGTATGCCACCCTAGGCCACCAGGGAAATGCCAATCAGTGCTCAGACAACTGCCAATCAGTGCCCAGGCAGCTGCCAATCAGTGCCCATCCCCAATGCCTGACAGTGCCAGTGCCATCAGTGATGCTTATCAATGCCATCTATCAGTGTCGCATATCAGTGCCCAGCAGTACCACCTATCAGTGCCACGTATCAGTGCCCAGCAGTACCACCTATCAGTGCCCATCAGTGCCGACTATCAGTGCCACAAATAAGTACCCATCAGTGCAGCCTTTCAGTGCCCATCAGTATCTCCTATCAATGCCCATTAGGGCTGCATATCAGTGCCACAAATCAGTGCCGCCTATCAGTGCCACCTCATTGGTGCCATCTCATCGGTGCCACCTTATCAGTGAACGTCAGTGAAGGAGAAAACTTACTTATTTACAAAATTTTATAACAGAAACAAAAGAAAAACTTTTAGGTATTTTCTTTTTATTTGTTTAGCGAAAAATAAAAAACGCAGGAGGTGATCAAACACCACCAAAAGAAAGCTCTATTTGTGGGAAAAAAATGATACAAATTCTGTTTGGGTACAGTGTAGCATGACCGCACAGTTGTCGATGAAACAGACACAGCGCTGAAAGCTGAAAATTGGCCTGGGCAGGAAGGGGGTGTAAGTACCTGGTATTGAAGTGGTTAGACAGTATAAACATGATATGGAAACGCTGACAGTACCTATAACAAAGTAATTGGCTTGATTTACACTTAAAAAGTCAACACAGCATGAAATTATCAGCCCCTGATATGTACTGGCAGTTGTAAGTGTCAGTAAATTTACTGGCGGTTGGCAACCCTGGACCCCCCCCCCCTCTCCAATCACTGGTGCTGTGTTCTGCGAGAACGGGGAGGCGGAGCTGAGGAGATCACTGTGGCAGGGAAGGAAGCGAGCTGAGTTTTTATTTTTCTAAAGTAAAGTTTCCATGGGTTGAAAGGGTCAGGAGGATTTATTTTGCATCTATTGCATTGAAGGGTTAAGATAAGGAGAATCATGTGGGGGGGGGGGGGGGGGGGCAGGAGACTGCAGCCTGAACACAGCTGACAGCACACATATCTATCTATATGTAGCAATAACTCACGGTGGAGCTGCTGGTTTAAGCGGGCTTGTTACCTTCACTCTCCTTCCCTCTGTTTCACCGGCACTGGATCTAGGGTTCCGTTGAGTTTACCTCTGGACGATACACGCACCAACACTTGAGTACGTTTTCAATGCTTTATTTAACAACTTGACAAAGGAAGTAGCAGGAAAGATGCGGAAAGGAAACTGCAGAAGAAACTCAAATATCTTCTTGTAGGATTCTTGACAAATGTCCTGATAGGATTTGGAAATTACTATAGAATGCGCTCCCCTAGTGGGACACACTCCTTGCTCGCCTGGATAGGCCTCTCTCATTTGCCTAGCAGCCAGTACGTAGCACGAACAAAAGTCTCTGCCACAGACTTGTTAGGGGGGTAAACCCGTACGATCCTCTGCCACAGGATGTATTAGTTTTCTGCAATGAACGTCAGTCACAGTGCCTGAACCTTTAAGCCAACCCGGCTACACTATGCTGTATAGTTACTTCAGGATACGTCCTCCAACCGAGTCACCAGGCCCCTCTCCAGACCAGCACGCTGCGTGATCCTTCCATGACGGGTCCTCCCCTGGGATCTTCTCGGTTGTCCAGCTTCTTCACTCGGGATAGACAGCTCAGAACCATTCCTCGGCTGCTGTGGTAGGCCCCAAACAAGCTTCTGGGCCCACCCCTGCACCGCAGCAACGTGGGCCTCCGGAACAGAGGACCACGAGATAGCTCTTTAACGCATACCTGTCGGCCAGGAGGGCCAGCAGGTGGCTGTAAAACGAACCCCAAAAAATGGCGTTTGTCCCATATATACCCTCGCCCAGAATGCAACTCGGAGGACCACCTCCACCGAGTTGTCTCTGGAACAGAAGAGCATCCATACGCTTCGACACGTTGCCTTTCCAACACAAACCAGTGGTAACAGCAACACCCACTGGTCAGCATGGAAACACACGCAATGTCAGCCAAGCTGGAACAGAGGAAAACCTAACCTTCTTAACGAACAAATTACTAAATTTACCTAACATATGGTAGATTGCAAATCTACCAGCGCTACATATACAAACATCCCCCATCCTCTGTCCAGATTATGTGAAGTTAATTTATGATCATTCACTTAACCCTGTGTATATGTGATGAGTCTACACTTCTGATTGTACGGACTCAGAGCCTGGATAACACGGGTTATATGAATGGTCATTTTTTTTATTATAGACATTACTATCTGACCACTTCTCAGCCCCCAACTCCCCCCCCAGCTTACATCACCCCCAGACCACTTCATACATCCAACTGACATACATCACTCCGAGCTGCTTCTTACCCCCCAGCTGAGGGACATCGTTCCATAGTCACCCCACAGACACTGCAAGAAACCCCTTCCCGTTCTACCCCCATCATTCCCTCCGCACTCCCCTCCTGTACATGCTGCCCCCATCATACCCTCCGCACTCCTCACCTGTACATACTGTCCCCATCACACCCTCCGCACGCTTCTCCCGTACATACTGCCCCCATCACATCCTCCACACTCCTCTCCCATACATACTGCCCCCATCATTACTTCCACACTCCTCTCCTGTACATACTGCCCCCATCATCCCCTCCGCACTCCCCTCCTGTACATACTGCCCCCATCATACCCTCCGCAATCCTCTCCTGTACATACTGCCCCCATCATACCCTCCGCAATCCTCTCCTGTACATACTGCCCCCATCCAGGGCCGTTTTTAAGGCAGGGCAAAAGGGGAAGCTGCCCTGGGCCCTGTCATTGTTGTGGGGCCAAAAGCAGCTGCCTCATACTTGCCAACTATCCTAATTTAACCTCCCTCGTCCCTTGAGGTTTTAGTCCCGTGCTGTGTCCCAATATCTCAGTGTGAAGTGCTGCTACTAATGCTGCCCAGCTTTGCCCTATTGTTGTGTACAGATGACTCACCTGCAGACTCTGTGTTTACATGTAAATTACCGGCATTCATATGTAAATAGAGGTGGCATTCATATGTAAATAGCGGTGGCCAGCGGCATTGATATGTATATCATGCCCCCCCGAGGTCATATCCACAGTAATCTCTAGCAACCAATCAACAAGCAGAAATCATGTGCTGTAACCTCTAGCAATTAATCAGTGAGCCGTAATGTGTGCTGTAACCTCTAGCAACCAGTCAATGAGAGGTAATGATACACTGTAACCTCTGGCAACCAATCGCAATAGCTACCTGATCATATTCCGTAAACTGATTTTGAGTCTAGCTACTATTTATTGTATGTCTCAGAGCAGGTGGAGAGCGAAACTGCATGGGGGGGCCCCAAGAAAAGTTTTGCCCAGGGTCCAATCAATATTAAAGATGGCCCTGCCCCCATCATACCCTCCGCACTCCTCTCCCGTACATACTGCCCTATCATACCCTCCGCACTCCTCTCCCATACTTACTGCCCCCATCATCACCTCTGCACTCCTCTCCTGTACAGACTGGCCCCCATCATACCCTCCACAATCCTCTCCTGTACATACAGCCCTCATCACACCCTCTGCACGCCTCTCCCGTACATACTGCCCCCATCATCCTCTCTGCACTCCTCTCTCATACACACTGCCTACATCATCCCCTCTGCACTCCTCTCCCGTACATACTGCCCCCATCATCCCCTCCGCACTCCTCTCCCGTACATACTTCCCCCATTACACCCTCCGCACTCCTCTCCCATACATACTGCCCCCATCATCCCCTCCGCACTCCTCTCCTGTACATACTGCCCCCATCATCCCCTCCGCATTCCTCTCCTGTACATACTGCCCCCATCATTACCTCCGCACTCCTCTCCTGTACATAATGCCCTCATCACACCCTCCGCACGCCTCTCCTGTTCATACTGCCCCCATCATTACCTCCACACTCCTCCTGTACATACTGCCCCCACCATACCCTCCGCACTCCTCTCCCGTAAATACTGCCCCATCACACCCTCCACACTCCTCTCCCGTACATACTGACCCCATCATCCCCTCCGCACTCCTCTCCCGTACATACTGCCCCCATTATACCATCCAGAAATGTTATTTAAATCACAAAACTATATGTATAGTGTATACTAAATAAAAAAAATGCCATTCATTGCATTGTACAGAGGTAATTAATTTAATGTACTACGAAAAAAAAATATTTGCTGTGCGCTGCTAAAGTGTTCGGGTTTGGCTTGAAGAAAAGGTGGCAACCCTATTCAGGGGTGAGGCTAAACAGTGGAGGTTGAGTCACTGCTGGGAGGGAGAAGTAGACAGGACGGAGCTGCTGAGTCATTGCTGGGTGTCAGGGCTGGGCTCAGCCCTTCCTTCTCTGAGCTGGCTGCTCAGCTGTCAGCTAATTGAAAGCTCCTATCTCTCCACATTTACTCAGCTGTTGATGATATCCTGCTCGTCAGTCCGTCCAATCCAGAGGAGCTCTGCCATCGCCTTACCATACCCCTCGTTGCCGGGTTTACCCTTTGTCGTTCTCGGAGGATAAGGTCATGGAGGAGTATGTTGCAGACGCACTCTCGAGGTTTCATCCGCAAATCCTCGTCTCCTGCTGGTTCTGGTTTCTTCTTTGTGAAGAAGAGTGGTGAACTGAGACCTTGTATTGATTATAGCGATCTCAATCGTTTCACGATTACGGAATTATTTGACCGCCTCAAAGGAGCAACGGTTTTCACGAAGCTTGATTTGAGAGGGGCATACAATCTCGTGAGGATTAAGGAGGGCGACAAGTGGAAAACTGCATTTAGTACCAGAACAGGCCATTATGAGTACCTAGTAATGCCTTTTGGCCTTTGTAACACCCCGGCAGTTTTCCAGGAATTTATTAACGACGTCCTCTGAGATTTGTTGCAGTTATGTGTGGTGGTTTATCTCGATGATATCCTCTGCAGCATTTCCTGGGCTTTGCTAACTATTATCGGAAGTTTATTCGTAACTTCTCGTCTCTGGTCAAGCCCTTACTGATATGACCAGAAAGGACGGTAACCCACAGAGTTGGTTTCCGGAGTCCATTAAGGCTTTTGAGAGTCCCAAGGCTGCCTTTGTTTCTGCTCCTGTGTTGGCACATCCTGATCCTACGTTACCTTTTATCCTTGAGGTTGATACTTCTGAGACTGGTGTTGGCGCCCTTCTGTCTCAACGTCCTACTTCTGAGAGCGCTATGCATCCCTGTGGCTACTTTTCCAACAAAATTGTCACCTGTGGAGTGCAATTACTACGAGATGGGTGACAGAGTTGTTGGCGATCATTTTAGCCCTGAAAGAATGGAGACATCTCCTCGAAGGTACCACTGTGCCAATTCTCATTCTTACTGACCATAAGAATCTCACATTCTTGTCTGAGGCTAAACGCTTCTCTCCCAGAAGGGCGCGATTGGCTCTTTTCTTGTCAAGTTTCAATTACATGGTCTCATTCTTACCCGGTACGAAGAATGTAAGGGCTGATGCCTTGTCACAATTTTCCTCCACTTCCAAGTTGGAGTCTGTTCCGGTTCCTGTGATTCCTCCTGATTGTATTCTGGCTATGGTTTGCACCAGTCTCACTTCTCCTTTGGGTGACAAAATTCTTGCTGCTCAGGTCCATGCTCCTCCTGAGAAACCTTGTGACCGCTGCTTTGTCCCAGAAAGTCTCCGTACTGCCGTGCTCCAGACTTGCCATTCTCCCAAGGCAGCTGGCCACCCTGGGAAGTATCAACTCTTTTGGGCCATTTCCCAACAATTCTGGTGACCTAGTCTACATGCTGATGTAACTGCCTTTGTAGCTGCCTGTTCCGTGTGTGCTCAGACTCAGAGAAAGACTCCATGACACCTTCCAGTGGGCCTCCTAAAACCCATACCCAATGGAGAGAGGCCCTGGACCCACCTGTCTATGGATTTCATTGTGGAGTTACCCAACTCCCAGGGCAACATAGTTATCCTTATGGTGGTTGACCGGTTTTCAAAGATGTGTCATTGTATTGCACTTAAGAAGTTGCCCACTTCTAAGGAACTGGCTTCCATTTTTGCTCGGGAGATCTTTCGCTTATATGGGCTACCCAAGGTGATTGTCTCGGACAGGGGTAGTCAGTTTGTATCCCAGTTCTGGTGAGCCTTTTGTGCACAGAGGGGAATTCAGCTTTCTTTCTCCTCTGCGTATCACCCGCAGTCTAATGGGGCCACAGAACGAGCCAATCAGTCCTTGGAGCAATTTCTATGTTGCTATATTTCTGACCATCATAACAACTGGTCAGACCTATTACCGTGGGCAGAGTTTGCTCACAATAATGCCTTGAATTCTGCTTCCCGATTGTCCCCGTTTATGTCGAATTATGGTTTCCAACCTTCCATGTTGCCTGACTCGTTTGTTCTGCAGCGTATTCCTGCGTTAGAGAAGCATCTCCGTGCTCTTCGTTCCACTTGGGCACAAGTCCAGGAGGCTTTGCGACATGCCAATTATAGGTACAGACTCCATGTTGACCGCAGACACCTGCCTGCGCAGGGTCTGGCTGTAATCTCGCAACCTCCGACTTCCTGTTCCCTCACTGAAGTTCGCACCTCGGTTTATTGGGCCTTTCCCTATTCTTCGCAGGATTAACCCAGTGGCTTACGCATTAGACCTTCCTTCCAATATGCATATTTCGAATGTATTTTATGTCTCCTTATTAAAACATTTGGTGTTCAACCGCTTTACCACCTCGGTGCCACGTCCTCACCCTGTACAGGTTGAGAACCATGAGGAGTTTGAAGTACAGTCCATTGTTGACTCCCGTAGGTTCCGTGGGCGCATACAGTACCTGGCGCATCGGAAAGGGTACGGTCCGGAGGAACGCTCTTGGGTCCTATCCTCGGACGTACATGCCCCTGTCCTCCTTCGTGATTTCCATAGACGTTTTCCCCTCAAGCCTGGTGGTCCTCCGAGGGGGGGGGGGGTCATTGAGGAGGGGGTAGTGTCAGGGCTCAACCCTTCCTTCTCTGAGCTGGCTGCTCAGCTGTTGGCTAATTGCCAGCTCCCATTTCTCTCCACAGTTACTCAGCAGTTGATCATATCCTGCTTGTCAGTCCTGCCTACTTAAGCCGTCCAGTCCAGAAGAGCTCTGCCTTCGCCTTGGTCAACATCACAGAAACTGTCTCCTGCAATCCTGTTCAAGACTTGCTTTGCTGGCATCCCTTCTGACTCCAGATCCTGCTTGCTGTTCCACTACATTGATCCCTGACTTCTGGCTTGACTGACTACCCGTTCTGGTTTCTGAACTTTGGCTAGGTTTTGACTATGTTTGTTCTTTTTACTTTTATTATTAAACAAGTGTGATTTAACTGTACTTCTGTCTTGGGCTGATTTCATGGTTTCTGACACTGGGAGGGAGAAGTAGACAGGACTGAGCTGCTGAGTTATTGCTGGGAGGGAGAAGAGGACAGGACTGAGCTGCTGAGTCACTGCTGGGAGGGAGAGGAGGACAGGACTGAGCTGCTTAGTCACTGCTGGGAGGGAAAGGAGGACAGGACTGAGCTGCTGAGTCACTGCTGGGAGGAAGAAGAGGGCAGGAATGAGCTGCTGAGTCACTGCTGGGATGAAGAAGAGGGCAGGAATGAGCTGCTGAGTCACTGCTGGGAGGGAGAAGAGGACAGGACTGAGCTGCTGAGTAATTGCTGGGAGGGAGAAGAGGATAGGACTGAGCTGCTGAGTCACTGCTGGGAGGGAGAGGAGGACAGGCCTGAGCTGCTGAGTCACTGCTGGGAGGGAGAAGAGGGCAGGAATGAGCTGCTGAGTCACTGCTGGGAGGAAGAAGAGGGCAGGAATGAGCTGCTGAGTCACTGCTGGGATGAAGAAGAGGGCAGGAATGAGCTGCTGAGTCCACTGCTGGGAGGGAGAAGAGGACAGGACTGAGCTGCTGAGTCATTGCTGGGAGGGAGAAGTAGACAGGACTGAGCTGCTGAGTCACTGCTGGGAGGGAGAAGAGGGCAGGACTGAGCTGCTGAGTCACTGCTGCGAGGGAGAAGAGGGCAGGACTGAGCTGCTGAGTCATTGCTGGGAGGGAGAAGTAGACAGGACTGAGCTGCTGAGTCACTGCTGGGAGGGAGAAGAGGGCAGGACTGAGCTACTGAGTCACTGCTGGGAGGTAGAAGAGGGCAGGACTGAGCTGCTGAGTCACTGAGCTTATCTGCCAAATCACTGGGGGAACCTTAAGGCTGCTTTCACACTGAGGCGCTTTACAGGCGCTATAGTGCTAAAAAATAGCTCCTGCATAGCGCCTGTAAAGAGCCTGTCCTCTCACTCCAGCCTGAGTGCTTTTACACTGGGGTGGTGAGCTGGCAGGACACCAAAAAAAGTCCTGCAAGCCGCATCTTTGAGGCGCTGTTGGAGCGGTGTATACACTGCTCCTACAGCGCCCCTGACTATTGAAATCAATGGGCAGCGCTGCCGAAGTGCTATACCGCCAACGCCTCAGTGTGAAAGTAGCCTAACTGTGGATTAAATGCTGGCAGGGAAAACTATGTAGATAAGTTAGTGGAAGAGGGAGCTTGGCTAATAGTTAATTTGTGTGTGTGTGTGTGTGTGTGTGTGTGTGTGTGTGTGTGTGTGTGTGTGTGTGTGTGTGTGTGTGTGTGTGTGTGTGTGTGTGTGTGGGGGGGGGGGGGGGAGTAGGGTGAACTGGTTCAATCCTTCAAAGGGAAGCAGGCTGCTAAATCACTGCAGGGTGGGGGGAACTGAGGGATTTTCGAGACATGTGTAGAATGAAAAAAATTGTTGTTTAGTTATTTACATAAATTCAGTTAAATTCGTTTTCGGAATTAGTTTAGTTTATTCGTATTCAAATCGATTTGAAAAGTTTTGGAATTTTAAATGTTTTCCTATTTCCAAAGAGAATAAAATAGAAAATAAAAGAATATAATATAATAGAGTAGAACAGAACAAAATAGGATTGAAAACAGAATAGAATAAAAAAAAAAAAAAAAAATGAATAGCATTAATTAGAAAGATCATCATCTGCCATCTTCTGAAATTCGAATAGCATAGTAAAGAATAGAATTATAACCATTTTCCAAAATTCAAATAGAATCAATTCGAATTTGAATAGAAAGAATAGAGTAGAACAGAATAATAGTATAGAAAAAAAAAAACACCACAATAGAATGACTATAACCACCTTCGTATTCTAATATATTCTTTTCTTTCCTTTTCAAATTCAAATTGATTCTATTTGAATTTTGGGAAATGGTTATATTCTTTCTATTCTGTTTTTTTATTGTTTTCTTTTTGTTTATTCTATTATATTGTATATTCTATTATATTCAAATGTATTCTATTTGAAATTCAAATTTTGGAATATGGTTATATTCCTTTCTATTTTATTGTTTGTTTTTTAATAGATATAACACTATTCTGTTTTCTATTCTTTTTTCGCAAGAATTTTATTAGCATTTTTTTACAACAAAAATGTCAATATGGTAAAGGTTTCTAATGCCGCGTACACACGGGTGGACTTTTCGACCGGACTGGTCCGACAGACATTCCGACGGACTTTTGACGGACTTCCGACGGACTTTCTAACGAACGGACTTGCCTACACACGATCACACCAAAGTCTGACGGATTCGTACGTGATGACGTACGACCGGACTAAAATAAGGAAGTTGATAGCCAGTAGCTGCCCTAGCGTGGGTTTTTGTCCGTTGGACTAGCAGACAAGCGGATTTCTGGGTCCGGCGGAGTTACGACGTAAAGATTTGAAGCCTATTCCAAATCTAAAGTCCTTCAGATTTGCGACTGGAAAAGTCCGCTGAAGGTCCAGTGAAGCCCACACACGATCGGATTGTCCGCCGGATTTGGTCTGTCGGCGTCCATCAGACCAGTCCGGTCGAAAAGTCCGACCGTGTGTACGCTGCATTAGTCTCCAATTTTATACAATTAGGATAGCAGGTAACTTATTGCAAATATTCAACAGTATCAAGATAATTGAGTATTGTTATATTAAATAAAATATTCTAATCTTTTCCATTCAAAATTCTAATTGATTCTATGTGAATTTTTGGGAAATGGTTATATTCTATTTTGTTTTATTCTTTTCTATTCTAATATAGTCTATATTCTATTCTTTTCATATGTATTCAAATTTAAATGTATTCTACTTGAAATTCGAATTTCAGAAGATGGTTGTATTCTATTCTATTTGTTACTACTATATTCTAGTCTATTCAGTTTTTTTTTTCTATTCTATTTTGTTCTGTTTTACTCTATTCTTTTATTTTCTGTTATAAAAAAAAAATAGAATATTATATATTTTATTCTCGTTGGAAATTTGAAAACTATTCAAATTCAAAGTTCGTCCGAACCTTTTTTTCGTTATTTCGGATCCGTTTAAATTCGTTACTATTGCAATTCGGAAATTCGGATAAATCCAAATGTCCGAAAAACAAAAATGTGTCCGAATTTCAATTTACAACGAAACGAACCACACATGTCTAGGAGTTTGTCCTGGCAGGGTCATCTGAATCAGATCAGTGCTGGGAGTAAGATACAGGGGGAGCTGACTCACAGAAATGATTTTGGGAGGGGGGAGCAGGAGCAACTGAGCTGCTTGGTCACTGCTGGGAGGAGGGAGCAGGAGGAACTGAGCTTCCGAGTTGCTGTTGGGAAGGGGCAGCAGTAGGGACTCAGAGCGGGAATTTAATTTTTGACAGCATAGGAATATCACAGCAGCTGCACACTGAAGTGAAAAGGTCACCTTATTATTGTTAAACTACAACAAGGGTCTTCAAATGAAGGCCCTCAGGCTACAAGTGGTCCCCTACAAGATTTTGCCCAGCCCACAGTTGATATGCAGAGTCTCTGCTTCTCCTCCACCCCCAAAACAGCAGTGGGGTCACCAATGTAAGGTGGGGACTCTGGCGGAGACCCTGAAGTAAGTAAGGACTTTGATGGGGACACTGATGTAAGGGAGGACTGTAATGGGGACATGATTGTATAAAGTGGACCTGAACTCAAAATGGGAATATTCTGATTGGGACCCTTAGGTAAGGACTGAGGGGGACACCGATTTAAGGACGGAAACTGAGGGGGGACACCGATTGAAGGACGGACACTGAGGGGGGACACCGATTTAAGGACGGAAACTGAGGGGGGACACCGATTGAAGGACGGAAACTGAGGGGGGACACCGATTGAAGGACGGAAACTGAGGGGGGACACCGATTGAAGGACGGAAACTGAGGGGGGACACCGATTGAAGGACGGAAACTGAGGGGGGACACCGATTGAAGGACGGACACTGAGGGGGGACACCGATTTAAGGACGGACTCCGAGGGGGGACACCGATTTAAGGACGGACTCCGAGGGGGGCACCGATTTAAGGACGGACTCCGAGGGGGGCACCGATTTAAGGACGGACTCCGAGGGGGGCGCCGATTTAAGGACGGACTCCGAGGGGGGCGCCGATTTAAGGACGGACTCCTATGGGGACGCCGATTTAAGGTCGGGCTCCGAGGGGGACGCCGATTTAAGGTCGGGCTCCTATGGGGACGCCGATTTAAGGTCGGGCTCCTATGGGGACGCCGATTTAAGGTCGGGCTCCTATGGGGACGCCGATTTAAGTAAGGGCTCCTATGGGGACGCCGATTTAAGTAAGGGCTCCTATGGGGACGCCGATTTAAGTAAGGGCTCCTATGGGGACGCCGATTTAAGTAAGGGCTCCTATGGGGACGCCGATTTAAGTAAGGGCTCCTATGGGGACGCCGATTTAAGTAAGGGCTCCTATGGGGACGGCGATTTAAGTAAGAGCTCCTATGGGGACGCTGATTTAAGTAAGGGCTCCTATGGGGACGCTGATTTAAGGGCTCCTATGGGGACACTGATGTAAGGGGGGACTTTGATGGGTATTTTGATGCAAGGAGGACTCCGATGAGGCTAAGTAACTACTGGCAATATTTGCAACTGCAGAGGTTGTGAAGGTTTCTTTTAAAAAACTCATTTGCGATTTGTTAAGAATATGTAGATACTTAAATGTTTAAAAACCTGGCAACAGCTTTAGATTAGGGTAAAATGAGGGAATAAGGCGAGTTTAGTAAAGATTTGACATTTCTTGCTTAGAGTTAGCAGTTTCTATTATTTGCTGCCTGCAACGGATGTATCAATTTGCTCCCATCAGCAGGGCCGCTGATAAGCCAGTCCAGTCAGCCCTCCTGTACTGGGCCCGGGCCCCATCAGTTAAAAAAGGGGGGCCTGAGCACCTGCTGAGCAGGAGGGCCGGCTGTACTGTCTTATTACAAACACCAATCCTTTTATGCCTCCCCCAGCAGCACTGCCAGCTTTTCCTCTTCACACTCCCTCCGGCTGCACTACAGGGGAATTGGTCCTAGCACATGTGCCCCTTCCATCTGCTGTCTGGACCCCTGTGCCCCTTTTCTGCACAGCACTCCCGGCTTTCATCCCCTCTTCTCCCATCGGCAGCTGCTATGGGCACACAGGGGAATGTTTCAGGCTGGAGAGCAGGGAAGGGGGTTGGTAAATATGGCATTTACTGGCCCCTTTCCTTTTCTGAATGAACATAGTGAGTGATCGGTGCCAACCGCTCCTGTGTCCATTCACCACGGAAACAGTGAACTGTGTATACTATACTTCAGTTTGTGAGTGAGTAGAAAGCCTTCTATTTATTCTTCTATGCAGCTGAGGCTGCAGAGAAAGGGACTAATAAATCTATGTCCTCAGTCACTTTCAGCCGGGGGGGAGGAGCCCTGTCAAGTAGGCTGTATGGGACCCTGTGATTTCTAACAGCAGCCCTGTATATCAGTCCATTAAACCTGCAGCTGGCTGCACAGCTCTTATGACTCGCGCTCGGCATCCACACTGACATAGATTTAATTTGTGAATAAAGGAGAATTCCAGGTAACTATAAATGGAAAGAAGAATGAGCATATAGGTGTTAGGAGCAATGCGATCAGGGGCAGCCCATTAAGGGCGAACAGGGGCCTCCCCATCCATGCATCTTATCCCTTTCAGGATGCCGGGCACATGGATTCCAATGTGGGGGTGGGTGTTTTTTTAAAGCACCAATTAAAGCCATAGGCTTCAAAATAGGGTGAATGCAGTCTGGAGACAACCCAGGTGTGTAAGAACAGCCAATGAATATTCACTGCATGCAAGAGAAGCACCGCTCTGATTGAAGCCTCTGCTGAGAGATAATAGAAGACCGACACACCTTCTCCAGGTGCTCAGGCTTGGGATGTCCTCCTTCCATCAAACTGAGATACTTGAGAATAAAAAAACAAAATGTAATATTCTTCTGTAATATTTTATTATAACATGACCATTAAAATGTGACAACTGACGCATTTCGTCACTTAGCTTTTTTCACAGCAAAGTCCCCATAGGAAAATACAACATATAAAAATAGTGCAAAAAATAAAAGCATAATGCATGCCACAACCACTATTTAGATGATGTCAGTAATTGAAGGTAAGCGAGAACACCGTTGCAGGTGCATGTTTCTCAGGAAGTGATAACAAGCAAGACATATCATAACATGAATCACTGAGAAAGAAAAGAAAAAGGAAACACGAATCAGTATAAGAAAACAGTTTAAAAAGATTAAAAAAAAAAATTTAAATTAAATCGTGCTCCACAGGTAAAGAGCCCACAATCCGTGATTACATTAATTGTGGTACTAAAAATGTGGTCTATTCAGTAGAGTGCACTCCCTGCTATCTACAATACGTAGGGTGCACCACAAGACCATTGAGAACACGGATAGGAGAACATTACTATGGAGCATCTTATCCATCAGACAAGGGACTCTCCAATGTGTCAAAACATTTCAAACATCTCTATGCAGGGAATATGTCTGCTTTTTCTTTTTGTTTATATGTTGTATTTTTCTATGGTGACTGTGCTGTGAACAAGGCTAAGTGCTGAAACGCGTCAGCTGTCACATTTTAAGGGTTGTGTTATAATAATAGATTACAGAAGAATTTCCAGAGTTGCCGGCATTTCATTTTCTATTCTCAATGAATATTCACTGTTCTCACACAATCTCCTCTATGCCAATAAAGAAGTGGGTCTGAGAAGTTTCCTAATTGGCCGAAAGGAGAAGCATTTTGATTGGCCGTCGAGGAGAAGGGAGGAGACGGAAGCCACCGAGCAGGGGAAGGAGAAGCTGCTCATGATGCCCACTGCCATGATACCCACTGCCATGATGCCCGCGAAGGAGAGCAGGGGAAGCCGCCCATGATTGCCCGCCATGGATGGGGTAAGTGCACTGACCAACCAACCCGACAGGGGGCAGCTGCGGGTGCGCGGTTTGCCGCCCCCCCCCCCCAAAAAAATTACCACCAGATGCCACTGAATGCGGTAGTAGTGGAGCAATGCTTTTCGGTCCGTGTGCACTCTAGGTCTTGTGCTATATTATATCACAATAGGTTCAGCCCAATATAAAAGTGACAAATAAATGTTAAATTTGCACCCTCTGATATACAGTGCCTTGCAAAAGTATTCACCCCCTTGGCTTTTTACCTGTTTTGTTACATTACAGCCTTTAGTTCAATGTTTTTTTTTTAATCTGAATTATATGTGATGGATCAGAACACAATAGTCTAAGTTGGTGAAGTAAAATTAGAAAAATATATACATAAACTATTTTTCAGAAATAAAAGACTGATAATAATTGGCATGTGCGTATGTATTCACCCCCTTTGTTATGAAGCCCATAAAAAGCTCTGGTGCAACCGATTACCTTCAGAAGTCACATAATTAGTGAAATGATGTCCACCTGTGTGCAATCTAAGTGTCACATGATCTGTCATTACATATACACACCTTTCTGAAAGGCCCCAGAGGCTGCAACGCCTAAGCAAGAGGCACCACTAACCAAACACTGCCATGAAAACCAAGGAACTCTCCAAACAAGTAAGGGACAATGTTGAGAAGTACAAGTCAGGGTTAGGTTATAAAAAAAATATCCAAATCTTTGATGATCCCTAGGAGCACCATCAAATCTATCATAACCAAAATGGAAAGAACATGGCACAACAGCAAACCTGCCAAGAGATGGCCGCACACCAAAACTCACGTACCGGGCAAGGAGGGCATTAATAAGAGAGGCAGCACAGAGACTTAAGGTAACCCTGGAGGAGCTGCAGAGTTCCACAGCAGAGACTGGAGTATCTGTACATAGGACGACAATAAGCTGTACACTCCATAGAGTTGGGCTTTATGGCACAGTGGCCAGAAGAAAGCCATTACTTTAAGCAAAAAACAAAATGGCATGTTTTGAGTTTGCGAAAAGGCACGTGGGAGACTCCCAAAATGTATGGAGGAAGGTGCTCTGGTCTGATGAGACTAAAATGGAATTTTTGGCCATCAAAAAAACGCTATGTCTGGCGCAAACCCAACACATCACCCAAAGAACACCATCCCCACTGTGAAACATGGTGGTGGCAGCACCATGCTTTGGGGATGTTTTTCATCAGTCGGGACTGGGAAACTGGTCAGAGTTGAGGGAAAGTTGGATGGTGCTAAACACAGGGATATTCTTGAGCAAAACCTGTAGCACTCTGTGTGTGATTTGAGGCTAGGACGGAGGTTCACCTTCCAGCAGGACAATGACCCCAAACACACTGCTAAAGCAACACTTGAGTGGTTTAAGGGGAAACATGTAAATGTGTTGGAATGGCCTAGTCAAAGCCCAGACCTCAATCCAATAAAAAAAAAATCTGTGGTCAGACTTAAAGATTGCTGTTCACAAGTGCAAACCATCCAACTTGAAGGAGCTGGAGCAGAGCAGTTTTGCAAGGAGGAATGGGCAAAAATCCCAGTGGTAAGATGTGGCAAGCTCACAGAGACTTTTCCAAAGCAACTTGGAGATGTGATAGCCGCAAAAGGTGGCTCTACAAAGTATTGACTTTAGGGGTAAATAGTTATGCACATTGACTTTTTCCGTTATTTTGTCCTATTTGTTGTTTGCTTCACAATAAAAAAAAGAAACCCGTCTTCAAAGTTGTGGTCATGTTCTGTAAATTCAATTATGCAAATCCTCAAACAATCCATGTTAATTCCAGGTTGCGAGGCAACAAAACACAAAAAATGCCAAGGGGGTAAATACCTCTGCAAGGCACTGTAAATATACACATAAAACCAAACTGTGGAAAAAGCAAAAACACAGGTATAGCACCCAAACAGTTACAATGTAATCCACTTTTATTATATTCTTATACCGCAGGATTCATGCAGCAAGTGCTCCGAATCAGTTCTGACTCATTACTAAATACAGTATGTGCCAATTTTTTTTCAATCTACTTTTGTGCCAACAACCCCATTCCTCCCCCCCGCAGGTATTTCTGACAAAGGTCAAAAAGCATTTGCAGGTATAAATCCAATAGTTTTGCATTAGGAACATTTGCAGTTAAACATTAGGACAGCAAGGAAAAACTGCATAATGTAAAATCCTTCAACACTTTATGTATAAAAAAAAAAAAAAAAAAAAAAAACGCATTAAAACTCACATTGGGGGGTCCTCAAGCAGCACTTTTTAATCAGCATGCATGTAGCCTGTATAGTCTACGCCCTCCTGGTCTTCTGCGACTTATAAACAAATCTATCCCTAACTGGATGACATCCCAAGCCCCGCCTACTCATTACGTTTCTTTCCCTAATTGTTTTCTTGGGAGTGACCTATGAGATGTCACCCTAGAAGACCTCTGCGTACAATACGCCCTTTGTCTCCTCCGCCCCTTTTCTCTTAACTCTTTAGTTAGGTTCCAAGTCATATTATACATAATGATAGATGATCCAATTACACAAATTCCCTCTAGAGGTAACCAACTACAGCAACATGATACAAATGAAAAAATAAAACCTTCCCTCCATAATGGTTATAAACATAATTGCACTGATCTACCTTTAGGACATTAACAAGTGATTGTAGACTATATTGCACTCTTCTACCCTTCCAAAATGAACAAGGGGACAAATATGCATGCAAAAGCAACCAAAATATATATATATATAAAATATACAGTATGCACACCAATTAAAAAAAGACCATACAATGCCTTCAACCTGACTTTTTTGCTTAACATATAGGCTGGGATTCAAACCGAATTGACTTAACATTGGATTTGTATACTGCTAATCTACCATTAGGGATTGGCCGAAAGGACCCCTGTTCGGTTCGCACCAGAACTTCCGAACACCGCGAAAGTTCGGACCCGAATAACGAACCCCATTAAAGTCAATGGGACCCGAACGTCAAAAATCGAAAGTGGCCATTTTGAAGGATTATATGCAAGTAATTGGGCATACAATGGTTATAGGGGTCCGGGTCCTGCCCTGGGGGACACGTATCAATAAAAAACAAAGATTATGAAAAACGTCATTTTTAAATGAGCAGTGCTTTTTTTTATTTTTGAAGTGAAAGCCTAAAAATGAAAAATTCTTTCAAATATAGTGCCTGGGAGGTCCCCTTAGTCTACCTGTAAAGTGGCAGATCTGTACCACGTCTAGAATCTGCTGCAGCAATAATTGCATTTAATAAGCCAAAAAAAACAAAAACATTTTCTATGTAAGCTGCCTTTATTTTGCTCAGCAACAGCTGGAGAGCCAGTGTGTACGATGAGGCCACAATGTAGTGCACTAGGGAACAAGATTAGAGCTTTTCTGGATACATTCTGGTGTCACTTTGACTTTGTATAGAAGTAACGGGTGCGTAAAAATTGGTCTTTAGGTGTCGGGGGCGCCTTCCCACCGTAACCCTTTAGAGGTACTCTTGATGAAAGCAAGAATTGGCCTTGCTATAAAAATTGCAATGATATGCACCTGTCAAACAAGTGCTGAAAATTGGTCTTTGGGTGTTAATTGTGCCCATGAAACCTATACCAAAAACATTCTTCCAGATGAAATGATTGAAAGCCCTTAAAGCTAGGCAGCCTTGAAGTCCTGCAGAGATTCCACATCCCAAAAAGACTTAATCAGTGATATCGGAATCAGGGGCTTCATAACTGGTAATCTAGGACTGATTCATTTTTATAAAAGTCTAACGGTCCACGGAGTCTGGACAGACGCGTTCTATGATCAGTAACGAAACCTCCTGCAGCACTGAATGCCTGTCCTGAAAGCAAGCTGGATACAGGGCAGCTCAACAACTCAATAGCACACTGTGCAGTGGATTGCCGTCTCCCAGGGGCATACTTTAATACTCAAATCTTAAATATACAGCGATATGCTGTTAGGCTGTATATAGCCATCAGCACTGCTGAAACAAATTCAAGGATTCATTGTTGGATACCTTTTGGGCCCCCCCTCCCTCTCTGATGGGGACACTGATTTAAGGACAGACTCTGATGGGGACACCCCGGCTTAAGGACCAACTCTGATGGGGACACCCCGACTTAAGGACAGACTCTGATGGGGACACCCCGACTTAAGGACAGACTCTGATGGGGACACCCCGACTTAAGGACAGACTCTGATGGGGACACCCCGACTTAAGGACAGACTCTGATGGGGACACCGTCTTAAGGACAGACTCTGATGGGGACACCGTCTTAAGGACAGACTTCGAGGGGGACACTGATTTAAGTAAGGGCTCCTATGGGGACGCTAATTTAAGTAAGGGCTCCTATGGGGACGCTAATTTAAGTAAGGGCTCCTATGGGGACGCTAATTTAAGTAAGGGCTCCTATGGGGACGCTAATTTAAGTAAGGGCTCTTATGGGGACGCTAATTTAAGTAAGGGCTCTTATGGGGACGCTGATTTAAGGGCTCCTATGGGGACGCTGATTTAAGGGCTCCTATGGGGACGCTGATTTAAGGGCTCCTATGGGGACGCTGATTTAAGGGCTCCTATGGGGACGCTGATTTAAGGGCTCCTATGGGGACGCTGATTTAAGTAAGGGCTCCTATGGGGACGCTGATTTAAGTAAGGGCTCCTATGGGGACGCTGATTTAAGTAAGGGCTCCTATGGGGACGCTGATTTAAGTAAGGGCTCCTATGGGGACGCTGATGTAAGGGGGGACTCTGATGGGTATTTTGATGCAAGGAGGACTCTGATGAGGCTGAGTAACTATTGGCAATGTTCGCAACTGCAGAGGTTGTGAAGGTTTCTTTTAAAAAACTCATTTGTGATTTAAGAATATGTAGATACTTAAATGTTTAAAAACCTGGCAACAGCTTTAGATTAGGGTAAAATGAGGGAATAAGGAGAGTTTTTTTTATTTTTTTTAACAACAAGGTTGGTCTTTATTGGAAAAATAAATGGTTCACATTACATTTACAAGGCATGAAATATTGCAGTGGATACAATCATGAGAGGACAGTAATACAGCGGCAGTACCCAGTATTTAACATTCATATTAGAAGATCACAGATCTAATCCCAACTAAACAGATACGTAGTTGTATCTGCATGATAGTGTGATTTACATAGGATCAGACCATGGCTTCCATACCTTCTCAAATTTTTGGGGACATCCTCTATTCATATATGTTAACTTATATAATGGTAATACGGCATTAACCGAGGCCATCCAAGACCCCATTGTGGGCGGGAGGGGGGAGGTCCACTTCAGCAATATCTCTTTTTTGGCATAAAAGAGTAATAAGGAGAGTAGAAGCTTAGTATACCTAGGTCTTTGGTCATCATCCTGTATGCTCAGTAGGGCCAGCTCTGCCGTTCTAGGTAACTGCAGCTGAAGACATATGTGTAGAAAATCAAAGATGTCAGACCAATATCGAGAGAGTCTGGGGCATGTCCAAAACATATGTATATAGGTGCTGTCTGTGGATTGGCATCTTGAGCAATTTGGGGATCTCTGCGGGTAAATTCTGTGCAGTCTGAGGTGTAAAATAAATTCTATGTATGAACTTGGTCTGAGTCAATTTATCTCTGGAAGATATCGCTAGTTGGTAGTTATCCTTAAAACATTCCTCCCAAGTTTCCCTGTCCAAAGATGGGATATCGACCTTCCATTTTTCCCATAATGCGTCTATTTTTTTAGAGTCCGCTCGCAGCAGCGTTAAGTATAGTGCTGAGAGAGGTTTCTGGAGGGTTTCCTGAGCTAGGAGTCCTTCCACCGCGTCCACAAGGATAGGCGGTGTCTGGAATTGAGCCCGGAAAGCGTGTCTCATTTGATAGTAGCGGAACAGCATCCCCATAGGAAGGCCATGCCTCGCTCTTAGGTCCTGGAAAGAAATCAGGGCCCTGGAGGAGACAATATCTCCCAACACCTTAATCCCATAACGGGCCCACAATTGTGGGTCTGGAATTGCCCCAAAGTGTGGGAGGCACGGATTTTCCCATAATGGGCAGTAGGGGGACCATTTATCCGGAGCTAAAAAACGTTTTCTAGCCACCCCCCATACTCGCAAGGCAGACTTAGTGGGGCCCAGAAGGGCAGGGCTAGATGAGGCTCCCCGATACACCAAATTTCCAAGCTCCTTAAAGGAGCCCACAACTGCCGCCTCCAGACAGACTGCAGCATTGGCCTTAGACTGTTCAAACCACCATCTGATTGTGACCAGCATGGCCGCCCAATAGTACACTAACCAATTGGGTAGGGCCAAACCTCCACAACTGACAGGGAGTTGAAGGGTCGATCTAGCTATCCGAGGGGAGGATCCTCTCCACAGGAAGGATCCAATGCAGGCATCTATCTCCCTGAAAAAAGATTGGGGTAACCATACCGGGCAGTTTTGAAAGAAATAGTTGAGCTTAGGTAAGTAAATCATCTTTAAAACGTTTATGCGTCCTAGCAAGTTAAGAGGGAGTTCATTCCATTTGGTGCAATGGTCTCTTAAGCGTGAGAGTATAGGTTGAAGATTAAGCCTACGATAGGAGTTCAGGTCGCGCGATATTTTAATGCCTAAGTATGTAAATTCCTCCACCCACCTCAAAACAGGCTGTTCCTTCAATTCCCTGGCCTGTACGTCCAGGGAGAAGAGTACAGACTTCGACCAATTGATACAGATCCCCGAAAAATGTCCAAACTCATCAAAAATTTCCAGGGCCGCCTGGAGTGAGGAGTCCGCATCTTGCAAATATAAGAGGGCGTCGTCCGCGTAAAGGGATGTCGGTGCCCTTCCCCGGCATCAACCCAGTTTGATCTATATGAACAAGGTCCTCTATCACTGTGCCAATCCTCCTGGCCAGAATTTTAGCCAGAAGCTTGGCATCTGCGTTAATAAGAGAAATAGGCCGGTAAGAGGCACATTCTTCAGGGTCCTTGCCGGGTTTGGGCACCAACACCACAATTGCCTCAGAAAAAGAGTCCGGTAGTGTATTCAAGGAGATAGACTTCTGCATCAGTGACCTAAACCTAGGCGCCAGGAACTCCTGATAGACAGAATAGAATTCAATAGGAATTCCATCTGGCCCAGGGGCCTTCCCTTGCTGCATGGATCCCAGCTCTTCTTGTACCTTCTCCAAGGAAATATCCTGGTCTAACTCAGCACTTTTTTCTGGTGTCAGAGAAGGAAGGGGGATCTGGTCCAGATATTGGGACAATTGTGAGCAATCAAAGGTTGCTCTAGAGGAATACAGGAGTTTGGTAGAATTCCAGAAACCTCGCACTGATATCCGCCGGGGCTGTTAGAAGTCTTCCACTTAAATCTTTCAGTCTACCAATGCGAGTAATGGTATGCTGTCCCCTGGAAAGCCAGGCCAACAGCCTACCATTTTTGTCTCCGTATTCAAATACACGCTGTGCACTAACATAGATTTCCTGGTAAGTTCATCCCTACAGAGAGAAAGTTCTCTCAAAACATCCTGCCAGTGAACATAATGGGACTGATCGGGATAACGCACAAATTCCGCCTCCTTCTCCCTGGAACGTTCCTCCAGCAACCTCAGAGACTGCACCGACTGTCTTTTTTTAGCAGATATACGGGTCATGTATTCACCCCTCAACCAAGCCTTAAAGGCATCTCATTGTACCATGGGCCCAGCAGAACCAGCGTTGTTTATCCAAAATCCACATAACGTCTCCTGAAGTTCTTCCTGGATCTCCGGGTCCGCAATCCAGAACTTAGATAGTCTCCATATCCGCTCGCCCACCACTGAAGCAAGTCGGATAGTTACTGAAACAGGGGCATGGTCTGAGATACCTCGCGAGAGGATCTCTGCAGAGACCACCCTCCGCAAAAGTTCGGGGGAGGCAAAAGCCAGGTCTATGCGAGACATAGTTCGGTGCGTAGTGGAGAGGCAGGTGAACACCCTATCAGAGGGATGGAAATGTCTCCAGAGGTCTGTCATGTGGAAAGTAGATGCCCAACGGGCAAGGTCTTGTTGCTGGGAACCAACGGACTGCATCCTATCCATTCCTCCATCCATAGTCATGTTAAAGTCTCCTATAAATAGGACATTGTTAACGTTGAACAGTGTGACTTGTTGCATCAGATTATGAAGTAGGCCCACTTCTGCTGGGGGGGGAGATAAACTCCTACGATGACAATGGGATTCTCTTCAATCAGAGAGTGTAGGATAATGTATTTACCTCCGGGGTCGAGGCGAACGTTTAGCAATTGGAATTGTAGGGTCCTGTGAACTAGCACACTAATACCCCTGGCATAGTTTGAATAGGACGCATGATAGTGGGAGCCAACCCATGCCCTCTTTAAACCAAGAGTGCGGGAACCAACAAGGTGCGTGTCCTGTAGGATCACCACCTGTGGGTGGAGTTTATGTAGGTAATTAAGTACTAGGGATCTTTTCACTGCTGAGTTCAGTCCCCGCACATTCCAAGATACCACTAAGCAATCCGGCATGACACAGGTACAAGTAAAATAAAAGGAACAAAAATAATACAAAACCACATTTCCTCTAGTAAGGAAGCACAGCCCCAGACCCCCGGAGGGGACAAAAAAAACCCTCCGAGGCCTCTGGGGACGCGCCCCACTGCATCATACAATATATCCCTGCATGAGACATGCGCGTAAGGTGGACACTTATCATAGCACATTAGACCAACCATAACCTGAAAATAAAAAAGGGTTAAAGCCACTATAACTGGTAACTTAAGTTGAGGTTGTGCAACCAGGGCAAAACATCACAACACCCCAAGAAAACAGTGGAGTAGGTGTGTGAAATCTTGTCTCAGAGCCAGTGGAGTGAGTTTAAAAGGAGAACAATAGTAAAATCATTGCGTTCTTCTCCCGTCTTAACAGGGGCACCTTCTTCATGGACCGTTACATTAACATAAAATAAAAGAGTGTGGAGTTCAAAAAATTGAAAACCGGTGAAAATAATTGAAAAAGAAAAATAAGGAAGCCGACCAGCATAGGCATCGGAGAGTGGCTGCAGCCTTAGGCAGGGCTCCCGCAGCACAGCATCAAGGTAGATAGTACCAAAGCTGGTCTTACTAGGCCGCAATCTGAATGTTAGTATGCATTCCTCTCGGCGACACTCTTCAGTTAGGTACATATATGCAAGCAAGCCAGGAAGGACTACACGAGGAGGGTCAGTCAAACAGTTCCAGGATAGCGAAAGTTAGTAGAACAGTACAGGATTGTAAAGTAGTAAACTGCAAGTTATCCCAGGGAGACCTATGGTGGAAGGGTCTCCAGCCAACCGGATGCATCCTTAGGGGAGGTGAAGAAGCGGACCGTCTCACCGTCAACCACCCGCAGCTTAGCAGGGAATAGTATACTGTATTTCATCCCTCTCCTTCTCATCTCCGCTTTGACTACGTCAAAAGAACGACGCTGTCTCTGAGTTTCGATGGTGTAATCCGGGAACAGCAGTAGTCGCACATTTTTATAGGGGAGCTCACCTGCGGCTCTGGAGGCCCTGAGTAGTTCATCCCTGTCCCGAAAATTTAGCAGGCGGAGAATGAAGGTACGTGGGGGTGAGCCCTCAGGTCCCGGGCGGGGGGGCACCCGGTGGGCTCTTTCCACCACAAAGTATGGGGAGAGCTGAGCTGCTGGCAACAAGGATCGCAAAAGTTCCTCCGCAAACAGGGCCGGGGAGCGCCCCTCCACCCCCTCTGGGAGCCCCACAATCCTAAGATTGTTTCTCCTGCTGCGGTTTTCCGCACGATACTCCAGGGCTCTAACCTTCGTCTGAAGTGTGCGGATGGAGGCACCATGATCCGTGATCGTGTCTTCTGCTTCCCCAATCCGCCTCTCAGTCTCCGAAACCCGCGACCTGATCTTGTCCAAGTCCTGTCTTATGATACCCACATTTAGCTGAACCTCCTCTATCTTAGAGGCTAAGGTAGTCTGACAGGAGGCGACGGCCGATTGGCAGGAGTTTATAGCCTCCATAAGATCTATCAGTCCCGGCGGGGTATCAGCAGGGCCTGCCTCGTGTTCAGTCTGCGACGCCATGTTGCTATGGCGCGCAGGGGATCTTATGGAGCGGGCTATCAGGCTCTCTTCCTCCAGGTTATTCGGGGGGAACTTCGATTCCTTACCCCTCTTTTGGTAGCCCGGAGTCCTGGCAGGCATCCAGATAACGCAGGGATCTTCTAGGACACGTAATAAAGCAGTGCGGATTAGATTAGCGGATCACACTCCGGAGAGCTCGTAAGAGACGTCTGCTCAGTCCGCCATCTTGGCCACGCCCCCGAATAAGGAGAGTTTAGTAAAGATTTGACATTTCTTGCTTAGAGTTAGTTTCTATTATTTGCTGCCTGCAACTGATGTATCAATTTGCTCCCATCAGCAGGGCCGCTGATAAGCCAGTCCAGTCAGCTCTCCTGTACTGGGCCCGGGCCCCATCAGTTGAAAAAGGGGGGCCTGGGCACCTGCTGAGCAGGAGGGCCGGCTGTACTGTCTTATTACAAACACCAATCCTTTTATGCCTCCCCCAGCAGCACTGCCAGCTTTTCCTCTTCTTACTCCCTCCGGCTGCACTACAGGGGGATTGGTCCTAGCACATGTGCCCCTTCCATCTGCTGTCTGGACCCCTGTGCCCCTTTTCTGCACAGCACTCCCGGCTTCCATCCCCTCTTCTCCCATCGGCAGCTGCTATGGGCACACAGGGGAATGTTTCAGGCTGGAGAGCAGGGAAGGGGGGTCGGTAAATATGGCATTTACTGGCCCCTTTCCTTTTCTGAATGAACATAGTGAGTGATCGGTGCCAACCGCTCCTGTGTCCATTCACCACTGAAACAGTGAACTGTGTTTACTATACTTCAGTTTGTGAGTGAGTAGAAAGCCTTCTATTTATTCTTCTATGCAGCTGAGGCTGCAGAGAAAGGGACTAATAAATCTATGTCCTCAGTCACTTTCAGCCGGGGGGAGGAGCCCTGTCAAGTAGGCTGTATGGGACCCTGTGATTTCTAACAGCAGCCCTGTATATCAGTCCATTAAACCTGCAGCTGGCTGCACAGCTCTTATGACTCGGGCACGGCATCCACACTGACATATAGATTTAATTTGTGAATAAAGGAGAATTCCAGGTAACTATAAATGGAAAGAAGAATGAGCATATAGGTGTTAGGAGCAATGCGGTCAGGGGCGGCCCGCCCATTAAGGGCGAACAGGGGCCTCCCCCATCCATGCATCTGACCCCTTTCAGGATGCCGGGCACATGGATTCCAATGTGGGGGTGGGTGTTTTTTTTTGAAGCACCAATTAAAGCCATAGGCTTCAAAATAGGGTGAATGCAGTCTGGAGCCCACCCAGGTGTGTAAGAACAGCCAATGAATATTCACTGCATGCAAGAGAAGCACTGCTCTGACTGAAGCCTCTGGTGAGATATAATAGAAGACCGACACACCTACTCCAGGTGCTCAGGCTTGGATTGTCCTCCTTCCATCGAACTGAGATACTTGGGAATAAAAAACGAAATGTAATATTCTTCTGTAATATTTTATTATAACATGACCATTAAAATGTGACAACTGACGCGTTTCGTCACTTAGCTTTTTTCACAGCAACGTCCCCAGAGGAAAATACAACATATAAAAATAGTGCAAAAAATAAAAGCATAATGCATGCCACAACCACTATTTAAATGATGTCAGTAATTGAAGGTAAGCGAGAACACCGTTGCAGGTGCATGTTTCTCAGGAAGTGATAACAAGCAAGACATATCATAACATGAATCACTGAGAAAGAAAAGAAAAAGGAAACACGAATCAGTATAAGAAACCACAGTTTAAAAAAAATAAATAAATAAAAAAAATTTAAATTAAATCGTGCTCCACAGGTAAAGAGCCCACAATCCGTGATTACATTAATTGTGGTACTAAAAATGTGGTCTATTCAGTAGAGTGCACTCCCTGCAATCTACAATATGTAGGGGTGCACCACAAGACCATTGAGAACACGGATAGGAGAACATTACTATGGAGCATCTTATCCATCAGACAAGGGACTCTCCAATGTGTCAAAACATTTCAAACATCTCTATGCAGGGAATATGTCTGCCTTTTCTTTTTTGTTTATATGTTGTATTTTTCTATGGTGACTGTGCTGTGAACAAGGCTAAGTGCTGAAACGCGTCAGCTGTCACATTTTAAGGGTTGTGTTATAATAATAGATTACAGAAGAATTTCCAGAGTTGCCGGCATTTCATTTTCTGTTCTCACACAATCCCCTCTATGCCAATAAAGAAGTGGGTCTGAGAAGTTTCCTAATTGGCCGTCGAGGAGAAGGGAGGAGACGGAAGCCACCGAGCAGGGGAAGGAGAAGCTGCTCATGATGTCCACTGCCATGATGCCCGCGAAGGAGAGCAGGGGAAGCCGCCCATGATTGCCCACCATGGATGGGGTAAGTGCACTGACCAACCAACCCGACAGGGGGCGGCTGCGGGGGCGCGGTTTGCCGCCCCCCCCAAAAAAAAATTACCACCAGATGCCACTGAATGCGGTAGTAGTGGAGCAATGCTTTTCGGTCCGTGTGCACTCTAGGTCTTGTGCTATATTATATCACAATAGGTTCAGCCCAATATAAAAGTGACAAATAAATGTTAAAATTGCACCCTCTGATATACAGTGCCTTGCAAAAGTATTCACCCCCTTGGCTTTTTACCTGTTTTGTTACATTACAGCCTTTAGTTCAATGTTTTTTTAATCTGAATTATATGTGATGGATCAGAACACAATAGTCTAAGTTGGTGAAGTAAAATTAGAAAAATATATACATAAACTATTTTTCAGAAATAAAAGACTGATAATTGGCATGTGCGTATGTATTCACCCACTTTGTTATGAAGCCCATAAAAAGCTCTGGTGCAACCGATTACCTTCAGAAGTCACATAATTAGTGAAATGATGTCCACCTGTGTGCAATCTAAGTGTCACATGATCTGTCATTACATATACACACCTTTTTGAAAGGCCCCAGAGGCTGCAACACCTAAGCAAGAGGCACCACTAACCAAACACTGCCATGAAGACCAAGGAGCTCTCCAAACAAGTAAGGGACAATGTTGTTGAGAAGTACAAGTCAGGGTTAGGTTATAAAAAAAATATCCAAATCTTTGATGATCCCTAGGAGCACCATCAAATCTATCATAACCAAAATGGAAAGAACATGGCACAACAGCAAACCTGCCAAGAGATGGCCGCACACCAAAACTCACGTACCGGGCAAGGAGGGCATTAATCAGAGAGGCAGCACAGAGACTTAAGGTAACCCTAGAGGAGCTGCAGAGTTCCACAGCAGAGACTGGAGTACCTGTACATAGGACGACAATAAGCTGTACACTCCATAGAGTTGGGCTTTATGGCAGAGTGGTCAGAAGAAAGCCATTACTTTAAGCAAAAAACAAAATGGCATGTTTTGAGTTTGCGAAAAGGCACGTGGGAGACTCCCAAAATGTATGGAGGAAGGTGCTCTGGTCTGATGAGACTGAAATGGAATTTTTGGCCATCAAAAAAACGCTATGTCTGGCGCAAACCCAACACATCACCCAAAGAACACCATCCCCACTGTGAAACATGGTGGTGGCAGCACCATGCTTTGGGGATGTTTTTCATCAGTCGGGACTGGGAAACTGGTCAGAGTTGAGGGAAAGTTGGATGGTGCTAAATACAGGGATATTCTTGAGCAAAACCTGTAGCACTCTGTGTGTGATTTGAGGCTAGGACGGAGGTTCACCTTCCAGCAGGACAATGACCCCAAACACACTGCTAAAGCAACACTTGAGTGGTTTAAGGGGAAACATGTAAATGTGTTGGAATGGCCTAGTCAAAGCCCAGACCTCAATCCAATAAAAAAAATCTGTGGTCAGACTTAAAGATTGCTGTTCACAAGTGCAAACCATCCAACTTGAAGGAGCTGGAGCAGAGCAGTTTTGCAAGGAGGAATGGGAAAAAATCCCAGTGGAAAGATGTGGCAAGATCATAGAGACTTATCCAAAGCGACTTGGAGATGTGATAGCTGCAAAAGGTGGCTCTACAAAGTATTGACTTTAGGGGGTAAATAGTTATGCACATTGACTTTTTCCGTTATTTTGTCCTATTTGTTGTTTGCTTCACAATAAAAAAAGAAACCCGTCTTCAAAGTTGTGGGCATGTTCTGTAAATTCAATTATGCAAATCCTCAAACAATCCATGTTAGTTCCATGTTGTGAGGCAACAAAACACGAAAAATGCCAAGGGGGTAAATACTTCTGCAAGGCACTGTAAATATACACATAAAACCAAACTATGGAAAAAGCAAAAACACAGGTATAGCACCCAAATAGTAACAATGTAATCCAATTGTATTATATTCTTACACCGCAGGATTTATGCAGCAAGTGCTCCGAATCAGTTCTGACTCATTACTAAATACAGTATGTGCCAATTTTTTTTCAATCTACTTTTGTGCCAACAACCCCATTCCTCCCCCCCGCAGGTATTTCTGACAAAGATCAAAAAGCATTTGCAGGTATAAATCCAATAGTTTTGCATTAGGAACATTTGCAGTTAAAACATAAGGACAGCAAGGAAAAACTGCATAATGTAAAATCCTTCAACACTTTATGTATAAAAAAAAAAAGTAATTAAAACTCACATTGGGGGGTCCTCAAGCAGCACTTTTTAATCAGCATGCATGTAGCCTGTATAGTCTACGCCCTCCTGATCTTCTGCGACTGATAAACAAATCTCTCCCTAACTTGATGACATCCCAAGCCCCGCCTACTCATTGCGTTTCGTCCCCTAATGGTTTTCTCGGGAGTGACCTATGAGATGTCACCCTAGAAGACCTCTGCGTACAATACGCCCTTTGTCTCCTCCGCCCCTTTTCTCTTAACTCTTTAGTTAGGTTCCAAGTCATATTATACATAATGATAGATGATCCAATTACACAAATTCCCTCTAGAGGTAACCAACTACAGCAACATGATACAAATGAAAAAATAAAACCTTCCCTCCATAATGGTTGTAAACATAATTGCACTGATCTACCTTTAGGACATTAACAAGTGATTGTAGACTATATTGCACTCTTCTACCCTTCCAACATGAACAAGGGGACAAATATGCATGCAAAAGCAACCAACAAAATATACCGGTATATAAAATATACAGTATGCACACCAATTAAAAAAAGACCATACAATGCCTTCAACCTGACTTTTTTGCTTAAAATATAGGCTGTTATTCAAACCGAATTGACTTAACATTGGCTTTATTTGTATACGGCTAATCTACCAGTAGGGATTGGCCGAACGGGCGCCTTCCCACCGTAACCCTTTAGAGGTACTCTTGATGAAAGCAAGAATTGGCCTTGCTATAAAAATTGCAATGGTATGCACCTGTCAAACAAGTGCTGAAAATTGGTCTTTGGGTGTTAATTGTGCCCATGAAACCTATACCAAAAACATTCTTCCAGATGAAATGATTGAAAGCCCTCAAAGCTAGGCAGCCTTGAAGTCCTGCAGAGATTCCACATCCCAAAAAGACTTAATCAGTGATATCGGAATCAGGGGCTTCATAACTGGTAATCTAGGACTGATTCATTTTTATAAAAGTCTAACGGTCCACGGAGTCTGTGGACAGACGCGTTCTATGATCAGTAACGAAACCTCCTGCAGCACTGAATGCCTGTCCTGAAAGCACGCTGGATACAGGGCAGCTCAACAACTCAATAGCACACTGTGCAGTGGATTGCTGTCTCCCAGGGGCATACTTTAATACTCAAATCTTAAATATACAGCGATATGCTGTTAGGCTGTATATAGCCATCAGCACTGCTGAAACAAATTCAAGGATTCATTGTTGGATACCTTTTGGGCCCCCCCTCCCTCTCTGATGGGGACACTGATTTAAGGACAGACTCTGATGGGGACACCCCGACTTAAAGACAGACTCTGATGGGGACACCCCGACTTAAAGACAGACTCTGATGGGGACACCGACTTAAGGACAGACTCTGATGGGGACACCGACTTAAGGACAGACTCTGATGGGGACACCGTCTTAAGGACAGACTCTGATGGGGACACCGTCTTAAGGACAGACTCTGATGGGGACACCGTCTTAAGGACAGACTCTGATGGGGACACCGTCTTAAGGACAGACTCTGATGGGGACACCGTCTTAAGGACAGACTCTGATGGGGAAACCGTCTTAAGGACAGACTTCGAGGGGGACACCGATTTAAGTAAGGGCTCCTATGGGGACGCCGATTTAAGTAAGGGCTCCTATGGGGACGCCGATTTAAGTAAGGGCTCCTATGGGGACGCCGATTTAAGTAAGGGCTCCTATGGGGACGCCAATTTAAGTAAGGGCTCCTATGGGGACGCTAATTTAAGTAAGGGCTCCTATGGGGACGCTAATTTAAGTAAGGGCTCCTATGGGGACGCTAATTTAAGTAAGGGCTCCTATGGGGACGCTAATTTAAGTAAGGGCTCCTATGGGGACGCTAATTTAAGTAAGGGCTCCTATGGGGACGCTAATTTAAGTAAGGGTTCCTATGGGGACGCTAATTTAAGTAAGGGCTCCTATGGGGACGCTAATTTAAGTAAGGGATCCTATGGGGACGCTAATTTAAGTAAGGGCTCCTATGGGGACGCTAATTTAAGTAAGGGCTCCTATGGGGATGCTAATTTAAGTAAGGGCTCTTATGGGGACGCTGATTTAAGGGCTCCTATGGGGACGCTGATTTAAGGGCTCCTATGGGGACGCTGATTTAAGTAAGGGCTCCTATGGGGACGCTGATTTAAGGGCTCCTATGGGGACGCTGATTTAAGTAAGGGCTCCTATGGGGACGCTAAATTAAGTAAGGGCTCTTATGGGGACGCTGATTTAAGTAAGGGCTCCTATGGGGACGCTGATTTAAGTAAGGGCTCCTATGGGGACGCTGATTTAAGTAAGGGCTCCTATGGGGACGCTGATTTAAGTAAGGGCTCCTATGGGGACACTGATGTAAGGGGGGACTCTGATGGGTATTTTGATGCAAGGAGGACTCTGATGAGGCTGAGTAACTATTGGCAATGTTCGCAACTGCAGAGGTTGTGAAGGTTTCTTTTAAAAAACTCATTTGCGATTTGTTAAGAATATGTAGATACTTAAATGTTTAAAAACCTGGCAACAGCTTTAGATTAGGGTAAAA
Source organism: Lithobates clamitans (assembly GCA_037952925.1). Classification (NCBI taxonomy): domain Eukaryota; kingdom Metazoa; phylum Chordata; class Amphibia; order Anura; family Ranidae; genus Lithobates; species Lithobates clamitans. The sequence goes on from JBBGZY010001506.1 coordinate 660,120, forward strand.
TGAGGGAATAAGGCGAGTTTTTTTTATTTTTTTAACAACAAGGTTGGTCTTTATTGGAAAAATAAATGGTTCACATTACATTTACAAGGCATGAAATATTGCAGTGGATACAATCATGAGAGGACAGTAATACAGCGGCAGTACCCAGTATTTAACATTCATATTAAAAGATCACAGATCTAATCCCAACTAAACAGATACGTAGTTGTATCTGCATGATAGTGTGATTTACACAGGATCAGACCATGGCTTCCATACCTTCTCAAATTTTTGGGGACATCCTCTATTCATATATGTTAACTTATATAATGGTAATACGGCATTAACCAAGGCCATCCAAGACCCCATTGTGGGCGGGAGGGGGGAGGTCCACTTCAGCAATATCTCTTTTTTGGCATAAAAGAGTAATAAGGAGAGTAGAAGCTTAGTATAACTAGGTCTTTGGTCATCATCCTGTATGCCCAGTAGGGCCAGCTCTTCCGTTCTAGGTAACTGCAGCTGAAGACGTATGTCTAGAAAATCAAAGATGTCAGACCAATATCGAGAGAGTCTGGGGCATGTACAAAACATATGAATATAGGTGCTGTCTGTGGATTGGCATCTTGAGCAATTTGGGGATCTCTGCGGGTAAATTCTGTGCAGTCTCTGAGGCGTAAAATAAATACTATGTATGAACTTGGTCTGAGTCAATTTATCTCTGGAAGATATCACTAGTTGGTAGTTATCCTTAAAACATTCCTCCCAAGTTTCCCTGTCCAAAGATGGGATATCGACCTTCCATTTTTCCCATAATGCGTTTACTTTTTTAGAGTCCGCTCGCAGCAGCGTTAAGTATAGTGCTGAGAGAGGTTTCTGGAGGGTTTCCTGAGCTAGGAGTCCTTCCACCGCGTCCACCACAAGGATAGGCGGTGTCTGGAATTGAGCCCGGAAAGCGTGTCTCATTTGATAGTAGCGGAACAGCATCCCCATAGGAAGGCCATGCCTCTCTCTTAGGTCCTGGAAAGAAATCAGGGCCCCGGAGGAGACAATATCTCCCAACACCTTAATCCCATAACGGGCCCACAATTGTGGGTCTGGAATTGCCCCAAAGTGGGAGGCACGGATTTCCCCATAATGGGCAGTAGGGGGACCATTTATCCGGAGCTAAAAAACGTTTTCTAGCCACCCCCCATACTCGCAAGGCGGCCTTAGTGGGGCCCAGAAGGGCAGGGCTAGATGAGGCTCCCTGATACACCAAATTTCCAAGCTCCTTAAAGGAGCCCACAACTGCCGCCTCCAGAAAGACTGCAGCATTGGCCTTAGACTGTTCAAACCACCATCTGATTGTGACCAGCATGGCCGCCCAATAGTACACTAACCAATTGGGTAGGGCCAAACCTCCACAACTGACAGGGAGTTGAAGGGTCGATCTAGCTATCCGAGGGGAGGATCCTCTCCACAGGAAGGATCCAATGCAGGCATCTATCTCCCTGAAAAAAGATTGGGGTAACCATACCGGGCAGTTTCGAAAGAAATAGTTGAGCTTAGGTAAGTAAATCATCTTTAAAACGTTTATGCATCCTAGCAAGTTAAGAGGGAGTTCATTCCATTTGGTGCAATGGTCTCTTAAGCGTGAGAGTATAGGTTGAAGATTAAGCCTACGATAGGAGTTCAGGTCGCACGATATTTTAATGCCTAAGTATGTAAATTCCTCCACCCACCTCAAAACAGGCTGTTCCTTCAATTCCCTGGCCTGTACGTCCAGGGAGAAGAGTACAGACTTCGACCAATTGATACAGATCCCCGAAAAATGTCCAAACTCATCAAAAATTTCCAGGGCCGCCTGGAGTGAGGAGTCCGCATCTTGGAAATATAAGAGGGCGTCGTCCGCGTAAAGGGATGTCGGTGCCCTTCCCCGGCATAAACCCAGTTTGATCTATATGAACAAGGTCCTCTATCACTGTGCCAATCCTCCTGGCCAGAATTTTAGCCAGAAGCTTGGCATCTGCGTTAATAAGAAAAATAGGCCGGTAAGAGGCACATTCTTCAGGGTCCTTGCCGGGTTTGGGCACCAACACCACAATTGCCTCAGAAAAAGAGTCCGGTAGTGTATTCAAGGAGATAGACTTCTGCATCAGTGACCTAAACCTAGGCGCCAGGAACTCCTGATAGACAGAATAGAATTCAATAGGAATTCCATCTGGCCCAGGGGCCTTCCCTTGCTGCATGGATCCCAGGGCTTCTTGTACCTCCAAGGAAATATCCTGGTCTAACTCAGCACTTTTTTCTGGTGTCAGAGAAGGAAGGGGGATCTGGTCCAGATATTGGGACAATTGTGAGCAATCAAAGGTTGCTCTAGAGGAATACAGAGTTTGGTAGAATTCCAGAAACCTCGCACTGATATCCGCCGGGGCTGTTAGAAGTCTTCCACTTAAATCTTTCAGTCTACCAATGCGAGTAATGGTATGCTGTCCCCTGGCAAGCCAGGCCAACAGCCTACCATTTTTGTCTCCGTATTCAAATACACGCTGTGCACTATCTAACATAGATTTCCTGGTAAGTTCATCCCTACAGAGAGAAAGTTCTCTCAAAACATCCTGCCAGTGAACATAATGGGACTGATCGGGATAACGCACAAATTCCGCCTCCTTCTCCCTGGAACGTTCCTCCAGCAACCTCAGAGACTGCACCGACTGTCTTTTTTTAGCAGATATACGGGTCATGTATTCACCCCTCAACCAAGCCTTAAAGGCATCCCATTGTACCATGGGCCCAGCAGAACCAGCGTTGTTTATCCAAAATCCACATAACGCCTCCTGAAGTTCTTCCTGGATCTCCGGGTCCGCAATCCAGAACTTAGATAGTCTCCATATCCGCTCGCCCACCACTGAAGCAAGTCGGATAGTTACTGAAACAGGGGCATGGTCTGAGATACCTCGCGAGAGGATCTCTGCAGAGACCACCCTCCGCAAAAGTTCGGGGGAGGCAAAAGCCAGGTCTATGCGAGACATAGTTCGGTGCGTAGTGGAGAGGCAGGTGAACATCCTATCAGAGGGATGAAAATGTCTCCAGAGGTCTGTCATGTGGAAAGTAGATGCCCAACGGGCAAGGTCTTGTTGCTGGGAACCAACGGACTGCATCCTATCCATTCCTCCATCCATAGTCATGTTAAAGTCTCCTATAAATAGGACATTGTTAACGTTGAACAGTGTGACTTGTTGCATCAGATTATGAAGTAGGCCCACTTCTGCTGGGGGGGAGATAAACTCCTACGATGACAATGGGATTCTCTTCAATCAGAGCGTGTAGGATAATGTATTTACCTCCGGGGTCGAGGCGAACGTTTAGCAATTGGAATTGTAGGGTCCTGTAAACTAGCACACTAATACCCCTGGCATAGTTTGAATAGGACGCATGATAGTAGGAGCCAACCCATGCCCTCTTTAAACCAAGAGTGCGGGAACCAACAAGGTGCGTCTCCTGTAGGATCACCACCTGTGGGTGGAGTTTACGTAGGTAATTAAGTACTAGGGATTTTTTCACTGCTGAGTTCAGTCCCCGCACATTCCAAGATACCACCAAGCAATCCGGCATGACACAGGTACAAGTAAAATAAAAGGAACAAAAATAATACAAAACCACATTTCCTCTAGGAAGGAAGCACGGCCCCAGACCCCCGGAGGGGACAAAAAAACCCCTCCGCGGCCTCTGGGGACACGCCCCACTGTATCATACAATATATCCCTGCATGAGACATGCGCGTAAGGTGGACACTTATCATAGCACATTAGACCAACCATAACCTGAAAATAAAAAAGGGTTAAAGCCACTAAACAGCTCTTGTTTCCCAAAAACAACCCATCCCCCCACCCCGCACCCCCCGAAACATGGAGGAGCACATGAGTCCCATAACCCCAGAACAGTTAACTGGTAACTTAAGTTGAGGTCGTGCAAACAGTGGAGCAGGTGTGTGAAATCTTGTCTCAGAGCCAGTGGAGTGAGTTTAAAAGGAGAACAATAGTAAAATCATTGCGTTCTTCTCCCGTCTTAACAGGGGCACCTTCTTCATGGACCGTTACATTAACATAAAATAAAAGTGTGGAGTTCAAAAAATTGAAAACCGGTGAAAATAAGTGAAAAAGAAAAATAAGGAAGCCGACCAGCATAGGCATCGGAGAGTGGCTGCAGCCTTAGGCAGGGCTCCCGCAGCACAGCATCAAGGTAGATAGTACCAAAGCTGGTCTTACTAGGCCGCAATCTGAATGTTAGTATGCATTCCTCTCGGCGACACTCTTCAGTTAGGTACATATATGCAAGCAAGCCAGGAAGGACTACACGAGGAAGGTCAGTCAAACAGTTCCAGGATAGCGAAAGTTAGTAGAACAGTACAGGATTGTAAAGTAGTAAACTGCAAGTTATCCCAGTGAGACCTATGGTGGAAGGGTCTCCAGCCAACCGGATGCATCCTTAGGGGAGGTGAAGAAGCGGACCGTCTCACCGTCAACCACCCGCAGCTTAGCAGGGAATAGTATACTGTATTTCATCCCTCTCCTTCTCATCTCCGCTTTGACTACGTCAAAAGAACGACGCTGTCTCTGAGTTTCGATGGTGTAATCCGGGAACAGCAGTAGTCGCACATTTTTATAGGGGAGCTCACCTGCGGCTCTGGAGGCCCTGAGTAGTTCATCCCTGTCCCGAAAATTTAGCAGGCGGAGAATGAAGGTACGTGGGGGTGAGCCCTCAGGTCCTGGGCGGGGGGGCACCCGGTGGGCTCTTTCCACCACAAAGTATGGGGAGAGCTGAGCTGCTGGCAACAAGGATCGCAAAAGTTCCTCCGCAAACAGGGCCGGGGAGCGCCCCTCCACCTCCTCTGGGAGCCCCACAATCCTAAGATTGTTTCTCCTGCTGCGGTTTTCCGCATCTTCCGCACGATACTCCAGGGCTCTAACCTTCGTCTGAAGTGTGCGGATGGAGGCACCATGATCCGTGATCGTGTCTTCCGCTTCCCCAATCCGCCTCTCAGTCTCCGAAACCCGCGACCTGATCTTGTCCAAGTCCTGTCTTATGATACCCACATTTAGCTGAACCTCCTCTATCTTAGAGGCTAAGGTAGTCTGACAGGAGGCGACGGCCGATTGGCAGGAGTTTATAGCCTCCATAAGATCTATCAGTCCCGGTGGGGTATCAGCAGGGCCTGCCTCGTGTTCAGTCTGCGACGCCATGTTGCTATGGCGCGCAGGGGATCTTATGGAGGGGGCTATCGGGCTCTCTTCCTCCAGGTTATTCGGGGGGAACTTCGATTCCTTACCCCTCTTTTGGTAGCCCGGAGTCCTGGCAGGCATCCAGATAACGCAGGGATCTTCTAGGACACGTAATAAAGCAGTGCAGATTAGATTAGCGGATCACACTCCGGAGAGCTCGTAAGAGACGTCCGCTCAGTCCGCCATCTTGGCCACGCCCCCGAATAAGGAGAGTTTAGTAAAGATTTGACATTTCTTGCTTAGAGTTAGTTTCTATTATTTGCTGCCTGCAACTGATGTATCAATTTGCTCCCATCAGCAGGGCCGCTGATAAGCCAGTCCAGTCAGCCCTCCTGTACTGGGCCCGGGCCCCATCAGTTGAAAAAGGGGGGCCTGGGCACCTGCTGAGCAGGAGGGCCGGCTGTACTGTCTTATTACAAACACCAATCCTTTTATGCCTCCCCCAGCAGCACTGCCAGCTTTTCCTCTTCTTACTCCCTCCGGCTGCACTACAGGGGGATTGGTCCTAGCACATGTGCCCCTTCGATCTGCTGTCTGGACCCCTGTGCCCCTTTTCTGCACAGCACTCCCGGCTTCCATCCCCTCTTCTCCCATCGGCAGCTGCTATGGGCACACAGGGGAATGTTTCAGGCTGGAGAGCAGGGAAGGGGGGGGTCGGTAAATATGGCATTTACTGGCCCCTTTCCTTTTCTGAATGAACATAGTGAGTGATCGGTGCCAACCGCTCCTGTGTCCATTCACCACTGAAACAGTGAACTGTGTTTACTATACTTCAGTTCGTGAGTGAGTAGAAAGCCTTCTATTTATTCGTCTATGCAGCTGAGGCTGCAGAGAAAGGGACTAATAAATCTATGTCCTCAGTCACTTTCAGCCGGGGGGAGGAGCCCTGTCAAGTAGGCTGTATGGGACCCTGTGATTTCTAACAGCAGCCCTGTATATCAGTCCATTAAACCTGCAGCTGGCTGCACAGCTCTTATGACTCGCGCTCGGCATCCACACAGAAACATAGATTTAATTTGTGAATAAAGGAGAATTCCAGGTAACTATAAATGGAAAGAAGAATGAGCATATAGGTGTTAGGAGCAATGCGGTCAGGGGCGGCCCGCCCATTAAGGGCGAACAGGGGCCTCCCCCATCCATGCATCTGACCCCTTTCAGGATGCCGGGCACATGGATTCCAATGTGGGGGTGGGTGTTTTTTTAAAGCACCAATTAAAGCCATAGGCTTCAAAATAGGGTGAATGCAGTCTGGAGACAACCCAGGTGTGTAAGAACAGCCAATGAATATTCACTGCATGCAAGAGAAGCACTGCTCTGACTGAAGCCTCTGGTGAGAGATAATAGAAGACCGACACACCTACTCCAGGTGCTCAGGCTTGGGATGTCCTCCTTCCATCGAACTGAGATACTTGGGAATAAAAAACGAAATGTAATATTCTTCTGTAATATTTTATTATAACATGACCATTAAAATGTGACAACTGACGCGTTTCGTCATTTAGCTTTTTTCACAGCAACGTCCCCAAAGTAAAATACAACATATAAAAATAGTGCAAAAAATAAAAGCATAATGCATGCCACAACCACTATTTAAATGATGTCAGTAATTGAAGGTAAGCGAGAACACCGTTGCAGGTGCATGTTTCTCAGGAAGTGATAACAAGCAAGACATATCATAACATGAATCACTGAGAAAGAAAAGAAAAAGGAAACACGAATCAGTATAAGAAACCACAGTTTAAAAAGATTCAAAAAAAAAAAAAAAAATTTTAATTAAATCGTGCTCCACAGGTAAAAAGCCCACAATCCGTGATTACATTAATTGTGGTACTAACAATGTGGTCTATTCAGTAGAGTGCACTCCCTGCAATCTACAATATGTAGGGTGCACCACAAGACCATTGAGAACACGGATAGGAGAACATTACCATGGAGCATCTTATCCATCAGACAAGGGACTCTCCAATGTGTCAAAACATTTCAAACATCTCTATGCAGGGAATATGTCTGCTTTTTCTTTTTGTTTATATGTTGTATTTTTCTATGGTGACTGTGCTGTGAACAAGGCTAAGTGCTAAAACGCGTCAGCTGTCACATTTTAAGGGTCGTGTTATAATAATAGATTACAGAAGAATTTCCAGAAATTAGAAGTCACATAATTAGTGAAATGATGTCCACCTGTGTGCAATCTAAGTGTCACATGATCTGTCATTACATATACACACCTTTTTGAAAGGCCCCAGAGGCTGCAACGCCTAAGCAAGAGGCACCACTAACCAAACACTGCCATGAAAACCAAGTCAGGGTTAGGTTATAAAAAAAATATCCAAATCTTTGATGATCCCTAGGAGCACCGTGAAATCTATCATAACCAAAATGGAAAGAACATGGCACAACAGCAAACCTGCCAAGAGATGGCCGCACACCAAAACTCACGTACCGGGCAAGGAGGGCATTAATCAGAGAGGCAGCACAGAGACTTAAGGTAACCCTGGAGGAGCTGCAGAGTTCCACAGCAGAGACTGGAGTATCTGTACATAGGACGACAATAAGCTGCACACTCCATAGAGTTGGGCTTTATGGCAGAGTGGCCAGAAGAAAGCCATTACTTTAAGCAAAAAACAAAATGGCATGTTTTGAGTTTGCGAAAAGGCACGTGGGAGACTCCCAAAATGTATGGAGGAAGGTGCTCTGGTCTGATGAGACTGAAATGGAATTTTTGGCCATCAAAAAAACGCTATGTCTGGCGCAAACCCAACACATCACCCAAAGAACACCATCCCCACTGTGAAACATGGTGGTGGCAGCACCATGCTTTGGGGATGTTTTTCATCAGTCGGGACTGGGAAACTGGTCAGAGTTGAGGGAAAGTTGGATGGTGCTAAATACAGGGATATTCTTGAGCAAAACCTGTAGCACTCTGTGTGTGATTTGGAGGTTCACCTTCCAGCAGGACAATGACCCCAAACACACTGCTAAAGCAACACTTGAGTGGTTTAAGGGGAAACATGTAAATGTGTTGGAATGGCCTAGTCAAAGCCCAGACCTCAATCCAATAAAAAAAATCTGTGGTCAGACTTAAAGATTGCTGTTCACAAGTGCAAACCATCCAACTTGAAGGAGCTGGAGCAGAGCAGTTTTGCAAGGAGGAATGGGCAAAAATCCCAGTGGAAAGATGTGGCAAGATCATAGAGACTTATCCAAAGCGACTTGGAGATGTGATAGCCGCAAAAGGTGGCTCTACAAAGGATTGACTTTAGGGGGGTAAATAGTTATGCACATTGACTTTTTCCGTTATTTTGTCCTATTTGTTGTTTGCTTCACAATAAAAAAAGAAACCCCTCTTCAAAGTTGTGGGCATGTTCTGTAAATTCAATTATGCAAATCCTCAAACAATCCATGTTAGTTCCAGGTTGTGAGGCAACAAAACACGAAAAATGCCAAGGGGGTAAATACTTCTGCAAGGCACTGTAAATATACACATAAAACCAAACTATGGAAAAAGCAAAAACACAGGTATAGCACCCAAATAGTAACAATGTAATCCAATTGTATTATATTCTTACACCGCAGGATTTATGTAGCAAGTGCTCCGATTCAGTTCTGACTCATTACTAAATACAGTATGTGCCAATTTTTTTTCAATCTACTTTTGTGCCAACAACCCCATTCCACCCCCCCGCAGGTATTTCTGACAAAGATCAAAAAGCATTTGCAGGTATAAATCCAATAGTTTTGCATTAGGAACATTTGCAGTTAAACATTAGGACAGCAAGGAAAAACTGCATAATGTAAAATCCTTCAACACTTTATGTATAAAAAAAAAAAAAAAAAGTAATTAAAACTCACATTGGGGGGTCCTCAAGCAGCACTTTTTAATCAGCATGCATGTAGCCTGTATAGTCTACGCCCTCCTGATCTTCTGCGACTGATAAACAAATCTCTCCCTAACTTGATGACATCCCAAGCCCCGCCTACTCATTGCGTTTCGTCCCCTAATGGTTTTCTCGGGAGTGACCTATGAGATGTCACCCTAGAAGACCTCTGCGTACAATACGCCCTTTGTCTCCTCCGCCCCTTTTCTCTTAACTCTTTAGTTAGGTTCCAAGTCATATTATACATAATGATAGATGATCCAATTACACAAATTCCCTCTAGAGGTAACCAACTACAGCAACATGATACAAATGAAAAAATAAAACCTTCCCTCCATAATGGTTATAAAGATAATTGCATTGATCTACCTTTAGGACATTAACAAGTGATTGTAGACTATATTGCACTCTTCTACCCTTCCAACATGAACAAGGGGACAAATATGCATGCAAAAGCAACCAACAAAATATACCGGTATATAAAATATACAGTATGCACACCAATTAAAAAAAGACCATACAATGCCTTCAACCTGACATTTTGCTTAAAATATAGGCTGTTATTCAAACCGAATTGACTTAACATTGGCTTTATTTGTATACGGCTAATCTACCAGTAGGGATTGGCCGAACGGGCCCCTGTTCGGTTTGCACCAGAACATCCGAACACCGCGAAAGTTCGGACCCGAATAACGAACCCCATTAAAGTCAATGGGACCCGAACGTCAAAAATCGAAAGTGGCCATTTTGAAGGATTATATGCAAGTAATTGGGCATACAATGGTTATAGGGGTCCGGGTCCTGCCCTGGGGGACACGTATCAATAAAAAACAAAGATTATGAAAAACTTCATTTTTAAATGAGCAGTGTTTTTTTTTATTTTTGAAGTGAAAGCCTAAAAATGAAAAATTCTTTCAAATATAGTGCCTGGGAGGTCCCCTTAGTCTACCTGTAAAGTGGCAGATCTGTACCATGTCTAGAATCTGCTGCAGCAATAATTGCATTTAATAAGCCAAAAAAAAACAAAAACATTTTCTATGTAAGCTGCCTTTATTTTGCTCAGCAACAGCTGGAGAGCCAGTGTGTACGATGAGGCCACAATGTAGTGCACTAGGGAACAAGATTAGAGCTTTTCTTGATACATTCTGGTGTCACTTTGACTTTGTATAGAAGTAACGGGTGCGTAAAAATTGGTCTTTAGGTGTCAGGGGCGCCTTCCCACCGTAACCCTTTAGAGGTACTCTTGATGAAAGCAAGAATTGGCCTTGCTATAAAAATTGCAATGATATGCACCTGTCAAACAAGTGCTGAAAATTGGTCTTTGGGTGTTAATTGTGCCCATGAAACCTATACCAAAAACATTCTTCCAGATGAAATGATTGAAAGCCCTCAAAGCTAGGCAGCCTTGAAGTCCTGCAGAGATTCCACATCCCAAAAAGACTTAATCAGTGATATCGGAATCAGGGGCTTCATAACTGGTAATCTAGGACTGATTCATTTTTATAAAAGTCTAACGGTCCACGGAGTCTGTGGACAGACGCGTTCTATGATCAGTAACGAAACCTCCTGCAGCACTGAATGCCTGTCCTGAAAGCACGCTGGATACAGGGCAGCTCAACAACTCAATAGCACACTGTGCAGTGGATTGCTGTCTCCCAGGGGCATACTTTAATACTCAAATCTTAAATATACAGCGATATGCTGTTAGGCTGTATATAGCCATCAGCACTGCTGAAACAAATTCAAGGATTCATTGTTGGATACCTTTTGGGCCCCCCCTCCCTCTCTGATGGGGACACTGATTTAAGGACAGACTCTGATGGGGACACCCCGACTTAAGGACAGACTCTGATGGGGACACCCCGACTTAAGGACAGACTCTGATGGGGACACCCCGACTTAAGGACAGACTCTGATGGGGACACCGACTTAAGGACAGACTCTGATGGGGACACCGACTTAAGGACAGACTTCGAGGGGGACACCGATTTAAGTAAGGGCTCCTATGGGGACGCCAATTTAAGTAAGGGCTCCTATGGGGACGACGATTTAAGTAAGAGCTCCTATGGGGACGCTAATTTAAGTAAGGGCTCCTATGGGGACGCTAATTTAAGTAAGGGCTCCTATGGGGACGCTAATTTAAGTAAGGGCTCCTATGGGGACGCTAATTTAAGTAAGGGCTCCTATGGGGACGCTAATTTAAGTAAGGGCTCCTATGGGGACGCTAATTTAAGTAAGGGCTCCTATGGGGACGCTAATTTAAGTAAGGGCTCCTATGGGGACGCTAATTTAAGTAAGGGCTCCTATGGGGACGCTAATTTAAGTAAGGGCTCCTATGGGGATGCTAATTTAAGTAAGGGTTCCTATGGGGACGCTGATTTAAGTAAGGGCTCCTATGGGGACGCTAATTTAAGTAAGGGCTCCTATGGGGACGCTAATTTAAGTAAGGGCTCCTATGGGGACGCTAATTTAAGTAAGGGCTCCTATGGGGATGCTAATTTAAGTAAGGGCTCCTATGGGGATGCTAATTTAAGTAAGGGCTCTTATGGGGACGCTGATTTAAGGGCTCCTATGGGGACGCTGATTTAAGGGCTCCTATGGGGACGCTGATTTAAGTAAGGGCTCCTATGGGGACGCTGATTTAAGTAAGGGCTCCTATGGGGACGCTGATTTAAGTAAGGACTCCTATGGGGACGCTGATTTAAGTAATGGCTCCTATGGGGACGCTGATTTAAGTAAGGGCTCCTATGGGGACGCTGATTTAAGTAAGGGCTCCTATGGGGACACTGATGTAAGGGGGTACTCTGATGGGTATTTTGATGCAAGGAGGACTCTGATGAGGCTGAGTAACTATTGGCAATGTTCGCAACTGCAGAGGTTGTGAAGGTTTCTTTTAAAAAACTCATTTGCGATTTAAGAATATGTAGATACTTAAATGTTTAAAAACCTGGCAACAGATTTAGATTAGGGTAAAATGAGGGAATAAGGAGAGTTTTTTTTATTTTTTTAACAAGGTTGGTCTTTATTGGAAAAATAAATGGTTCACATTACATTTACATGAAATATTGCAGTGGATACAATCATGAGAGGACAGTAATACAGCGGCAGTACCCAGTATTTAACATTCATATTAGAAGATCACAGATCTAATCCCAACTAAACAGATACGTAGTTGTATCTGCATGATAGTGTGATTTACATAGGATCAGACCATGGCTTCCATACCTTCTCAAATTTTTGGGGACATCCTCTATTCATATATGTTAACTTATATAATGGTAATACGGCATTAACCGAGGCCATCCAAGACCCCATTGTGGGCGGGAGGGGGGAGGTCCACTTCAGCAATATCTCTTTTTTGGCATAAAAGAGTAATAAGGAGAGAAGAAGCTTAGTATACCTAGGTCTTTGGTCATCATCCTGTATGCCTAGAACGGCAGAGCTGGCCCTACTAGGTAACTGCAGCTGAAGACGTATGTCTAGAAAATCAAAGATGTCAGACCAATATCGAGAGAGTCTGGGGCATGTCCAAAACATATGTATATAGGTGCTGTCTGTGGATTGGCATCTTGAGCAATTTGGGGATCTCTGCGGGTAAATTCTGTGCAGTCTGAGGCGTAAAATAAATACTATGTATGAACTTGGTCTGAGTCAATTTATCTCTGGAAGATATCGCTAGTTGGTAGTTATCCTTAAAACATTCCTCCCAAGTTTCCCTGTCCAAAGATGGGATATCGACCTTCCATTTTTCCCATAATGCGTCTACTTTTTTAGAGTCCGCTGGCAGCAGCGTTAAGTATAGTGCTGAGAGAGGTTTCTGGAGGGTTTCCTGAGCTAGGAGTCCTTCCACCGCGTCCACCACAAGGATAGGCGGTGTCTGGAATTGAGCCCGGAAAGCGTGTCTCATTTGATAGTAGCGGAACAGCATCCCCATAGGAAGGCCATGCCTCTCTCTTAGGTCCTGGAAAGAAATCAGGGCCCCGGAGGAGACAATATCTCCCAACACCTTAATCCCATAATGGGCCCACAATTGTGGGTCTGGAATTGTCCCAAAGTGTGGGAGGCACGGATTTCCCCATAATGGGCAGTAGGGGGACCATTTATCCGGAGCTAAAAAACGTTTTCTAGCCACCCCCCATACTCGCAAGGCGGCCTTAGTGGGGCCCAGAAGGGCAGGGCTAGATGAGGCTCCCCGATACACCAAATTTCCAAGCTCCTTAAAGGAGTTCACAACTGCCGCCTCCAGACAGACTGCAGCATTGGCCTTAGACTGTTCAAACCACCATCTGATTGTGACCAGCATGGCCGCCCAATAGTACACTAAGCAATTGGGTAGGGCCAAACCTCCACAACTGACAGGGAGTTGAAGGGTTGATCTAGCTATCCGAGGGGAGGATCCTCTCCACAGGAAGGATCCAATGCAGGCATCTATCTCCCTGAAAAAAGATTGGGGTAACCATACCGGGCAGTTTTGAAAGAAATAGTTGAGCTTAGGTAAGTAAATCATCTTTAAAACGTTTATGCATCCTAGCAAGTTAAGAGGGAGTTCAGTCCATTTGGTGCAATGGTCTCTTAAGCGTGAGAGTATAGGTTGAAGATTAAGCCTACGATAGGAGTTCAGGTCGCGCGATATTTTAATGCCTAAGTATGTAAATTCCTCCACCCACCTCAAAACAGGCTGTTCCTTCAATTCCCTGGCCTGTACATCCAGGGAGAAGAGTACAGACTTCGACCAATTGATACAGATCCCCGAAAAATGTCCAAACTCATCAAAAATTTCCAGGGCCGCCTGGAGTGAGGAGTCCGCATCTTGCAAATATAAGAGGGCGTCGTCCGCGTAAAGGGATATCTTCTCCTCCAGAGGGCCAACATGAAATCCCCCAATACGACTAGATTCACGGACCAGTGTTGCCAGTGGCTCAAGAGCCAGGGCAAACAGGCTGGGGGACAATGGGCAACCCTGCCTGGTTCCCCTCTGGAGGAGAAAGGCATCCGACAGGGAATCATTCACCCTGATTCTAGCTCTAGGAGCTCTATACAACAATCCCAACCAGTGAAGAAACTTGGGGCCCACCCCAAACCTACGCAGCACCTCCCATAGATACTGCCACTCCACAGAGTCGAAAGCCTTCTCCGCGTCGAGAGAGGCTATGACTCTTGTGCCTGCATTATCATGAGTGGCAGCCAGGTTTAGGAAAAGACGGCGTATGTTAATGTCGGTGCCCTTCCCCGGCATAAACCCAGTTTGATCTATATGAACAAGGTCCTCTATCACTGTGCCAATCCTCCTGGCCAGAATTTTAGCCAGAAGCTTGGCATCTGCGTTAATAAGAGAAATAGGCCGGTAAGAGGCACATTCTTCAGGGTCCTTGCCGGGTTTGGGCACCAACACCACAATTGCCTCAGAAAAAGAGTCCGGTAGTGTATTCAAGGAGATAGACTTCTGCATCAGTGACCTAAACCTAGGCGCCAGGAACTCCTGATAGACAGAATAGAATTCAATAGGAATTCCATCTGGCCCAGGGGCCTTCCCTTGCTGCATGGATCCCAGGGCTTCTTGTACCTCCTCCAAGGAAATATCCTGGTCTAACTCAGCACTTTTTTCTGGTGTCAGAGAAGGAAGGGGGATCTGGTCCAGATATTGGGACAATTGTGAGCAATCAAAGGTTGCTCTAGAGGAATACAGAGTTTGGTAGAATTCCAGAAACCTCGCACTGATATCCGCCGGAGCTGTTAGAAGTCTTCCACTTAAATCTTTCAGTCTACCAATGCGAGTAATGGTATGCTGTCCCCTGGCAAGCCAGGCCAACAGCCTACCATTTTTGTCTCCGTATTCAAATACACGCTGTGCACTAACATAGATTTCCTGGTAAGTTCATCCCTACAGAGAGAAAGTTCTCTCAAAACATCCTGCCAGTGAACATAATGGGACTGATCGGGATAACGCACAAATTCCGCCTCCTTCTCCCTGGAACGTTCCTCCAGCAACCTCAGAGACTGCACCGACTGTCTTTTTTTAGCAGATATACGGGTCATGTATTCACCCCTCAACCAAGCCTTAAAGGCATCCCATTGTACCATGGGCCCAGCAGAACCAGCGTTGTTTATCCAAAATCCACATAACGCCTCCTGAAGTTCTTCCTGGATCTCCAGGTCCGCAATCCAGAACTTAGATAGTCCGCTCGCCCACCACTGAAGCAAGTCGGATAGTTACTGAAACAGGGGCATGGTCTGAGATACCTCGCGAGAGGATCTCTGCAGAGACCACCCTCCGCAAAAGTTCGGGGGAGGCAAAAGCCAGCTCTATGCGAGACATAGTTCGGTGCGTAGTGGAGAGGCAGGTGAACACCCTATCAGAGGGATGAAAATGTCTCCAGAGGTCTGTCATGTGGAAAGTAGATGCCCAACGGGCAAGGTCTTGTTGCTGGGAACCAACGGACTGCATCCTATCCATTCCTCCATCCATAGTCATGTTAAAGTCTCCTATAAATAGGACATTGTTAACGTTGAACAGTGTGACTTGTTGCATCAGAATATGAAGTAGGCCCACTTCTGCTGGGGGGGAGATAAACTCCTACGATGACAATGGGATTCTCTTCAATCAGAGAGTGTAGGATAATGTATTTACCTCCGGGGTCGAGGCGAACGTTTAGCAATTGGAATTGTAGGGTCCTGTGAACTAGCACACTAATACCCCTGGCATAGTTTGAATAGGACGCATGATAGTGGGAGCCAACCCATGCCCTCTTTAAACCAAGAGTGCGGGAACCAACAAGGTGCGTCTCCTGTAGGATCACCACCTGTGGGTGGAGTTTACGTAGGTAATTAAGTACTAGGGATCTTTTCACTGCTGAGTTCAGTCCCCGCACATTCCAAGATACCACTAAGCAATCCGGCATGACACAGGTACAAGTAAAATAAAAGGAACAAAAATAATACAAAACCACATTTCCTCTAGTAAGGAAGCACGGCCCCAGACCCCCGGAGGGGACAAAAAAAACCCTCCGAGGCCTCTGGGGACGCGCCCCACTGCATCATACAATATATCCCTGCATGAGACATGCGCGTAAGGTGGACACTTATCATAGCACATTAGACCAACCATAACCTGAAAATAAAAAAGGGTTAAAGCCACTAAACAGCTCTTGTTTCCCAAAAACAACCCATCCCCCCCACCCCGCATCCCCCGAAACATGGAGGAGCACATGAGTCCCATAACCCCAGAACAGTTAACTGGTAACTTAAGTTGAGGTCGTGCAACCAGGGCAAACCATGACAACACCCCAAGAAAACAGTGGAGCAGGTGTGTGAAATCTTGTCTCAGAGCCAGTGGAGTGAGTTTAAAAGGAGAACAATAGTAAAATCATTGCGTTCTTCTCCCGTCTTAACAGGGGCACCTTCTTCATGGACCGTTACATTAACATAAAATAAAAGAGTGTGGAGTTCAAAAAATTGAAAACCGGTGAAAATAAGTGAAAAAGAAAAATAAGGAAGCTGACCAGCATAGGCATCGGAGAGTGGCTGCAGCCTTAGGCAGGGCTCCCGCAGCACAGCATCAAGGTAGATAGTACCAAAGCTGGTCTTACTAGGCCGCAATCTGAATGTTAGTATGCATTCCTCTCGGCGACACTCTTCAGTTAGGTACATATATGCAAGCAAGCCAGGAAGGACTACACGAGGAGGGTCAGTCAAACAGTTCCAGGATAGCGAAAGTTAGTAGAACAGTACAGGATTGTAAAGTAGTAAACTGCAAGTTATTCCAGGGAGACCTATGGTGGAAGGGTCTCCAGCCAACCGGATGCATCCTTAGGGGAGGTGAAGAAGCGGACCGTCTCACCGTCAACCACCCGCAGCTTAGCAGGGAATAGTATACTGTATTTCATCCCTCTTCTTCTCATCTCCGCTTTGACTACGTTAAAAGAACGACGCTGTCTCTGAGTTTCGATGGTGTAATCCGGGAACAGCAGTAGTCGCACATTTTTATAGGGGAGCTCACCTGCGGCTCTGGAGGCCCTGAGTAGTTCATCCCTGTCCCGAAAATTTAGCAGGCGGAGAATAAAGGTACGTGGGGGTGAGCCCTCAGGTCCCGGGCGGGGGGGGCACCCGGTGGGCTCTTTCCACCACAAAGTATGGGGAGAGCTGAGCTGCTGGCAACAAGGATCGCAAAAGTTCCTCCGCAAACAGGGCCGGGGAGCGCCCCTCCACCCCCTCTGGGAGCCCCACAATCCTAAGATTGTTTCTCCTGCTGCGGTTTTCCGCATCTTCCGCACGATACTCCAGGGCTCTAACCTTCGTCTGAAGTGTGCGGATGGAGGCACCATGATCCGTGATCGTGTCTTCCGCTTCCCCAATGCGCCTCTCAGTCTCCGAAACCCGCGACCTGATCTTGTCCAAGTCCTGTCTTATGATACCCACATTTAGCTGAACCTCCTCTATCTTAGAGGCTAAGGTAGTCTGACAGGAGGCGACGGCCGATTGGCAGGAGTTTATAGCCTCCATAAGATCTATCAGTCCCGGCGGGGTATCAGCAGGGCCTGCCTCGTGTTCAGTCTGCGACGCCATGTTGCTATGGCACGCAGGGGATCTTATGGAGTGGGCTATCGGGCTCTCTTCCTCCAGGTTATTCGGGGGGGAACTTCGATTCCTTACCCCTCTTTTGGTAGCTCGGAGTCCTGGCAGGCATCCAGATAACGCAGGGATCTTCTAGGACACGTAATAAAGCAGTGCGGATTAGATTAGCGGATCACACTCCGGAGAGCTCGTAAGAGACGTCCGCTCAGTCCGCCATCTTGGCCACGCCCCCGAATAAGGAGAGTTTAGTAAAGATTTGACATTTCTTGCTTAGAGTTAGTTTCTATTATTTGCTGCCTGCAACTGATGTATCAATTTGCTCCCATCAGCAGGGCCGCTGATAAGCCAGTCCAGTCAGCCCTCCTGTACTGGGCCCGGGCCCCATCAGTTGAAAAAGGGGGGCCTGGGCACCTGCTGAGCAGGAGGGCCGGCTGTACTGTCTTATTACAAACACCAATCCTTTTATGCCTCCCCCAGCAGCACTGCCAGCTTTTCCTCTTCTTACTCCCTCCGGCTGCACTACAGGGGGATTGGTCCTAGCACATGTGCCCCTTCCATCTGCTGTCTGGACCCCTGTGCCCCTTTTCTGCACAGCACTCCCGGCTTCCATCCCCTCTTCTCCCATCGGCAGCTGCTATGGGCACACAGGGGAATGTTTCAGGCTGGAGAGCAGGGAAGGGGGTCGGTAAATATGGCATTTACTGGCCCCTTTCCTTTTCTGAATGAACATAGTGAGTGATCGGTGCCAACCGCTCCTGTGTCCATTCACCACTGAAACAGTGAACTGTGTTTACTATACTTCAGTTTGTGAGTGAGTAGAAAGCCTTCTATTTATTCTTCTATGCAGCTGAGGCTGCAGAGAAAGTGACTAATAAATCTATGTCCTCAGTCACTTTCAGCCGGGGGGGAGGAGCCCTGTCAAGTAGGCTGTATGGGACCCTGTGATTTCTAACAGCAGCCCTGTATATCAGTCCATTAAACCTGCAGCTGGCTGCACAGCTCTTATGACTCGGGCACGGCATCCACACTGACATAGATTTAATTTGTGAATAAAGGAGAATTCCAGGTAACTATAAATGGAAAGAAGTATGAGCATATAGGTGTTAGGAGCAATGCGGTCAGGGGCGGCCCGCCCATTAAGGGCGAACAGGGGCCTCCCCCATCCATGCATCTGACCCCTTTCAGGATGCCGGGCACATGGATTCCAATGTGGGGGTGGGTGGTTTTTTTTTGAAGCACCAATTAAAGCCATAGGCTTCAAAATAGGGTGAATGCAGTCTGGAGCCCACCCAGGTGTGTAAGAACAGCCAATGAATATTCACTGCATGCAAGAGAAGCACTGCTCTGACTGAAGCCTCTGGTGAGAGATAATAGAAGACCGACACACCTACTCCAGGTGCTCAGGCTTGGATTGTCCTCCTTCCATCGAACTGAGATACTTGGGAATAAAAAACGAAATGTAATATTCTTCTGTAATATTTTATTATAACATGACCATTAAAATGTGACAACTGACGCGTTTCGTCATTTAGCTTTTTTCACAGCAACGTCCCCAAAGGAAAATACAACATATAAAAATAGTGCAAAAAATAAAAGCATAATGCATGCCACAACCACTATTTAAATGATGTCAGTAATTGAAGGTAAGCGAGAACACCGTTGCAGGTGCATGTTTCTCAGGAAGTGATAACAAGCAAGACATATCATAACATGAATCACTGAGAAAGAAAAGAAAAAGGAAACACGAATCAGTATAAGAAACCACAGTTTAAAAAGATAAAAAAAAAAAAAATTAAATTAAATCGTGCTCCACAGGTAAAGAGCCCACAATCCGTGATTACATTAATTGTGGTACTAAAAATGTGGTCTATTCAGTAGAGTGCACTCCCTGCAATCTACAATATGTAGGGGTGCACCACAAGACCATTGAGAACACGGATAGGAGAACATTACTATGGAGCATCTTATCCATCAGACAAGGGACTCTCCAATGTGTCAAAACATTTCAAACATCTCTATGCAGGGAATATGTCTGCTTTTTCTTTTTGTTTATATGTTGTATTTTTCTATGGTGACTGTGCTGTGAACAAGGCTAAGTGCTGAAACGCGTCAGCTGTCACATTTTAAGGGTTGTGTTATAATAATAGATTACAGAAGAATTTCCAGAGTTGCCGGCATTTCATTTTCTATTCTCAATGAATATTCACTGTTCTCACACAATCTCCTCTATGCCAATAAAGAAGTGGCCTGGCTTTTTACCTGTTTTGTTACATTACAGCCTTTAGTTCAATGTTTTTTTTTTAATCTGAATTATATGTGATGGATCAGAACACAATAGTCTAAGTTGGTGAAGTAAAATTAGAAAAATATATACATAAACTATTTTTCAGAAATAAAAGACTGATAATTGGCATGTGCGTATGTATTCACCCCCTTTGTTATGAAGCCCATAAAAAGCTCTGGTGCAACCGATTACCTTTAGAAGTCACATAATTAGTGAAATGATGTCCACCTGTGTGCAATCTAAGTGTCACATGATCTGTCATTACATATACACACCTTTTTGAAAGGCCCCAGAGGCTGCAACGCCTAAGCAAGAGGCACCACTAACCAAACACTGCCATGAAAACCAAGGAACTCTCCAAACAAGTAAGGGACAATGTTGTTGAGAAGTACAAGTCAGGGTTAGGTTATAAAAAAAATATCCAAATCTTTGATGATCCCTAGGAGCACCATCAAATCTATCATAACCAAAATGGAAAGAACATGGCACAACAGCAAACCTGCCAAGAGATGGCCGCACACCAAAACTCACGTACCGGGCAAGGAGGGCATTAATCAGAGAGGCAGCACAGAGACTTAAGGTAACCCTGGAGGAGCTGCAGAGTTCCACAGCAGAGACTGGAGTACCTGTACATAGGACGACAATAAGCTGTACACTCCATAGAGTTGGGCTTTATGGCAGAGTGGCCAGAAGAAAGCCATTACTTTAAGCAAAAAACAAAATGGCATGTTTTGAGTTTGCGAAAAGGCACGTGGGAGACTCCCAAAATGTATGGAGGAAGGTGCTCTGGTCTGATGAGACTGAAAAGGAATTTTTGGCCATCAAAAAAACGCTATGTCTGGCGCAAACCCAACACATCACCCAAAGAACACCATCCCCACTGTGAAACATGGTGGTGGCAGCACCATGCTTTGGGGATGTTTTTCATCAGTCAGGACTGGGAAACTGGTCAGAGTTGAGGGAAAGTTGGATGGTGCTAAATACAGGGATATTCTTGAGCAAAACCTGTAGCACTCTGTGTGTGATTTGAGGCTAGGACGGAGGTTCACCTTCCAGCAGGACAATGACCCCAAACACACTGCTAAAGCAACACTTGAGTGGTTTAAGGGGAAACATGTAAATGTGTTGGAATGGCCTAGTCAAAGCCCAGACCTCAATCCAATAAAAAAAATCTGTGGTCAGACTTAAAGATTGCTGTTCACAAGTGCAAACCATCCAACTTGAAGGAGCTGGAGCAGAGCAGTTTTGCAAGGAGGAATGGGCAAAAATCCCAGTGGTAAGATGTGGCAAGCTCACAGAGACTTTTCCAAAGCAACTTGGAGATGTGATAGCTGCAAAAGGTGGCTCTACAAAGTATTGACTTTAGGGGGGTGAATAGTTATGCACATTGACTTTTTCCGTTATTTTGTCCTATTTGTTGTTTGCTTCACAATAAAAAAAGAAACCCGTCTTCAAAGTTGTGGGCATGTTCTGTAAATTCAATTATGCAAATCCTCAAACAATCCATGTTAGTTCCAGGTTGTGAGGCAACAAAACACGAAAAATGCCAAGGGGGTAAATACTTCTGCAAGGCACTGTAAATATACACATAAAACCAAAACTATGGAAAAAGCAAAAACACAGGTATAGCACCCAAACAGTAACAATGTAATCCAATTGTATTATATTCTTATACCGCAGGATTCATGCAGCAAGTGCTCCGAATCAGTTCTGACTCATTACTAAATACAGTATGTGCCAATTTTTTTTCAATCTACTTTTGTGCCAACAACCCCATTCCCCCCCCCCCCGCAGGTATTTCTGACAAAGATCAAAAAGCATTTGCAGGTATAAATCCAATAGTTTTGCATTAGGAACATTTGCAGTTAAAACATAAGGACAGCAAGGAAAAACTGCATAATGTAAAATCCTTCAACACTTTATGTATAAAAAAAAAAAGTAATTAAAACTCACATTGGGGGGTCCTCAAGCAGCACTTTTTAATCAGCATGCATGTAGCCTGTATAGTCTACGCCCTCCTGATCTTCTGCGACTGATAAACAAATCTCTCCCTAACTTGATGACATCCCAAGCCCCGCCTACTCATTGCGTTTCGTCCCCTAATGGTTTTCTCGGGAGTGACCTATGAGATGTCACCCTAGAAGACCTCTGCGTACAATACGCCCTTTGTCTCCTCCGCCCCTTTTCTCTTAACTCTTTAGTTAGGTTCCAAGTCATATTATACATAATGATAGATGATCCAATTACACAAATTCCCTCTAGAGGTAACCAACTACAGCAACATGATACAAATGAAAAAATAAAACCTTCCCTCCATAATGGTTATAAAGATAATTGCATTGATCTACCTTTAGGACATTAACAAGTGATTGTAGACTATATTGCACTCTTCTACCCTTCCAACATGAACAAGGGGACAAATATGCATGCAAAAGCAACCAACAAAATATACCGGTATATAAAATATACAGTATGCACACCAATTAAAAAAAGACCATACAATGCCTTCAACCTGACTTTTTTGCTTAAAATATAGGCTGTTATTCAAACCGAATTGACTTAACATTGGCTTTATTTGTATACGGCTAATCTACCAGTAGGGATTGGCCGAACGGGCCCCTGTTCGGTTTGCACCAGAACATCCGAACACCGCGAAAGTTCGGGACCCGAACGTCAAAAATCGAAAGTGGCCATTTTGAAGGATTATATGCAAGTAATTGGGCATACAATGGTTATAGGGGTCCGGGTCCTGCCCTGGGGGACACGTATCAATAAAAAACAAAGATTATGAAAAACGTCATTTTTAAATGAGCAGTGTTTTTTTTATTTTTGAAGTGAAAGCCTAAAAATGAAAAATTCTTTTAAATATAGTGCCTGTGGGGTCCCCTTAGTCTACCTGTAAAGTGGCAGATCTGTACCATGTCTAGAATCTGCTGCAGCAATAATTGCATTTAATAAGCCAAAAAAAAACAAAAAAACATTTTCTCTGCAAGCTGCCTTTATTTTGCTCAGCAACAGCTGGAGAGCCAGTGTGTACGATGAGGCCACAATGTAGTGCACTAGGTAACAAGATTAGAGCTTTTCTGGATACATTCTGGTGTCACTTTGACTTTGTATAGAAGTAACGGGTGTGTAAAAATTGGTCTTTAGGTGTCGGGGGCGCCTTCCCACCGTAACCCTTTAGAGGTACTCTTGATGAAAGCAAGAATTGGCCTTGCTATAAAAATTGCAATGATATGCACCTGTCAAACAAGTGCTGAAAATTGGTCTTTGGGTGTTAATTGTGCCCATGAAACCTATACCAAAAACATTCTTCCAGATGAAATGATTGAACGCCCTCAAAGCTAGGCAGCCTTGAAGTCCTGCAGAGATTCCACATCCCAAAAAGACTTAATCAGTGATATCAGGGGCTTCATAACTGGTAATCCATGACTGATTCATTTTTATAAAAGTCAAACGGTCCACGGAGTCTGTGGACAGATGCGTTCTATGATCAATAACGAAACCTCCTGCAGCACTGAATGCCTGTCCTGAAAGCACACTGGATGCAGGGCAGCTCAACAACTCAATAGCACACTGTGCAGTGGATTGCTGTCTCCCAGGGGCATACTTTAATACTCAAATCTTAAATATACAGCGATATGCTGTTAGGCTGTATATAGCCATTAGCATTGCTGAAACAAATTCAAGGATTCATTGTTGGATACCTTTTGGCCCCCCCCCCCCCCTCTGTGGCCTTTTTACCAACCAGGAATATTATCCATATGTCCCTGCTTATAGACTCAGCTATACCCAATATATTTTTTAGCTTCTAAGTGCATCACCTACCCTATCGTGACTGCATATGACAGTGTACTTCAAAACCAAGATAGAGAAACATATTCTCTTATTTGTCTTGTCTGTGAACCTTGGCCGTGTCCTGAGGAAGCCTAGCGGCGAAACGCGTAGACATACAAGGGCTCACTGCACAATAAACATAGATGTATATATGCTATAATTTTTACTATAATCTCATATCTTTTCTATGTAATGGTTAACAATAATAAAACTGAATTTTTTTATATTGTTTCTTCTCCATTGTTTCTTAGCCCATAAAGTCCGCCCTCCTGGTAATACCTTATTTCTGTGTCTAGCACACTGGGCAAGTTCTGGCCAGTGGTCTATTCTCATGACCCAGTAAGTCAGTGGATAGTTAGCTGGAAAGTTCTCCATCTCTGTTTTGGCCCCTAGGTAATCGTCCACCATGTGATACAGATGCTGCCAATGGGATGTGGAAGCTGACAGCCCTGGGCGGCGAGAACTACAAAAATTCCAAAATGCCTCACTTAGGCGGACGCCTTCTCCAACGCTCCTCTCTTGACCAAAAGATGACTCAAAACTAAGATTTACACGACACTGTAACCTACTGGAGTCAGGAAAAACGTTCAATAAAATATTCTTTAACGTGTCCTCAAGAGGATTTTATCTTCTGCACTCTGTGGGGATGGGATGAGTTCCGAGACCTTCCCCTTATGACGGTGATTAAGGGGGACACCACCATTCCTGGCTCCAGCTGGCGTGGTGTGAACCACCTCTGGGCCTGTCCCTACAGAGCTGCAAGAATCTCTGCTCCGGTGTGGTTCCTGTCCCCTAAACACACCAGCTGAAGCACTGCATGGCACCTTTTAGCCTGACTCTGGGAATAGCCCTTTGAACGCTTAGGGGGTACCTGATGTTCATAGGACAATTCTGCAGAGAAGGGCATGGAGGTGACGGAGGAGGAGGGGTAGAGCTCACAGGTCTGGCATCATCACCGCCAGCTGTATGGAGACGCGGGGGCACAACAAGCTGCAGCACTGAGCCCTGTCCTGCATCCTTTCGAGATGCAAGCAGCGTTACCCAGTGTGCTGTGAACTAAATATATCATCCCTGTCCATGCTTGCTGGACCACGTGTCAGCAGTAAAGTGGATTTTATGGCTGACTGCCTTGCTGAACTATGCCAGAACATTCCCTTCCATGTGATGGTAGAGAGATGGAATGGCCTTACGTGAAAAGTAGTAGCGACTGGGAACCTGCCATTGTGGTACAGCACATTGTGCGAATTCATGGTAGGGGGCAGAATTCCAGGCTGAAAGGCAGAAGTTGGAGAGCCAACAGCTATGACAAGCTTGCATTTAGATGCTGGGCACGTGGGTGGCAGGGACTGTTTTTTTTTCTGCTGCAGCAGATGGGGCAGAGAAATTTGCTGGCTACAGTCTACAGCTGGTGGTGTGCTATTGGCAGATGTGCTGCTAGGACCTGGGACACCCTGTGCTATACCATCATCCCTGTCAGTGGAGGCTGCTGAGAGTTAATGACTCGGTATAGCAGGAGCAGACTGAAGTGGGCAAGGAGGAGGATGAGGAGGGACAGATTTGTGCCCCTTTTGTGTGACTTTCAGGTGCTCTTGCCAACAGGCTGAGTGGTTGGACGTTAAATGCCTTGTTAAGCATGGGGTACCCAAATGGTTGGTGTTTTTGCCACGTTTGATGTACCCGAGACACAGTTTGCAGCTAGCAACAGTGCGATCTGCTGCAGATGTGCTGAAAAAGGCCCAGACAGCTGAGCTTTGGGGAGTGGGCCGGGAGATAACAGCTTCAGAATGTGATGGAATAGGGTGGCTTCTCTATTCTTTCTAGATGTTGGCCTCCTTGGGGATGTGTCGCCTCACCTTCAGTTTCCTCCTCTGCTCTATCTGGCAGCCAAGTCGCATCAGTGACCTTATCATCTCCATCTCCTCCATCTTCATCATTACCACTGGAGACAACTTGACAATACGCTGCGGCTTGGGGAACATTAATGCCAATTTGTCTACCAGTGTTCCTCCCTCTCTCTAGGCTCATGTTCCTGCCATCCTCAACCACAGAACCAACATCTGAATCCAGTAATGGCTGGGCATCATCAAAGAGCAAGTGGCTGACGTTGTGGTCAAAAACCTCAGCTGACTCCTCAATGGCTGATGGTTGGGCTATGGAGGAATAGATGTTGACAAGGAGGCAGGTTTATCCACTCTGGCAACTGCAGGGGACTGCACACTTGTCTCTGCTTGCGTGACAGAGGATGAGGAAGGTTTAGTAAGCCAGTCCACAACCTCCTCTGCATGCTGTGGCTGGATAGCACGGGCAAACTCACTTAACAGAGGAAATGATGCCCTGCTTGAGGACTGACCACCACGTCCACCTTTGCCTGTGGACACATATGTTGCTGGCCCCCTTATGCCCCGTACACACGGTCGGATTTTCCGATGGACAATGTCCGATCGAAGCGTGTTGTCGGAAATTCCGACCGTGTGTGGGCACCATCGGACATTTTCCATCGGATTTTCCGACACACAAAGTTGGACAGCAGGAGATAAAATTTTCCGACAACAAAATCCGATCGCGTCAATTCCGACCGTGTGTGGCCTGTTCCGACGCACAAAGTGCCACGCATGCTCAGAAGAAATTCCGACATGGGACAGCTCGTTCTGGTAAACTTAGCGTTCGTAATGGATACAGCACTTTCGTCACGCTGCAATGTTCAAAATGGTTTAATACAGCGCACTCTCTTCTTCTTTATAATGTCACAAGAATTAAGTAGTTTTGATGCTCATATTCACACACACTTCTCACAAACTTCTTTCGTTACTATTTATCGGGATTCCCTCAATATATTTTGATTTCTCACATCTGACAACATAATTTTTTTTTTTTTTACTTTAATGTAGAATCTTTTTTTGTGTTTCTCTTTTTTTTTTTGGTGATTTTGATTTGTACTCCCGAAAATGTTTGTGTGTTTTTTGTGACAAGTTCCCACAACAACACTAATATGTTGTTCTATTTAATCTGTAGGAGATTGTTTGGTGTCCCTTGTTAATTTCACATTGTACTTTAGAAATGTACCTGAATCGTCACCAACAAACTGTCCTTTTTGGATGAAAACACACACAGGAGAGTAGAATTTACCTAAAAATATTTTATTTAGGGGTCACAACTATAAACAAAGAGGGAGGCAACGCTGGAGAAACTGCAGAAGTGGGCGAAGCCTTGGACCCCCAGGGCAGACATCAATTATTTAAAAGCAAAATTGGTGGCCTGAGGAGTCCATATCTAAGGGAGGGCAGTCTGGTCCAGAAGTCCCAGAGATCCGGAAAGCAGCAGATGACATCTGTGTCCCCAGGCTGTGGTCATACGAGAGACTGCATCTTCTGTCAGACCAGACTGAACCCAGGGCCATCACTCTCAGGTCTTCTTTCCACGCTTCCTTACACGCTGTGGCTGTGGTGGTGGAGTTGTGGCAGCAGCAGGAGGAGGAGGAGGATCGTTGATCTCAATGACATCCGTCTTGTGTGTCAGTTCCCCACTCTCCCCCTTACGAAGGACTTTATAAATCAGGTCCTCAGAGATCTTGCGTTGGCCCTCCTGCATGCCCTGCAATTTGGTGGCAGCCATGCAGGCAAAGGCCTCTTCAGGACTAGGGAAGGCTCTGAGGGACGCCGAAGCCTCCTGGATCAGCCTGTATGCTGAATCCTGCACAGGACTGGGAGTGGCCTTCCTGGCCCTTTTGTATGGAAGGTGGAGGGGAGGGACCTGAGACTCAGTCATGCTGCGACTTGTCCCAGGCTTCTTTTGGCTGACACTTAGCCCCACCTCCTCCTGGCTGCCACTAATCCCCGCCTCCTCCTGACTGCCACATTCCACAGCCTCCTCCTGGCTGAGGTCTTCCTGTGTATGAAAAAGGGACATAGTTTTAGTATTGTTTTCATCAATCACACACAATTTTCACCTCCTGACTGCTGCAAATTCAATGTTAACAAATATAACAGACTATCCTTCTGAGCCCAGCATTTTGCATTCTTGTCCCAATTTTGGGTGCCCACTACTGTCTATTGATATGTAAAACACTTTCAAGCAGCAATTAGTGATCAATAATAACATCTAGTAAACATCATTTATTTATTGACCAGAAATCTGTAGAAGAATGCTATACCTGACTCCAGCTGGGCTCCTCCACTTCTTCCTGGCTGGAAGGCCCAGGTTGGACATCAGAAGCCTCAGCTGGTATGGAAGGAAGCGTGGAAGATAGAGTAGAGAGAGATTCCCTGACTTCAGTGTGGTCTGACAGAAATCGCAGTCTCTCGTAGTACCACAGCCTGGGGACATAAACGTCATCTGCTGCAGCTCCGGACCTCTGGGAATCTGTGACCTTCTTGCGCTCCCTAAGATATGTGCTCCTCAGGCCACCAATTTTAGCTTTTAAATAAGGGATGGTTGCTGTGGGGACCACCGGCTTCACCAACTCCAGCAGTTTCTCCAGCGCTGCCTGCCTCTTCTGTTTGTGGTTATAATGGGGGTGCCTGAACTGCCACAGACAGGGCAGCTCTCTGTATTTGTCAATAAACAGGGGCAGGAAATTGTGGTCGTTGAACCCATCCATTTTCTCTGCAAGACACAACACAAGACAAACCCTAATGTCAGGCCAAACTCCCCTAATCTTGTTACAATATAGGCTTCAATTTCGAAGCAGTATAGGCCCAAGTTTAGATCCTACCTTCGTTAGCACGATTGGCGTCTCCGATGCTCCTTCCTCCGCTCACAGATCGTACGTAAGACACGCGCGTAATGATTTATACACACTGCGCATGCGTATAACTCCGCCCGCCCCTGACGTTCTTTCTATTCTATTCCCCGCCCCTTTTCATTCGGTGCAGTGGAGGAAGAGCACATGGCGGATAGACAGCAGGATCGTGCTAATTACAGCAACGAGGAGGAGGAGGAAAGGCCGGAGCCTGAAACGTCCCGATCCAGGAGGAGATTAAAGGACTCAAATATGTCCTTTGGGGAGATGTTGGAAATGGTGGACATCCTGAAGAAGGCCGACTATGATGGAAAGTATGGACCTTACCCCAACCACAATGTCCGAAAGGCCAAGATCATGGCGAAAGTGGTCAGGAGTCTGCATCGGAAATTCGGGGTACGACGATCGAAAGATCAGCTCAGGAAGCGGTGGTCGGACCTGAAATTACGAGAACATGAGCAGTACAGAAAGATCCGGAGAGTGCTGCAAAAAAGTATTTGTGCTGTGTTCCTATTGTTCTTGTGTTTATTACGTTTGTGCTGCTCCATGTGCTTTTAGGAACTGTTGTACAGTTTAAAATGGCAACTTTCATGTTCATGGGCACATTATTCGTTCGGATCACACATTTTTTTTTCGGACTATAAAATACCATTGTTTAGCCCATATGCATTTGGCCACCATTTTGAGGCCCTATACTTGTCTTCAAAGAATTGGGTTGTGTAGATGGCTTTGTTACTAGAATGAAATGCAAACTAGATTGTGTGTAAGGAGAGGACACTGAGCAGCTGTTTTCACATCTGGACACTGGAGCACTAGTGTGGGACCCCAGAACACCCTTTTTATTAGGGGGCCACACAGGTGCTCCAGTGTATACTATAGGGGGGTCTCCATCTGTGAAGCTTGTACAAAACAGGTAAAGTATTGCAGCTTGACAAAGGGCAATAAAAAAGCTACATCTTGGAACTCTGCTAAAATAGACAATTGTACCCCACTTCCAAGCAATGTTTCATCTTTAGAGTTCTGCCATCAAATATCTGTGTGCTAAGTATACCATTTTTGTTTTACATAGGGGAGAAAAGACTCGTGGGACACCCCTCATCCGAGGAGACCAGAGCCCCCCCCCCCCCCCCTGGAAGAAGTGGAAATCCCAACACCACAAGATGAGCAGGAGGAAGAAGACGTGGTGGAAGTAGTCACCACAACAGGTGAGTGTCTGCAACCACAGGCTCAGATAAGAGATGGATGGCGGCATTTTTTATAGACCTAATTTATTTTGGGTTTCCTCTCTTTTTAGGTGATCGTGAGGTTGTGGATCCAGATCCTTTCACATCCGAAAGTGCCCAGATCCTGATCGGGGAGATCATGGGGTGTAATTTACAATTGGAAAACATCAAGCAAAACATCAATGATGTTATTCCAAAATATAAAAACATCATTGATGTTTTGGGGCGAGTTTAAAGCCCCTCCAAAGCACTTTCTTCTTTTGTGTGCTACAATGTGCGAAATGTTTTTGTGATTTTTCCCAAAGCCAAATTTGGAGGATGCACACAGTGTGCCAACATGTGCTATCTGCCATCACGGGAGATCAATGGACGCGTTTTGGGGGTGCAACCCCTTCCTCAATAATAAAGTAGCGGTGAGGAAGGGCTTTCTCCCTCAAAACACGTCCTTTCATCCCCCGTGATGGCAGCTAGCACATGTTGACATTGGGAAATTTGTGTGCATCTTCCAAATTTGGCTTTTCCAGGGGTGATTTCCCCCAATCTGAACGCAATATCAAACACAGTTCCTAAATACTCATGTCTGATATTGCCTTCAAGTTCTACCAAATGTGAACTTTGTAAGATCAAGATTTGTGTCTTTCTTGTGGGTTTTACACAGGCCTGTTTTCTATAAAATGCACATTTTGATTTTGGATAATGACACCACAAAAATTGTTATACAACAAACATGTTGGTTTGTCAGAAAAACCTTTGGTAAATGCACATGTGATTGTGCTGGTATTAAAAAGATTGTTCATCAAGAATGTGTGGATTATTGTCTCAACGCTACAACACTTTTGGGGTGATGTAATTGTTGTTTTATGAGAAAATGGGGGTTATTTGGTAAGGGAAAATCCACTTTGCACTACAAGTGCAGTTTCAGTGCAGTTGCAAGTGCACTTGTAGTGAAAAGTGTCTTTGCATTTAGTAAAGAACAGCCAACAGTGCTTTGTAAGGTTACCCAATCACGACATTTTCTGCACTCCACACATTTCTGTCAGGGTCAGCTAAAACAAACACAAGCAGTAAATGTCCACAAAGAAGAGCCTGGGGGGAGATGCCTGTCGAGAACTTGAGGTCCTGCAGGCTTCTCCCTGTCGCCAAATACCGCAGGGTAGCGACCAACCTCTGCTCCGGAGTGATGGCTTGCCTCATGCAGGTATCCTGCCTGCTGATATAGGGGGTCAGCGAAGCCAACAAACGGTGAAATACGGGGTCAGTTATCCTGAGAAAATTCCTGAAATCACCAGGATTATTCTCACGGAGCAAAGGCATATGACAGAACTGGTCACGCTGAAGCAACCAATTCTTGGTCCATGAACTCCTCCCCACCCTGGTCATGGACTGGACTTGTGTCAAGGTCAGGACCCCAACACCAAGCCCCCGCACAGCACGAACTCTACGAGGAGTACGCATACGAAACATGGCTAGAAAACGGTCGGCTGCTCAGAACGAAGTAACAGAACGCACTGAAGAACAGCAAGGCCTGTGAAGAGCGACCTGAAAAACCAGTAACGAACGAACAAGAATACAGTGACTAAAGGCACGCGGAACTTGCTTGCACGCACTGAAGAGCAGATACAAACCCACAAGTACAAACTGAACGTCAGAAAACGATCTGAAAGCCACGAATCTGAAAAAGCGCGAATCGTCTCTCACCAAACTTTTACTAACACGAGATTAGCAAAAGGAGCCCAAAGGGTGCCGCGCTTGGTTCTGAACCGGCCTTTTCTAGTCTCGTCGTACGTGGTGTACGTGACCGCGTGGTTGTCGATCGGAAATTCCGACAACTTTGTGCGACCGTGTGTAGGCAAAACAAGTTTGAGCCAACATCCGTCGGAAAAAATCCGAGGATTTTGTTGTCGGAATGTCCGAACAAAGTCCGACCGTGTGTACGCCCTATTACAGTGCCAAGGGAACGTCTGCCTCTCCTTGTTGTCCTCCCAGACATTGGGAGGGAGGATGCGGTGCCTATAAGCAAATGCAAAGCAGAAGTTTAAATCTGTATGTAGATACACTTTAATCACTGTAAAGAGGTGTTTGGTGCACTTTAATTTGAGTACTCACACTACACAGACACACTCCACGGATACAATATAATATACTGCAATATAATGCGCCAAACGTACAGTGACGCACAGAACTATATGGTGTTAAACTGGCAGTAATGCAATCAAAATCGACTGTTCAACCGTCACTACACAGACGATATCTGAACTGTCCCTACTTTAGCTATACAATAATGTCAAGATTACTGACACAGTCTCACTACACTACACTGAAACTATCTGAGCTGTCCCTAATCTAGGTGCACATTATGCAAAGCTGAGTGATGGTCCTCTTCACTACACTCACACTATCCCTAGACTGACACTAAACTAATATTGAAGCAAAATAGCACAGTATAGCACACTAACTAACTGATAGCACTGAACAGAGCCTTGTTCTATCTCTCTCCACACCGAAATCACACTGAAAATGGCTGCCATTAAAAGAATACGTTAATACTGTGGGGCGGGAATGAGCCATGATTGGATAAAGTCATGACAGTGTCCAGTCATGACTCTGACAGCGCTCCATGCCCTGATTGGCTGAAACTTTCACTGCTTCAGCCAATCAGGGCTTGCAATGCACTGTTCAGTGCCGCAATGCATTGTGGTCAGTTCGGGGGGGGGGGGGGCACAAACAAACGGTCGAATTACCCATTTGTTCAGCTGTTCGCCGGACGGCCGATCAGCGATAGTTCCATTTGCCCATCCCTATCTACCATCTCCTCTCTTTTCTTTTTTCGCTTTCCTTTTTTTACTTCTTCCTCATATCTTAGAGCCCTTGCACACTGGGGCGGGGGGCGGCGTCGGCGGTAAAACGCCGCTATTATTAGCGGCGTTTTACAGTCAGTATGCGCCCTCGGGGCTTGCACACTGGATACACAGCAGCAGCACTTTCGGGGCGGTTTGCAGGCGCTATTATTAGCGCAATAGCGCCTGCAAACCGCCCCAGTGTGCAAGGGCTCATGGTTTTGAAGATTTTTTATTTTTTGCTGAGCCTCTGTTACCTGGACTTTAGTGATATTACAGATGTGCAAAACACTTTTTTTTCAGGTGAATATTTGTACTCATTACCCCTTCTCATTTTTTTTCATTTCTGTACCCCAAATTGTTTTACATTACTTTGGTCATTTTATGAAAAAAGAAAATATATATTTAACAAGTATACAAATTTGATAAAAAAAATCCTAACCACCGTAGTGGTTATAAACATGGCAGTGATCTACCATTCCAATATGAACAATGTGGCATTTATGAAAGCGAAAAATAAAATATATGTGCACAAAAAAGACTAAAATTTATACAAAAATGATACAAATAAAAATATATCCTGCCCACCCAAGTTGTTATAAATGCTGATTTAGCATTCCAACATGAACAAAGGCACATTTCTGTGTATATAATACACATTTATTTAATTGATTTATTTAAAAATAAAAAAGACCAGAGGCTTAACTGGAACCTTCAGGGCCCCGATGCAAGAAACCATGAAGGTCACCCTGACCCCCCAGCCGGGGCCCTTCCCTCCAGGCCCAGAGCCTTTCACTCCCATTGAGGGCCCACACTGCTGCAACTTATGACACAAAAGTCGCATGACAAGTCAAAACATTCATCTCAATGTGTATTGTCTTAATCAACTCAAGTCGCAGCAAAAAAAAAAGGGCTCCTGCACTACTTTTCTGTGACTTTGGGGTCACAGCAAGTCACACGTCTTTGGTGTAAGTGGGGCCCTTTTACATGTTTAGCAGCAAACCCCTTCCTGCTGTCTTGGGTGGTGGAACGCCAGGGCCCGATTAAAACCCTTGTAGTTCCACCACTGGAGTCACTGAATCTGGGTCAGGGTTATTAGAGCCCAGTGATTGAAAGAACAAAGTGAATGACCCCACTCCAAAAATAAGGAAAAAACTTTTTTTGTGTAAAAAAACATCCAACATCAAAAAAATGGTTACAGCAACAGCATCATGGCACACACAGAGGGGAGCATGATTGACGCGTTTCACAAATTTCTTCGCTTAGCCTTAAACGAGGCCAGGGCTGCATGACCCATCCTGGACGCTCTCTGGTGCCTCCCCCGTTTTCTCCCTGAATGTTGGAGAACGTTCTGGAGAAATAGAGGGCGGAAGCTAGGAGGGGGGTTGCCTTAAAATATTTAGGGGCCTTTAGCCAATACCCAGGTTGGGGGCCTGGCAGGGAACTAAAGAGCCTTTAAATAGACATGGGCCATGTCAGCATGGGTGTCGGGTGGAAGATGGAGAAGCAGTGCTGCGGGAGGCTGTCGGTGGCTCTTGAAGGTCCCCTAACCGGGGAGGGGGGTTTACTTCTGGCTGGAACTCAGGTGGCTGGCCTGGAAGGATCCCACCATAGGAGGCAGTTAGAGGGATCTTAACTGGAGAGGCAGCAGAGAGACCGAGTAGATCAGCCCGGTGCAG
The DNA here is from genome assembly GCA_037952925.1 of Lithobates clamitans. Taxonomy (NCBI): domain Eukaryota; kingdom Metazoa; phylum Chordata; class Amphibia; order Anura; family Ranidae; genus Lithobates; species Lithobates clamitans. Next base: position 694,404 of record JBBGZY010001506.1, read on the forward strand.
GGACAGACAAGGGGAGAGACTGTCAGCTGTAGAAGGTCTCTCTTGAAGACAGCGGTGTGCCAAGTTCTGATCTAACCTGTGCTTTAACTGCAGACTTTAAGCTTTAACTTGAGGGTATTTACATCCAAATCAGGTGAACGGTGTAGGAATTACAACAGTTTTTATATGTGCCTCCCACTTTTTAAGGGACCAAAAGTAATGGGACAGTTTAACAATCATCCATCAAACTTTCACTTTTTAATACTTGGTTGAAAATCCTTTGCAGTCAATTACAGCCTGAAGTCTGGAACGCATAGACATCACCAGACGTTGGGTTTCATCCCTGGTGATGCTCTGCCAGGCCTCTACTGCAACTGTCTTCAGTTCCTGCTTGTTCTTGGGGCATTTTCCCTTCAGTTTTGTCTTCAGCAAATGAAATGCATGCTCAATTGGATTCAGGTCAGGTGATTGACTTGGCCATTGCATAATATTCCACTTCTTTCCCTTAAAAAACTCTTTGGTTGCTTTCGCAGTATGCTTTGGGTCATTATCCATCTGCACTGTGAAGCACCATCCAATGAGTTCTGAAGCATTTTGCTGAATATGAGCAGATAATATCTCCCGAAACACTTCAGAATTCATCCTGCTGCTTTTGTCAGCAGCCACATCATCAATAAATAAAAGAGAACCAGTTCCATTGGCAGCCATACATGCCCACGCCATGACACTACCACCACCATGCTTCACTGATGAGGTGGTATGCTTTGGATCATGAGCAGTTCCTTTCCTTCTCCATACTCTTCTCTTCCCATCACTCTGGTACAAGTTGATCTTGGCCTCATCTGTCCATAGGATGTTGTTCCAGAACTGTGAAGGCTTTTTAGCTGTTTGGCAAACTAATCTGGCCTTCCTGTTTTTGAGGCTCACCAATGGTTTACATCTTGTGGTGAACCCTCTGTATTCACTCTGGTGAAGTCTTCTCTTGATTGTTGACACACATACACCTACCTCCTGGAGCATGTTCTTGATCTGGCCAACTGTTGTGAAGGGTGTTTTCTTCACCAGGGAAAGAATTCTTTGGTCATCCACCACAGTTGTTTTCTGTGGTCTTCCGGGTCTTTTGGTGTTGCTGAGCTCACCGGTGCGTTCTCTCTTTTTAAGGATGTTCCAAACAGTTGATTTGGCCACACCTAATGTTTTTGCTATCTCTCTGATGGGTTTGTTTTGTTTTTTCAGCCTAATGATGGCCTGCTTCACTGATAGTGACAGCTCTTTGGATCTCATATTGAGTTGACAGCAACAGATTACAAATGCAAATAGCACACTTGAAATTAACTCTGGACCTTTTATCTGCTCCTTGTAAATGGGATAATGAAGGAATAACATACACCTGGCCATGGAACAGCTGAGCAGCCAATTGTCCCATTACATTTGGTTCCTTAAAAAGTGGGAAGCACATATACAAACTGTTGTAATTCCTACACCGTTCACATGATTTGGATGTAAATACCCTCAAATTAAAGCTGAACGTCTGCAGTTAAAGCACATCTTGTTTGTTTTATTTCAGATCCATTGTGGTGGTTTATAGAGCTAAAAAGATTAGAATTGTGTCGATGTCCCAATATTTATGGACCTGACTGTATATATTAGTCAGGACGACTGTGAAGAGAAAGCAGCCAGGTGGGCTGGCATTTTCTGCAGGTGGTAGAACTGAAATCAGTGTCTACAGGAAGGCAGAAGGTATACCGTTAGTTCCTCTAGGATTGAGCTAGCAGGTGCTGAACAAGGGGAACCAGGTTTGTGCAGGAGGAAGGAAGAAGAGGTATCTGTATATAGGGAGGAAGTTGTCCCTGGTTCTGCTATGGACATTTTTCACGTTGGGCATCCCATAATCCCCTACCCCATGCAAGTTATCACCCCCTAACAAAACAAAACACTAAACAAGCCAAAGGACTGATTTATGTCTCTGACATAAGGAAAAGCTAGGTGACTGGCTGTTCATCAGTGGGGAGCCAGACTTCAGCAGCTACATCTTATAGTGCTACATTTGGAAGCTCGTCCGGGATTTTTCCATGGTACCGTGCACGACCATTGCCCCTAGCAACCGGAGATCATCGAGCCAGAGACTGTACTTTGCTGTTTTAAAATCCTCAGGGGAGATAATGGCATGAAGCCGGTATTCCGTATTACTGAACTGTGAGTGTCAAGATAGTGTTCAAGTGCTGTTGTCCATAGCAACCATGGTGAGGTTGCTGCCAACCAGCTATACTGCATACCCAGTGGCCCTAACTGAGGCTGAGATGGCTACAGAGCCTGCCCTAATCAGTTAGAACTGTGCCGTGTGCCATCACCCATGGCAACAATGGCAAGTGACCGTGCCCATGGATTACAAAACGTCCAGCTGTCTGATCATGGCTGGTGAAAGTGACTGTGTGCTGGAACATCCTGCTGAAACCAGTAAAATGTGCATGGATGTGTCTGCTGTTACCCGATCTTACAGGATTATGTCTGTCACCTATTCAACCACAGCTGAAATAAGAGACTGTCAAGATCCTGCTGAAATCAGTAAGACTTGTACTGTTGTTGTCCATAGCAACCACTGCAGACTTTTATTGCTGCCTACGCTCAGCTATTCAGCCCTGGCTGGGGTAAAGGGGCAGGTTTCAACAAGTCCTGCAAGTATCACTGCATGTGAAGTGACTATATGGAAGGTATCAGCGCCTGCAAAGTCCAGTCCAGAGAGGAAGGGGTTACAGAGTGCGTGGGAGCGGGCCTGCTTATCAGAACTGTTGGCACCAACTAGTCTGGAAGCTTGAAGCTGGAGCCACTCTGCAAAGAGAGCCCAGCTTGTTCAGCACAGGAAAACCATGGAGGAGTGCATAATGGCGGGTTACCTACAGCCTGTTCGTAAGCCTTGCTGACATGCAGGTACTGGACAGGAGATACCGTTTGGTGGCTACCAGGGTGCAGCTAGAGCACTGAGGGGGATTTGTTCTCGGCATGATCAATGGTATGGAGAAGCTGTGCCTGTTATGCCCTGGATGCAGGAAACCTCCAGCTGCGGTCGAAGCCTGGCTGAAGCGTGGGCACGGTGAACAGCCTTTAACCGTGCTGATGCCCAGCGACCTGCCACCAGTGACCTATGCTGTGGACCTGTCATCAGGATTATGCCTGGAATGGAAAGCGGAATCCCAGCCGGCCGGTGGGAGTTCAGGGGTGAGTAGTGTGCAGGACTGCAGTCAGTTAGGCATCAGCTTGAGATATCCCAGTAGAGAAGCCAGCTGCTGAAGTCCACCCGTGTCAAGCCCCACCTGGAAGGAGCCAGCTGTTGAGGACCATGCGTCTTCAGGTGAACCAGAGGGGAGTGGCAGTGGTGGTGAAATAGATTGGGGGGTCTCCCTGATTGGAGGCTGAGTTTGGGCCCCTAGAAGAGGAGGCTGGGTGGTCTCCAGAGAGCGAGTCAGAAGAGCAGTGGACCTGAGTAAATGCTCAGGAAGCTGAGAGTCTAGAAGAGGAGGCTGAGTGGTCCTCAGAGAGCAAGTCAGAAGAGGAGTGGACTTGGGGAAATGCTCAGGAAGCTGAGAGTCTGCCAGCAGATATACCTGGGGGAGAGAGGTCCGTTACCCCTAGGGTTGCCAACTCATCCCTTTAAACCCAAACACCTTTGAATTACACAGGTTCTGAGGCCAATTAAATGCAGATAAGGCATCAACAACACTAAAACAACCCTGTTTTGCCCCTGCCCCATCTCCGGTCCCGACAAAGCTAGCTGTCACCAGGGGCAGGTTACAGGCACAGGACACCACCTACAAGATGCCTCACAGGCCTGTATCCTACCTTTCTGCATTGAACTGTACTGGAATGCAACAAAACGCATCAAAAATGCACCCCGACGCATTACGGGAAAATCAGGGCTCCCGGAGAGCCTCCCCCTTGCATCGGGGCTCCCGGAGAGCCTCCCCCTTGCATCGGGGCTCCCGGAGAGCCTCCCCCTTGCATCGGGGCTCCCGGAGAGCCTCCCCCTTGCATCGGGGCTCCCGGAGAGCCACCCCCTTGCATCGGGGCTCCCGGAGAGCCACCCCCTTGCATCGGGGCTCCCAGAGAGCCACCCCCTTGCATCGGGGCTCCCAGAGAGCCACCCCCTTGCATCGGGGCTCCCAGAGAGCCACCCCCTTGCATCGGGGCTCCCAGAGAGCCACCCCCTTGCATCGGGGCTCCCAGAGAGCCACCCCCTTGCATCGGGGCTCCCAGAGAGCCACCCCCTTGCATCGGGGCTCCCAGAGAGCCACCCCCTTGCATCGGGGCTCCCAGAGAGCCACCCCCTTGCATCGGGGCTCCCAGAGAGCCACCCCCTTGCATCGGGGCTCCCAGAGAGCCACCCCCTTGCATCGGGGCTCCCAGAGAGCCACCCCCTTGCATCGGGGCTCCCAGAGAGCCACCCCCTTGCATCGGGGCTCCCAGAGAGCCACCCCCTTGCATCGGGGCTCCCAGAGAGCCACCCTCTTGCATCGGGGCTCCCAGAGAGCCACCCCCTTGCATCAGGGCTCCCAGAGAGCCACCCCCTTGCATCAGGGCTCCCAGAGAGCCTCCCGCTTGCATCAGGGTTCCCAGAGAGCCTCCCCCTTAAATCAGGGTCCCCAGAGAGCCTCCCCCCTAAACCAGGGTCCCCAGAGAGCCCCCCCACTTACATCAGGGTCCCCAGAGAGCCTCGGGGCTATGGGCCTGAGATTCGCGGCTATAGCCCCAAAAGCCACCCCCTAGCGACGCCACTGGTGTTAGCTGAACAATCCTCTGCCACAGGATTTAGTAATGGTAATGAACACAGCAACACAGTACCAATAATTCCTTTAAACCATCCGGCAGTACTGTGAGGTAGATTTGGTTAGGATGCATCCTCCAATTGAGTCACCAGGCTCCTCTTGAGATACCAGCCATTTGCTCGGTCCTCTCCAAGATGAGTCCTCCCCCGGATCTTTCAATTGCTTGGCTTCTTCCCGGAGGACAGACAGCACAGGACCACCTCTGAACCAGTAGGCCCCAGACAGCTTCTGGGCCAACTTGCAGTCACGTAGCCTCAGGCCAGCAGGGCCCCAAGGCAGAAAAGAAGTTGTCACATACCTTAGGCCAGGCGGGCCATGGGGCGAGAGAGCAAAAAAAATGGCGTCTGCCCCTTAAGTATCCTTTCCCAGAATGCACAGCGGTGAACCACTCCCACTGGCCTGTTTCTGGGGAAGGACACTCAATACACCTTAGCCTGTTGCCCTTCCATCACTGGCCTGTGGTGACAACGACACCTACAGGCGACAGTGTGGAAGTGCATGCAACACAGCCAATGCTGGAACAGAGGCCAATTTAGCCATAACATTGGATCTGAACTATATACAGAACAGATAACCCACTAAATTTACATGCGAGCGTTTGGTCAACAGGAGCAGGGCGCTACACTGCATATTACTTAAATACTGAAAGGCGGCAAAATGCATCAAAAACGCATCGCAAAACATTACAGCAAAAAAAAAAAAAAAAAAAAAGAAGAAACCTTGGCAAAAAAAAGGGGGAAAAAAAATGCACCGAAACGCATCAAAATGCATATGCAGAAACTTTCCAGTGCAGTAAAAAAAAAATAGAGCTTTTTACATTTTATCTGCATTGAACTGTACTGCAATGCAGCAAAATGCACCGCAACACATCTCAGTTCTAAAAATTAATAAAAGGAAACCTTGGCAAAAAAAAGAAAGGGAAAAAAACGCACCGGTATGCATCAAAATCAAAATGCAGATACAAAAACTTTCCAGTTCAGTAAAAAAAAAAAAAAAAAAAAAAATCGAAAATTCTGTATTGAACTGTAATGGAATGCAGCAAAATGAAACAAGAATGCACTGCAAGGCAATATGGGGGGAAAAAAACTCAGGAAACATTGGGGGAAAAAATGCACTAGGACGCATCAAAAACGCAACAGAACGCATTGTAGTAAAAAATACTGAATTAATGCATTAAAAACGCACTGCAAAATAAAAGGAAACCTTGGCAAAAAAACAAGGGGAAAAATGCACTGGAATGTATTAATAATACGCCAGAATGCATCAAAACTCGGATGCAGAAACTTTCCAGTGCAGTAAAAAAAAAAAAAATAGAACAGTCTGCATTTTTTCTGCATTGAACTGTACTGGAATGCAGCAAAATGCATCAAAAACACACCGGAAAGCATTAGCACAAAACAAAACAAAAAAAAACGGACACCTTGGAAAAAAGAGGTGAAAAAAAAAAACACACTGGAACAACATCGCACACGCAGATAGCAAACACAGTGCCGATACCTGCACTGGATTGTATTGTACCAAGGCACCATGCGATCCAGGTTGCTGTGCGTTTTTAGAAGTAGTCCACACACCACTGATGGTGCGATGTGATTTCAGCCTAATCAAATTAATGGGCTGTACATTATTATTATTATTATTATTATTATTATTATTATTATTATAATACAGGATTTATATGGTGCCAACAGTTTGCGCAGCGCTTTACAACATGAGGGCAGACAGTACACTTACAATACAAATCAATACAGGAGGGATCAGAGGGCCCTGACCGTTAGAGCTTACAATCTAAGAGGGAGGGTCAAGTGATACAAAAAGGTAATAATAAAATGCACATTAACCATTTCCAGACCGCCCGCTGACGTTTTACGTCGCTACTTTGAAGAGGAATATATTTGTTATGGCAGCAGCTATCATAACCCCGGTATCCTCTTCTTCGGCCGGCGGTCCGCTTTCCGATAAGAGTGGTCTCTGCGGCAGATTCGCAGAGAGAGATCATTTTTTTTGGCGGCGGGAGAGGGGCCCTCTCTTCCGCCACGCTCCGGTGCCCCTTGCCACTTACCGGAGCCGTCAGTAGTGGCGGGGGCGATCGGATCCTTGTCCTTGCTGGGTATGGAGATGTGTGAGGGGAAGATGGCCCCCAGCCATCTCCACATCATTGCAGGGCGGAGACGACGTCAAAACTTCACTTCAGCCCATAGCTCTTAAAGGGCCAGAGAGCCTTCCCCTTGCATCAGGGCTCCCAGAGAGCCTCCCCCTTGCATCAGGGCTCCCAGAGAGCCTCCCCCTTGCATCAGGGCTCCCAGAGAGCCTCCCCCTTGCATCAGGGCTCCCAGAGAGCCTCCCCCTTGCATCAGGGCTCCCAGAGAGCCTCCCCCTTGCATCAGGGCTCCCAGAGAGCCTCCCCCTTGCATCAGGGCTCCCAGAGAGCCACCCCCTTAAATCAGGGTCCCCAGAGAGCCACCCCCTTAAATCAGGGCTCCCAGAGAGCCTCCCCCTTAAATCAGGGCTCCCAGAGAGCCTCCCCCTTAAATCAGGGCTCCCAGAGAGCCTCCCCCTTAAATCAGGGCTCCCAGAGAGCCTCCCCCTTAAATCAGGGCTCCCAGAGAGCCTCCCCCTTAAATCAGGGCTCCCAGAGAGCCTCCCCCTTAAATCAGGGCTCCCAGAGAGCCTCCCCCTTAAATCAGGGCTCCCAGAGAGCCTCCCCCTTAAATCAGGGCTCCCAGAGAGCCTCCCCCTTAAATCAGGGCTCCCAGAGAGCCTCCCCCTTAAATCAGGGCTCCAAGAGAGCCTCCCCCTTAAATCAGGGCTCCAAGAGAGCCTCCCCCTTAAATCAGGGCTCCAAGAGAGCCTCCCCCTTAAATCAGGGCTCCAAGAGAGCCTCCCCCTTAAATCAGGGCTCCAAGAGAGCCTCCCCCTTAAATCAGGGCTCCAAGAGAGCCTCCCCCTTAAATCAGGGCTCCAAGAGAGCCTCCCCCTTAAATCAGGGCTCCCAGAGAGCCTCCCCCTTAAATCAGGGCTCCCAGAGAGCCTCCCCCTTAAATCAGGGCTCCCAGAGAGCCTCCCCCTTAAATCAGGGCTCCCAGAGAGCCTCCCCCTTAAATCAGGGCTCCCAGAGAGCCTCCCCCTTAAATCAGGGCTCCCAGAGAGCCTCCCCCTTAAATCAGGGCTCCCAGAGAGCCTCCCCCTTAAATCAGGGCTCCCAGAGAGCCTCCCCCTTAAATCAGGGCTCCCAGAGAGCCTCCCCCTTAAATCAGGGCTCCCAGAGAGCCTCCCCCTTAAATCAGGGCTCCCAGAGAGCCTCCCCCTTAAATCAGGGCCCCCAGAGAGCCTCCCCCTTAAATCAGGGCCCCCAGAGAGCCTCCCCCTTAAATCAGGGTCCCCAGAGAGCCTCCCCCTTAAATCAGGGTCCCCAGAGAGCCTCCCCCTTAAATCAGGGTTCCCAGAGAGCCTCCCCCTTAAATCAGGGTTCCCAGAGAGCCTCCCCCTTAAATCAGGGTTCCCAGAGAGCCTCCCCCTTAAATCAGGGTCCCCAGAGAGCCTCCCCCTTAAATCAGGGTCCCCAGAGAGCCTCCCCCTTAAATCAGGGTCCCCAGAGAGCCTCCCCCTTAAATCAGGGTCCCCAGAGAGCCTCCCCCTTAAATCAGGGTCTCCAGAGAGCCTCCCCCTTAAATCAGGGTCCCCAGAGAGCCTCCCCCCTAAACCAGGGTCCCCAGAGAGCCCCCCCACTTACATCAGGGTCCCCAGAGAGCCTCCCCTCCCCTTGGGGACCCTGCAGAGACTCGGGGCTATGGGCCTGAGATTCGCGGCTATAGCCCCAAAAGCCACCCCCTGGCGACGCCACTGGTGTTAGCTGAACAATCCTCTGCCACAAGATTTAGTAATGGTAATGAACACAGCAACACAGTACCAATAATTCCTTTAAACCATCCGGCAGTACTGTGAGGTAGATTTGGTTAGGATGCATCCTCCAATTGAGTCACCAGGCTCCTCTTGAGATACCAGCCATTTGCTCGGTCCTCTCCAAGATGAGTCCTCCCCCGGATCTTTCAATTGCTCGGCTTCTTCCCGGAGGACAGACAGCACAGGACCACCTCTGAACCAGTAGGCCCCAGACAGCTTCTGGGCCTACTTGCAGTCACGTAGCCTCGGGCCAGCAGGGCCCCAAGGCAGAAAAGAAGTTGTCACATACCTTAGGCCAGGTGGGCCATGGGGCGAGAGAGCAAAAAAGAATGGCGTCTGCCCCTTAAGTATCCTTTCCCAGAATGCACAGCGGTGAACCACTCCCACTGGCCTGTTTCTGGGGAAGAAGGACACTCAATACACCTTAGCCTGTTGCCCTTCCATCACTGGCCTGTGATGACAACAACACCTACAGGCGACAGTGTGGAAGTGCATGCAACACAGCCAATGCTGGAACAGAGGCCAATTTAGCCATAACATTGGATCTGAACTATATACAGAACAGATAACCCACTAAATTTACATGCGAGCGTTTGGTCAACAGGAGCAGGGCGCTACACTGCATATTACTTAAATACTGAAAGGCGGCAAAATGCATCAAAAACGCATCGCAAAACTTTACAGCAAAAAAAAAAAAAAAAAAAAAGAAGAAACCTTGGCAAAAAAAAAGGGGAAAAAAATGCACCGAAACGCATCAAAATGCATATGCAGAAACTTTCCAGTGCAGTAAAAAAAAAATAGAGCTTTTTACATTTTATCTGCATTGAACTGTACTGCAATGCAGCAAAATGCACCGCAACACATCTCAGTTCTAAAAATTAATAAAAGGAAACCTTGGCAAAAAAAAAAGGGAAAAAAACGCACCGGAATGCATCAAAATCAAAATGCAGATACAGAAACTTTCCAGTTCAGTAAAAAAAAAAAAAAAATCGAAAATTCTGTATTGAACTGTAATGGAATGCAGCAAAATGAAACAAGAATGCACTGCAAGGCAATATGGGGGGAAAAAAACTCAGGAAACATTGGGGGAAAAAAATGCACTAGGACGCATCAAAAACGCAACAGAACGCATCGTAGTAAAAAATACTGAATTAATGCATTAAAAACGCACTGCAAAATAAAAGGAAACCTTGGCAAAAAAACAAGGGGAAAAATGCACTGGAACGCATTAATAATACGCCAGAATGCATCAAAACTCGGATGCAGAAACTTTCCAGTGCAGTAAAAAAAAAAAAATAGAACAGTCTGCATTTTTTCTGCATTGAACTGTACTGGAATGCAGCAAAATGCATCAAAAACACACCGGAAAGCATTAGCACAAAACAAAAAAAAAAAAAAAAACGGAAACCTTGGAAAAAAGAGGTGAAAAAAAAACCCACACTGGAACAACATCGCACACGCAGATAGCAAACACAGTGCCGATACCTGCACTGGATTGTATTGTACCAAGGCACCATGCGATCCAGGTTGCTGTGCGTTTTTAGAAGTAGTCCACACACTACTGATGGTGCGATGTGATTTCAGCCTAATCAAATTAATGGGCTGTACATTATTATTATTATTATTATTATTATTATTATTATTATTATAATACAGGATTTATATGGTGCCAACAGTTTGCACAGCGCTTTACAACATAAGGGCAGACAGTACACTTACAATACAAATCAATACAGGAGGGATCAGAGGGCCCTGACCGTTAGAGCTTACAATCTAAGAGGGAAGGTCAAGTGATACAAAAAGGTAATAATAAAATGCACATTAACCATTTCCAGACCGCCCGCTGTCGTTTTACGTCGCTACTTTGAAGAGGAATTTATTTGTTATGGCAGCAGCTATCATAACCCCGGTATCCTCTTCTTCGGCCGGCGGTCCGCTTTCCGATAAGAGTGGTCTCTGCAGGAAGATTCGCAGAGAGAGATCATTTTTTTTGGCGGCGGGAGAGGGGCCCTCTCTTCCGCCACGCTCCGGTGCCCCTTGCCACTTACCGGAGCCGTCAGTAGTGGCGGGGGCGATCGGATCCTTGTCCTTGCTGGGTATGGAGATGTGTGAGGGGAAGATGGCCCCCAGCCATCTCCACATCATTGCAGGGCGGAGACGACGTCAAAACTTCACTTCAGCCCATAGCTCTTAAAGGGCCACTTTATTTTATTTTTTTTAAATGACATTTTTTTTTTTTTTTATTATTGCATTTTAGTGTATATATGAGATCTGATGTCTTTTTGACCCCAGATCTCATATTTAAGAGGTCCTGTCATGCTTTTGTTCTATTAAAAAGGGATGTTTACATTCCTTGTAATAGGAATACAAGTGACACAATTTTTTTATTTAAAAAAAAAAAAAAGAACAGTGTAAAAATAAAAAGGTAAAATAAATAAGAATAAAAAAAAAATGTAAACACGACCTGTCCCGCCGAGCTCGTGTGCAGAAGCGAACGCGTACGTAAGTAGCGCCCGCATATGAAAACTGTGTTCAAACCACACATGTGAGGTATTGCCGCGATCGGTAGAGCGAGAGCAATAATTCTCACCCTAGACCTGATCTGCGATAAAATGCTGACATGTTGCATTGTATTGCAGTGTACAGGACGGGATCGCATGTCATTGTACAGCAGCGCAGAGCGTCACACTGTTGTACTGTGACACGAATGAAGTGTCACTTTTGTGCACTTCAGTTAAAGTTTCTAAAATAAAAAAAATTTTAAAAAGCGCACCACACCGTCCCCATACCGCAACTGCCAGACTGTCTGGGAGTTGTGCTTTCAGTGTGAATGGGCCCTTAGCTGGGAAACACTGGTTTCTCTTTAGACCCGGTTCACATCTATGTGGCTTTGCACGCCCCTGGTGCACGGGCGTGACACCAAATCGTTTTAATGGGCTGCTGTGCCTGCGAAAGTCCCTGTACCTTTTCTAAAATGCGGCTGCAGAGAAAATTGCATGGTGCTTTTGCAGCATGAACTTTGTGCAGGAAACTGCATTTTTCAGTGAATCTTTCAAGACATGAAGACAATGCATTAAGAACACATTTAGCCTTTTTAAAATAAATCTATTTGCGTTGCGCTGATACTGGTATCGCTGCCGAAACTAAGAATTTGCAGGAATACTTGTACTCGTACAAATGCTCCGATAATAGAACCAATACCTATGTTCGGGGCGGTTTGCAGTGCAATTTCAAAGTCTGGTCTGGTGCGATTTCGATCGGTGGTTCAGGTGCGATTCCAATGCAAATTGACATTTGTATGGCACCCCCCTGAGTCAATACTTTGTAGGACTCAGCTTGCAATTACAGCTGCAAGTCTTTTTGGGGATGTCTCTACCAGCTTTGCACATCTAGAGAGGGACATTTTTGCCCATTCTTCTTTGCAGAATATCTCGAGCTCTGTCAGATTGGATGGAGAGCGTCTGTGAACAGCAATTTTCAAGTCTGGCCACAGAGTCTCGATTGGATTTAGGTCTGGACTCTGACTGGGCCAATCTAGCACATGAATATTCTTTGATCTAAACCATTCCATTGTAGCTCTGGCTGTATGTTTAGGGTCGTTGTCCTGCTGGAAGGTGAACCTCCGCCCCAGTTTTTTGCAGACTCTAACAGGTTTTCTTCTAAGATTGCCCTGTATTTGGCTCCATCCATCTTTCCATCAACTCTGACCAGCTTCCCTGCCCCTGCTGAAGAAAAGCATCCCCACAACATGATGCTGCCACCACCATGTTTCACGGTGGGGATGGTGTGTTCAGGGTGATGTGCAGTGTTCGTTTTCCTCCACACATAGAGTTTTGCTTTTAGGCCAAAAAGTTAAATTTTGGTCTCATCTGACCAGAGCACCTTCTTCCACATGTTTGCTGTGTCCCCCACATGGCTTCTTGCAAACTGCAAACAGGACTTCTTATGACTTTCTTTCACCAATGTCTTTCTTCTTGTCACTCTTCCATAAAGGGCAGATTTGTGGAGAGCAGGACTAATAGTTGTCTTGTGGACAGATTCTCCCACCTGAGCTGTGGATCTCTGCAGATCCTCCAGGGTTACCATGGACCTCTTGGCTGCTTCTCTGATGAATGCTCTCCTTGCCCAGCCGGTCAGTTTAGGTGGACGGTCATGTCTTGGTAGGTTTGCAGTCGTGCCATACTCTTTCCATTTTCGGATGATGGATTGAACAGAGCTCCGTAAACGTTCAAAGCTTGGGAGATTATTTTTATAACCTAACTCTGCTTTATACTTCTCCACAACTGTATCCCTAACCTGTCTGGTGTGTTCCTTGGCCTTCATGACGCTGTTTGTTCACCAAGGTTCTCTAACAAACCTATGAGGGCTTCACAGAACAGCTGTATTTATACTGAGATAAAATGACACACAGGTGGACTCTATTTACTAATTAGGTGACTTCTGAAGGCAATTGGTTCCACTAGATTTTAGTTAGGGGTATCAGAGTAAACATACAATTAATTTATGTTTTTGGTTGTAACATGACAAAATGTGGAAAGTTTGATGGGGTATGGATACTTTTTCAAGGCACTGTAAGTATCGGTCTTAAAAAAACTGGTATCAATGCATCCCTAAAATGTGTTTATAGATAGACTTTTATATTATTGTACGGTGATAATATGTGTTATGTGACATGATAACATGCATTTCATTCATAGACGACCACTCACAGTACATTTACCTCACTATATTGACACTAAATACCGTTGTTATGGCAGCAGTTAGCTGCCATAATCCCAGTATCCTCTTATTCTGTGGGAGATTGTCTACAAAATAAAAGTGGTCTCGGCGGCGCATTCGCTTGGAGATCACTTTTAGAGGCTTCCCGGACATTTCCGCATTTACATGAGAGATCGGTAAAGTCGCAAGCGATCCGATCTGCTGGAGTGATGGGCAGGAAGTCGAGTGAGGGCAAGACCTCCCCCCACTCGACTCTAAGCCCTTGGAGGACCGGATCCACGTTTGACATCACTTCCGCCTCATGGCTTAAAAGGGGTGATTTTTTGTTTATTTTTTTATTTTTATTGTTAAAAGGCAAAATGAAGTTGTTTTTTTTTTTTTTGGCTTTTGAAGGTAAATGTGAGATGTGAGGTCTTTTTTTGACCCCAGGTCTCTCAATAAAGAGGACCTGTCATGCTTATTTCTATTACAAGTGATGTTTACATTCCTTGTAATAGGAATAAAAGTGATCAAATAAAAAAAAAATTAAAAAAAAGGGACAGTGTAAAAATAAAAAATAAAAAGTAAAATAAATAAGAAAAAAAAACCCATTAAAGCGGCCCGTCCCGCCGAGCTCGCACGCAGAAGCGAACGCATACGTAGGTCACACCCGCATGTGTAAACAGTGTTCAAACCACACATGTGAGGTATTGCCACAATCGTTAGAGTGAGGGTAATAATTCTAGCACTAGATCTTCTCTGTAACACTAAACAGGTAACCTGTAAACACTTTTAAAGGTTCGCCTATGGAGATTTTTAAGTACCGTAGTCTGTCACCATTCCACGAGCGTGCACCATTTTAAAGTATGACATGTTAGGTATCTATTTACTCGGCGTAACATCATCTTTCACATTATACAAAAAAAAAATTGGGCTCACTTTACTGTTTTGTTTAGTTTGAATTCATAAAAGTGTTTTTTTTTTTCTTAAAGACTGCTGCGCAAATATGGTGTGACATAAAATATTGCAATGATCGCCATTTTATTCTCTAAGGTCTCTGTTAATAATATATATATAATGTTTGGGGGTGCTAAGTAATTTTCTAGCAAAAAGTTCCAGAAAAGGCCTGGTTGTTAGGGCAGCCTATTGAGATCAATGCCTGTGACATCTGGTATTGTGGCAGTGGGCTAAAATGGCAGAATTTGGAACAAAAATGGTTGCTTCTGATAAATTGTGCTTGTAAAAATGTCTAAGTAAGATTTTGTACATGTAAGTTGAACTAGTAAATAGTTAAATGCCAAGCACTTTTATCTAACACCCTCCCCCCCCTCCTCTTCTAAATTAGGCAGATAACTGAGAGACTGCAGATGATATTCACTAACAAGCTTTTTAGAGGCTAAAGCTGGCCATACACCTATAGATTATCTGCAGATTTTCTATGGTTAGATAGAAAATGTGCAACAGATCTCTCCATGTTCGCTAAACTGTGTGGATGGAGGAATCTCCCACTTTTTCCATCTAACCATAGAAAATCTGCAGATAATCTATAGGTGTATGGCCAGCCTTACACAATGCTTTTAATTGTAATTGTTGAAATATATACAGTGCCTTGAAAAAGTATTCATACCTTTTTAATCTTTCCACATTTTGTCATGTTACAACCAAAAACATAAATGTATTTTATTGTGATTTTTAAAATTTTTTACAAATAAATATGTGAAAAGTGTGGCGTGCATTTGTATTCAGCCCTCTTTACTCCGATACCCCCAACTAAAATCTAGTGGAACCAATTGCCTTCAGAAGTCACCAAATTAGTAAATAGAGTCCCTGTGTGCGATTTAATCTCAGTATAAATACAGCTGTTCTGTGAAGCCCTCAGACGTTTGTTAGAGAACCTTAGTGAACAAACCGTGTCATGAAGGCCAAGGAATACACCAGACAGGTCAGGGATAAAGTTGTGGAGAAGTTTAAAGCAGGGTTAGGTTATAAAAAAATACCCCAAGCTTTGAACATCTCACGGAGCTCTGTTCAATTCATCATCCGAAAATGGAAAGGGTATGGCACGACTGCAAACCTACCAAGACATGGCCGTCCACCTAAACTGACAGGCTGGGCAAGGAGAGCATTAATCAGAGAAGCAGCCAAGAGGCCCATGGTAACTCTGGAGGAGCTGCAGAGATCCACAGCGCAAGTGGGAGAATTTGTCCACAGGACAACTATTATGCTGCGTATACACGATTGGAAATTCGGGCAGCAAAAGACTGATGAGAGCTTTTGGCCTGAAAATGCGACCGTGTGTATGCTCCATCAGACTTTTCCAGCCAGTAAAATATTGAGAGCATGTTCTCAATTTTTCGGTCGGAAAATGTTCCAAACTGAAATTCCGATCACCTGTAGCTATTCCGACACGCGCAAAATTCCTACGCATGCTCGGGAAAATTTGACGCATGCTCTGAAGCATTAAACTTCATTTTCTCGGCTCGTCGTAGTGTTGTATGTGACTGCTTTCTTGACGGTCGAAAGTTCAGCGAACTTTTGTGTGACCGTGTGTATGCAAGCCAAGCTTGAGCGCAATTCCGTCAGGAAAACCATCCAAGATTTTTCTGACGGAAAATCTGCTTGTGTGTACGCGGCATAAGTCGTGCACTCCACAAATTGGCCTTCATGGAAGAGTGGCAAGAAGAAAGCCATTGTTGAAGGAAAGCCATAAGAAGTCCCTTTTACAGTTTGTGAGAAGCCACGTGGGGGACACAGCAAACATGTAGAAGAAGGTGCTCTGATCAGATGAGACCAAAACTGAACTTTTTGGCCTAGAAGCAAAACGCTATGTGTGGTGGAAAACAAACATTGCACATCACCCTGAACACACCATCCCCACTGTGAAACATGGTGGTGGCAGCATCATGTTGTGGGGATGCTTTTCTTCAGCAGGGACAGGGAAGCTGGTCAGAGTTGATAGGAAGATGGATGGAGCCATGGGATGGAGCCAGGGAAGAAGACGTCGCAGAAGACCGGGCTCCTCCGCTAGCAAAAGAGCGGCAAAAGAGCAGAAGATAGCGGAGGAGCCCGGAAGAAGGAAGAAGGCACCAAAGAAGAACCAGAGAGCGCGGAGACGACACCGGAGAGAGGGAGAAGAGGCCTGAGAGACCCCCGAAGTCGAAAGAAGACCACCGAAGTCAGAAGAAGACCCCCGGAGCTGCCTAATAAATCAATTAAAAAACCTATCTACTGTGTTTTTTTTTTAATTGACACTTTTTTCCCCCTGGTGAATGGGTAGGGGTACAATGTACCCCATATTCTTTCACATAGGGTGGGGGTCTGGGACCTGGGGCCCCCTTTTTAAAGGGGGGTTCCTGGATTACGATAAGCCCCCCCCGCCCGCAGACCCCGACAACCAATGTCCAGGGTTGTCGGGAAGAGGCCCTTGTCCTCATCAACATGGGGAGGAGGTGCTTCGGGGTGGGGGGTCCGCAGGGTGCCCCCCTGCCCCAAAGCACCAACCCCCCATGTTGAGGTCATGCGGCCTGGTATGGTTCAGTGGGGGCGCTCACTCGTCCCCACCCCCTTTCCTGACCGACCGGTCTGTGTGCTCGGATAAGGGTCTGGTATGGATTTTGGGGGGACCCCCATGCCGTTTTTTCGGCTTAGGGGTTCCCCTTAAAATCCTTATCAGACCGAAGGGCCTGGTATGCTCTTGGAGGGGAACCCATGCTGTTTTTTTATTTAAAATTTGGCGTGGCGTTCCCCCTCAAGATTCATACCAAGCAGTGCCTGGTATTGGCGAGGATCCAAGTCGGATAACCCTGCCTTTTCGCTCATTGGGAAAGGAAAAAACATTTTTACTTTCCCTATGAGCGAGCCAACTCGGCGCTGCTATCTGCAGCTGACACAGTGCACTGCGGTTATGTTCGGATAGCTGTGCTAAATCGCTCCTGGACGCAGTCAATTCTATTTTTTCTATCCGCACCAAACCACATGTAATGAAAACGCAGCTAAACGCAGTCTGTGAATGGGCCCATAGGAAAGCATTGTGTGTGTTTAGCTGCGGTAGAAAACGCAGCAAAAAGCACAATTTTATCCGTCCGTGTGAAAGGGGCCTTAAAGTCTATGGGACACGAACATGAATAATCAAAAGTGCTAATTTTAAAGGCTTATATGCAAGTTATTGTCATAAAAAGTGTTTGGGGACCCGGGTCCTGCCCCAGGGGACATGTATCAATGCAAAAAAAGTTTTAAAACGTCCGTTTTTTCGGGAGCAGTGATCCTTTAAATTTCGTACCTGGGGGGTGTCTATAGTATGCCTGTAAAGTGGCGCATGCTTCCCATGTTTAGTAACAGTCCGAGAGCAAAATTACATTTCTAAAAGAAAAAGTCATTTAAAAGTACTCGCGGCTATAATGAATTGTCGGTCCCGGCAATACACATAAAAGTCATTGAACAAAATGGCATGGGATTCCCCCACAGTCCATTACCAGGTCCTTTGGGTCTGGTATGAATATTAAGGGGAACCCCGAACCAAAATAAAAAAAATTGCGTGGGGGTCCCCCAGATTCCATACCAGGCCCTTCAGGTCTGGTATGGATATTAAGTGGAACCCCGCGCCAAAATAAAAAAAAATGGCGTGGGGGTCCCCCTCAAAATCCATACCAGACCCTTCAGGTCTGGTGTGAATTTTAAGGGGAACCCCGAGCCTAAAATAAAAAAAATGGCATGGGGGTCCCCCCAAAAATCCATACCAGACCGGAGAGGATGAGAGAGCGCCCCCCTCCTGAACCTTACCATGCCACATGTGCTCAACATGGGGAGGGTGCTTTGGGGTAGCGCCCCCCCCAAAGCACCTTGTCCCCATGTTGATGGGGACAAGGGCCTCATCCCCACAACCCTTGCCTAAGTGCACCTAGTTCTGCAAGTGGTCTGCGAGTGCACGTAGGTCTGCGAGTGCACGTAGGTCTGTGAGTGGACATAGTTCTGCGAGTGCACGTACAGTAGTTCTGCGAGTGCACGTAGGTCTGCAAGTGCACGTAGGTCTGCAAGTGCACGTAGGTCTGCGAGTGGTCTGCGAGTACCTGTGTATTGTCTTGTTGAGTACCTGTGTATTGTCTTGAGTATTAGTGTCAGGAAGCTAGTTGTTAGGTAATTTAGTAGTTAAAACCAGAGTTAGTGGAACTGGTCTAAGTGGTGAGTTAAAACCAGAGTTAAAACCTGTGTAGTGTGAGCACCTGAGTGTTGTCTGAGTAGTGTGTGTGTGGATCGTTAGTACTTGTGTATTGTGTACATGTGTATTGTGAGTGCGAGTGGTCTGTGAGTGCACGTAGTTCTGCGAGTGGTCTGCGAGTGCATGTAGTTCTGCGAGTGCACGTAGTTCTGCGAGTGGTCTGTGAGGGCACGTAGTTCTGCGAGTGCACGTAGTTCTGCGAGTGGTCTGCGAGTGCACGTAGTTATGCGAGTGATCTGCGAGTGCACGTATTTCTGCGAGTGATCTGCAAGTGCACGTAGTTCTGTGAGTGCACGTAGTTCTGTGAGTGGTATGCGAGTGCACTTAGTTCTGTGAGTGCGCGTAGTTCGGCGAGTGGTCTGCGAGTGCACGTAGTTCTGCTAGAACATGTAGTCCTGCGACTGGTCTGTGAGTGCATGTAGTTCTGCGAGTGCACGTAGTTCTGCGAGTGGTCTGCGAGTACACGTAGTTCTGTGAGTGGTCTGCGTGTGCACGTAGTTCTGCGAGTGGTCTGTGAGTGCACGTAGTTCTGCGAGTGGTCTGCGAGTGCATGTAGTTCTGTGAGTGCACGTAGTTCTGTGAGTGCACATAGGTCTGCGAGTGCATGTAGGTCTGCGAGTGCATGTAGGTCTGCGAGTGCACGTAGGTCTGCGAGTGCACATATGTCTGCGAGTACCTGTGTATTGTCTTGAGTATTAGTGTCAGGAAGCTAGTTGTTAGGTAATTTGGACAGGGTATAATCCCCAATCCTCATTAAATTTAATAGGTACGATGCCTGGCGGGTGTGGAGAAGTGACTTGTTGTACATCTTGCGGCATGTATGCGTTCCTCGATCATCTGATCGAGGGTGAATACTGCTGTTCAAAATGTAAGCGCATGGTTTCCCTGGAAGCCCAGGTTCTGAATCTGGGGAAGCAACTGTCAGTACTGAGAAGTCCCTCCATACTAAAGGAGAGCCAGGAACATACACGGCAGGTGCTGGCAGGGACCAGCACAGAGGCGGGTGGAGACAAAGAGGTGCAAGCACTAGCAAAGAGTAGATGGGTGACAGTCAGGAACGGTAAAGGGGGAAGTGCCAGGGAGGCCGTTCCAGGGCTGGAGCATCCCAATAAGTATGCTCCATTGAGTGATATTGGTGAAACCAGTCAGGGACCAGCATTGCTGGAGCTGAGGGACTCTCCTAGCTGCTGGGGGAAGAACTCCTCCAGTGAGAGTGGGGGGGAAGCAAAGGGAAAGGAAAGACAGATTCTGGTGGTAGGGGACTCAATTCTTAGAAGGACAGAGAGGCCAATCTGTAACAAAGACCGAACAATATGTTGTCTACCAAGCGCTTGGGTTTGGCACATCACGGATCTGGTGGACAGATTACTGGGAGGGGCTGGAGAAGACCCAGCAGTCATGGTGCATGTTGGCACCAATGACAAAGTCAGAGGCAGATGGAGTGTCCTAAAGAAAGATTTTAGGGACTTAGGAGCTAAATTGAAGAAAAGGACCTTCAAGGTAGTATTCTCAGGAATACTATCGGTACCTCGAGCCACACCAGAAAGGCAGAGGGAGATTAGGGAAGTAAACAAGTGGCTGAAGAGCTGGTGTAATAAGGAGGGGTTTGGGTTCCTGGAGGACTGGGCCGACTTCTCAGTCGATAACCGGTACTATAAAAGGAACGGACTGCACCTAAATGAGGAGGGTGCAGATCAGCTGGGAATGAAGATGGCCAAAAAGTTAGAGGGGTTTTTAAACTAGGCGATGGGGGGGGGGGTCCAGAGGTAGAGATATTCAGCGTGGAACATATTCCAGAGGGTAGTATTGGGGGCATTAGTGGTAGGTTGACCAAAGCACATAAACCTAAGGTAAGTATAGTAGCAAGTCCTAGTTGCAATCTCGGAACACCCAATAAGAGGATAATATGCGACCGGTCTCAACTACGTGGCATGTTCACCAATGCCAGGAGCCTGGCGGACAAGATGGGTGATACTATTGTACGAGGAGGATTTGGATTTTGTGGGAATTTCAGAGACCTGGTTCAACAGCTCTCATGATTGGCTGGCAAACATTCAAGGGTGTACCCTTTATCGCAAGGATAGAGAGGGTAAAAAAGGGGGAGGGGTATGCCTATATATCAAGAATAATGTATAAGTGAATGTGAGAGATGACATCACTAAGGGAGCTAGGGAGGAGGTGGAATCCTTATGGGTAGAGCTCCAAAGGGATGAAGCTAAGGGGAAAATAATACTGGGAATATGCTATAGGCCCCCTAACCTGAGGGAGGAAGGGGAGACAGATCTCCTATCACAATTTGGATTAGCAGCAAAGATGGGAAGTTTTATCATAATGGGGGATTTTAATTATCCAAACATAGACTGGGCAGAGGGAACCGCGCATTCATCTAAGGCTCGCCATTTCCTAAATGTCTTGCAGGATAATTTTATGGGTCAGATGGTAGACGCACCAACTAGAAATAAAGCGTTACTGGATCTACTAATTACCAACAATACAGACCTGATCATGGATGTGGAAATACAGGGCAATTTAGGTAACAGCGATCACAGGTCAATTGGCTTCCGTATAAATCACACAAATAGGAAACATAAGGGGAATACAAAGACACTGAATTTCAAAAAAGCCAACTTCCCTAAACTACGAACCTTACTAGAAGGCATAAATTGGGATAAAATCTTAGGAACAAAGAACGCGGAGGAGAAATGGGTTTGCTTTAAGAGCATAATAAATAATGGCATTAGCCAATGCATCCCATTGGGTAATGAATTTAAAAGAGCGAACAAAAGTCCTGGATGGCTTAACTCCAATGTAAAAATGCATATAAAAGCAAAGGAGAAGGCCTTCAAAAAATACAAGGCTTAGGGATCGTCATCAGCATTCAGACTTTTTAAAGAATGCAACAAGAAATATAAGGGTGCAATAAGGAAGGCTAAGATAAAATATGAAAGACACATAGGGGAGGAGAGCAAAAAAAACCCAAGAAATTCTTTAAGTATGTAAACAGTAAAAAAGGGAGGACAGATTATATTGGCTCCATAAAAAATGAGGAAGGACATCTGGTTACAAAGGATGAGGAGATGGCGAAGGTATTGAATTTATTCTTCTCCTCAGGCTTCACGAGTGAATCGGGGGGCTTCAGTAACCCAAACTGCAGTGTTTATCCTCATGACACATCACAGGAAGCACCTCCATGGTTAACAGAGGACAGAATTAAATTTAGACTTGGGAAACTTAACATTAATAAATTACCGGGACCAGATGGCTTGCACCCGAGGGTACTTAGGGAACTCAGTCAAGTAATTGCCAGACCATTGTTCCTAATTTTTACTGACAGTCTACTGAGTGGAATGGTACCAACTGATTGGAGAAAAGCCAATGTAGCACCAATATTTAAAAAGGGCCCAAAATACATCCCTGGGAATTACAGACCAGTTAGCCTAACATCAATAGTATGTAAACTTTTGGAGGGAATGATAAGGGACTATATACAAGATTTTAGTAATGAGAACGGTTTCATTAGCAGTAATCAGCATGGATTCATGAAGAATAGTTCTTGCCAAACCAATCTACTAAGCTTCTATGAGGAGGTGAGTTGCCAGCTAGATAAAGGAAGGCCCGTAGACATGGTGTATCTGGATTTTTCAAAAGCATTTGGCACAGTTCCCCATAAACGTTTACTGTACAAAATAAGGTCCGTTGGCATGGACCATAGGGTGAGTACATGGATTGAAAACTGGCTATAAGGGCGAGTTCAGAGAGTGGTGATAAATGGGTGTCATGGTTATGCAATAGTTTCTCTGTCAGCTTACCTGTCTCCATGTATTCATCTCTAAAGACCAGCTGCCTCTCACCTGACTGGTTTTATAACCTCTCCTCTAAGCATGGCCCCACCCCAGGCCCTATCAGGGAACCCTATATTAGCCTGTGCACTGCAAGCCAGCAGTGCTGATCAACCATTGTGTGTTAGTCTCCGTGTGTACTTACTGTGTTTCCTACGTCTGATTCCTGCTACCGACTTTGGCCTGTTCTCGACTCTCCCTGTCTGCTTGTTACCCTGACCTTTGACGTGTTATGTTTATCCTTGTCTGCTAGTCGCCCTGACCTTTGGCTTACCCCTTACTTCCCTGTTGTTCCAGCCTGCTGCCTCCTTCCTCTTCTCCTGTAGTCTACGGTGAGCGTGAGCTGTAAGACCCTGGGGGCCACGACCTGGAGCCAGACTGCATCGCAGTCCATCCTCACCACTAGAGGCTCTGGTGAACACCCACTGGCTCTTAGACTCCACGCCCTGGGGAATCTATGCTCTAGCTCCCACTGGATCCATGTTAGTTATCCTGTAGACCTTGCTTCCTGAACCTTCCAGGGTTCAATCCGCAGCAGTCAGTCCTCGGGTCCACTACCTTAGCGGTGCACTTCCGACTCCTACAGAGTGCATCTGTCACCTGGTCCCAGGTGACCTGACAATGGGGAGTACTCGGAATGGTCAGTGGTGGGTAGTGGGGTCCCCCAGGGTTCTGTGCTGGGACCAATCCTATTTAATTTGTTCATAAACAACCTGGAGGATGGGGTAAACAGTTCAATCTCTGTATTTGCGGATGATACTAAGCTAAGCAGGGCAATAACTTCTCCGCAGGATGTGGAAACTTTGCAAAAAGATCTGAACAAATTAATGAGGTGGGCAACTACATGGCAAATGAGGTTCAATGTAGAGAAATGTAAAATAATGTATTTGGATGGCAAAAATATGAATGCAATCTATACACTGGGGGGAGAACCTCTGGGGGAATCTAGGATGGAAAAGGACCTGGGGGTCCTAGTAGATGCTCAGCAATGGCATGCAATGCCAAGCTGCTGTTAACAAAGCAACAGAATATTGGCATTAAAAAGGGGATCAACTCCAGAGATAAAACAATAATTCTCCCGCTCTACAAGACTCTGGTCCGGCTGCACCTGGAGTATGCTGTCCAGTTCTGGGCACCAGTCCTCAGGAAGGATGTACTGGAAATGGAGCGAGTACAAAGAAGGGCAACAAAGCTAATAAAGAGTCTGGAGGATATTAGTTATGAGGAAAGGTTGCGAGCACTGAACTTATTCTCTCTGGAGAAGAGAGGCTTGAGAGGGGATATGATTTCAATTTATAAATACCGTACTGGTGACCCCACAATAGGGATAAAACTTTTTCGCATAAGGGAGTTCAACATTAAAATTAGAAGAAAAGAGGTTTAACCTTAAACTACGTAGAGGGTTCTTTACTGTAAGAGCGGCAAGGATGTGGAATTCCCTTCCACAGGCAGTGGTCTCAGCGGGGGGCATCGATAGTTTCAAGAAACTATTAGATAAGCACCTGAATGACCGCAACATACAGGAATTTACAATGTAATACTGACATATAATCACACACATACGTTGGACTTGATGGTCTTTTTTCAACCTCACCTACTATGTAACTATATAAAGCTTTTTGCTGCAACAGTATGTCCTCAATAATATGGGCGATGAAATTTGGTTGCTATGGGTGACCGTGCAATTGATATTTATTTTTTGAGTATCTTCCCTTGCTCGGTCTTCTCGGCTCTTCTTGGCTCTTCAGTGGATAGATTGATAGCAGCACAGCCATTGGCTTGCGCTGCTGTCAATCAACTTCAATGACGCAAGGGCCGGGGGGTGGGGCCGAGTCCTGTAGTCGGCGGCTATGGATGCTGGATACATTACTCGGGAGCGCGCCTGCAAGGTAACCCCCTTGGGAGAGCGCTTCCCAGAGGGGGTTATCAGAAGCGGGGAGTAGCCGAGACAGCCGCCGAGGGGCCCCAGAAGACGAGGATCAGGGCCACTCTGTGCAAAACGAGCTACACAGTGGAGATAAGTATGATATGTTTGTTATTTTTTTTTTAAATATTCAAACCTTTAGTGTCACTTTAACCACTAATTGCCCGCCGTATGCAGAATGACGGCCGGGAGGTGGCTCTGTTATCCTGACTGGGCGTCATATGACATCCAGCAAGTTAACATGCTGGCGTGCGCCCGTGGTGGGCTCGCAGCGTGTCAGTCTGACACCTCGCATCTCCGATCGTGATAAGAAGCCTCTGTCAGAGGCTTCTTACCACGTGATCAGCTGTGACCAATCACAGCTGATCACAGCGTGAATCAGGAAGTGCCGGTAAATGGCATTCCTCGTTTCGCGCTGACAGGGAGAGCCGATCGGCAGCTCTCCCTGTCAGAGGGGGAGGGTCTGTGCTGATATTCAGAACATTGATTATCAGCACAGCCCCCTCAGATGTGTAAATAAGCTACCATTCAGTGCCCAGCATTCCCCCAATAAAAAAGCCTTCAAGTGCCCACCACTGTGCCAATCAGTGCCCACCACAGTGCCAATCAGTGCCCACCACAGTGCCAATCAGTGCCCAGCAGTAACCCCTGTCAGTAACACATCAGTACCTCATCATCAGTGCTGCCCATCAGTCCCACCTGTCAGTGCCAATCAGTACCACCTATCAGTGCCGCCTGTCAGTGCCCATCACACCCGCCTGTCAGTGCCCATCAGTGCCACCTGTCAGTGCCCATCAGTGCCGCCTGTCAGTGCTGCCTATCAGTGCCCATCAGTGCTGCATATCAGTGTCGCCTATTGGTGCCCATCAGTGCTGCATATCAGTGCCGCCTATCAGTTCCCATCAATTCTACATATCAGTGCCCATCAGTGCCAACTCATCAGTGCCCATCAGTGCCACCTCATCAGTGCCCATCAGTGCCACCTCATCAGTGCCCATCAGTGCAGCCTCATTAGTACCCGTCAATGAAGGGGAAAACAAAATTTTATGACAAAAACTAAGAAAAACTTTTTTTTTTTTTAAATTTTGGTCTTTTTTAGTTTGTTTATAAAAAAATAAAAACCCCAGAGGTGATCAAATACCACCAAACTCTATTTGTGGGAAGAAAATGATAAAAATTTGGGTACAGTGTTACATGACATTTAAAGAATGACATCGCTGAAAGCTGAAAATTGTCCTGGGCAGGAAGGGGCAAAAGTGCCCGGTATTGAAGTGGTTAAGGACTCAGTTACTATTTAAAATAACTTTCCATCTTTGTACTGTGTTAATGTGTGTGGGGGCGCGCAGTGCGGCCATTGTTGGTGTGGTGTGTCATTCACACCATATCACCGATCTTGGTAAAGAGCCTCTTACGTAGGCTCTTTACCATGTGGTCAGCTGTAGTCCAATCACAGCTGATCATAGCGTAAACAGGAAGAGCCGTGTATCGGCTTTTCCTCCATTCACACTGACAGACGCGAGTAGACAGGGGGTTCTTCGCTGATTGATTATCAGCGCAGCCCCACCGAAGATGCTCACCCAGGACCACCAGGTATGCCCATTAGAGGTGCCAATCAGTGCCCAGCAATAATGCCTACCAGTGCCGCCTCTTCATCAGTGCTGCCTATCAGTGCTGCATATTAGTGCCACCTCATCAGTGCCACCTCACAAGTGCCCATCAGTGCTGCCTTATCAGTGCCCGTCAGTGAAGGAGAAAACGTACTTATTTGCAAAAACAAAAAAAACATTTTTTTCAAAATTTTCGGTCTTTTTTTATTTGTTTAGCAAAAAAAAAAAAACCCAGTGTTGATCAAATACCACCAAAAGAAAGCTCTATTTGAGCAAAATGATAAAAATATTGTTTGGGTACAGTGTTACATGACCGCGCAATTGTCATTCAAAGTGCGACAGCGCTGAAAGCTGGAAATTGGCCTGGGCAGGAAGGTGGGGGGGGAGTGCCCGGTATTGAAGTGGTTAAGAAATGAAACCAAGTATAAAAAGACTGGTGCTTTCTTTAACATTTTTTTTTCTTACGCAATTATACTGTGGCAGGTTGGCTCGGCTGCGCAAATCGCCGCAAGTGTACGTTGTGCTCGTACAAGGCTCTCTGTGGGCGCCGACTGGCCAGCGGTTAGACAATCAGCGGGTCCTGCAGACTCAATGTCCACCCGTGATCGTTCCCTGCAGAGACAGAACGGGGACAAGGCAGATCTCCGTTCTGACAGGTGAGATCACAGAGGTCCTGTTTTTCTGCTATGCAGGAAAACGGATCTCTGTGTTATCCCAGGCAGCCCATCCCCCATACAGTTAGTACACACTGAGCGAACACATTTAACCCCTCGATCGCCCCTGATGTTAACCCCTTCCCTGCCAGTGCCGTTAGCATAGCTCCCAACTGTCCCTGATTTCGAGGGACTGTCCCTGATTTGGATGTCCCTCTTTTCCTCCTCATTTGTCCCTCATTTTGGTCCGATCTATATAGATGTATATAAAATGAACTTTTTATCTTTGAAAAAGTGTTTTCCAGTGCTAAACCTTTCATCCAAATTCTAAATTGCTGCATTTGTAAAATTTAAAAGCCGATATAAAGGAATAGTAGTGGTAAAAGAAAAGCCCTTGTGGATTTAATTAACCTTTTCTTTTGGTTAATTCTCCTTTTAAGGGGGTGTGGCAGGGGGGCGGCGTGTCCAATGCCTACATACATTTGCTAGTAGGTGTCCCTCATTCCCTCCTCAAAATGTTGGGAGGTATGCCATTAGTACAATGTCAGTGCATATGTTTAGCACTGATCACTGTAATAATGTCACTGGTTCCCAAAAAAGTGTAAAAAATGTCAGTTAGGTGTCCGATCTGTCTGCTGCAATGTCGCAGTCCCGCTAAAAATCGCAGATCACCACCATTACTAGTAATAAAAAAAAATAAATGCCATAAATCTATCCCCTATTTTGTAGACGCTATAACTTTTGTACAAACCAATCAATATACGTTTATTGGGGGTGTATATGTAGCAGAATACAAACTGGCCTTAATTGATGAAGAAATTCGATTTTTTATTGGGTATGTTTTATAGCAGAAAATAAAAAATATTGTTTTTTTTTTCCTTCAAAATTGTCGGTCTTTTTTTGTTTATAGCACAAAAAAAAATGCAGAGGTGCTCAAATACCTCCTGGAGAAAAAAGGACATACATTTTATTTGGGTACAGCGTTGCACGACCGCGCAATTGTCAGCTAAATGAACGCAGTGCTTTATCTCAAAAAATGGCCTGGTCATTAAGGGGGTAAATCCTTCCGGGCCTGAAGTGGTTAAATGTGTATTTTGGTCCCTTTTTGTTGCGCATTTTTGCGTTATTTAGGCAAATTTATGCTGCTTTTTAACCACTTCATATGACGCCCTGCAGGATAACAGCATGCCGCGCGCATGTGGGGGCGCGCGTTGCAGCGATTGGTGGTGCGGTGTGTCAGTCTGACACACGGCTACACCGATCTTGGTAAAGAGCCTCCGGCTGAGGCTCTTTACCACGTGACCAGCTGTGTCCAATCACGGCTGATCACGATGTAAACAGGAAGAGCCGTTGATTGGCTTTTTCCTCACTCACGTCTCACAGGCGCGAGTAGAGGAGAGCCGATCGGCAGCTCTCCTGACAGGGGGGGTCTGCGCTGATTGTTTACCCTCAGATGCCCACACTAGACCACCAGGGAAGCCCCCAGGACCACCAGGGAAGCCCCCAGCATGTGGATGGCCAGGTACATCCCCTATGGCCATCCACATGTGAAAAAATATGCCCAAAATATGCCAATCAGTGCCCACAAATGGGCACTGACTGGCACCTTTATGGCACATTACAAAACAGGGATGCCCAGCAATGCCACCCATCAGTGTCATCAGTGCCACCCATCAGTGTCCATCAGTGCTACCTATCAGTGCCAATCCGTGCCCATTAGTGCCCACCTATCAGTGCCCATCAGTGCCCATCTGTGCCACCTATCAGTGCCACCCATAAGTACCCATCAGTGCCACCCATAAGTACCCATCAGTGCCGCCTATGAGTGCCCATCAGTGCCGCCTATGAGTGCCACCTATCAGTGCCCATCAGTGCCACCTATCAGTGCCTATCAGTGCCCATCATCAGTGCCCCCTCATTGGTGCCACCTCATTGGTGCCCATCATTGCCGCCTTATCAGTGCCCGTCAGTGCAGCCATATCAGTGCCTGTCTTTGAAAAAAAAAAATGTAACAGAAACAAAGAAAAACGTGTTTTTTTTTCAAAATGTTCGTTCTTTTTTTATTTGTTGCGCAAAAAATAAAAATTGCAGAGGTGATCAAATACCACCAAAAGAAAGCTCTATTTGTGGGAACAAAATTATAAAAAATTTGTTTGGGTACAGTGTAGCACGACTGCGCAATTGTCATTCAAATTGCGACAGTGCTGAAAGCTGAAAATTGGCTTGGGCAGGAAGGTGTCTAAGTGCCTGGTATTAAAGTGGTTAACATGGTGTTTTGATGTGTTTTTTTTTTTTATTGGGCATTTTGGCGTTTTTCTAAACACACATTTTGCCACAGGTTATTTTAACATGCATTTTGGTGTAGTTTGTAACGCACATTTTGGCGCTTCTTTTAGCACATATTTTGGCATTTTTTTAACGTGCGTTTTGATGAAATTTTTATGTGTATCTGCTAGCATATATGAGGTGCCATTAATAATTAATGGCACCACAAGCATAACATGCATTTTGCATGTGTCTCCAGAATGCACACAAAAATGCAGGTAAACAATTAGCCAAAATACATGTTAAAAAAATGTGCTAAAATGTGTTTTAAAAAAAACACTAAAATGCGCATAAAAACAGGCCCAAAAAGCCAAATTGAACCTTTTTTGGGCACGGAGCATTGTGCGTTTTTTTTCAATGTGCACTTTAGCACGTTGTTAGTGAGAAATGTCAAATGACAAAATGTGCGGCAAAATGCATGCCTGCTAACTGCATTTGGGGTGCCATTAACAATGAATGGCACCCAAAAACGCACTGCGTATTTTTCCATTTCAGAGCCCTGTAAAAGTGTTTGGGTGACTCCAGAGCAGACCAGTCACTTTTATCAGAAAGCCCTTTACTGGAAAGCTGTGAGCGTGATTTCACCACTTGTCTGCCATGCCGTTTATAAATGCACCTTGGTAGACAAATGGTTAAATAAAATCTGGGATGGTTCCTGTGAAAAAGTCTAGTCCGAAAATCCTCCAATACACACATATATTACACAATGCGAGCTCATAGAATTCTAAATAAACCGTCTTCATGAGGTGGTTCATAGGCCTCCTGTACACTGACCTGATATATGAACATCAGACATTCCTGACAGGAAAACATGTGAGGATGGGCTGTATAGAATTTATTATTATTTTTATTATTAGTATACACTATACAGGATTTATATAACGCCAACAGTTTGCGCAGCACTTTACAATATAAAGGGGGTCTATAGAATTACCACACAGTTCAGTACAGAAGGAATCGGAGGGCCCTGCTCATGGAGCTTACAATCGAAATTGTATTGTAAGTATTTTAGAGCCCTTTCACACTGGATGTCAGCGGTAAAATGCTGCTAGTTTTAGCGGGGCTTTACCATTGTTTTAGCGGTGCTTTTTTGCCCTCTAGCGGGGGGGTTAAAAACACGCCAAAATGTGTGTTGATAAAAGCAGGAAAACATGCGGTAAAGAACTGCACCAAAATGCACATAAAAACAGGCCCAAAAAGACAATGTGAAGCTTTTTTGGGCATGCAGCGTTGTGCGTTTTTTTTTCAATGTGCATTTTGGCGCGTTGGTAGTGTATTTGTCAAATGACAAAATGTGCAGCAAAATGCATGTCTGCTAACTGCATTTGGGGTGAATGGCACCTTAAAACGCACTGCTTATTTTTATACTTCAGAGCCATGTAAAAGTGTTTGGGTGACTCCATACACCCCAAAACAGAAAAATAAAATCTGGGATGGTTCCTGTGAAAAAGCCTAGGCCGAAAATCCTCCAATACATATATATATTACACAATGCAATCTCACAGAATTCTAAATAAACCGTCTTCATGAGGTGATTTATAGGCCTCCTGTACACTGAACTGATATATGAACATCGGATATTCCTGACAGAAAACATGTGAGGTTGTGCTGTATAGAATGTATTATTATTTTTATTATTAACCACTTAAGGACCGAGCCTCTTTTTGAGATTTGTTGTTTCAAGTTAAAAACAGTTTTTTTGCTAGAAAATTATTTAGAACCCCCAAACATTATACATTTATTTTTACTCTAACACCCCAGAGAATAAAATGGCAGTTGTTGCAATACTTTCTTTCACACCATATTTGCGAAGCGGTCTTACAATCGCACTTTTTTTGGAAAAAATACCCTTTTTTAAATTAAAAAATAAGACAACAGTAAAGTTAGCCCAATTTTTTTTCATATTGTGAAAGATAATGTTATGCTGGGTAAATTGATACCCAACATGTCACGCTTCAAAATTGTGCCTGCTCGTGGAATGGCGTCAAAATTTTAACCCTAAAAGTGTCCATAGGCAACGTTTAAAAAATTCTACAGGTTGCATATTTTAAGTTACAGAGGATGTCCAGGGCTAGAATTATTGCTCTCGCTCTACCGATCGCGGCGATACCTCACATGTGTGGTTTGAATATCGTTTTCATATGCGGGAGCTACTCACGTATGCGTTCGCTTCTGCACGCAAGCTCGGCAGGATGGGGCACGTTTAAAAAATTATTTATTTTCTTTTTTTACTTATTTATTTGACATTTTATTTTTTTATTTTTACACTGTTCTTTTAAAAGAAAAACAAAAATTGTGTCACTTTTATTCCTATTACAAGGAATGTAAACACCCCTTGTAATACTGTAGAAAAAAAGCATGACAGGATCTCGTAAATATGAGATCTGGGGTCAAAAAGACCTCACATCTCATATTTACACTAAAATGCAATAAAAAAAAAATTGTCATTTAAAAAAAAATATTTGTCATTTAAAAAAAAAAAAAAAGGGCCCTTTAAGAGCTATGGGCGGAAGTGATGTTTTGACATCGCTTCCACCCTGCAATGGTATGGAGACAGGCGGGGGCCATCTTCCCCTCTCTCATCTCCATATCCAGCAAGGGACAACATCCGATCGCTTCCGCCACTGCCGATGGCTCCGGTAAGCGGCGGGAGGGGGGGCCCTCTCCCGCCGCCGATAAAAGTGATCTTGCGGCAAATCCGCTGCAGAGACCACCATTATCGGAAAGCAGACCGCCGGCCGAAGAAGAGGATACCAGGGTTATGGCAGCTAGCTGCTGCCATAACAACGATATTCCTCTTCAAAGTTAGAACGTATATCGGCGTGCGACCGTCCGTAAGTGGTTAAAGAACTGCACCAAATGCACATAAAACATGCCCAAAAAGCCAATGTGAACCTTTTTTGGGCATGCAGCGTTGTGCGTTTTTTTTTTTCAATGTGCATTTTGGCGCGTTGGTAGTGTATTTGTCAAATGACAAAATGCATGTCTGCTAACTGCATTTGGGGTGCCGTTAACAATGAATGGCACCCTAAAACGCACCGGGTATTTTTCTATTTCAGAGCCCTGTAAAAGTGTTTGGGTGACTCCAAACAGAAAAATAAAATCTGGGATGGTTCTTGTGAAAAAGCCTAGGCCGAAAATCCTCCAATACACACATATATTACACAATGCGATCTCACAGAATTCTAAATAAACTGTCTTCATGAGGTGATTCATAGGCCTCCTGTACATTGACCTGATGTATGAACATCAGACATTCCTGACAGGAAAACATGTGAGGATGGGCTGTATAGAATTTATTATTATTATTATAATACAGGATTTATATAGCGCCAACAGTTTGTGCAGCGCTTTACAATATAAAGGGGGTCAGTACAATTACCACACAGTTCAAAACAGAAGGAATCGGAGGGCCCTGCTCATGGAGCTTACAATCTAAATTGTATTGTAAGTATTTTAGAGCCCTTTCACACTGGCTGTCAGCCGCATTAGCGGTAAAGCGCCGCTAGTTTTAGCGGTGCTTTTCGGCCACTAGCGGGGAGCTTTTAACCCCCCGCTAGCAGCCAAAGGAAGGGCGCCTGAAAAGCACAGCTGCCGAAGTGCTTTGCAGGTGCATCGGCAGCACTGCCCATTCATTTCAATGGGCAGGGGCGGTAGATACACCGCTCCTCCACCGCCCCCAAAGACGCAGCTTCCAGGACTTTTTCTAACGTCCTGCAAGAGCACCGCTCCAGTGTGAAAGCACTCGGGCTCTCACACTGGGGCTGCAGGGGAGGCGTTTTTCAGGTGCTTTATAGGCGCTATTTTTTGCCCAAAAGCACCTGAAAAACGCCTTCAGTGTGAAAGGGGTCTTAATGATCATTATGTAGGAACTTTTCTCCTAGAAAACACATTGAAGGTTATTTACGAAAGGCAAATCCACTTTGCAATGCAAGTGCACTTGGAAGTGCAGTCGCTCTAAATCTAAGGGGTAGATCTGAAATAACTGGAAGCTCTGCTGATTTTATCATCCAGTCATGTGCAAGCTAAAATGCAGTTTTTTATTTTCCTTGCATGTGCCTCTAGGATCTACAGCGACTTTACTTCCAAGTGCACTTGCAGTGCAAAGTGGATTTTCCTTTAGTAAATAACCCCCAATGTGTAATAACATCTGGAACATTTTTAGAGCCGTGTGAATGAGGCCTAAAAATTCTTCTAGCTTTATCTTAATGAAGGAAGTGTGACATATGCGTGTATAGGTGCAAAAATACTGACCGGCAATGCAGATTTCTATATTTTTTTTACTGCTGTATATGCGGCATGTTTATGCTTCTGTGTGTACAGGCATTTTGAAAACAATGCTCTGTATTTACATCAGTAAAAAAAAAAAGCCTTTATGCCTAATGCCCCGTACACCCGGCCGGACATCATATGACGTCACCAGGATATCAATGGGGGCAAGCATCGCGGCAATCGTTGTCGCGGTGTGTCGGTCTAATGCCCCGTACACACGGTTGGACATTGTTCGGACATTCCGACAACAAAATCCTAGGATTTTTTCCGACGGATGTTGGCTCAAACTTGTCTTGCATACACACGGTCACACAAAGTTGTCGGAAAATCCGATCATTCTGAACGCGGTGATGTAAAACACGTACGTCAGGACTATAAACGGGGCAGTGGCCAATAGCTTTCATCTCTTTATTTATTCTGAGCATGCGTGGCACTTTGTGCGTTGGATTTGTATACACACGATTGGAAATTCCGACAACGGATTTTGTTGTCGGAAAATTTTATAGCCTGCTCTCAAACTTTGTGTGTCGGAAAATCCGATGGAAAATGTGTGATGGAGCCTACACACGGTCGGAATTTCCGACAACAAGGTCCTATCACACATTTTCCGTCGGAAAATCCGACCGTGTGTACGGGGCATTAAACGCTGCATGTTTAGAGTCCTTAACGCAATTAAGGGCAGTTGAACATTACTGCCAACTTAATGACGATAACAAATGGGGTGACCAACTTCAAGGCCACAGCAAGAATCCAGGAACAGGTTATCCCATAATAAATTACAAAATAATAAACTAAGCACCAAACATGTAAATAAAATCAGATTACAAAAATGTAATTCCACCAGCTGCAGTAAAAACTTGCTAAGAAGCAGTGAAAAATAAATAAAACAATCCACTGCGCTCAGTGTAAACAAATATACATATACAGGACATCCCAAGTCTTCCACGAGGTGTGGGAGTCTCCTGCATTTCAGGAGCGGCTCCCGGATAAGCGCCTTGCAATATCCTGGCAGGGCAGATCCTGGGCGGGTGCGTGGGGTGGAGGTGGTGTCAGGGCGTCTGTAGTGGTGAAATGTTCCGATCCCCGCTCCTCTGCCTTCAATCCACAAACCTTTCTTCTCTCATTGGCTCCGGAGAAGCTCTGAATTGTTGGCGCGGAGGGGAGAGGAGTCGGAGAGAAGCTAGCTGGAGGGAGGATGTGAAATGTCAGCACTGACAACTGGTGCTGACTGGACACTGAGCTGTCACAGGGCTGAGCGAGCGAAGATGGAGGAGAGTATCACCCTAGGAGCCTGGACATCGCCACTGTTCAGATAAGACATCCCTCGAGTCCATGGATAAGGGAGGAGCAGCTTGTGAGCATGCAGAGGAATGTCCAGAAAGGAGAAACTTGATCTCTACCATGCTTGTGTTTCTGTCAGCACCGCCATTTTTTTTTGAATGTCGCAATGTCATTCAAAAAATGTATTTTGGTAAAAACTTTTAAAAATTACACTCACATGCTAGTGGTCATGAGTGAAATTACTAGTAAGTGTGGCAAATTCAATATAGTGATTAAAGTGGTTGTATACCCTTTTTGTACATTTTTACCTACAGGTAAGTCCATAATAAGGCTTGCCTGTAGATAAAATGAATATCTCCTAAACCTGTACAGTTTAGGAGATATTCTCTTTGCATGCAGGCGCTGACGTCAGCGGCGCATGCGCCGGGAAGGTCCGGCTAAAGACTTGCCGGAAAGAAGACTCACAACGCCGGAGCTGTGAACCCCGAAGAGACGCCGAGGGGAAAATGTCAGCTCCCTCGGCGGTGAGTGGGATCAGATACCGATGCCTTGTTCTAAGGTAAGTATTTAATAATGAGCTAGTATGTGGCGCATGCTAGCTCATTATGCCTTTGCCTTACAGGTTTTTTTGTTTTATTTATTTTTTTTTTTTTTTTGTGCGAGTATATCGCTTTAAAATGGCCACTTAATCGGCAAAATAAGTAAGTACATCATTAAAATATGATGATGAATATTGATAATTTAATATAAATTTAGTAATAAGGAAATTAATTAGATAAAATAATTACCATGGTATAATTAGTGAATTAAATAATTAGTGAATTTAACAAAGTAACCTTTAAACTAGTTAATAGGCTGAGTGTTAGTTAAATGAAATCAACTAATATATGTTATAAAACATCCAGCTCAACATTCAGCCCTAATAAGGGTTAAAGTTTGGAGTTCAAATATCCATTTGGTTTCGTGGTTTTGAGATATTTGTTTAATCATATTGGCACCTCTCCAATGTCTATTAATAGTATCAATGGCATTAAAAGATAATCCTGACGGATTTTTATTATGTACTAGCCTAAAATGGTTGGGAACACTGTGGTTAGGGAATATGTTATGTATATTAGTAATGTGCCCACCAACACGTTTTGTTAACCACTTCAGCCCCGGAAGAATTTACCCCCTTCCTTACCAGAGCGTTTTTTGCGATTGGGCACTGCATCGCTTTAACTGACAATTGCGCGGTTGTGCGACGTTGTACCCAAACAAAATTGATGTCCTTTTTTTCCCCACAAATAGAGCTTTCTTGTGGTGGTATTTGATTGCCTCTGCGGTTTTTATTTTTTGCGCTATAAACAAAAAAGAGCAACAATTTTGAAAAAAACACATTATTTTGTACTTTTTGGTATAATAAATATCCCCATTTTTAAAAAAAAAAAAAGCTAATTTTTTCTCAGTGTAGGAGGATATGTATTCTTCTACATATTTTTGGTAAAAAAAATCGCAATAAGCGTATATTGATTGGTTTGCGCAAAAGTTTTTGCGTCTACAAAATAGGGGATAGATTTATAGCATTTTTATTTTAATTTTTTCATATTAGTAATGGCGGCGATCTGCGACTTTTATCCTGACTGCGACATTTTGGCGGACACATCGGACAATTTTGACACATTTTTGGAACCATTGGCATTAATACAGCGATCAGTGCGATTAAAAATGCATTGATTACTGTAAAAATGTGACTGTCAGTGATGGGGTTAACACTAGGGGGCGGTGAAGGGGTTAACTGTGTTCCCTGATACATGATTCTAATTGAGGGGGGAGGGGACCTAACTACAGGAAGTGACAGATTGTGGTTCCTAGCCAATAGGAACACACAATCTGTCACTCCTGTCAGAACAGAACAGGTTGGGTAAACCCACAAGTGTGGGTTTACACAGTGACCCTGCCCCCTCTGACAACACGGGGAAAGCCACAGAGAAGTCCCATGAATACCCCATGTGTCAGAGGAGGGCGGGGTCACCGGGTGGCCCCGCCCTCCGTTATATAAGAAATATCAGAAGAAGCGAAGCGTCACGCGGCTGAAGACTCTCACTGAGGCGGATCGTGCAGACGGAGCGGAGAAGAAGCCTGGAGGAAGATGCGGGACGAGAAGAGCGGAGGAAGATGAAGAAGATGGAGTAGAAGAAGAAGATCAAGAAGAAGATGGAAGAAGAAGAACACCGAAAGAACACCAGAAGAAAGAAGGTAGAAGAAGAAGCCGAAAGAAGAAGAAATAAAGGACTTGTCAAAAACCATCTCTTGTTTTTTTTTAACCTTTTTGACTTTATTTGTGAAATGGTAGGGGTACATTTGTACTCCATTCCCAGTTCACACAGGGGGGGCCGGGATATGGGGGTCCCCTTGTTAAAGGGGGCTTCCAGATTCCGATAAGCCCCCCGCCCGCAGACCTCCACAACCACCGGGCAAGGGTTGTGGGGATGAGGCCCTTCTCCCCATCAACATGGGGACAAGGTGCTTTGGGGAGCTACCACAAAGCACCCTCCCAATGTTGAGGGCATGTGGCCATGTACGGTTCAGGAGGGGGGGCTCTCTCGTCCCCCCCTCTTTTTCTGCTTTCCAGGTTGCGTGCTCAGATAAGGGTCTGGTATGGATTTTTGGGGGGACCCCACGCCATTTTTTAAAAATTTTGGCGCGGGGTTCCCCTTAAAATCCATTCAAGACCTGAAGGGTCTGGTATGGATTTTGAGGGGGACCTCCACGCCATTTTTTTTATTTTGGCGTGGGGTCCCCCTTAATATTCATACCAGACCTGAAGGGTCAGACTGTTCTAAACATGGGTAACATGCGCCCCTTTACAGACATACAATAGACACCCCCCAGGTACGAAATTTAAAGGAATATAACACTTTTGTTTCACTTTAAGCATTATTAAAATCACTGCTCCCGAAAAAATGTCCATTTTTAAAACTTCTTTTTGCACTGATACATGTCCCCTGGGGCAGGACCCAGGTCCCCAAACACTTTTTATGACAATACCATGCATATGAGCCTTTAAAATTAGCACTTTTGATTTCTCCCATAGACTTTTAAAGGGTGTTCCGCGGCTTTCGAATTTGCCGCGGACACCCCAAATTGTTCGCTGTTCGGCGAAGTGGCAAACAGCCGATGTTCGAGTCGAACATGAGTTCAACTCGAACTCGAAGCTCATCCCTAGTCACCACTCTTGAAGATGTGCAAATCCAAAATATCTATGTATTGCCTGTGGACATTTACTGTATATATAATGCCATAGATGTTTCTGTTGATATGGCCAATAAATTCATGGAGGGTGGTCTCAGTCCCTTT
This sequence comes from Lithobates clamitans, assembly GCA_037952925.1. NCBI lineage: Eukaryota > Metazoa > Chordata > Amphibia > Anura > Ranidae > Lithobates > Lithobates clamitans. Next base: position 732,256 of record JBBGZY010001506.1, read on the forward strand.
CCATATTAACAAAATGTCTTCTATGTACCTGCGGTATACCTGCAGGTCCGGCCAGAAGTTTTCATACATTACTTTATCTTCCCACTTATTAAGGTAGATGTTTGCAACACTGGGGGCATATTTAGCCCCCATAGAAACACATTTTATTTGGTTGTAATGTTGTTCTTCATACCAAATAAATTGTTAGTCATGGCAAGTATTAAGCCATGATGAATGAATTGTTTTTGTTTGTATTTTAGAGTGGTATATTTGTTCAATGACCATTTCACTTCATTTAGAGCATCTTGCTGTCGGATGTCAGTGTACAGCGACTCTACGTCTACTGTGACCAAGATGCCACTGTCATTTACAAGTTCTGTAAATTATTAATGACATCATTGCTGTCTTTTAGGTAGGATGGACTCTTAGCCACCAAGGACTGGAGGAAGACATCAATGTGTTCTCCCAGCCTAGAAAACAGAGAGTGGCCACTCAGGACCGGCCTCCCTGGTGGTTTCCCTGCATTCTTGTGGATTTTTGGCACTTGATATAGTACCAGCATAATGGGGGCATCTGGAACCAGGTATCTTTTTTCTCTTTGAATAAGAATATTATTATCCCCTGCTTTATTCACTAGATCCTGTAACTGTGTTTTCAGGTCTTTAGTGGGGTTACTTTTAATATGTATGTAAGTACTCTCATCGCTGATGATACGTTCCATTTACATGTCGTAATCTCCTTTGTTTAAGCTCCCTGGCGGTATGATTATGTCAGATTTTTGCGTCTCAAAAGCGGTACAATTATTTTGCATAGAAATTTGGCGTTTTATATTGTAGGCCTGTAATTCTTAGCAATAACACACTTAAATCTGTCCAAACAAGAGTCTAGTAGATATCCCAGGTATGATAAAGTTTGAAACACAAAATCATAAATTATAATATAATAAATATAAATAATTATAAAAAATAATAAAATGAATTTCCCCACGATTCACTATCGCTCAATTTTGCAAGTGTTCTAATTTACTATCGCTGTTTTCTAGCTGGTCTAAAACCACTTTTGACGTAAAGGGACACTTTTTGGTTGCTATGGACAATCTCCAGTTTCCAGGCAGAAAGAACAGTATATATATCATATAAAACTGCATACAGGGCATTGGACAAACCACTAGGGACAAAAGGGATGTGAAATAATTTCATACAGTAATGTAATCTGTAAGATTACAGTGTACTGTATGTGTTATGATTTTTACATTTTTTCAATTTGCCACAAGGCTCCGCCTCCGTGCGTCGTGAAGATCGCAGGGAATGGAGCCCGGCACACAGAGGCTTCGGGCAGAGGACAGAGCCCGCAGACACAGCGGGGGGACATCGCAGGATCCTGGGGACAAGGTAAAAATACTGCACCAGGATCCTGCAATGCAATCCAGAGTGTGGCTCTGGGGTTACCGCTAATGGTACTGAAATTTAACCCTGAGCCACACTCGGGAAAACCGCCAGGGAGTTTAAGATAACAATACCCTCCCTTTGTCCACCGGGCGGATCACAATGTTTTTTCTTTGTTCGATTGCTCTAATTCCCTCCCAAATTTGTTTGTCTTTAAAATCTCTCTGTATTGGGATTTCCCAATGTCCGCTTCAACCATCTTTTTAAATACATCTATAAATTGATGTGCCAATGTTTTTGGGTTAAATGTTGATTCATTACGAAGTCCACTGTGTGTATATTTAGATGGTTGTGCTGGCATGGTAGTGCCAACCTTGGCAGCAAAATGTTTTTGTATACCCTATTTTCTCCCAAACTTTTGTAGGTCTATAAATGCTTCAAACCTATCTAGATTTTTGGTTGGTGCATATTGAAGTCCCTGTTCTAATACATGTAACTCTTGGTCAGATAATGTGATGCTACTTAGGTTAAATACACCTTGTTGGTGGTAAGTAGGCTTTGTTTTTTTCCTGGGCATTCCCCAGGCTTTGTTTGCATCTACTTAGGTTAAATACACCATCTCCTAGTTTTCTCTTTTCCTTTTTAGGTGATTTTCCCCCTGTGCAACCCCGTTTGCGTCATGGGGCACGCCTCGATTCATATGTTTCCATTGGAGCGGTGGGTTTGTGGTGTTGGGATAGGGTTTGTAAGGTTCTCTCCATTGCCTCCATCCCCCCAACTGAGGGTCTCTGGTATAATTATAGTGGTTGTTTTTACATCTACCTCTTCCCCTACCTTTGCCTCTTTAAGGCCTTGAATAGGCTGGTAGGCCTCTGTAGGAGTTGGGTGAATTGGTATTGTGCATTTTGTAGAGGTTCAAATCTGTTATAAGTGGGGAATGGGGTGAATTACCTCTTCCCATAGGAGGAGGTTTTGGTTGCCGTGGTGGAGTATACATATTTGCTGCTTGGGGTCTGGAGAAACTATCTTGTATGATTTGGATGTTTCCATTTTCTACAGGGTTGCCCTCAATGATGTTCTCTTGCCATTTATATATCTTCTTATTGGCAAAATCCTTTTTATCCCTAGTGTACTTTTTTAATTTTTTTTGATTTGGTGTCATTTTCAATTTTTTGTACTGCCTCTTGTAATTTTGATTGTCTCTCCTGATATTCTGCTGAGTTCATAAAGGGAGACATAAACCCCTTTAATTCAGCAATTTTTTGTTCAATATTTTTTCATTTGCATTTTATCCTATGTATAATAATCCTCAGCCGTTTTTTGTTCACATTGACTAAAAACCTTCAACCATTCCTCTGTTAAATGTTGTTCAACCATCCCATCATTTGGACCTAGGTCCCTTCTGAGACTTTAAATAAATAAATCATAAATATCATAAATTAAATGTTTTGCTGCTTAGAAAACCCCCCAGGGAAATTTTCATTTTTTTTAACCTTTTTTTGGGATTGTGCAGCCCCGGGTACTCTCACATATGTGTTTCTCACTTTTTCTGTCTATTTGGGTGGTTAAACACCCGTTCCCCTCCCAACACATGAGAGACCCAATATGAGCTGAGGCATATCCCGATTGTTTGAGGATGTAGCCTAGATAGATTAAATCAACTATTTGGGCAATCATTTTTCCCTTCCAATCTTTCACCCAATCGGTTGAATGAATATGTTCTCAACTCCTACAATAAATAATCTAATTTAATATATATACATATGACCAGATCAAAATGAACACTTGTATGCATTTAATCCCAGTTTTTTTCTAATATTATGTTTTGGCATTCAGTGTTCATTTCCCATGGACCACTGCATCCCTCCCCGTGTTAGTAGGTGGGTTTTCCCCTTTCCATCTGGCTTCCCGACACGTGGGGGGAGACGCATTTAATTTTGTGGTTCTCCCCATTTATGTTTGCCACAGATAGGCTCTTTCATTAGGGCCACTGTGGAGAGATTCTTTCGTGCTGGCAGCGTCCCTTGATCACCGCCGGACTGTTGGTAACGTCACGTGCGCGCACGGGGTTCTCCTGCGCATGCGTGTGACTTCGTGACGTCACGCAATTGCGTCGGAGGTGACGGCGAATGCCGGGGCTCATGCCTTCCGGAACGTCGAGGGGGCCCTGCAGATGCCGCTAGCACAGCAGTGGGGACTGGTGGAGGAGTCTGTGGCGGGGAGGAGTTTGGCGCCTGCACTTCATAGGTAACTATTTGAGACACAATAAAATTCGGCAGTTCCCAGATGATCCTGAGATGCTCTCGGGAATGCCGTTATTACATATAAGAAGGAGTTAGCACTAGGTAAGCGTAGCACTTTGAACTTACAAGACTGGCTGACATTGGCACTTCTTTGAATCTATTTGTTATCAACACTTTTCCCTTTTAGGGCTCTCTATATAATTTTTATCCAGCACAGACAATACACTTCCCCATTATTGCCAAATATATGGTTTCGTCAATACCTCAACACTTGCCCCATATACTTATTTTGTTTACCCCAATCAATACACAGATTCATTCACGATTATAGGCACTTAACATACACACACAAGTTTTCATAATTTTCATTATCATGTAATATTGGTTTGTTATTAACACCACACTTTGTTTTCTTCACATTATTTTTTCAGTGTTTTATAACACGCTTGTATATTATTCCCACACGCCCCCCTCATCACCACACCTTGCACACCCTAGCACTCTTTCACACTTTGACTATAGTGGGTATTATACGCCATTTATTGTATTCCTATTTAATTTATTTCACTCACATAATTAAAATGAACGAAACTATAAACTTTCTAAACCATGACTATACTACAATAAAACCATTAGGTTCAATCAATATGAATCAAACATTTGTTGTAGCACGGGCCAGCCTGCAGTCATCCAAATATACTAGATTCTTTTTACAACCTAATAAGGTCTTTCAATACCTAATTGCAGGTGCCGGGCCCCCCCCCCCCCATCCTCCCCTCTAGGTCTAAGTGTGTGGCCCCCAGGCAAGCCCTATGGACTGTGGGTATGCATGGTCATTGGGATCTCTGAACTCAAATGTTTTTAACAATCTGGTTTATGCGATGCATCTTCACATCATCCACTTAATGGTAAATATACTTCCGCATACATGGAGAGATTTTTTTCTGCACAATTTCTAATGTTGCAATGATGTTCTGTATATTGACTAAAGTTTTAAGTTAAACTCTATTTTTGATACATTTCCCTAGAATCTAAATCTCCCTGAAGAAGACCAGAATGGGTCGAAATGCATTGGGGTATTCAGTGGATATCAATGTTGTATACGTAATTGGCTAATATGTTCTCCTGGGGGCCTCTGTACTGTTCCAATGTGACAAATATCCCACCATATGTGTATCTGTTTGTCCATGGAAGTTTTGAGTTGTTTAAACCATTGGTCTAAATCTTTATGTTATACATTATTCCCTTTTTTTTAAGTTTTTTGAAAGTGCCACGATTTTGTGCGTTTTGCGCGTTTTGTTTCTATCCTGAACGTGATTCTTCTGTGTTCAGGAGAGGGAGGTTAGGGTAGGTTGACCCTTCTCTAACTTCAGCAGCTCCTAAACAATCCTGAAAGCCTATGTGTACATGGACATACATAGTCTTTTATGGAATTGAGTTTAGGAGATTTCGCAAAAAAAGCCAAAAGATCCTAAACTCAAGTTTAGGAGCTGCTAGTGTACATGGAGACTAATCGGGTCCCTGGAGGGGAAGTTTCCAGAAGGGTGTAAATAAATCTTCTGAGACACTGGACATGGACTGAACAACTGCTCAAGGAGGCTACAGAGATGCTAGGATCTAAGGCTCAACTAGACTTTGCTCAGAGCTGACTGCAGAGCCACAAAAGGCATCTGGGCCTCGGGGGACAATTCCATTGCATAGAGCAGTTAAGTATAACTTAAACAGTTTTACATTTACAATCACCATAAGCTGATCACTGAGACTGTGTGCTGGATTCTGCACTGGGTACCGATAGTTGCACGCTGACCAAGGTAGCCAGATGCCCCAAAATTTGCCTCATGACCTTCAGTTGTTGGGTCTTGGAATATTCTCAACCGATACTACTACCACTAGGAAAGACTGTCCTCTAAACCAGCATTTTTCAACCAGGGTGCCTTGAGCTCTCTTTAGGGGTGCCCTGGCAAAATGCTTAAAAATTGCCCCAAATGCATACAAGCCAGCAGGTGGATCAAGCCTGCCTTTTAGTTAGACAAAGGCTCGGGTTTTTATTGTGCACCATTTAAACCTTCCAGCCACCAGTGGCCTAACAACCAGTGATGTCATCAGTTTTGATAAGAAGGGTGTTGATTGCCTGCACAGCCTCCTTGCTTTGACCTTCCCCTACCCCTCTCTGTCAACACTGGGGTCACATTAGCTGAGTGATGGTGAGAAACTGAGGGAGAGGAGAAACACTAGAATACTAGTTGGTACTAGTGTGCAAAAGTGTATTTGCTTTGGAAGAATAAATCACCTCTAATGTTAGATGTCCTAAGTGAGTTGATGCTGCCGCATAATGCAAAATTGTAGCTTTCTTACATTTTAAAATGGGGTGCCTTGAGAATGTCCATAAATTTAAAGGGTGCCTTGACTGAAAAAAGGTTGAGAAACACTGGTCTAAACACTACTGCTTCTAAGCGTTTTGAAGTATCTAATGCCAAGTTCCTCTCCCGCCCATTGAAGTTCTGCAAGCAATAAACTTTTAGAAGTTATCCTCTAGACTAATTATTGGAGCTGGTTTGAATGGACTTTTGCTTGTGTGAACGGGTGGCCTCTGCATTTTTTGGGAAAGAACCAGTTAAAGTCAGCGGGCCCTCTGGGAGTAGCACTGCATGTGGTTATACAGTAGTATTAAGTAGGTGCTTCTTTATTTTGTAAAGAACATGCATCTAGTGCATAAGGGCCGCCCCCTTGGACTTTTTAGGCAGAAGAGAGTATAGAAATAGAGAGATATGTAAAAGGCAACACTTTTATTAAATACAAAACAGTAAATATTGCCAACAGACAACAATGGTTAAAAAGTTGTATATATAAAGTACACCAATGGAATTCATAATACATGAATATATCAAGATTTGTCAAAACCCCAGGCTAATAATTAAGGTACTGCCAAAGTGATACTGAGGTCAGTCCATGGAGATTTGTAGCACGCATCCCAACATGTTTCGGAAATCTTATATGGGTACATATTTTCCTTCTTCAGGGGAGATTTACTTGGGGTTATTTTATCTTTATCTGCAACACAAATATAACACATAATATGTGTGCAGTAATATGTTTAAGACAATTAACATCATTTAAGTGTTTTATATAATATTCTAAGTCAAGGTACTTACATACAGATTTCATGAGGACAACATGGAAAAAACATGAAAGACACAATGGCATGTACAGTGGGGACGGAAAGTATTCCGACCCCCTTAAATTTTTCACTCTTTGTTATATTGCAGCCATTTGCTAAAATCATTTAAGTTCATTTTTTTCCTCATTAATGTACACACAGCACCCCATATTGACAGAAAAACTCAGAACTGTTGACATTTTTGCAGATTTATTAAAAAAGAAAAACTGAAATATCACATGGTCCTAAGTATTCAGACCCTTTGCTCAGTATTTAGTTGACCACCCATTTGATCTAATACAGCCATGAGTCTTTTTGGGAAAGCTGTAACAAGTTTTTCACACTTGGATTTGGGGATCTTCTGCCCTTCTTTCTTGCAGATCCTCTCCAGTTCTGTCAGGTTGGATGGTAAACGTTGGTGGACAGCCATTTTTAGGTCTCTCCAGAGATGCTCAATTGGGTTTAAGTCAGGGCTCTGGCTGGGCCATTCAAGAACAGTCACAGAGTTGTTGTGAAGCCACTTCTTCGTTATTGTAGCTGTGTGCTTAGGGTCATTGTCTTGTTGGAAGGTAAACCTTCGGCCCAGTCTGAGGTCCTGAGTACTCTGGAGAAGGTTTTCATCCAGGATATCCCTGTACTTGGCCGCATTCATCTTTCCCTCGATTGCAAGCAGTCGTCCTGTCCCTGCAGCTAAAAAACACCCCCATAGCATGATGCTGCCACCACCATGCTTCACTGTTGGGACTGTATTGGACAGGTGATGAGCAGTGCCTGGTTTTATCCACACATACCGCTTAGAATTAAGGCCAAAAGTTCTATCTTGGTCTCATCAGACCAGAGAATCTTATTTCTTACCATCTTGGAGTCCTTCAGGTGTTTTTTTAACAAACTCTATGCGGGCTTTCACGTGTCTTGCACTGAGGAGAGGCTTCCGTCGGGCCACTCTGCCATAAAGCCCAGACTGGTGGAGGGCTGCAGTGATGGTTGACTTTCTACAACTTTCTCCCATCTCCCGACTGCATCTCTGGAGCTCAGCCACAGTGATCTTGGGTTCTTCTTTACCTCTCTCACCAAGGCTCTTCTCCCCCGATAGCGCAGTTTGGCCGGACGGCCAGCTCTAGGAAGGGTTCTGGTCGTCCCAAACATCTTCCATTTAAGGTTTATGGAGGCCACTGTGCTCTTAGGAACCTTAAGGGCAGCATAAATGTTTTTGTAACCTTGGCCAGATCTGTGCCTTGCCACAATTCTGTCTCTGAGCTCTTCAGGCAGTTCCTTTGACCTCATGATTCTCATTTGCTCTGACATGCACTGTGAGCTGTAAGGTCTTATATAGACAGGTGTGTGGCTTTCCTAATCAAGTCCAATCAGTATAATCAAATACAGCTGGACTCAAATGAAGGTATAGAACCATCTCAAGGATGATCAGAAGAAATGGACAGCACCTGAGTTAAATATATGAATGTCACAGCAAAGGGTCTGAATACTTAGGACCGTGTGATATTTCAGTTTTTCTTTTTTAATAAGTCTGCAAAAATGTCAACAATTCTGTGATTTTCTGTCAATATGGGGTGCTGTGTGTACATTAATGAGAAAAAAAAATGAACTTAAATGATTTTAGCAAATGGCTGAAATATAACAAAGAGTGAAAAATTTAAGGGAGTCTAAATACTTTCCATCCCCACTGTACACCACGTTGGCTGAAAGAACTCAAACAGGGACATGCAGACATGCAGCTGTGCAGACAGGGGGAAACCAAATGCTTTGCAAATGCAAGAGGCTCCCTGGTATATATATACCCAGCAAGAAACAGTTACCTGAAAAGCCATAAGGAAAAAAACCCCAGATTTAGTTATAATAATTAAATGTATTTATCTGATGTTAGTGAAACATCATACTAAGACAACTCAGCAAAACAGGCACACCATGCCCAGAATTGCTGGGTCTAGAAAATAGAGTAAATATTACCTTTCACTGGAGATGAAAAAATATAGTGCAGACAGCCAGACAGCAGTCCTCAGACTCAGAGAGAACGCTAAGAGCAATCATGCACTTTAAACAGTATAAAGCTGTATAGAAAGCCAATCAGGCAAAGCTGGTAATGTGTTGCTGGTAGTTCAATATAATCAGCAGCAACACAAAGCAGCTGGATTAGGAACTTGGAGTGTCTCTCTTAGGCAGGGGCGAGCGGCGTAGCCATGCCCCGAGGGGCATGATGAAGTCACGTGTACCCGCATCACCGGCGGAAGAAGAGGTCCCTATCAGTGCAATACATTGCATCTAATGGGGACATACAGGTCCTCGATCCTGCACAAAGGCCTAGATGGGAGTCACAAGGGCCTCCACACCCTGGCAGCCATGCGCAGGAGGAGCGCACCCGCTGAGCATGCAAGAAGCATGGCGTGAACCCGGCCATGCATTGAGCACCATCTGGTGGCCAAATAGAGCGATAACAGCCAATGTGTTCACAAAAAACAAAAATAAACAGGAAAAAAGAAAAGAAAAGACTATTAATAAATGACGTAAACATAAACTTATAAAAGAATATGTATAAATATATATATGACAGCAATTAACAACATGTACAACATTTATTCAAATGACCAAGACATATTCGCTATTTTGAAATTGATAGCCATAGCTCCATATATCAATGATGGTATATATTCTCACAGTATAATTATATGTTATTCACATGATTAAAAAAGAATAAGAGACATCAGAATAAGACATGCATGTTGAGGATGATACCCAGTTAGTTGCTATAGATGTTGAATCTCTATATTGTACTATTCCTCATGAGAGAGGCCTTGCAGCAATACGTCATGTACTATCACACTCACGTGATTGTGATTCTAGATACACAGATTTTATCTTAAACTCTTTGGAGTTTATACTTCATCACAATGCATTTTGCTTTGATGGTTCCCACTACCTCCAGGTACAGGGGGTGGCGATGGGGACTTGCTGTGCCCCATCGTACGCCAACCTGTACCTAGGGGAGTGGGAACATTCACAGATTACCAATGACTTACTATCGATGTATATGGGCCATGTAAACGCATGGTACCATTACATCGATGACGTGTTTGTCATCTGGGATGGACCCAGTGACCTTCTGTATGAATTCATGGCTTGTATCAACAAAAATGATTTTAATTTGAGTTTTACTACATTACATCACATTACACTACATTACAGTTTTATAGATTACATTCTTGGATGTACTTGTTAAAAAACAACAAAATGGTAGTTTATCTAGTGAAGTATATCGAAAACCTACAGCAGGGAATTCATTACTCCATGCATCAAGCTTTCATCCTAAACCTTTACTTGCATCAATCCCATATAGTCCATACTTAAGGGCACGCCGCAATTGCTCAGATGATGCTAGCTTCCAAAAAGAAGCTGACACCCTGAGAGATAGACTTTTGTAGAGGGGATATACTGATACATGCCTTAAAAAAAGCATATCGGAGAAATAGTGGTCTATCCCGATGGGATCTACTGAATGTTGACAAACAGTCTCCTATTAAAAATGATACAACCAGAATCATTACCACCTACTCGACACAACTGCCATGGTTATGCAGTAATGTTTGTCTGTCAGCTTACCTCTCCTCCATGTGTTCACCTTTAGAGGCCAGCCACTCTCACCTGGCTGCTTAAATAATCTTTCCTCAGCATAGCTCCACCCCAGCCTCTAATTAGGAACACTATATTAACCTGTGCATTGCAAGCCAACCTCGCTGATCAATATTGTGATTTGGCTTCCATGTGCTCATTGCTCAGTCTGATACTGTTTACCAATCTTGGCTTGTTCCTGACTATTCCTGCTTGCTTGTGACCCTGACCTTTTGGCGTGTTCTCTGTCTATCCTTGTCTGCTAGTAACCCTGACCTGTGGCTTATCTCCTTACTATTGTTTCTCAATAGATCTGCGCTTCAGGCTGTTTAGAGAAACTGCTGCCCCCCTATGTAAACAGGGAACACCTAAGTGAAACCCAAAAAGCAAGTGAAAAACTAAAAAATAGGGAGTGACGCTGTTATAGGGAAAAAAAAGGGGGTGTAATAATTTTCCTGGAAAATATAAAGTGACGGGTATGTCAATGTAGTGGTAAGTCTTCTTTAAATTATAAAGTGACAGGTGCAAAAGTTAGAATTTATCAAATATATCAATACAATAATTGTAAATATAAAGTGATAGGTGCAAGATAGAGAACTGTGACCTGTATGCAAATAATGGTAACCCAATCACTATACCATATAAGTGAAAAATTTAAAGGACTAAAGTGACATGTGCTTATACATCTAATATAAGTTAGTCCTTTGGTTTGGAAATCCAAAGTGACAAGTGCAAAAGTATACTGAATATATGTCTTAATATATGAAACCCTGTGCCATAAAAATCAATATAAATAAGAAGCAACAGAAAAATACAATTCATCCACTTGTTGTGCATTAACCAAAAGCGTATAAAATGTGAAAAAACAAAAATAAAAATAAAAGTAAAATTAAATTGTTTATAGAGTTGACTTGACGTTTTTTCCAATATATTTGAATCTCTCCTTTACAATGGTAAATAAATGGGGAAGTGCAGTTATTGGTGGTGGTATCCCCCTATGTAGTAACACTCACCGGAGCGCCCTACCCCTGCAGGGGTGCGAGCATGAGATGTTAATCTCCAGGTGCCGATGTCCTTCCGGTTCACAGTGGCCCGATCCGGGGTCATCCACCCGCAGCAAGGAGGGAACTTCACTGGAACTTCACTGGCTCCTATTTCAGTGGAGATCCGACCGGACATCCACATGGTGTATTTCATAAAATGAAAAAAGTAGTCCACATAGCGTAAATCCGTTTTAATTCATTTATTAAAAAATTAATGTATCCAAGAAAGTAGATTTAGCAAAATGAAGTAAAAAGCGAGATAAAAAACAACTAGTTAAAAAACTCAGAGAGGGAGCTCGCAGGCTCTCTGACTCTCCAACCGACACGGGGAAGCAGCGCTGCCTAGGATCGCCGCTTGCGTTCCACCGGTCGAATTTCTGGAACCACAGTACCCGGATGTGACGTTGTGCGTGTCAAGATAGTCCCGGCTTACGCATTTCGTCATACGGACGTCATCAGAGGCGCTGCCATCTTGACGCTCCCAATGTCTTATATCTTAGATGTACCCATTGCTGCAGCCAATCCCCCGCTGAATACTGCAAACCGGCAGTAAGCGGATCCAATCAAAGTATGCCAAATAGATCGCCAGGGAGATATAACTTGAGTATTATTATTTCCTTAATCCCACTAAATTGGGGAAAGGTATCTCTATGTGAGAGTGCAATACCGAATCTCCCTAGGCGCCATCTAGTGGTATGTTTATAAAAAGGTGTTTTATATAGAATGGCAGCAATGAGAAATCGTATACAATTCAGATATTATCTTGTAAAATTGTAAAATGTTGAAAAATATAAATAAATTATCTATCGGATCTAACAAGTGTATCATGAGGAGATATTGCTAGTATTCCCCAGAGAATTCAGAAAAATAAAAAATGATAATAATGAGATTAAATAAAATAAAATAAAAATAGAAATAAATTGAAAATTAAAATAATAATAAAAATAAAAATACAAATAAAAAAATAATAAAAATGATAAAAATAAATAAATAAATAAAATAAAATAAAATAAAAATAAATAAATAAATAAATAAATAAATAAATAATAAAAATAAAAATATAAATAAAAAAACAAGAAATTGTGCATTGGGAATTCTAGAAGAGGCAGATACCTATCTGTATAGTGGTAGGTATGTATGAGATAAACCGGCTCATACTCTATAGAAACTGAGTAGATGAAAAATTGGAAATCAATATGAGGAGTTAGAGTTCAAATGTGAGGGACCAATACTAAATATGTATATGCTGAATTAAGGTGTATCCGCACTCGTGTAGAAGTATGGGAGTTTGAAGGCAAGAACTCATGTAACAACTAAAAAACATTTTTTAAAAATTAGATAAATGAGGCCCTAGTTGCAACCTTTTTATATGGCCTCTCTGATAGAGTGAAGGATGAATTAGCAGGAAGAACCCTCCCTGCTGATCTGGAAGGTGTCATCACCTTGTGTAATCAGATCGATATTCACTTTCAGGAGAGGGCCCTGGAAAAAAGACACCAGCACTCCCCGTTCTTTAGGCAGCCTGAGCTCCCTGTCCCCTCTCTTCGACCCGAGGAGCACCTCCTGCCTGCTGAGGAACCTATGCAGCTGGGCCGGACCAAGTTATCTCCCGAAGAATGCGCTAGGCGCAGAACTCTGGGCCTTTGCTTCTATTGTGGGGCCAAAGGTCATTTTCGTGACACTTGCTCTCTTTGTCCAGAAAAATGCTCGGGGCTAACACATCTGAAAGGTGTAGTATTGGACCCTGAAATATCACCTTCACCTTCTCGTCTTCTCCTTTCTGTGCTCTACATGTCAGTGCTTCCTCTCATTCGGTCTCGGTATATCTGGATTCCGGAGCCCCTGGAAATTTCATTGACTGGGGAACTGCATCTTCCATGAGACTTACCCTTTTGCCCCTCACAATGCCATTGGTGGTCTTGGTGATTGATGGCACTGTTCTCCCAGGGGGCCCTATCCACTTCAGACCCTCCCTGCTAAAATGTCGGTAGGGACACTCCACCAGGAGTGGATATCCTTCCTTGTCTTACCTAAGACTTCATGTCCTATCATTTTAGGTCTTCCTTGGTTACGGCTCCATTCTCCACATGCTGACTGGACTGCTGGACAGATCCTGGCTTAGGGTTCCTCCTGTTCCTCATCCTGCCTACTCAAGGTTGCCCCAAAAGAGAAACTTTCTGTTGTCACCCCTCCATGTAGCTTCTGCTCTTCCCGCTGCATATAGCGATTTCTGGGATGTGTCCTGCAATAGTCGGCTTCATGCACTCTCTAGGTCATGTGGCACTCTGGATGAGGAGCCCACCTATGAACCTGAGCCGATCATTCACTCCAGTTTGCATAAACATTTACACTTACCTGTCCCTAATCTCCCTTGGACGCACACCCAGGCTAACTTGTCCATCAGTTCCACAGTCGCTGCGCTCTGCGATGCGATTGTGGTAGTTGCTGCACCTGGCAATGCTATTCAGTCGGCCTCTGCACCAGTTATGCCAGTCCAGCCTATGCCCAGTGAGCTTCCTGTTTTTTCTTATTCAGGACCTTCTGTAACCTGGCCTCACCCTACTAATTCTATGTCCATTCAAACCTGTTTAAGAGGCTCAATCCATCCTTTGGATAGACTGCCTCAGTCGGCCAGGTGGGGTTTTCAATCGTTTTTTCAGGGATCTATGCATTCTGCTTGTGTTTCAGTTATCCAGCTTGACTCCTGTGACATGTCACCTTCTAACCAATCTGGCCTCAGGGATTCACTGACCTCTGCCCAGTCTGATGGTCTTGTACTGGATGTTCAGCTCATCTTTAAGGGTCTGGGGGACCCTGCTCAGACTCCTGATGGTCTTCTCATGCCCTTACCCATTCCTAAAAAGCCTTTAGCCCACAATAAGTCCTCTCGTCCTCTCCCTACCTCGGTTCTGGTCTCTGAGGATAATCTAAAGTACAAAGTTAGTCAAGTTCTGGATTCCCGGCTCCGTAAAGGCATTCTTCAGTACCTCGTACATTGGAAAGGGTTTGGTCCTGGTCACTGCATCTGAGGTCTTTGCACCTTGTCTGTTGAGGATGTTTCATCTGAAGTTTCCCTTTAAGCTTGGGCCAGGCGGGCGAGGGGGAGGCCTCGTAAGAGGGGGGGTACTGTCATGGTTATGCAGTAATGTTTGTCTGTCAGCTTACCTCTCCTCCATGTGTTCACCTTTAGAGGCCAGCCACTCTCACCTGGCTGCTTAAATAATCTTCCCTCAGCATAGCTCCACCCCAGCCTCTAATCAGGAACACTATACTAATCTGTGCACTGCAAGCCAACCTCGCTGATCAATATTGTGATTTGGCTTCCGTGTGCTCATTGCTCAGTGTCCTACGTCTGATACTGTTTACCAAACTTGGCTTGTTCTTGACTATTCCTGCTTGCTTGTGACCCTGACTTTTTGGTGTGTTCTCTGTCCATCCTTGTCTGCTAGTCGCCCTGACCTTTGGCTTATCTCCTTACTATCCCTTGTTGTCCTGGACTGCTGCTTCCTCTCTGTCCTCCTGTAGCCTACTGTGAGCATGAGTTGGGAGACCCTGGGGGCCGCGACCTGGAGCCAGTTGCAGCGCAGTCCATCCTCACCACTAGAGGCTCTGGTGAACACCTGCTGGCTCTTAGACTCCGCGCCCTGGGGAATCTTATGCTCTAGCTCCCAGTGGGATCTGTGTTGTTGCTCTAGTGGACCTGCCTTTCTGAACCACCCAGTGTTCCATCCACAGCAGTCAGCCGTAGAGTCCACTACCTTGCGGTGCACTCCAGACCCCAACGAGGTGCATCTGTCACCTGTACTCAGGTGACCTGACAACAACATAAACAAGTCAGACGTATCCTTAATAGTGAATATAAACCACATAAGGGTGATATATGCAAAACATTTGCACGTGGAGGATGCTCATATTGTCAGTATATGGATAAACGCATGTCAGAAACCATGAACCAGACCGAGGCAGAAGTACAGTAAAATCACACTTGTTTATTAATAAAAATAATAAGGTAAATAGAGTAAGCATAGTCAAATCATAGCCAGAGTCCAGTAACTGGATCGGGTAGTCAGCCAAGCCAGTGTTCAGTAACCAGATCGGGCAATCAGCCAGGCTAGAAGTCAGGGATAGCAAGCAGGATAAGGAGCCAGAAGGGATGTCAGCAAAGCCAGTCTTTAGACAGGAACGCAGGAGATGGTTTCTTGTGATGTGACCAAGGCGAAGGCGGGAATGAATTGAGCTGGAGATCTTTAAGTAGGCGGGACTGATGAGCAAATCATCAACAGCTGGTTAACTGTGGAGAGAGATGCGAGCTGGCAATTAGCCGACAGCTGAGCGGCCAGCTCAGAGAAGGAAGGGCTGAGCCAGCCCTGACAGTACCCCCCTTCTCAACGACCCCTCCCCCTCGGAAGACCACCGGGCTTGAGGGTAAAATATCTATGGAAGTCACAGTGGAGGGCAGGAGCATGTACGTCCGAGGATGAGACCCAGGAGCGTTCCTCCGAACTGTACCCCTTCCAATGCACCAGGTACTGTATGCGCCCGTGGAACCTACGGGAGTCAACAATGGATTGTACCTCATACTCCTCATGGTTCTCAACTTGTATAAGGTGAGGACGTGGCACCGAGGTGGTAAAGCGGTTGCAGAACGGTTTCAATAAGGAGACATGAAACACATTTGAGATGCGCATACTAGGAGGAAGGTACAACGTGTAAACCACTGGGTTAATCCTGCAAAGGATATGGAAAGGCCCAATAAACTGAGGTGCGAACTTCAGTGAGGGAACGCAAAGTCGGAGGTTGCGAGATGACAGCCAGACCCAGTCCTCAACCTGGTAGGAAGGCGCAGGTAGGCGTCTGCAGTCAGCATGGAGTCTGTGCCTATCATTAGCATGAAGCAAATCCTCCTGGACTTGTGCCCAAGTGGAGCGAAGACCACGGAGATGCTCCTCTAGCGCAGGAATACTCTGCGGAACAAAGGAGTCAGGCAACATGGAAGGTTGGAAACCATAATCCGCCATAAACGGAGACAATCGGGAAGCAGAATTCAAGGCACTTTTGTGAGCAAACTCTGCCCATGGTAATAGGTCTGACCAGTTGTGATGGTCAGAAATTTAGCAACGTAGGAATTGCTCCAAGGACTTATTGGCTCGTTCTGTGGCCCCATTAGACTGCAGGTGATACGCAGAGGAGAAAGCAAGCTGAATTCCCAGCTGTGCAAAAAAGGCTCGCCAGAACTGGGACACAAACTGACTACCCTTGTCCGAGACAATCACCTTGGGTAGCCCATGTAAGCGAAAGATCTCCCAAGCAAAAATGGAAGCCAGTTCCTTAGAAGTGGGCAACTTCTTAAGTGGAATACAATGACACATCTTTGAGAACCGGTCAACCACCATAAGGATAACTGTGTTGCCTTGGGAGTTGGGCAACTCCACAATGAAATCCATAGACAGGTGGGTCCAGGGCCTCTCTCCATTGGGTATGGGTTGTAGGAGGCCCACTGGAAGGTGTCGTGGAGTCTTAATCTGAGCACACACGGAACAGGCAGCTACGAAGACAGTTACATCAGCACGTAGACTAGGCCACCTGAATTGTTGGGAAATGGCCCAAAGGAGTTGATTCTTACCAGGGTGGCCAGCTGCCTTGGGAGAATGGTAAGTCTGGAGCACGGCAGTACAGAGACACTCTGGGACAAAGCAATGGTCACAAGATTTCTCAGGAGGAGCATCGACCAGAGCAGCAAGAAGTTTGTCACCCAAAGAAGAAGTAAGACTGGTGCGAACCGTAGCCAGAATACGATCAGGAGGAATCATAGGAACCGGAACCGACTCCAACTTGGAAGTGGAGGAAAATTGTCGTAACAAGGCATCAGCCCTTACATTCTTAGTACTGGGTAATTGAAACTTGACAAGAAAAGAGCCCATCGCACCGTTCTGGGAGAGAGGCGTTTAGCCTCAGACAAGAATGTGAGATTCTTATGTCAGTAAGAATCAGTAAGGTCAGTAAGAATGAGAACCGGCACAGTGGTACCTTCGAGGAGATGTCTCCATTCTTTCAGGGTTAAAATGATTGCCAACAGCTCTCTGTCACCAACCTCGTAATTGCACTCGGCAGGTGACAATTTCTTTGAACAGTAGCCACAAGGATGCATAGCACTTTCAGAGGTAGAACGTTGAGACAGAAAAGTGCCAACACCAGTCTCAGAAGCATCAACCTCAAGGATAAAAGGTAACGTAGGATCAGGATTTGCCAAAACAGGAGCAGAAACAAAGGCAGCCTTGGGACTTTCAAAGGCCTTAATGGACTCCGGAGACTAACTCTGTGAGTTACCGTTCTTTCTGGTCATATTGGTCAGGGGCTTGACCAGAGACGAGACGTTACGAATAAACTTCCGATAATAGTTGGCAAAACCAACTATGCATCTAAAAGAAGACTGACATTACTGTGCAGGCCTCACTCTGGGACAACAGGGACACTGTCACTGGCCACTGGCAGTGAGAATCTGCATCTGATAACAGGCGACGTAGCAAGTGACAAGCCCCATCTGAAGGCAGGTGACGGTGGCAAGTGACACACTCAGGGCTCCCACTGATTCTGCATTATGGTGAGTTGAACTATTTAATTTTATATTACAATGTAATAAGAGAAATAATGTGCTTCAATCATTCATCCTGACCCCATATTAACGATGGTGCTGTGATGATTGAAGCGCCAACACCAGCCATTGCCCCGACAAATTGCCCGCATAAATTTTGGCAGTGCCCCTCCCGAGATTAGACTCTGGATCCGCCTCTACTCCAGGTGCGGCTGGACTAGAGTCTTGTAGAGTGTAAGAATTATCGTTTTATCTCTGAAGTTAATCCCCTTTTTAATGCATACCAATATTCTGGTTAATAAGGTTACTTAAAGGCGACACATCATACAAACACATTGGCAGCATTGTTGAAGCCCAACTTCGATCTCCACACTTTCCAAGGCTGCCCCCTCCCCACAGATCCCCTTGCATGTTTTTTTATTATATATTTAACTTATCTTTTCTGAAGTCTTCAGTTCAGTCAAGTGCAGGATCCTTTTCCTCTCTTCCCCGGGCTTGGTGGTCCTTACTGATGTGCAGAGCAGCACTAATGTGTATGATGACCTGCACTAATACATTGTGAAATAAGGGCACTGTGATGACCTTCCCTAAGGGATGAACCCATGACCTCCATGTTCTTTAGCCTGGACATCATTCAATATGAAAGACTGAGAGCATCCTGCGGTGAAGAAGAGGTTATGAGTGAGGGCAGCACCTGATTAAGGGTAAGTATTACAGACAGATCTACTTTTTCTTTTTTTTTTAAACAGGATGAGGTGAAATTTTGATAAATGAAAAGATAGCTCAGAGATGTACTTTATTTGAACAAATTTATTTACCTGACATGTTTACTTTGTAAAATACCGGAAAACCTTCAAAAATGAAAAAAACAAAAACAAAACAGTATTTATGTTTTCAACTTTTCTTCTTCATACCATACAATATCCTCTGGAATTGTAGGTTCCCTCTAACCTTTTTGCTGCCAGAGTGGTTTTGCGTTATTTGAGCTTTGTGGAGCCTGGGAAAAATGGCAGAGGTAATAAACAAATAAAAACATAATCATGGGGGTGTGTGGAAGTGATCTGGTGGCTGCACAGTCAGATGTACACTCAGAGTGTGTGCAACCCCCCTCCCCGTGCCACCACCAACGTATAGCATACAGGGGTGGTGGTAAAAGGGTTAAAGAAAATCAGTAAAAAGATAAATATGAAAGCTGACATTGAGGACCTCTGCCAGTGAAAATATTAGTTGCCCAGTTGACATGCCACTTTCAGAGTCAAGTACTTTTTAGAACAAAGTTTCTGTTGATTGAAAGTTTTCATTTGTCTCTGATTTATTTTGCTGAATGCCAGCGTCATCTTTATGAAAGCAGTCATTTCTGAAGAAGGTCACCAATAACATCATCCATATATCCAGGGTTTTTTTCTCAGAGTATAGTGTAGGAGTGTAGGGACATATACCTTTACCATAAACATTTATTTATCCACAAACTTCCTCAAGATAAAAGCTGCAAGACTGTGCCGAGAAATGTGAGATGACCTTTGGATTTTCCTTGTCGGGGACTTTCACTTTAATTTCTCTCTTCTGCTGTCAGCGATGGCGTCTGCTGGTTTGAGACAGGAGCTGGACTGTTCTATCTGTTTGGACATTTAAACAGATCCCCTAAACCTGAGATGTGGTCACAACTTCTGCCGGGTCTGTATTGATGGTGTGTTGGATACACAGGAGGGATCTGGAGGCTATTCCTGTCCTCAGTGCAGAGAAGAATTCCAGGATCGGCCTGTACTGCAGAGGAACATAACACTGCGTAACATAGTGGAGGCTTTCCGGTCTACTCAGCTGGAAGAAGGGAAGACTGGAATCTTCTGTACTTACTGTATTCACACTCCTGTACCTGCTGTTAAATCCTGTCTGATGTGTGAAGCTTCTATGTGTGATAATCACCTGAGAGTCCACAGCAAGGCACCAGAACATGTCTTAACTGATCCCACCACTTCCATGTAGAACAGAAAATGCTCCATTCATAGAGAACTTCTTAAATATTACTGCACTGAGGACTCTGCTTGTATCTGTGTGTCCTGCAGGCTGGATGGAGAACACCGGGGACACAAGGTGGAGACTCTGGATGAGGCCTCTGAGAAGAAGAAACAGAAACTGATGACAGAGAGAGAGAAGACGGAGAAAAGAGTCCAGAATATGCAGGGTCGCAGGAGAAAAGTACAAGAAAAATCAGCTGGTCTAACAAAGAGAGTCACTGCCCTGTTCATAGGGCTCAGGAGACATCTGGAGGACCTGGAGAAGAGAGTCCTGAGTAACATCTCCAGCCAGGAAGAGCGGATCTCATGGTCTGATCTGATCCATCAGCTGGAAATAAAGAAGGAGAATCTGTCCAGGAAGATGGGGGACATTGAGGAGCTGTGTAACATGACTGACCCACTGACTGTCCTACAGGAATCAGACACAAGGGACTTGTGTGATACTCTGGAGCGAGACAATGATGACAGAGAGAGACATGATAGACTCCTCCATGATGGAGGGGATCTGGATGTGTCTGGAATCTCACACACATTACACACAGAGTTATCTGATATGATAGGGATCAGATATAAAGCAGAATCGTCCAGAAACACCGGAGAGATTTCAGTTCTGGTCCCAGGTATTAAGCAGTCAGAGTTTTTCCTCAGGACGACATTTCTGGGAAGTGGATGTCAGTGAGTCAGAAGATTGCCTATTTGGGATGTGTTATCCCAGTATAGAGAGGAGAGGAGGAGGAGTGCAGGCAGGGATTGCAAATAATAACAAGTCCTGGGGTTTGCACAGGTATAGAGGTGGGTGTTCTCTAATACATGACAATAAATGGATCATCATATCTCCCAATCTCTCCAGTAACAGAGTCAGGATCTATGTGGATTATGAGGCCGGGCTACTTTCACTTTCAATAATAATGATAAAAAGGACCAATAGAGAGGGTGAGACTCCCTAACGAGGGCACAGACAGCAATAAAAACTGACAAGCGTTCTAATCCCTCTCCACTCTATCCAGAACTAAAAAAAAGTTTAGTTATAATTTAAATTGTGTTTTTATGTGTTCTCTGAGTTCAGCCCTAATTGGAAGAGCCACATTTAGGTTGCTGTTGGTGGACACGGTGAAGGAACCAACACCTATGCAGGTTTCCTGACACCAACATTTGGATGATGTATCTAGGAGAGGGAGGTTCAACAACTTTGACATCTCCCATCCTGTTCTTGGACAATCGACATCTTCACATTCCATGGTGACTGGATGAAGGTGCCAATGCCACCTGTGTGGATATAAATGCTATAGTATGGTGTGAGCAGTCTCTTCTAGTTACATAGCCCCATCCTTGATGTCTCAATGGGATGATGTAACTAGAACAGGGGGGGTTCCACACCTTTTACACCTCCCATGCTGTTCTTGGATAATCAACATCTACCTCAACACATCTAATGGTATTTGGATTAAGGTGTTGGTGCTACCTGAGTACATGTTGGGGTATCTTTCTGACACTCATTAAAACTGAAGAAGTGGCTTAGAGAATCTACAAAATGTCTTCAACATTACAGAACAAGTCCAGCTGAATGTGACTAACTGCTACTAGCTAAACAATGAAGGTTTTGTCCATACTGCATTGTATAAAATAATGGTTAGTTAATATTAAAATAATGGGACATATGAGGTGTGTCCAGAAAGTAATGAGAATGATATTTCAAAAATAATTTTATCAAAAAATGTTACAATTGAACATTGTCTCCTTCAAAGTATATACCTTGTGAGTGCACACAATGCTTCCAGGGATTTTTTCTATCTTTTATAACATCCCTGGAAGTCTTCTAGTGGGATGGCGCTCAGAGCCGGCGTAGTGGCTCTTTGGACGTTATCCACACTACCAAAATGGCGTCCGTTCTCGTGTTCAAATCCTGAGTCACAATCCTGACTGTCGGTCACAGTTGAGAACAGACCTCACTGCATCCACGTTCTGTTCCGTTTTTGACCGACGGCTCACTATAGGAATGATTGGAGAGAAAACGGGAATTACCAAGTCAACACGAGAAAGAACACCATTTTGGTAGTGTGGATAACATCCAAAGAGCCACTACGCCGGCTCTGAGCACCATCCCACTAGAAGACTTCCAGGGGCACTATGAAGAATGGAAAAATCCCTGGGAATGTTGTGTACACTCACAAGGTGCATACTTCAAAGGAGACAATGATCAAGTGTAAAAATTTTTAACAAAATTATTTTTTAAATATCATTCTCATTACTTTGTGGACACACCTCGTATAATGACACTGTTCACTGTAAATGTGGCTCCTTGTGTGGCTTCTTCCTCTTACTTTCCAGCCCTGCTGTACAGGGACTGCAAGAAGTTGATACCAAATCACATTCAGGTACTTACATAGCTTGACGTTACAAAATAAATGTATGATTATACAGCTGCATTCATTTGTGTCTTTTATATCTGTATCAAGTTTGGCTTCAATGGTCTAATTTGCAATAGTTTCTCATAGTTGTGCTCCTTATTTATTCGGATCTCCTTCTCTGCAGCCTTTCCAGTTCCAGGACATCTTTTTTGGTTAAAGTGTTTTTTTTTGTTTGTTTTTTTTTTTTTGTGGGATTAGAACCACTTTAACTACTTTCAAAACTAGAGTGGACAGTATATGTGCGATAAGTCCATACTAAGGTTTTTACTGTACTGAAGTAATATGACTTGTCTCGCTCTCTTGAGGCTTCAGTAAATTCTAGATGTTAGATGTAGAATCTGCAGATTGGAATTGAGATTTTATATGAATTGAATCTGTTAGGAGAAATACACAAAAGCTGCCTTTGATGAATTTGGCAATCTGTAATGGTTTGTGACCCTCATCCTTCCTTCTCTACCTAGTGGGTCACTTACCCAGAGCTACCATGTGTTTGTCAAGTGTACGTGTTTACTTCAAGTTAGGGCTCATTTACATTTGCTTCGGCTTCAACAAGGCTTCAGACAGGCTTTGTTAAAGCTCTCTTAATGCTAGCAAAGCTCCTGTCAGTAAATAAAAGGATTAGCTTACAGTCCTGTTTACACCTTGCTTTTGCTTTACTTTGGCTTTGCTTCAAAAATGATACCCCATATAGCTTTAGTGGTGCTTCAAAGCATCTTCAAAGCCTCCATAGAACAAGAGTATGGTCTCTATGGTGGATACCAAAATAGGGATTGATAGTGACTTGTGCCATCATCCAGGAGTAATTGAATAGCAAAATTGGTAGCCTAGTCCCCAACTAGGCTGCCACAAGCACATGGGGCAATTGGACTATCACGGTACGGTAAAGGCAATACAATTTTGAATAATATGACAGAGTATAAAAATTACAAAGGATTTTATTGATGCCAAAAAACAAATCATCATTTACAGGTAAAAAACATGGTAGCGGTACAAATATATCACCAGTGAAAGGATTATCCCCAAAAGGGAAGAATCACAATAGGACAATAGATCACAGATGTCAGTTTCCTCAACTAGTTTCGCGTACAATGGCCGCTTCATCGGGAGGGTATCTGTGATAGGATCAAAAAGACAATATAATGATGAAAAGGCATAAAAGTAAGGACTTGTAAAGCAGCATCATGATTAAAAGGAGTATTGATGGGGATAAGAAGGGGGAAGGAGCAAAGCTGCTTACCCATGTCCCAGCAGCCACCAAGCGCAGAGCGCCGCCACCAAGGAAGGTCTCCCAGGGCGACTCGGGGGAGCCACAAATAATAACTACCGTAATATGGGTAAATGAGGTAAAAGGCATGGATATGCTGTGGACTTACCAAGCCAAAATTGTGGGCCAGTGAAGAGGTGAATGAGATGGTGAGAATAGATGTGGGGTGGACATAAAAATGAAAGTAAAGGAATAATGGTGAATTGTGCGGAGTGTGAGCATTAATAAAATCCTTTGTAATTTTTATACTCTGTCATATTATTAAAAATTGTATTGCCTTTACTGTACCGTGATAGTCCAATTGCCCCCATGTTCTTGTGGCAGCCTAGTTGGGGACTAGGCTAACAATTTTGCTATTCAAAGCCTCCATAGAAGTCTATGGCAAAGCTCGCTTGAAGCCCCACTGAAGCCTCATTGAAGCCCTGTGAAGCCTTAATGAAGCCCTGTGAAGCCTTATTGAAGCCCTGTAAAGCTTCATGAAGCTTCACCAAAGCCCCACTGAAGCCCCATCGAAGCACCAAGCAAAAGCAAGGTGTAAACAGAACTGTAAGTTAACCATTTATTTAGTGATAGGTGCTTTGACTGGTGTTCAGAGAGCTTTAACAAAGCCTATCCGAAGCCTTGTTTTGAAGCAAATGTAAACTAGCCCTAAGTGACTCTCCAAGAAGGGAAGGAAGGACTAGGAATCAGAAGAATGGTGTTGGAGCACCACCAAGAACAAGTCAGGAATAGAAGATCCAATTTATTTTAATAAATTTAAAAGTTAGAGGGGTTTTTAAACTAGGCGATGGGGGGGAGGGTCCAGAGACAGAGATAGCCAGCGTGGAAGATATTCCAGAGGGTAGTATTGGGGGCATTAGTGGTAGGTTAACCAAAGCACAAAAACACAAGGTGAGTATAGTAGCAAGTCCTAGTTGCAATCTCGAAACACCCAATACGAGGACAATATGCAACCGGTCTAAACTATGTGGCATGTTCACCAATGCCAGGAGCATGGCGGACAAGATGGGTGAACTAGAGATACTGTTGTACAAGGAGGATTTGGATTTTGTGGGAATTTCAGAGACCTGTTTCAACAGCTCTCATGATTGGCTGGCAAACATTCAAGGGTATACCCTATACCACAAGGATAGAGAGGGTAAACCGCGCATTCATTCAAGGCTCGCCAGTTCCTTAATGTCTTGCAGGACAATTTAATGGGTCAGATGGTAGACGCACCAACTAGAAATAAAACATTACTGGATCTACTGATTACCAACAATACAGACCTGATTATGGATGTGGAAATACGGGACAATTTAGGTAACAGTGATCACAGGTCAATTAGTTTCAGTATAAATCACACAAATAGGAAACATGAAGGGAACACAAAGACACTAAATTTCAAAAGAGCCAACTTCCCTAAACTACAAACCTTGCTAAAAGGCATAAATTGGGATAAAATATTAAGAACAAAGAATACGGAGGAGAGATGGGTTTGCTTTAAGAGCATATTAAATAAGGGCATTAGCCAATGTATCCCATTGGGTAATAAATTTAAAAGAGCGAACAAAAATCCTGGATAGCTTAACTTCAATGTAAAAATGCATATAAAAGCAAAGGAGAAAGCCTTCAAAAAATACAAGGTTGAGGGATCATCCTCAGCATTCAGACTTTATAAAGAATGCAACAAGAAATGTAAGGGTGCAATTAGGATGGCTAAGATAGAACATGAAAGACACATAGCGGAGGAGAGCAAAAAAAATCCCAAGAAATTCTTTAAGTATGTAAACAGTAAAAAAGGGAGGACAGACCATATTGGCCCCATAAAGAATGAGGAAGGACATCTGGTTACAAAGGATGGGGAGATGGCAAAGGTATTGAATTTATTCTTCTCCTCAGTCTTCACGAGTGAATCGGGGGGCTTCAGTAACCAAAACTGCAGTGTTTATCCTCATGACACATCACAGGAAGCACCTCCATGGTTAACAGAGGACAGAATTAAAATTAGACTTGAGAAACTTAACATTAATAAATCACCGGGACCAGATGGCTTGTATCCGAGGGTACTTAGGTAACTCATTACCCCAGAGGAAGGCACGTGATCCCTGTGCCGAATACGCGTCGGGGAGGGGTAGGACGGAGCTGTCAGCAGTGGAGGAGGTCATTACACACCACACCGCACGCCATACGAATCGCTGCTTGCTTTTTATACCTGTATAGTTTGGTGCACTGTAGCACCCACTCAATGTGAGTACCCTCCTGGAGGAATTTCTTTTATTTAATAAATGTCCTTGCTATATTACACCATGGAGTTCTCTTTTTTTTTTCTTCTATGAATGTGGATTTTGGCTTTGCCTGTGAGGATTGTATTTACATCATTGTATCCTGAGTGAGCCCAGGAGTGGCCCCATTGCGTATTCTGACACCGTTTAATTACTGTGTCACACGATCAAAGGTGAGCGCAAGCACATGTGGGGTGTCACGGGAGAGCACATCTTGCTTGTTGTGATTTGGACACCCTTCAGGAGAAGCATGATGAACACTTATTTCATGGACACTATTTATTCACACTTGTTTTCTTCAGTTTGAATTTGCTGATTATGTTGGACACTTGAATGTCACAGGATAGCGCTTGGCATTTATGTTTTATTTATGCACGGTGCACTTTCAACAGTTTATACCATGATTGCACATTTCTCCTATGCACTTTTAGGTTTATCATAAAGGATCGCACATTATATTTACACATGTATGGTTTCACACATGTGAGGTATCGCCGTAAACACAGAGTGGGAGCAATAATTCTAGCACAAGACCTCCTCTGTAACTCTAAACTGGTAACCTGTAAAAATGTTTAAAGTATAATTCTAGGGAAATTTTTAAATACTGAACTTTTGCGCCATTCCATGATTGTGCGCAATTTTAAAGTGTGCTGTTAGGTCTATTTAGTCGGTGTAACATCATGTTTCACATTATAATAAAAAAAGGAGTAAATATTGTGTTTTGTTTTTCTTTAATTCATTAAAGTGTTTTTTTTTTCAAAAAAAATTGTGTTTGAAAAATTGCTGCGCAAATACCATGACATAACTAATTGCAACAATCAACTCTTTATTCGCTAGGGTCTCTGCTAAAAAAAAAAAGGAATTATATATATATATAGTGACAATCCGGGGTGATTAGGTTCAAGTGGTGCATGCAGTTTTCCAGAAATGTGCCACTCCAGACTGCGTTTTTAGGCAGCCTACTTTTATTTAAAGGTAACGAAAAAGTTCAAACAAACAGTAATCTTCCCTTGCAGGGGGGTCCATCACTGTATAAACACAAACTATAGCCTCCTGGCTTACTCACTGTCAGCTTCGTGCTGTTTTGGTTGTGGGCCACGTCTGCCTGCTACAGACATGCACACACAGACTGCCACCTGCAGTCTTATGCCGTGTACACACAGTCTGACTTTTCGACCGGACTGGTCTGACAGACTGAGTCCGGCGGACAATCCGATCGTGTGTGGGCTTCTTTGGACCTTCAGCGGACTTTTCCAGTCAAAAATCTGACGGACTTTAGATTTGGAACATGCTTCAAATCTTTACGTCGTAACTCCGCCGGACCCAGAAATCCGCTCTTCTGTATGCTAGTCCGACAGACAAAAACCGACACTAGGGCAGCTATTGGCTACTGGCTATCAACTTCCTTATTTTAGTCCGGTCATACGTCATCAGGTACGAATCCGTCGGACTTTGGTGTGATCGTGTGTAGGCAAGTCCGTTTGTGAAAAAGTCAGTCGGAAGTCCGTCAAAAGTCTGTTGAAAGTCCGTCGGACCAGTCCGGTCGAAAAGTCCGCCCGTGTACGCGACTTAAGAGAAAAGGGAAGACTTCCAGATTTTTTGAGAAATTTGGATATTTAAATTCTTGCAGACTTTGTTTTTCACCATTTTGCAAAAAAGGCACAATTTAAAATTTACAAATATTTGTTATTTACTTTCAATCGTTTTTATTGAAGTTTCAGTGAAAACATTCTACCACAGGTGAAACGGTTTCTTTACATCAGGTATACAAAGACATATTATGACACAGTGCTGTAGACAACAATGAGATCCTCTGCACCCTCAATGGGGCTTCTATTACATCTGTCACCTCTGAAGGAGGAGAGGACTCCTCACTCCCGACACCCCTCAGGGGATCTAGCTGTGTCGGGAAGTGAGGGGTAGCTCCTCTTCAACGTAAAATGCTAGATAGTCGTTAAAGGTTTGTCAGGCAACCGATGCAGGATAGACTAGTATAGACCATATTATATATGGAAGGTGGAAGTGTGGACAGTTGTCCTTAACTGCTTCCGGACCAGCCGCCGCAGTATATGGCAGGTTGGCTCCCCTGCACAAAACCACGTAGCTGTATGTTGGCTCGCAGGGTCTAGCTAGTATGCGCGCTGCATAGCGGGGGTGCCGATGCTCATGGGCGACGGTCGCGATGACCACCCACCACGAGCGATCGTGAGCAGGAGAGACAGAACAGGTACGAGTATATGTAAACACACACTTCATTGTTCTGTTCTGACAGGAGTGACAGATCGTGTGTTCCTATTAGCTAGGAACCATGATCTGTCACTTCCTCTAGCCAGTCCCCTCCCCCTTCAGTTAGAATCACCTCCCAGGGAACACAGTTAACCCTTTTACCGCCCCCTAGTGTTAACCCCTTCACTGATAGTGACATTTTTACAGTAATCAATGCATTTTTAATCACACTGTTCGCTGTATTAATGCCAATGGTTCAAAAAATGTGCCAAAATTGTCCGATGTGTCCGCCATAATGTCGCAGACACGATAAAAAATCGCAGATCACCGCCATTACTTGTAAAAAAAGAAAAATAATAATACAAATGCTATAAATCTATCCCCTATTTTGTAGACGCTTTAACTTTTGCGCAAACCAATCAATATACGCTTATTGCAATTTTTTTAACCAAAAATATGTAGAAGAATACATATGGGCCTAAACTGAGAAAAAAAATAGCTTTTTTTCAAAAAAAAATGGGGATATTTATTATAGCAAAAAGTACAAAATATTGTGTTTTTTTTCAAAATTGTCACTCTTTTTTTGTTTATAGCGCAAAAAATAAAAACCGCAGAGGTGATTAAATACCACCAAAAGAAAGCTCAATTTGTGGGAAAAAAAGGACATCGGTTTTGTTTGGGTACAACGTCGCACGACCGCGCAATTTTCAGTTGAAGCGACGCAGTGCCGAATCGCAAAAAACGCTCTGGTCAGGAAGGGGGTAGAATCTTCCGGAGCTGAAGTGGTTAAGACGGCTCGTAAGGCTCCACTAACCATAAGTAAAGAACTTGCAAAAGACTTGTCATAACTTATAGCTGTGAGTGCAAAGAGAAACACAAAAAGAGAAAAACAAAAGAAAAACAAAGATGAAATACACTGTATGACTGCAATGTCTAGACACCTATATCAACTGTTATGAGCCAAAGGTATTCATACATGTGGATTTCTACATAACAGGAGGTATCAAGCTGAAGATTGAGGTGTATATTGTGTCTTTAAAATTGTGTGTGTAACCACTTCAGCCCCGGAAGGTTTTACCCCTTTCATGAACCAGGGCATTTTTGGCGATACGGCACTGACAGTGGCGCAGTATTGCAACACTGTACCCAAATATAATTGAGGTCCTTTTTTTCCCACAAATAGAGCTTTCTTTTGCTGGTATTTGATCACCTCTGTGGTTTTTATTTTTACGCTATAAACAAAAAAAGACTGACAATTTTGAAAAAAAAAATTTATATTTTTTACTTTCTGCTATAAAACAAATTTTATAAAAAAATTTTAAAAATCTAATTTCTTCATCAATTTAGGCCAATATGTATTCTGCTACATATTTCTGGTAAAAAAAAAAAAAAAATCCCAGTAAACGTATATTGATTGGTTTGCCCAAAAGTTATAGCGTCTACAAACTATGGGATATTTTTATGGCATTTTTATTTATTTATTTTTTTACTAATAAGGGTGGCGATCAGCGACTTATGGCAGGACTGCAACATTGCGGCGGACAATTAAGACACCCAACTGACACTTTTGACACTTTTTCAGGAACCAGTGACATTATTACAGTGCTAAAAAATATGCACTGTCACTGTACTAATGACACTGGCAGGGAAGGGGTTAACATCAGGGGCGATCAAAGGGTTAAGTATGTGCTTAGCTGGTGCTTGCTAACTGCGGGGGGAGGGGGCTCTGACTGGGTGAAGACAGAGATCTCCATCTTCTCCCCTGTCAGAACGATGATCTGCCTTGTTTACATAGACAGATCGCCGTTCTGCCTCTCCCCGGGCAACGATCGTGGGTGGTCGGAGGACATCTGGTCCGCCGGACCCACTGATTGGCATCCCGTGTCCAATCAGCACACGATCGCGCCTCCCCCAGTGGCTATTGCACTAAATCACGTACAGGTACGTGATTTTGCGCAACAGAGCCGACCTGCCGCAGTAAATATGCGGTAGTCGGTCGGCAAGTGGTTACAATTCATTAAGCTTTTTTTTCTCAAAAACGAATTGCTTAGAAAAAACCACTGCAAATATAAAAATATGCAACACCCACCATTTTATTCTCTAGGGCTTCTGCTTAAAATAATATATAATGTTTGGGGGCCGCTAAGCAGATATTC
Source organism: Lithobates clamitans (assembly GCA_037952925.1). Classification (NCBI taxonomy): domain Eukaryota; kingdom Metazoa; phylum Chordata; class Amphibia; order Anura; family Ranidae; genus Lithobates; species Lithobates clamitans. Next base: position 762,609 of record JBBGZY010001506.1, read on the forward strand.
CATCAATATCGCTCACAGGTGGATAGCGCATGATACATCATAAAAACAGAACAAAGATGCATATAACACAGTATATGAGCAAAATGATACACATATATAGTGGAACAATGTGTAGACCATGCGTGAATTCTCCAAATCACATTCAGTTTATGATTAATGCTCATTATGCATAGATATTATATCGGTATATATGTCGATATCTCCATTCAAATCATCTACCAAATCTTTCAAATGATACAAATACGGACTAAGTCTGTTTAACATATGTTACCTTATCTAAAGGAACAGAAAGGGGAAAAGGGGGGATGAGGCGCTATCCACCTGTGAGAGATATTGATGGAATATATGAAACTGAGTACCTGCTGTTCATCTACTTTCAAGTATGCAGCTCCTCGGATATCTATGTCTGCAGTATACTGATTTTTTGTTCTCCCCCCCAGTGTATAGATTGCATTCATATTTTTGCCACCCAAATGCATTATTTTACATTTTTCTACATTAAACCTCATTTGCCATGTAGTTGCCCACCCCATTAATTTGTTCAGATCTTTTTGCAAGGTTTCCACATCCTGCAGAGAAGTTATTGTCCTGCTTAGCTTAGTATTGTCCGAAAATACAGAGATTGAACTGTTTATCCCATCCTCCAGGTCATTTATGAACAAAATAAATAGGATTGGTCCCAGCACAGAACCCTGGGGGACCCCACTACCCACCCCTGACCATTCCGAGTACTTCCCATTTATCACCACCCTCTGAACTCGCCCTTGTAGCCAGTTTTCAATCCATGTACTCACCTTATGGTCCATGCCAACTGACCTTATTTTATACAGTACACGTTTATGGGGAACTGTGTCAAATGCTTATGCACAATCCAGATACACCACGTCTACTGGCCTTCCTTTATCTAGATGGCAACTCACCTCCTCATAGAAGGTTAAAAGATTGGTTTGGCAAGAACGATTCTTTATGAATCCATGCTGATTACTGCTAATGATACAGTTGTCATTACTAAAATCCTGTATATAGTCCCTTATCATCCCCTCCAAGAGCTTGCATACTATTGATGTTAGGCTAACTGTCCTGTAATTCACAGGGATGTATTTTGGGCCCTTTTTGAATATTGGTGCTACATTGGCTTTTCTCCAATCAGCTGGTACCATTCCAGTCAGTAGACTGTCAGTAAAAATTAAGAACAATGGTCTGGCAATTACTTGACTGAGTTCCTTTTTACCCTCTGGGGCAAGTCATCATCTCCCGTTGATTTATTAATGTTAAGTTACCCAAGTCTAGTTTTAATACTGTCTTCTGTTAACCCTGGAGGTGCTTCCTGTGATGTGTCCTGAGGATAAACACTGGAGTTTTGGTTACTGAAGCCCCCCGATTCCCTTCCCTCGTGAAGACTGAGGAGAAGAATAAATTCAATACCTTCGCCATCTCCCCATCCTTTGTAACCAGATATCCTTCCTCATTCTTTATGGGGCCAATATGATCTGTCCTCCCTATTTTACTGTTTACATACTTAAAGAATTTCTTGGCATTTGTTTTGCTCTCCTCCGCTATGTGTCTTTCATGTTCTATCTTAGCTGCCCTAATTGCACCCTTACATTTCTTGTTGCATTCTTTATAAAGTCTTAATGCTGATGATGATCTCGCGACCTTGTATTTTTTGAAGGCCTTCTCCTTTGCTTTTATATGCATGTGTTCTCTGAGTTCAGCTTTATTTAGAATTCACATGTAAGTTGTTGTTGTTGGACACGGTGGAGGAACTAACACCAATGCAGACTTCCTGACACCAACATTTGGATGATGTATCTAGAAGAGGGGGGTTCAACAACTTTTACATCTCCCATCTTCAACAATCAACATCTTCACATTCCATGGTGACTGGATGAAGGTGCCAATGCTACCTGTGTGGATATAAATGCTATAGCAGGGCTCAAAATTTAAAGTCCTGAGCTACTAGCCAGGCCTCAACGGTTACTCGCCACCAGTTGCCCGACCCAACACCTACCCTGCCCTGCCCCTAAACACGCCCTCATAAATTATCTCATGAAATCACACTTAAAAGTTTTATGCAGAATTAAGTTACAAAAATAAATATTAACAACTTTATCAGTGCAGCCTCACCTGTGCCCCTCAATGCAGCTTCACTTGTGCTCATCAATGCAGGCTCACCTGTGCCCACTATTGCAGCCTCACTGTGCCCACTATTGCAGTCTCACTGTGCCCACTATTGCAGCCTCACTGTGCCCATTGCAGCCTCACTGTGCCCACCATGAAGGAAATAAGTGAAGTTGGTTGGTATCTTCATTGTAGTTTATTGTTGCTGTCAGACAGAAGTGTAAATAGCTGTAAAGCTCTAATTGGCTCAAAATGCTGCCCCTCACCCCCCATGCTGCTGTGTAGGTGATTACAGGAAGTGATATCAGGACAAATTCAGATATATACAACAGTTCTGGGCACCAGTCCTCAGGAAGGATGTACTGGAAATGGAGCGAGTAAAAAGAAGGGCAACAAAGCTAATAAAGGGGCTGGAGGATATTATTTATGAGGAAAGGTTGCGAGCACTGAACTTATTCTCTCTGGAGAAGAGACACTTGACAGGAAAAAATATTTCAATTTACAAATACCGAACTGGTGACCCCACATTAGGGATAAAACTTTTTTGTGGAAGGGAGTTTAACAAGACACTGTGCCCACTATTGCCTCACTGTGCCTATTGCAGTCTCACTGTGCCCATTGCAGCCTCACTGTGCCCATCATTGCAGCCTCACTGTTCCCACCTTTGCAGCCTCACTGTGCCCACCATTTACACTCACAGTGTGTGCAACCCCCCTCCCAGTGCCACCACCAACGTATAGCATACGGCGTATAGCATAAGGAGGAAAAGCACTGGACTGTTGCTCAGTGGTTCAAAGTCTTTTTTTCGGATGAAAGTAAATTTTGCATTTCATTTGGAAATCAAGGTCCCAGAGTCTGGAGGAAGAGTGGCGAGGCAAAGAATCCAAGAGCAGATGGCGGGAGCCTGCTCAATATATCTACTGAAAACTGGTTTTCATTAATATAATGGAGTGAACAGCAGGATTAGTGAGACATACTGGGGTGGAGAATTATTCTACTAATATCTGGGGATCCTGTTGACCCCACACGATACTTATATATTTTTGTCTGACAGACAATATCAATTCTTCAATTCTCTCCCTTCGTCCCCATCTATTTCTGCCACCAACTGTATCCTATATTACTTTATTACGGTGTTGACCACTGCTGTGGATGCCATACTCCTTGGTCCATGTTTCTTGAGCAGTGAAGGACTCCCCGGGACATGTAATTACTGTCTATAGTACCTACCTGAAGCTCCTGAAGAAGCGTGTCAGCTCGAAAAATGTATGGCGTTGAGCATTGAGCTCTTCTACCCTTGACATCAACCTAAATCAGGCCCATATTTTTCTACCTATGATTACACTTATTAAGTCGAGTTACAGTGTGGCCTAAGGGTAATGGTTGGGATGTCTATGTATGTGGTAGTTTGTTTAGTTTATGTTGCTAGGAATTTTGAAATGCACTTTGTCTGTTGATTTTTTCATCAATAAACAGTTATATTTTTAGATTGTATATCGTGCGGTGCCTAAAAAGTCCATCTAGAGTTCACATCCCACATCTTAAACCTCATAGAAAATCTGTGGGGTATTGTCAAGAGGAAGATGATAGACACCAGACCCAACAATGCAGATGAGCTTAATGCCACTATCAAAGCAACCTGGGCTTCCATAAACATCTCAGCAGTGCCACAGGCTGATCACCTCCATGCCACTCCACACTGATGCAGTGATTCATGCAAAAGGAGCCCCGACCAAGTATTGAGTGCATACTCTACTGTACATGGACATACTTTTCAGTAAGCCAACATTTCTGTAATAAAATTCCTTTTTTTTATTGGTCTTATGTAATATTCTACTTTTTAGAGATACTGAATTATAATAATCATCAAAAGTTAAAGAAAGAAATGTTTGAAATATATCACTCTGTGTGTAATGAATCTATATAATATATGAGGCTTTTTCTTAATTGAATTACTGAAATAAATTAACTTTTTGATGATATTCAAATTTTTGAGATGCACTTGTATATGTCTCGGGACAGGTTTCTTTTACCGTTGGAAATTATGTTCTCCTAAACACAAAACACAAAAAGCATAAACATACAAATAGCTATTCATACTACATTATATAACTTAATTTTGTGTCTTGTCTGCAGAAGCAATTTAAAGCTAAGAATCAGTACAATGTGTATCAACATGTAGGGACATATACCTTCAATATAAACATTTATTTGTCCACCAACTTCCTCAAGATAAAAGCTGCAAGACCAGCTCAGCCCCACCCTGTGCCGAGAAATGTGAGATGACTTTGGATTTTCAGTCTCAGAGACTTTCACTTTAATTCCTCTTTTCTGCTGTCAGCGATGGTGTCTGCTGATGTGAGACAAGAGCTGGACTGTTCCGTCTGTCTGAACATTTATACAGATCCTGTAAACCTGAGATGTGGACACAACTTCTGCCAGGTCTGCAGGCCCGGATTTACTCCCTTTGCCGCCCCAAGGCCGGGTCCTTCAATGCCGCCCCCCCCCCCCCCCCCACACACACACACACACACACACACACACACACCATTCTTGTCCTTTATCGATGACTGCTACAATAGATCAGTTAAAAACATATCTCCACACACGAAAACACTCAAAATAACTGACTTTAATTGTACAGACTAAAAATACTTCAGGGTAAGCGCGCGAAGGGTAAGGATTTTTTGCGGGCAATTTTTCAGGGCAATGGCTGGTGTTAGTGCTTCAATCATCCCCGGCACCATGGTTGTTATGGTGTCAGGATGAATGAAACACATTATTTCTATCATTACATTGTAATGTAAAATGAAATAGTTCAACTCACCATAATGCAGAACCATTGGGAGCCCTGGGCGTGTCACTTGCCACTATGCCTGCCACCAGATGGGGATGTCACTTGCCACGCTGCCACCAGATGGGGATGTCACTTGCCACGCTGCCACCAGATGGGGATGTCACTAGCCACGCTGCCTGCCACCAGATTGAGATGTCACTAGCCACGCTGCCTGTCACCAGATGGAGATGTCACTTGCCACGCTGCCTGCCACCAGATGGGGATGTCACTTGCCACTATGTCTGCCACCAGATGGGGATGTCACTTGCCATGCTGCCACCAGATGGAGATGTCACTAGCCACGCTGCCTGCCACCAGATTGAGATGTCACGTGCCACGCTGCCTGCCACCAGATGGAGATGTCACTTGCCACGCTGCCTGCCTGCCACCAGATGGAGATGTCACTTGCCACACTGCCACCAGATGGAGATGTCACTTGCCACGCTGCCGCACTATGGAGATGTCACTTGCCACACTATGGAGATGTCACTTGCCACACTATGGAGATGTCACTTGCCACACTATGGAGATGTCACTTGTCACGCTGCCTGGCTGCCACCAGATGGAGGAGGGTGGAACAGCGGTGCGGGCAATGAGAGATGTCATCTCTCTCCCCCGCTTCCGCACCGCTGACATTACTCCTCGATATTTTCAAAAATGGCGCCGGGCAGCGTAATCACGCTACTGCGCATGCGCCGCCCAGCTGAGCACTTACGAGCTTTCCCGAGCCCGGCCGGCTTCGGAACGGCGCATGCGCAGTAGTGTGCGGCTCGCGGCCACCATTTCTAAGGGCACCGGTGCCCTTAATCGACTCAACGGGCAGCCTGAAGGGGGGGGGGGGCGGCCGCGAAGTCACCGCAGGAGCGGCACCGCCCCTGCACCACTGCCGCCCCGAGTCCTGGCCTCGGTGGCCTTGTGGTAAATCCGGCCCTGCAGGTCTGTATTGATGGTGTGTTGGATACACAGGAGAGATCTGGAGGTTATTCCTGTCCTCAGTGCAGAGAAGAGTTCCAGGATCGGCTTGTACTGCACAGGAACATAACACTACGTAACATAGTGGAGGCTTTCCGATCTACTAAGCTGGAAGAAGGGAAGACTGGAACCTTCTGTACTTACTGTATTCACGTTTCTGTAGCTGTTGTTAAATCCTGCCTGCATTGTGAAGCTTCTCTGTGCTATAATCACCTGAGAATACACAGCAAGTCACCGGAACATGTCCTAACTGATCCCACCACTTCCACGGAGAACAGAAAATGCGCCACCCATAGAGAACTTCTTAAATATTACTGCACTAAGGACTCTTCCTGTATCTGTGTGTCCTGCAGGCTGGATGGAGAACACCTGGGACACAAGGTGGAGACTCTGGATGAGGCCTCTGAGAAGAAGAAACAGAAACTGAGAAATGTTCTGCAGAAACTAATAAAAGAGAGAGAGGAGATGGAGAAAAGAGTCCAGAGTCTGCAGGATCGCAGGAGAAAAGTACAAGAAAAATCAGCTGGTCTAACAGAGAGAGTCACTGTCCTGTTCATAGAGCTCAGGAGACATCTGGAGGACCTGGAGAAGAGAGTCCTGAGGAACATCTCCAGCCAGGAAGAGCGGATCTCATTGTCTGATCTGATCCATCAGCTGGAAATAAAGAAGGAGGATCTGTCCAGGAAGATGGGGGACATTGAGGAGCTGTGTAACATGACTGACCCACTGACTGTCCTACAGGACACAGGAGACTTGTGTGATACGGAGGAGGGAGATGATGAGGACAGAGAGAGACATGATAGACTCCTCCATGATGGAGAGGATCTGGATGTGTCTGGAATCTCACACACATTACACACAGGGTTATCTGATATGATAAAAGGGGTAAATGTATTCTTCTATATACAGGAAGCTTCAGACATATTACTGGATGTGAACACAGCTCATAATAATCTACAGATATCAAATGACATGAAAACTGTATCCAGATCAGATATAAAGCAGAATCGTCCAGAAACATCGGAGAGATTTCAGTCATGGGCCCAGGTATTAAGCAGTCAGAGTTTTTCCTCGGGGCGACATTACTGGGAAGTGGATGTCAGTGAGTCAGAATATTACAGAGTCGGGATGTGTTATCCCAGTATAGAGAGGAGAGCAGTCAGGGATTGGAAATAATAACAAGTCCTGGGGTTTGTTCAGGTATATTGGTGGGTGTGCTCTAAGACATGACAATAAAGAGATCATTATATCTCCCAATCTCTCCAGTAATAGAGTCAGGATCTATGTGGATTATGAGGCCAGTCGGCTGTCATTTTATGATCTGTGTGACCCGATCCGACACCTCCACACCTTCACCACCACCTTCACTGAGCCCCTCCATGCCGGGTTATATGTACAAATGGGTTCTATAACAGTATCTGGGGGTGAAAGGCGACATGAGAAATAATAATATAACAGAAAATCTGCCCAAACCTGCTGACATCACAGAAATATGAATCTGATTGTTTGTAACTAATGGAATAGTGCAGTAGATTCATATTCCATATGTCATAAATCTAAAGGTTCCCAACACAAACAATCACAGCATTGAGAAATCTCAGCACAGGAAAGTGTGATTTATTCTCTTATAGTGACAATAATAAGATTTGGGGTTTTCAGGAGTTCATTAAGTGTTAGTGGTTATGAAAAGACAAAAATTTAAATTTAAATTTGCAGAAAATGTAATGTACACTATTGCAGCTTGCCAATACTTAGATGTGCTGACTGCATTGGTTTTCATTTTTCAGTCGTTTTTTTTTTTTTAAATATGTACCTAGAGATCCTGCCGGTAACACACTTCCTGTCCTAGGATGACACCACTCACTCATGGTACTGTACACTGTAGATTTTTAGGTACTGTCGTTTTTTGGCGCCGTTCCATGAGCGTACGCAGTTTTAAAACTTGACATGTTGGGTATCTATTTACTCATCATAACATCATCTTTTATATTTCACCATATGGGTAATATATTGTGTTTTAAAATTGTGTGTGTATTAAAATTCGTTTTGTTTTTTTTTCTCAAAAAAATTTTCATTTAAAAAGACGTTGTGCAAATATAAAAATATGCAACACCCACCATTTTATTCTCTAGGGCCTCTGCTTTAAACAATCTATAATGTTTGGGGGCTCTAGGCAGTTTTCTAGCAAAACAATGCTGATTTTTACATATAGGAGAGTAATGTCAGAATTGGCCCGGACTGGAAGCGGTTTAAATCAGACTGCAGAGTGCACAGGACAGGACTGGATTTCTGGCAGGATTCACAGGGCAATTTGTACACTGATTGAATAGCTATAACAATATTCTTTCAACTGTATATTTAACAGACCAAAATGAAAGAAATAAGTGAAGTTAATTGTTATCTTCATTGTAGTTTATTGTTGCTGTCAGACAGAAGTGTACAAAGCTGTAAAGCTCTAATTGGCTCAGAGTGCTGCCCCTCCCCCCCATGCTGCTGTGTAGATGATTACAGGAAGTGATATCAGGTCCAATTCAGATATATACAACAGTTCTATGTAGACAAAAAATAAGCTTTTAAATACATAATTGTATTAAAGTAGAACTGAAGGCAAAACTTTTTTTTTTAATTTTGGATAGATCAAGGGAGGGTTATAACCTCCATCAGATTTTTTTTTCTGCCATCTGTGTCCCATTGTTGAGATTTCCCTTTCACTTCCTGTCCCATAGCCAAACAGGAAGTGAGAGGAAATTCCAGTAAATCAAGGGAATTTCTTGGGGAACCCCCTAGGTCACCAGAACTAGTGTACCCATTGGACGATTTCCCTTCTCCTACTTTCGGTAGACAACCCAAAATTTGGGTAAATTGTTTTACTTTCAATAATAATGGTAAAAAGGACCAATAGAGAGGGTGAGCCTCTTTAACGGGGCACAAACAGCAATAAAAACTGACAAGCGTTCTAATCCCTCTCCACGATATCCAGAACTAAAAAAAAAAAGTTTAGTTATAATTTAAATTGTATTTTTATGTGTTCTCTGAGTTCAGCTCTAATTGGAAGAGTCACATGTAGGTTGCTGTTGGTGGACACGGTGGAGGAACTAACACCTATACAGGCTTCCTGACACCAACATTTGGATGATGTATCTAGGAGAGGGGGGTTCAACAACTTTGACATCTCCCATCCTGTTCTTGGACAATCGACGTCTTCACATTCCATGGTGCCTGGATGAAGGTGCCAATGCTACCTGTGTGGATATAAATGCTATAGTATGGTGTGAGGAGTCTCTTCTAGTTACATAGCCCCATCCTTGATGTCTCATTGGGATGATGTAACTAGAACAGGGGGGTTCCACACCTTTCACACCTTCAATGCTGTTCTTGGATAATCAACATCTACCTCAACACATCTAATGGTGATTGGATTAAGGTGTTGGTGCTACCTGAGTACATGTCGGGGTATCTTTCTGACACTCATTAAAACTGAAGAAGTGGCTTAGAGAATCTACAACATTTCTTCGACATTACAGAACAAGTCCAGTTGAATTGGACTAACTGCTACTGGCTAAACAATGAAGGTTTTTTCCATACTGCATTGTATAAAATAATGGTTAGTTTATATTAAAATAATGGAACATTTGGGGTGTGTCCAGAAAGTAATGAGAATTATGCTTTAAAAATTATTTTATTGAAAAATTGTACAACTGAACACAGTCTTCTAGTGGGATGGCGCTCAGAGCCGGCGTAGTGGCCCTTTGGACATTATCCACACTACCAAAATGGTGTTCTTTCTTGTGTTCAAATCCTGAGTCACGATTTCATGAACAATTGACTTGATAATTCCCATTTCCTCTGCAATCATTCTGATAGTGAGCCGTCAGTCACAGTTGAGAACAGACCTCACTGCATCCATGTTCTGTTCCGTCTTTGACCAACGGTTCACTATAGGAATGATTGCAGAGGAAACAGGAATTGCTAAGTCAATTGTTCATGAAATCGTGACTTAGGATTTGAACACGAGAAAGGACGCCATTTTGGTAGTGTGGATAACGTCCAAAAGGCCCCTACGCCGGCTCTGAACGCCATCCCACTAGAAGACTTCCAGGGGCGCTATGAAGAATAGAAAAATCCCTGGGAACGTTGTGTACACTCACAAGGTACATATTTCAAAGGAGACAATGTTCAAGTGTAAAATTTTTCAATAAAATAATTTTTTTAAGTATCATTCTCATTACTTTCTGGACACACCTCGTATAATGACACTGTTCTCTGTAAATGTGGCTCCTCGTGTTGCTTCTTCCTCTTACTTTCCAGCCCTGCTGTACAGGGACTGCAAGAAGTTGTTACCAAATCACATTCAGGTACTTACATTGCTTGCAGTTAAAAAATAAATGTATGATTATACAGCTGCATTCATTTGTGTCTTTTATATCTGCATTGAGTTTGTCCTCAATGGTGTAATTTGCAATATCTCATAGTTGTGCTCCTTATTTATTTGGATCTCCTTCTCTGCAGCCTTTCCATTTCCAGGACATCTTTTTGGTCAAATTTGTTGTAAACCCTTACAAACCACTTTTTACTACAGGTAAGTCCATAATAAGGCTTATCTGTAGCTACCCCGGATATCTCCTAAACCTGCACAGTTTAGGAGACATCCCCTGTATCAGCATGTGCCAACGTCATTGGCACATGCGCACCGGAGCAACGGCTTGTTCGTGCCTTTGCTTCAGCTGATGTGCCATTACTGGCGGCTCCCGGGCGCATGCGCGGGAGTGACATCATGACAGTTCCGGCCAATCACAGCGCTGGAGCCTGCGATACCCGGAAATAACTCTGGGAGACATGTTGCCGGGCAGAGCAGTGTGCCTGGACCGATGCGGGGGCTTCGATCTAAGGTGAGTATTTCATAATGAGCTAGTATGCTATGCATACTAGCTCATTATGCCTTTGTCTTACAGGGTTTGTTTTTTTTGTGTTTTTTTTTTTAGTGAGTTTACAATAACTTTAACTACTTTCAAAACTAGAGTGGACAGTATGTGTGAGATAAGTACATATTAAGGTTTTTACTGTACTGCAGTAATATGACTTGTCTCGCTCTCTTGAGGCCTCAGTAAATTCTAGATGTTAGATGTAGAAGCTGCAGATTGGAATTGAGATCTGATATGAATTGAATCTGTTAGGAGAAATACACAAAAGCTGCCTTTGCTGGTTTGTGATCCTCATCCTTCCTTCTCTACCTAGTGGGTCACTTACCCAAAGCTACCATGTGTTTGTCAAGTGTACGTGTTTACTTCAAGTTAGGGCTCATTTACACTTGCTTCGGCTTCAACAAGACTTCGGACAGGCTTTGATAAAGCTCTCTTAACGCCAGTCAAAGCTCCTGTCACTAAATAAAATGGTTCGCTTACAGTCCTGTTTACACCTTGCTTTTGCTTTGCTTTGGCTTTGCTTCAAAAATTATACCCCAATTAGCTTCAGTGGTGCTTCAAAGCGTCTTCAAAACCTCCGTAGAAGTCTATGGCAAAGCTCACTTGAACCCCCACCGAAGCGTCATTGAAGCCCCACGAAGCCTCACCGAAGCTTCACCAAAGCCCATTTTTTGTCTCTGCCATAATTCCTGGCTCTGTTCCACCTGCTTTGGAGTTTTTCTTCCCACCTTTGTATGTTCCAGCTCCTCCTTTTACACTAAACATAGTAAAAACACTTTTAAGCACTTCCTGCCCAAGGACATCATATGATGTCCTTGGGTTGAAGTGGTGATATCTGAATGAGGCCTGCAGCTACAGGCTTCATTCAGATATCTGTGTTTTCAGCCGGCAATTCCCTCTAATGTAAAAGCCACCCTAGCCGGATTACCGTAGAGCTGGCCATGGACTGGATGGTCCCCGGCCATCTCTATGACCCTGGGACACTGGAAGTGACGTCATGACTTCACTTGCGGCATGGGCAAATCTAAACATTGCCAGTTTTTTTTACCTGGAAAGCAGAGATCAATGTTTTTGTTTTTTTATCTCATGCTTTCCAGGGTAGAGGAGATATCTGGGGTCTCATTGACCTCAGATGTCTCCATAAAGAGGACCTGTCATGCCTTATTTCTTTAACAAGGGAAGTTTACATTTCTTGTAATAGGAGTAAAAGTGATCAAAATAATTAATAAATAATTAAAAATTAATGAATAAATAATTAATGGGATAGTGTAAAAAAATAAAATAAAAAAATAAATACAATTTTAAAGCACCCCCGCCCCCTTTTGCTCGCCTGACGAAGCGAACGCATATGTAAACAGCAATTGAACCACACATGTGAGGTATCGCCGCAAACATTAAAGGGAGAGCAATAATTCTAGCGCTAGACCTCCTCTAAACTGGTAATCTGTAAAAATATTTAAAGCATAATACTAGGGAGATTTTTGATTTTTAAATATTGAACTTTGGCACCATTCCATGAGTGTGCGCAATTTTAAAGCGTGATGCTAGGTTTCTGTTAACGCCGTGTAACATCATGTTTCGCATTATACTGATATGACTGATTTCTGATTGGGACTCTAAAACAAAGTTAATACTGCAGCTGCAGGAACAGATTCACAGGACTCAATCGCTGTGTTTAAAATGTCCGTTCGGTGAAAAAGTTTATTACATGTTATTTTATACATAGATAAGAAAGGGGTGGTGTGAGATGTTATTAAAAACTAACAAATAGCAATATGTTATTATAAGCTAACAAATAGAAATATATTATTAAAAACTAGCGAATAGAACAATTGCAAAAGTAAAACCTTGGAAAGGGAGGGGGGAGTAGAGAGCGTTTAGTAAGAGAAGTGTCTGTGTGTTAGGTGAAGGTTACAGAACACATTTCAACAGTGAGAACAAAATGGATTCTCTTGTGCTTAAATGAACAGTACAGTGAATGTCCATGTCATTTCCCCCCTTTTGTTTATTTGACACCATTCTTCTCCGCGTTACGTTCAGCCGATTGCTGGTAACTCCTGTTACATTGGCGCAGAGAGACGGCGTCCTGTTCAGCTCTCTCCTAGCTTTCTCACAATAATGGGTTCATCAGGGCTGGTGGTACATTTGTTGGTACAGCGGGTAGTCACACAGAGGCATAGCCTGATGAGGAAGTAAATAACAAACATGAGAAATAGGAACATCACAATGTAAGCGCCTAGTTTCTGTAACCATGTTGCTATGCCATATAAAAAATCACCAAAACCTCCTAAACCCTGAAAGGGGTTCCATCCATCTTTAGCAATATCTCTGGCCTTATTCTGTAGTTCTCTTATCTTAGCAAGATGCCAAAAGGGGGGAAAATATAGCCCTGTTTTGGGTGGCCCTCCAAATAAAATCTCATAGGGGGACAGCCCATGTGGTTGTTTAGGGGTAGTTCGTACAGAATATAGGGCTAATGGCAAAGCTTCCACCCATCCTTTTCCTGTATCTGCTTTAATTTTTGCACATCTGTTTTTCAAAATTCCATTAAGTCTCTCAACTTTACCACTACTTTGTGGATGATAAGGTGTATGGAAAGCTTGCTGTATGTGAAGTGCTTCCATTACCTCTTTCATTACTTCCCCAGTAAAATGGGTTCCTCTGTCACTCTCAATAGTTTCAGGAACTCCATATCTACAAACTATTTCATTCAAAATTTTCTTTGCTGTTGTTTTTGCATTTGCTTTGGCTACTGGCCAGCTCTCGGGCCAACCTGAAAACATGTCAACACACACTAAAGCAAACTCATAGGTGCCTATTCTGGGCATCTGAATGTAGTCTATTTGAATTCTTTGGAAAGGGAAATCTGGCTTTGGAGAATGCCTTTGGGGAACATGAACAGGCCTCCCTGCATTGTACAGAGCACAAGTGAGACATGAAGCACAAAACCTGGCTGCAAATGCACTAAATCCAGGTGCTATCCAATAGCAGTCAGTAAGTGCCACCATCGCGCCCTTAGCAAGATGACTGACGCCATGTGCCAGCTGTGCTAAAACTGGGTACAAACTCCTGGGTAGACACCACCTGTTGTCAGCGCTCCACAGGCCCTGCTGATTTTGGGTAGCATTACATTTGATCCACTTATCCTTCTCTTCATCAGGGGCCTGGTTCTGCAACTGAATTAGAGTTTCTACATCCCACTGCTCTTGATGAGGGGAATCTGTCCCCGCTACCTGGGCGACCCCTACAGTGGGTGTGACTCCAAATGCCATAAGGGCAGCATCCTTTGCCGCTTGGTCCGCTAAAGCATTTCCTCTGGCTGTCATGTCACTTCCCCTTGCATGCCCTTTTACCTTCAAGATGGCAACTTCTGCTGGTTTCTGAAAGGCCTCAAATAGCCGCTCTATGAGTTTTGCATGTCTCACTGGCTTCCCTGCACTAGTCAGAAAGTGCCGTGCTTTCCAGATAGGCCCATAATCGTGGGCTATTCCAAATGCATATCTGCTGTCAGTGTAAACATTTCCCCTTTGATTCTCTAGGAGATGACATGCTTTGACTACAGCATACAACTCCGCTTCCTGTTCTGACATCTGGGGTTTCAATGCTTCCTGATGTAAAATGGTGTCTGTAGTGGTTACAGCAAACCCTGTGTGTGGCTGACCATCATCAGTGTAAAATCTGGAACCATCTACGAATAAGTGTGTGTCACAATCTGATAAGGGCTCATCTTTTGCTGGTGTGACAGAGGCCCTTTCTACCTCCATAAGAGCCATACAATCATGAGAAAAACTCTCAGGTTCTACATCAGTACCATTTGTTGCATCTTCCTCATCAATTATAGGAAGAAGAGTAGCCGGATTTAAAGTAACACATCGTTTGATTGTTAAATTCGATGGAGCAAAAAGAGCAGACTGGTACTTGTCAAATCTATTGGCAGACACATGTCTAGTATTTACTTGATTCATGATTTCCTGTACTGCATGTGGCACATACAGGATCAGAGCAGAATCTAGTACAAGCTCAGTTACTTTGTCTAGCAGCAAAATGCAGGCTGCTATGGCTCGCATACAACTGGGGGAGCCTTTGATGACAGGGTCTAATGAGGCTGATACATACATCACAGGCCTCTGTTTGTCTCCATGTAGCTGGGTGAGTACACCTGCAGCAAATCCATTGACTTCATGACAGAACAACGAGAAAGTCTTAGTATAGTCAGGAAGTCCAATGGCGGGAGCTTCAGACAAAATTTTAATAAGCTCCTTCATCTGCAATTAATTGTCCCATGTGAGTTTGAAAGGGTTTCTAGTGGTAGCCTCATATAGAGGAGCCATAAGTTCTGATGCATTTGGAATCCAGTCCCTACAATATCCCACTAACCCCAGGAAGGCACGTAGTTGCCGGACATTTCTTGGTTTTTCAAAGTTTTGTAGAGTTTTAACTCGATCTGGGGTTAGGTGACGGATTCCATGTGAAATGCAGTGACCCAGGAAGATCACTTTCTCTTGGCAGTATTGTAGCTTATCTTTGCTAACTTTGTTGTTACTGTTATACAGAAACAGGAGAAGGCTTACTGTTTCTCTGCTACAAATGTCCTTTGTATCAGAACAAATAAGCAAATCGTCTATGTACTGAAGCAAAACTGTGTTTGGGTGTAAGGGGGACCATTGGTCCAATACTTGCTTTAACGCAGTATTATATTCAGAGGGGCTACTCACACAGCCTTGGGGCAATCTTGTTCATGCTAACTTTTGGGCATCATGGGTAAATGAAAAAAGGTGCCAGCAATCTGGGTGCAGGGGCACCGAAAAGAAAGCATTTGCAAGATCAATCACTGTAAAGCAGGTGCTGGAGGCAGGTATTCCACTTAGTAAAGTGCGGGGGTTGGGCACGATCGGGGTATCTGCCTCTATTATATTGTTAATGGCTCTCAAATCATGCACCATGCGATATGTCACCTGCCCACCCTTCTTGTCTGGCTTCTTTGCAATTGGGAACAGGGGTGTATTGACCTGGGACTTAATTGGTACAACAACCCCTGCTGCTTTCAGTTGAGTGATTTGATCCTTTATCCCCTCAGTCTGAGCAATACTCAGTGGGTACTGTTTAATCTGTGGGAGATGGGCTCCTGGTTTAATTTTTATCATGACTGGGGTGCAATCCAGCAGACCTACATCATATTTGCTGGTGGCCCATAATTCAGCGGGAATCACTTTCAATTCTGGTGGAAATGGCAGAGTGGAGTCTTGGATTAAAAATACTCCACAGGCAGAATTTAAAACTTCTCCTGATAGACTACTGACCACTTGGACTCCTGTAGGAGTGTAGTCTATGTTTGCTAAAATTTGGTTCAAAATGTCAGCTCCCAAAAGATTGGTAGGAACTGTGTCTGAAACTAACACTTTAGTGACAATTTCTGTTTGCTGTCCTAGCCTGAGTTTAAGTGGCTTGGACTCAACCAAATCAGTAGAGGTCCCGGTTAGGCCAACACCAGAGATAACATTTGTAGATAATAATCCTGGAGGTAAGTCCTCTATATTAAAAACACTTCGGCTTGCACCAGTATCAATTAAACAGGTTAATTCTGTTTCTCCTCCAGGATAAGGAAGTTCTTGTAAAAATACTTTTACTCTGGCCTCGGGACCATTGTCTCCCCTATTTAACATGATTGATACTGGCATGCCATTTTCCTATGCCTGATCCACTGCTTTTGGCAGAGAACTGGGATCAGCATGAGGGGCCCCTAAGCTCTTTTCTAGTCTACGGTCAGGAAGATGGCAGAATTTGGCTATGTGTCCTTCCCCATCACAATTGTAGCATATAATTGGTCCCCGATTGCCATAATTTCTGAAATTGCCTTTGCCTCTTCCTCTTCCTTTTCCTCTCTGCTTCCCCATGTCCATTACCTTGGGTTTGCTGTCTTTTTGGTTAATCCTGTTTTCTATGGATAACAGGATAGGCAGGACGTCTCGAATAGACATATTGCCTGCCTCAGGCCTTGCTGTGAACAACTTTTCTTTCAACTGGGGTATTAAACCATCAAGAAACCTTTGTTTCACCAGTTGTGTAGATGGACTTGCAGTTTCTCCCGCCTTCTCTTCCTCTATTTTAATGCCTGCTTCCTCAGCCATATCACTTAACCGCCTCCAATAAGCCCCTGCTGCTTCCTCTTTCCCTTGCTTAGCATTCATAAATTCAGCATGTCTGGTTTGTCCATATATTTGGGGCAATTTTTCCTTCAATTTCTCACAAACCTCCCGTCCACTAACCATCTTACCTAGATTTTTGACGTCTACACCACATTCTTTAAGTATATAGCCAGACATGTTGCTTCCCACTGCTTTAATAAGAAGCTGATGAATGTCAGTAGCAGAAGCCTCATATGCTTCCTGTGCAGCACTAAGTTTGTTTGCAAACCCGATTGGATTCTTTCTAGGATCTCCCAATCCCTCTAATATGGCTCTCATATCTTGGTGACTAAAAGGTACATGCCATTTAATTTGAGACTTACTGTCAACAGCATCACCTTCAAAAACTAATTGGGTTCTGACAGGATAAACTGCAACAGATTTCTCTATGCCAGGGGCAGAAGGGCTGGCATCTCCCTTCCTTCGCTCTTCATCTTGCTGCCACAATTTGGAAATTATGGTTTGCTCTGGAAGTTCAGACTCTATCTCTCTTTCTCTGGCCAAAGCCTTAAGTTCAGAGAGATCTAGGTTTGCATATGTGCCTTTTGATTTATGCCAATCATCTGTTTCTAGGATATGAGCCAAAATCCTCTTTGTAGGTTGATATGGGGCTGTTAAACCTCTGATCTCCACTATATTGCATAGCTCATCTTTTGTGTGTTCCATGTAATCTAATTCTTTTGCTTTTGTGCGTGGACCCCTTAAAGCCAAACTGGCAGCCACATAAGGTGGGGGGTCCTCCTCTACAGAGTCTTCTGGCCAAACGTAGTAAATTTGGGCAGTACTTTTATTAAATATCTCCGTCAAGCCAGTTTGATTTGCTACTTTAGCTTCTGTCTCCCATGTGCAAGCTATTCTCCACGTTCCTTCACTGCACAGTAGTGGGCCATAATCGTGCAGAAAAGTTTGCCATACTTTTAAATCAAAAGTCCCTTCAGATTTTAAAGGTTTAGCTGTTCCCTTTGTCCATTCTACCCATTTATCTAGGGGCTCAGTATAGGCAGAACCGTACCTTCGGTTCATATATTCTCTAGCGCTCATCTTGCGCTGGGCATTTTCTGAAGGCCTCTCTCCCTTCATTCCCTTAATTAATTTAATGCCCATAATGACTGTCCAGTCTTCTCTCTTCTCTACTTGTGCCTATACCCTCTTGCCTCTAAAACAAATAGTACAGCAAATCTGCAGATTTACAAGAATAGTCTCCACTTATCTACGTGGATAGAAGGGGTTTATGACAATAGACAAAACACTCATTAAGAGACCCTCCTCGTCTCTTCTCTTCTCTGTGAGTTTTATCTGACCCTACCATGCGCCTCTGACCCAGGTCGCCCACAAGGAGTCAACGCAGGGAACTGCAGAGGATTTTCCCTATCCACACACAGTCCAACCCATGAAGGGGGACACAAACACATTCACGCACACACGTTACCCAACCAGAAAGGTCCGAGAGTGGTCTGGTTTCCTTGAGAACCGACAGATAGGATACATAGGAAAAGGCAGAAATATAGCAAGCTTAAGGGCAGCTTACCTAGCCGGCATTTGAGGTCTGCGTTTCCCGATGATCCCGATCGAAGCGCGGTTCCTTCTGGAGACTCTGCCAAACTCCTGTTATGACTCGCCAAGACTGATATGACTGATTTCTGATTGGGACTCTAAAACAAAGTTAATACTGCAGCTGCAGGAACAGATTCACAGGACTCAATCACTGTGTTTAAAATGTCCGTTCGGTGAAAAAGTTTATTACATGTTATTTTATACATAGATAAGAAAGGGGTGGTGTGAGATGTTATTAAAAACTAACAAATAGCAATATGTTATTATAAGCTAACAAATAGAAATATATTATTAAAAACTAGCGAATAGAACAATTGCAAAAGTAAAACCTTGGAAAGGGAGGGGGGAGTAGAGAGCGTTTAGTAGGAGAAGTGTCTGTGTGTTAGGTGAAGGTTACAGAACACATTTCAACAGTGAGAACAAAATGGATTCTCTTGTGCTTAAATGAACAGTACAGTGAATGTCCATGTCAATACAAAAAAAAAAATGGGGTAATTATTGTGTTTTGTTTTTCTTTAATTCATTAAAGTGTTTTTTTTTTCCCCAAAAAAAGCATTTGGAAAAATTGCTGCGCAAATACCGTGTGACTAGGGATGAGCTTTGTGTTCGAGTCGAACCCATGTTCGACTCGAACATCGGCTGTTCGGTCGTTCGCCGAATTGCGAACGATATGGGCCGTTCGCGCCAAATTCGTGTGGCGCGTCACGGCCCATAATTCACTGCGGCATCGCAGTGCATTGCTTGCTGATGATTGGCCAAGCATGCACTATGACCCGCATGCTTGGCCAATCACAGCGCCGCCTGAACAGAGAGCCGTAATTGGCCAAAGCCAAGGAGGCTTTGGCCAATTATGGCTCAGGGGATTTAGTACACGCCCCACACTATATAAGGCCGCCTGCACGGCGGCCCTGTGTAGTGTGTGTTCCGGCGTTGAAAGAGATAGACAGAGAGACAGTGTTTGATTTGAGTTAGATAGATTAGGCAGAACAGTCAGTCAGTTAGCTGCACTTACAGTGTATTGTGTATATATATGCATCCCAGGTGTTGCATATATATATATACACTGTACTCAGTTTAGCTAGATCCGTTCCTGTTATCTTCTAGACTATTTACATTTAGTGCAGTGCGTCCTGCTCACAGTGTTCAGCTAGATCCGTTCCTGTTATCTTCTAGACTATTTACATTTAGTGCAGTGCGTCCTGCTCACAGTGTTCAGCTAGATCCGTTCCTGTTATCTTCTAGACTATTTACATTTAGTGCAGTGCGTCCTGCTCACAGTGTTCAGCTAGATCCGTTCCTGTTATCTTCCTACTGACAGGCAGGCTTGTCTTGTTACAGTATTTACAGCTACCTAAAGAAAATTACTGGTGTTCTTTTGATCCTATTAGTACCACGGTCAGGCAGCTAGACTATTTACATTTAGTGCAGTGCGTCCTGCTCACAGTGTTCAGCTAGATCCGTTCCTGTTATCTTCTAGACTATTTACATTTAGTGCAGTGCGTCCTGCTCACAGTGTTCAGCTAGATCCGTTCCTGTTAAATTCTAGACTATTTACATTTAGTGCAGTGCGTCCTGCTCACAGTGTTCAGCTAGATCCGTTCCTGTTATCTTCTAGACTATTTACATTTAGTGCAGTGCGTCCTGCTCACAGTGTTCAGCTAGATCCGTTCCTGTTATCTTCTAGACTATTTCCATTTAGTGCAGTGCGTCCTGCTCACAGTGTTCAGCTAGATCCGTTCCTGTTATCTTCCTACTGACAGGCAGGCTTGTCTTGTTACAGTATTAACAGCTACCTAAAGAAAATTACTGGTGTTCTTTTGATCCTATTAGTACCACGGTCAGGCAGCTAGACTATTAACATTTAGTGCAGTGCGTCCTGCTCACAGTGTTCAGCTAGATCCGTTCCTGTTATCTTCCTACTGACAGGCAGGCTTGTCTTGTTACAGTATTTACAGCTACCTAAAGAAAATTACTGGTGTTCTTTTGATCCTATTAGTACCACGGTAAGGCAGCTAGACTATTTACATTTAGTGCAGTGCGTCCTGCTCACAATGTTCAGCTAGATCCGTTCCTGTTAAATTCTAGACTATTTACATTTAGTGCAGTGCGTCCTGCTCACAGTGTTCAGCTAGATCCGTTCCTGTTATCTTCTAGACTATTTACATTTAGTGCAGTGCGTCCTGCGCACAGTGTTCAGCTAGATCCGTTCCTATTATCTTCCTACTGACAGGCAGGCTTGTCTTGTTACAGTATTAACAGCTACCTAAAGAAAATTACTGGTGTTCTTTTGATCCTATTAGTACCACGGTCAGGCAGCTAGACTATTTACATTTAGTAAAGTGCGTCCTGCTCACAGTGTTCAGCTAGATCCGTTCCTGTTATCTTTTAGACTATTTACATTTAGTGCAGTGCGTCCTGCTCACAGTGTTCAGCTAGATCCGTTCCTGTTATCTTCCTACTGACAGGCAGGCTTGTCTTGTTACAGTATTAACAGCTACCTAAAGAAAATTACTGGTGTTCTTTTGATCCTATTAGTACCACGGTCAGGCAGCTAGACTATTAACATTTAGTGCAGTGCGTCCTGCTCACAGTGTTCAGCTAGATCCGTTCCTGTTATCTTCCTACTGACAGGCAGGCTTGTCTTGTTACAGTATTTACAGCTACCTAAAGAAAATTACTGGTGTTCTTTTGATCCTATTAGTACCACGGTAAGGCAGCTAGACTATTTACATTTAGTGCAGTGCGTCCTGCTCACAGTGTTCAGCTAGATCCGTTCCTGTTATCTTCCTACTGACAGGCAGGCTTGTCTTGTTACAGTATTTACAGCTACCTAAAGAAAATTACTGGTGTTCTTTTGATCCTATTAGTACCACGGTCAGGCAGCTAGACTATTTACATTTAGTACAGTGCGTCCTGCTCACAGTGTTCAGCTAGATCCGTTCCTGTTATCTTCCTACTGACAGGCAGGCTTGTCTTGTTACAGTATATAAAGCTACCTGAAGAAAATTACTGGTGTTCTTTTGATCCTATTAGTACCACGGTCAGGCAGCTAGACTATTTACATTTAGTGCAGTGCGTCCTGCTCACAGTGTTCAGCTAGATCCGTTCCTGTTATCTTCTAGACTATTTACATTTAGTGCAGTGCGTCCTGCTCACAGTGTTCAGCTAGATCCATTCCTGTTATCTTCCTACTGACAGGCAGGCTTGTCTTGTTACAGTATTTACAGCTACCTAAAGAAAATTATTGGTGTTATTTTGATCCTATTAGTACCACGGTCAGGCAGCTAGACTATTTACATTTAGTGCAGTGCGTCCTGCTCAAAGTGTTCAGCTAGATCTGTTCCTGTTAAATTCTAGACTATTTACATTTAGTGCAGTGCGTCCTGCTCACAGTGTTCAGCTAGATCCGTTCCTGTTATCTTCCTACTGACAGGCAGGCTTGTCTTGTTACAGTATTTACAGCTACCTAAAGAAAATTACTGGTGTTCTTTTGATCCTATTAGTACCACGGTCAGGCAGCTAGACTATTTACATTTAGTACAGTGCGTCCTGCTCACAGTGTTCAGCTAGATCCGTTCCTGTTATCTTCCTACTGACAGGCAGGCTTGTCTTGTTACAGTATATAAAGCTACCTGAAGAAAATTACTGGTGTTCTTTTGATCCTATTAGTACCACGGTCAGGCAGCTAGACTATTTACATTTAGTGCAGTGCGTCCTGCTCACAGTGTTCAGCTAGATCCGTTCCTGTTATCTTCTAGACTATTTACATTTAGTGCAGTGCGTCCTGCTCGAGTGGATGACCAAGCCGTCCTCATCCTCCTCATCCTCCTCATCCTCTCTCACCCATGCCCGGGGTGCTTTGTCTGGCAAAGCAGCGGCCTCTTCCCTCGGCTCAATGTCATCAGTGACTCCTTCCCTAGCTCCACCATGTCCTCCTGAGGAGTCCCTCGAACTGTTTGAACACAGTGTTGGGTACATGCTCCAGGAGGATGCCCAGCGTTTGGAAGGCTCTGATGATGATACGGAGCTCGATGAAGGCAGTAACATGAGCACGGACAGAGGGGGTGCCCAAGAAGGACAGCAATCTGGCAGTCATGCTCCCCCTGCTGCAGCATACTGCCGGGTTTGCTCCAGTGATGAGGAGGGAGGGGATGATGAGGTCACTGACTCAACGTGGGTGCCTGATAGGAGAGAGGAGGAGGAGGAGGAGGAGGAGGCGGCACATCACCAACGAGGCAGGATGCCCTCCAGGGGCCAGCCTAAGGGAAGCACATTGACTGCATCACATGTGCAGGGCGCTGCAGTCTCTGCGCGTTATTCAAAAAGTTCTTTGGTGTGGGCCTTTTTTGAGACGAGTGCATCAGATCGCACCGCTGCTATTTGCAACATATGTCTCAAGCGTATCTCACGTGGCCAAAACATCTCCCGCTTGGGTACCACATGCTTGACCAGACATATGTTGACCTGCCATGCAGTTTGTTGGCAAGCGCATCTAAAAGACCCACACCAAAGAACAAAGAGGACCTCTCCTTGCTCCTCATCAGCTGAGATTTCCAACCCCACTAGACCTTCAGTCCTCTCTGAGACCTGCACTGAGAGGAATGAAGGTGTAGAATTAGGTGTGTCACAGCCAAGTACTTGTGGGCAATCTGCTTTTGGTACACCGACGTCAGATTGTACCAGGCAAATTTCCCTGCCCCAGCTGCTGCACCGCCGAAAGAAGTTTGCTCCCAGCCATCCACATGCCCAGCGGTTGAATGCTAGCTTGGCAAAATTGCTGGCACTTCAACTGCTGCCTTTTCAGTTGGTAGACTCTGCCCCCTTCCGTGAGTTTGTGGAATGTGCGGTTCCTCAGTGGCAGGTACCCAAACGCCACTTTTTCTTACGGAAGGCGATTCCGGCTCTCTACCGGCATGTGGAAGGCAATGTCCATGCCTCGCTGGACAGGGCGGTCAGCGGTAAGGTGCATATTACAGCTGACTCATGGTCCAGCAGGCATGGACAGGGACGTTACCTAAGTTTCACGGCGCATTGGGTGACTCTGCTGGCAGCTGGGAAGGATGCAGGACAAGGTGCAGTAGTGTTGGAGGTTGTTCCGCCACCACGCCTCCAAAATGCTAATGATTGTGACACACCTCTCTCCTCCACCCCCTCCTCTTCTTCTTCCTCCATGGCCTCTTCCTCGGAACCAGCGGTGCTCCGTAGTCGTTCAAGGGGCTACGCAAGTACGCAGGCCAAAAGATGCCATGCGGTGCTTGAGCTGGTGTGCTTGGGGGACAGGAGCCACACTGGGACAGAGGTTCTGTCAGCTCTGCAGGGGCAGGTTCAGAGGTGGTTGACGCCACGCCAACTTAAGGCAGGAATGGTGGTTTGCGACAATGGCACCAACCTCCTCTCTGCCCTCCGACAGGGACAAATGACCCATGTGCCCTGTTTGGCTCACGTCCTTAACTTGGTGGTGCAGCGGTTCTTGGGCAGGTACCCGGGCTTATAGGATGTCCTGAGGCAGGCCAGGAAAGTCTGTGTGCATTTCCACCGGTCATATAATGCCAGTGCTCGGCTGACGGACCTCCAAAAGGAGTTTAACCTGCCCAAGAACCGCCTAATCTGTGACATGCCCACCAGGTGGAACTCAACGTTGGCCATGCTGCAGCGGCTGCACACGCAGCAGAGGGCCATCAATGAGTACCTGTGCGACTATGGCACCAGGACAGGATCAGGGGAGCTTGGTTTTTTTTCCCCACGCCAGTGGGCCATGATCAGGGATGCATGCACTGTCCTGTCACCATTTGAGGAGGCCACGAGGATGGTGAGCAGTGACAGTGCATGCATCAGTGACACTGTCCCCCTTGTCCACCTGTTGGAGCACACGCTGCGTGGAATAATGGACAGGGCACTTGAGGCAGAACAGAGGCAGGAAGAGGAGGACTTCCTTAGCTCTCAAGGCCCCCTTTATCCAGACAGTGTTCCTGCATGCCCGCCGATCACACAGGAAGAGGACGAGGAGGAGGAGGAGGAGGAAGATTGTGTCAGTATGGAGGTGGAGCCTGGCACTCAGCATCAGCAGCAGTCTTTAAGGGATCAGTCCCAAGAAACACATGGACTTGTACGTGGCTGGGAGGAGGTGGCTGCGGACCATGTCGTCCTTAGTGACCCAGAGGACTCCGGACCGAATGCCTCAGCAAACCTACGCTGCATGGCCTCCCTGATCCTGAAAAGCCTGCGTAAGGATCCTCGTATTCGTGGTATCAAGGAGAAGGACCAATACTGGCTGGCAACCCTCCTTGATCCACGTTACAAGGGTAAGGTTGCGGGCCTTATCTTGCCATCGCAGAGGGAGCAGAGGATGAAACATCTTCGGGAGGCCTTGCAGAAAGGTCTGTGCAACGCGTTCCCAGAGACTGGGAGGTTACAAACTCCTGTTTCTGGACAACGTGTTGCTGAGGCTTCGGTCAGTCAAAGAAGGAGCAGTGGAGAAGGTGGCCGTCTGACCGATGCGTTCAGACAATTTTTTGGTCCGCAGCCCCAAGGTATGATCGGTTCCAGCAACCATCGCCAGCGTCTGTTTTACATGGTGCAGGAATACCTAGGGGCAAGATCAGACTTGGACACCTTTCCCACCGAAAATCCTCTGGGTTACTGGGTCTTGAGGATGGATCACTGGCCAGAGCTTGCACAGTATGCAATTGAGCTACTGGCCTGTCCTGCATCCAGCGTTCTTTCGGAACGCACATTCAGTGCTGCTGGAGGCGTGGTAACCGATCACAGGGTGCGTCTGTCCACCGACTCGGTCGATCGACTGACCTTCATAAAAAATGAATCAGTCTTGGATCACCACCAGCTACCAAGCACCTGATGCTGATGTAACCGAATAATTTTTTTTGAAATCTCAGATCCCTTCAAAGACTGCCTATGCTGATGCTGAGTGACTATCCCTGAGAAATTATCCTCTTCCTCCTCAATCATCACGCTGATAGCTTGTAAGAACATTTTTGGTTCTGGGCGCCACCACCAGTGCCTAAGGCACAATTTTTTAGCCCCTGTTTAACAGGGGCATGTAATTACAATTTTTGATGCAATACTTTGCAGCAGGGCTCGTTTCTGCGTTACAACTAGAGTATTTGTGAGGGGTTGCAGTGTTGTGGCACCAGCACCAGTGCCTAAGGCCCAATTTTTCTGCCCCTGTCTAACAGGGGCGTGTAATTACAATTTTTGATGCAATACTTTGCAGCAGGGCTCGTTCCTGCATTCCAACTAGAGTGTCTGTGAGGGGTTGCAGTGTTGTGGCACCAGCACCAGTGCCCAAGGCCCAATTTTTCTGCCCCTGTCTAACAGGGGCGTGTAATTACAATTTTTGATGCAATACTTTGCAGCAGGGCTCGTTCCTGCGTTCCAACTAGAGTGTCTGTAAGGGGTTGCAGTGTTGTGGCACCAGCACCAGTGCCTAAGGCCTAATTTTTCAGCTCCTGTTCAACAGGGGCATGTAATTACAATTCTTGATCTAATATTTCACAGCAGGGCCCTGCGAGGGCTTACAGTGTTGTGGCCACAGCAACACCTAAGGCCCAAATTTCTGCTGAGTATATAGGGCAGGACCCTACTTTCAAACATCTAACTTACAAACGACTCCTACTTGCAAACGGAAGGAGACAACAGGAAGTGAGATGAAATCTACCCCTAGGAAGGGAAATTCTCTCCTGTAAGAGTTAATATGGGAAAAAAAATTCTCCTTTCCACTGATGCATTCCAATCCTTGTTCCACAAAAAAACCCAAATTTTCAAAAAACATTTTTCATTGGGACAAAAAGTGAGGTGAAATCTTCTGAAGAGGAGGAAAGACAGCAAAACAAATGTCACAGGGGTGATAACCCTTCCCTATGTTTTCCAAAAAGCTTAAAAAAGATTTTTTGGCTGGAGCTAAACACGTTAAAAATGTACCCGTTCAAAATTACAAAGAGATTCTACTTAACAACAAACCTACAGTCC
The DNA here is from genome assembly GCA_037952925.1 of Lithobates clamitans. Classification (NCBI taxonomy): domain Eukaryota; kingdom Metazoa; phylum Chordata; class Amphibia; order Anura; family Ranidae; genus Lithobates; species Lithobates clamitans. The sequence goes on from JBBGZY010001506.1 coordinate 789,185, forward strand.
CTGTCTTGTTTCCACCGCCTGTATACTGCTGTTCAGAGTATATAGGGCCTGGTGGCCCCACACCTTTCCTTATTTTAATTTGGGTGCGGGGTTCCCCTTAATATCCATACAAGACCCAAAGGGCCTGGTAATGGACTGGGGGGTACCCATGCCGTTTGTCTCACTGATTTTCATCCATATTGCCATGACCCGACATTACATTAAACCCGCAAGCAGTTTTAAATGAGATTTTTTCCTTTAAAAATGACATTTGGTGCAGGGACTGTTCTAAACACGGGAAACACGCGTCACTTTACAGGCATACTATAGACACCCCCCAGGTACGATATTTAAAGGAACATTTCACTTTTTTTTTTTTTACTTTAAGCATCATTAAAATCACTGCTCCCGAAAAAACGTCCGTTTTTAAAATTTTTTTTGCATTGATACATGTCCCCTGGGGTAGGACCCGGGTCCCCAAACCCTTTTTAGGACAATACCATGCAAATTAGCCTTTAAAATGAGCACTTTTGATTTCGAACGTTCGAGTCCCATAGACGTCAATGGGGTTCTAATGTTCGTGCGAACTTTCGGTCCGTTCGCAGGTTCTGGTGCGAACCGAACCGGGGGGTGTTCGGCTCATCCCTACGTGTGACATATAGCAGCAATCGCCATTTTATTTGCTAGGGTCTCTGCTAAAAATATATATAATGTTTGGGGGTTCTGAGTAATTTTCCAGCAAAAAAAATGATATTTACATGTAGGAGAGGAATGCCAGAATAAGCCCGGTATGGAAGTGGTTAAAAATCCAGCAGGAATGGTGGAAGACCCTCATAATGGGCACAGCAGGTGAACCTGGGAACTCAGCTTAAAGTGATTATCAAGATTCATGTTTTTTTTTTTTATCAAAATAACAAACATGTCATACTTGCTCTATTCAATGGTTTTGCACAGACTTCCCAGGTGGGTCTCCTGACCCCTCCCTTCAACGCATGCTTTCCCTGGGGGCACCTGTGCGCACTCGCTCCCGCCCTGCCCAGTCTGTATCTATTGACACAGGCCGGGTGACTCGGCCCCGCCCCCCCGCTCCCTCATCACGGCATTTGATTGACAGCAGTGGGAGCCAATGGCTGCTGCTATCAATCTGTCCAGGGAGGAGGGAGGCAGCTGCTGCTGTCATGAACATCACTGGATTGAATCAAGCTCAGGTAAGAATAAGGGGGAGGGGCTCCTGCATCAAAGAAGGTTTTTTTACCTTAATACATAGAATGCAAGTTAAAAAAAAACCTTTAGAACCACTTTAACCACTTGCTGCCCACCATATAGCAATATGACGTCGGCAAAGTGGTTGCGATATCCTGGCCGGACATCATATGATGTCGCCAGGATATCAAGGGGGGCAAGCATCGCGGCGATCGTTGTCGCGGTGTGTCAGTCTAACACACTGCAACTCCGATCTCCGTAAAAAGCCTCTGACAGAGGCTCTTTACCACTTGATCAGCCATGTCCAATCACGATGTAAGCAGGAAGAGCGGTTGATCGGCTTTTTCTCACTCGGGTCTGTCAGACGCGAGTAGAGAGCCGATTGGCTGCTTTCATGACAGGGGGGGTCTGTGCTGATTGATTATCAGCGCAGCCCCCTGAGGATGCCCACACTGGACCACCAGGGACGCCACCAGGACCACCAGGGATGCCACCACTAGTCACTACCAGGTATGCCACTGTAGACCACCAGGGATGCCAATCAGTGCCCACAATGGATGCCAATCAGTGCCCACAATGGGCATCACTGATTGGCAGGCATTATTGTTTGGCATTGATTGGCATGCATCAGTACCATCCATTCGTGTACATCAGTGCCGCCTATCAGTGCCTATCCGTGCAGCCTTTTAGTGCCAACTTTGTGTACCCATCAGTGCTGCATATCAGTGCCACCTATCAGTGCTGCATATTATTTTCCATCATCAGTGCCACCTCATTGGTGCCCCTCAGTGCCGCCTTATCAGTGCCCGTCAGTGCAGTCCCATGAGTGCCCATCAGTGAAGGAGAAAACTTATTTACAAAGTTTTGTAACAGAAACAAAAATGTTTTTTTCAAAATTTTCGTTCATTTTTTATTGGTTTAGCAGAAAATAAAAATCCCAGTGGTGATCAAATACCACTAAAAGAAAGCTCTATTTGTGGGAACAAAAATGATAAAAATTTAGTTTGGGTACCCTTATAAATCTCAATAGGCAAAGTTTAAAAATGTCTACAGGTTACAGTTTTGAGTTACAGAGAAGCTCTAGGGCTAGAATTATTGCACTCACTCTAACGATCATGGCGATACCTCACATGTGTGGTTTGAACACCGTTTTCATATGCGGGCGCTACTCACGTATGCGTTCGCTTCTGTGTGCGATCTCGTCAGGACTGGGCGCTTTAAAAAATTTGTTTTTTTTTTTTTTTTTTTTTTTTACTTTATTTTTTATTTTGACACTGTCCTTTAAAAAAAAAATGGGTCACTTTTATTCCTGTTGCAAGGAAAGTAAACATCCCTTGTAATAGAAAAAAGCATGACAGGACATCTTAAAGCAGGGGTCCACCTATCTATCGTTTTTTTTTTTTTGGAGTTCATTCACAAACTTTTCTTCTCATGATTATCTACTCACATGTTCTGTGTAATAAGTCCGCCTGTGTCCGATTTCATTGTAAAGAATAACTTATAAAATTCACTGAACGGTTTCCATCTTCATTGTGGGCATTTGAAGCCCACAAGCATGTATTTCCTGGATGCGGTGAATGCTGTGCTCCCAGCATTCACCGAGATGTTGTGATGACGCTGTTGCACAATGCATGCTGGGAAGCCTGAGACTAGCTCCCAGGGGACTGTGGGAGGTCTGGGAGAGGCTAGAAACACGCCTACTCCCATGGGAGGAAAACGAGGAAGTGCTAAGAAGATTAGAAAAAAAAGGTAATTACGGCGATTTAAATTTTTTTACACAGCATGTCAGCATCTAGGCAAGGAAGAGAATGCATAGAGATAATGTTCAAAATTTGAGTGGAACCCCGCTTTAAATATGAGATCTTGGGTCAAAAAGACCTCAGATCTCATATTTACATTAAAATGCAATAATAATAAAAAAAATTTCATTGGAAAAAAAAATTTTTCCTTTAAGAGCATTGGGCGAAAGTGACGTTTGACCTCTAGCAACCAATCGGCAAGCAGAAATTATGTGTTGTAACCTTTAGCAACCAGCCAGTGAGCGGTAAGGAAAGGCTGCAACCTCTGGCAACCAATTGCAATCGCTGTATGATCTGCTGCATTAAATTGATTTTGAGGGGGGGGGGGGGCGCAAGAAAATGTTTGCCCAGGGCCCAATCAATATCAAAGACGGCCCTGCACTGAGCTGTAGTGTGTGCAGGGTATTAACATTTGTGCTAGTAGTAGTAGTGCAATATCCTCTTTGCTTAACCTAGTGTGTCAGAGGTGCTGGGGTTGCTCACCAAATTAATGTTTATCAAAGATGTGACCTGACCACCAGGTAGTCAGACCCTATAACTGGCTGCTGTGTTCTTCACGTATAGAAGCCCCCTTTCCCATAAGGAAAGCAGGCCTACCGGTACTCGATTGCCCCCAGGTCTTATACACAATGCTATAGCAGGGCAGTCGCGAACTGAGCAAAGCAAGCAGGTACTTGCGGTTGGCAGACAGGCAGAGTGGTTCTATGACAGTCCAAGTAAAAGGCTGGCTGAGCTCAGGGAATAGTCCAAAAACCCAGCCCAAGGTCATACCAAGGGAAATCCAAACTGGCAGACAGACAGACAGGGGGGCTTGATCAGGAATTACACACATATCACTCTCTATCACAAGCATGCGAGTGACTTATAACAGGTTTGGTTTCCACCCTGAGACTGACCACATCGATCGACTTTGATTGACAAAGACAGGGAGAATGCAATAGCCAAAACCAGGATGCTGGAATGAGGAGCAGGGGCGCTAGATTCTCCTGACAGGGATGCAGAACCTGATTGCCTCCTGCAAGCTTTGCATGAAAAACCTCCACCCCTCCCTTAAGCCCCCCAGACATGATAAAAATTAATTGATATGTGGCGCTAAATAACCTGTGTAACAATATGATGATATAAAATATATATATATCAAAAACGAAATTAAAAATAAAGTGAAGACAGAGATCCACTGAACCATATAGTAGAAATCCCAACAGCAGGGATCAGAACTCCTTGCGGCAGTCCATATGTAAAAAAAAAGTGCAAGTGCAACAAAGGATCGATGTGAAAGAAAAAAGAACAATGTCTATTCCATCCAATCACAATCCGGAGTGTGCCACCTGTTTCCCCCAGCCTCTCACCTCTAGCAGCGGCCCCCATGAGCCAAGTTGAGCATGGATCAACAAACAGTGCAGATTTCCTCAAACGATCGACCGCCAATGGTCACCTCCAAGGAACATACGGTATCCAGGTATCCAGCAAATAGCTTCGGTCTCTGATCTCCAGACTCAGCGGTTGTAGTGAGGGTATGTATTAAAAGAAAAAGGTGGCTCCATTGTGTAGTATTTTCAATACATTTATTTAATCCAGCACACATAGTAACTTACATTTAAAAACATGGAACTCAGCAATAAGAACGAATACTTTCCGTGACCGGAAGTAGTGATACCTGGCTCCTCTCTGACGCGTTGCGTCACTGCTCACGTGACTTTATCAAAGGGTCAAGGAGTCAGGTGTCAATGTGCCAGTTTATATGGTCTCTTCCGCTGTCATGGCAACAGCGAATACAATAAATTACATATCTTCAATTAATTCAATAAACAATAAAAACATCATAAAAAACGAAGTAGAATATTCTCTAGGAATTAAAAATAAATATAAATATTAAAAAACTGATAAAAAATTCCAACATATTGATTTTCTAATCAGTCACATAGTGAATTCATACAACACATTACAAGCGCCATCTGGTGGTTGGAAGGATAAATAGAAATACAGAGAATCCTCCAAGACTCACTGATGACATCTAGTGGAAATGTGATATCTAACATTTCTAAAATTAAATCCCTAAAAACCTAAAGATGTCATCCAATGACCAGTAATATAAACAACAATAATAAGGAACTGGTCTGACTGATGACAACTACTAAAATAAGAGTCTAGCAGCTCAATAGCTCAGGGCAAAACCCTCCAGCACCATCTAATGGTAGAATAACGAATTCCACCAAAAGGACAATATAGACAATATATATATAAATATTAAAAAAAATAAAAATGCATAATATTAATATTTTGATAAAAAACAATTTAAGTCAAATTCGACATTATGTCCTAGTGGCGTCAAGGTACATAATTCATATATCCATCGGGACTCAGCTTGGCTAATCTTAATTACTTTATTATCACCCCTCCAGTGGGGTTTGTATTTTTCTATTCCACAGACTTGCAATGATGAGGGGTCACTATTATGATATTTTGTCTTGACAGACTTTGCTTCTCAAAGCCTTTTTTGATGTTCTGGACATGTTCCCTTAGCCTCTTCCATAATTCCCTCTTTGTTCTGCCAATATATTGGATGTGACAGGGACACTCCAAAAGATACCTTCACTGCGACATGATATAAAATCTAAAATCTATTATATCGTTTTTTGAAGTCACCGCTGACGTGAAGCTAGATTTCTTTTTTTTGCTTTCTTTTGTGTGTCGGCACGTGTAACAACTTCTACAAGGGTAGTAACCTTTACCTTCAAAAAAGGAGAACGTTTTCTTAGCCGGGGGGGTCAAGGACATTTTTTGCCAAACAGTCCCTAAGGGTTGGAGCCCTCCTATAGGTAAATTTTGGTCTTTGCGGTAGAATATTGCCTAAATGGCGATCTGCTCTAACAATATTCCAATACTTTTTGAAAATTCTCTTAATTTGCTTCTGTTGGATGTTGAAATCCATAATGATAGGTACCTTATCTTGATTGGCTGTATTTTTTATGTTATCTTGTATCAATTTTTCTCTAATAGTGAGACTTCCCGTATTTTTTTTTCAATAAACTCAGCATAGTATCCCTTTTGAACAAATCTCTCCCCAATCATTTCTGCTTGTCTCAAAAATACTTTCTTAGTGGTACAGTTCTGTCTTAATCTGATTAGCTGACCCTTTGGTATATTATCTAGCCACGGGGTATGATGACAGCCATAGGCGTCGCCAGGGGATGGCTATCGAGGCTGGAGCCCCAAATCTGGAGCCCATAGCCCCGAGTCTCTTGCCGCAGGTTCTGGCTCCTTAGGACCTGCAGCAGTGTGATCATCCAGCACAGCCAGGGATTGGTGGACAAGCTGGCTGGATGTACACTGTGCAGTCAGGAAGGAAGACTTCACCTGTAAAATTGAGAGTGTGATGTCGGGTATGGGCGGGACTGCTACCCAGACCCGCCCCTCTGTCATCCAACCAATGCAGAGCCGGCATTCATACATCGCTGGCCGGGACAAAGTTGCAGAGGGTCAGGATCATGGGTGTAGCGTGTAAAGTTACAACTTGCCCATGTTTCAGGGGGAGGCGTGTGGTTCCCAGTTACATTTAGTTTTATGTCACTGGCTCGCTGCTGTGTGTGTGGGCAGGGGGGGCTGGTATGTTATAGGACAGACCACTCCCCTCCCCTGCACACAGGTGCCGTTGGAACGCAGCTGAGTGGAGGAGGTGGGTCTTCTGCTGAGGGTCTGTTCTCTGGCTTAGAATGACGCTACCTCCCAACTCCCTGACCTCCCTAGCGATGCACCTTTGTGAGTTGGCCCCGCCCCCTCTGTGAGTTGGTCCCACCCCCTCAATGAGTTGGCCCGCCCCCTCCGCGAGTTGGCCCACCCACTCCGGGAGTTGGCCCCACCCCCTTCGTGAGCTGGTCTCCACCCTGCTGATCTCTCCTGGCCTTGTTTTTTCCCTCTCACCCCCAACCTGTCCTCAGTAATGGAGGCGGGAATATGGCTGGGGGAAGTTCTCTCTAAGCAGGTGCAGTCGATCCTACAAGCAAGCACGCTTATGGTGAGAGCAGAGGATGGGGGTAACTGAGTACATTCTATTGTCCAGGAATCTGACAGGGCTGGAGGAGGACTGAGACTTCTCTGGATTCCCCCTGTAGTGACAGGAGCCAGCATAGGGAAGGGATAAGTTCTGAACATGCTGGCACTTGTAGTGTGCAGGCAGCAGTGGGACCCCTGTGGACATAATGGCATAATGCTGGGCCCATGCTCCAGGGGCCCGTTCCACCTCCCTGTCACATTATGTCAGGGGTGCTCAGCCGCTGGCCTGCGGGCCACATGTGAGTATAGCTGGCTGGCTTGCTGTCCCCCAGGGTGGATATAACTGCCTTGGGGACAGCAGCTGCTGACAGCCATGCCCGCCCTGGAGGACAGCAGCAGCTGCCAGCCATACCCGCCCTGGAGGACAGCAGCCACCGCCAGCCATGCCCACCCTGGGGGACAGCAGCCACCACCAGCCATACCCACCCTGGAGGACAGCAGCAGCCGCCAGCCATATCCGCCCTGGAGGACAGCAGCAGCCGCCAGCCATGCCCACCCTGGGGGACAGCAGCCGCCGCCAGCTATACCCGCCCTGGAGGACAGCAGCCGCCGCCAGCCATACCCGCCCTGGGGGACAGCAGCCATCGCCAGCCATACCCGCCCTGGAGGACAGCAGCCGCCGCCAGCCATACCTGCCCTGGAGGACAGCAGCCGCCGCCAGCCATACTCGCCCTGGGGGGCAGCAGCCGCCGCCAGCCATACCCGCCCTGGAGGACAGCAGTCGCCACCAGCTATACCTGCCCTGGAGGACAGCAGCCGCTGCCAGCCATACCCGCCCTGGAGGACAGCAGCCGCCACCAGCCATACCCGCCCTGGAGGACAGCAGCCGCCCCCAGCCATACCCGCCCTGGAGGACAGCAGCCGCCAGCCATACCCGCCCTGGAGGACAGCAGCCGCCGCAAGCCATACCCGCCCTGGAGGACAGCAGCCGCCAGCCATACCCGCCCTGGAGAATAGCAGCTGCCGCCAGCCATACCTGCCCTGGAGGACAGCAGCAGCCATGAAGATTGAGGTCAGTTTTTTATAAAATCAAACAGCAATGGACATGTCTGTTTTCTACATTGGGCTGCTTTCAAACTGATCCACAGGTGCAGCTGTGGGTTGCCTGCCTGAGCCATAGACTTCTGTTATTACCTGCAGGTTTGGTGCGCTTTCACAAGGTGCATTAATCACACCTGCAGTATATAATAGAATTCTATGGCAACTAACCGGCAGGAAAGCCGCAGGTACACTGCTCTGCACCCACGGTGTGAGTCAACCACAGTGCATCAGTGTGAAGCAGTCATAGGCCCCTTTCATACGTTCAGTCCAATCGGGTCCATCTGTCTGTTTTTCAGGTGGACCCAATCGGACCCTCCATTCACTTCTATGGAGCGGCAGATGTATATGGATTTGTGTCCATGTACACTTGCCTACCAGTGTTAATTTTAGCAGCAAATTTCGATTTAGTTTTAGTCTTATGACTAAAATGGCATTTTAGTTTTAGTCCCATTTTAGTCTTCTGCAATTGTTTTAGTTTTAGTCGACTAAATCTCCAGTACATTTTAGTCAACTAAAACTCATTTTAGTTGTCTAAAATCTAATAGGTGTAATTTAATTGTAATGCATTAGTTAACATTTCTCTACAATTTCTAAATTGTATGAACATGCATTACAGACCAGTGTTAATTTCGAAGTTAAATTTAAATTTAGTTTTAGTCTTAGTCTTTTGACTAAAAGGCCATTTTAGTTTTAGTTGTATTTTACTCACCTCAGTTGTTTTAGTTTGTTTTAGTTGTATTTTAGACGACTAAAATAATATTCATTTAGTCGACTAAGATGTTTTAGTCAACGAAATTAACACTGTTGCCTACCTCCAACCTCTGCCCTACTGGCACCGTCCTCTGCCCTACTGGCACCGTCCTCTGCCCTACTGGCACCGTCCTCTGCCCTCTGCCCTCCTGACACCGTCCTCTGCCCTCTGCCCTTCTGACACAGTCCTCTGCCCTCCTGACACTGTCCACTGCCCTCCTGACACCGTCCTCTGCCCTACTGACACTGTCCTCTGCCCTCCTGACACCATCCTCTGCCCTCCTGACACCGTCCACTGCCCTACTGACACTGTCCACTGGCCTACTGACACTGTCCACTGCCCTCCTGACACCGTCCACTGCCCTCCTGACACCGTCTTCTGCCCTCCTGACACCGTCCTCTGCCCTACTGACATCGTCCACTGCCCTACTGACACTGTCCACTGCCCTTCTGACACTGTCCACTGCCCTCCTGACACCGTCCACTGCCCTCCTGACACCGTCTTCTGCCCTCCTGACACCGTCCACTGCCCTACTGGCACCGTCCTCTGCCCTCTGCCCTCCTGACACTGTTTTAGTCAACAAAATTAACACTATATCCTACCTCCAACCTCTGCCCTACTGGCACCGTCCTCTGCCCTACTGGCACCATCCTCTGCCCTACTGGCACCGTCCTCTGCCCTCTGCCCTCCTGACACCGTCCTCTGCCCTCTGCCCTCCTGACACCGTCCTCTGCCCTCTGCCCTACTGACACCATTCACTGCCCAACTGACATCGTCCACTGCCCTCCTGACACCGTCCTCTGCCCTACTGACACGGTCCTCTGCCCTACTGACACAGTCCACTGCCCTCCTGACACAGTCCACTGCCCTACTGACACTGTCCACTGCCCTACTGACACTGTCCAATGCCCTACTGACACCGTCCTCTGCCCTACTGGCACCGTCCTCTGCCCTCTGCCCTCCTGACACTGTTTTAGTCAACGAAATTAACACTGTTGCCTACCTCCAACCTCTGCCCTACTGGCACCATCCTCTGCCCTACTGGCACCGTCCTCTGCCCTACTGGCACCGTCCTCTGCCCTCTGCCCTCCTGACACCATCCTCTGCCCTCTGCCCTACTGACACCATTCACTGCCCTACTGACACCGTCCACTGCCCTCCTGACACCGTCCTCTGCCCTACTGACACGGTCCTCTGCCCTCCTGACACAGTCCACTGCCCTCCTGACACAGTCCACTGCCCTATTGACACTGTCCACTGCCCTCCTGACACCGTCCACTCCCCTCCTGACACTGTCTTCTGCCCTCCTGACACCGTCCTCTGCCCTACTGACATCGTCCACTGCCCTACTGACACTGTCCACTGCCCTCCTGACACCGTCCACTGCCCTACTGACACCGTCCTCTGCCCTACTGACACCGTCCTCTGCCCTACTGACACCGTCCTCTGCCCTACTGACACCTTCCACTGCCCTACTGACACCGTCCTCTGCCCTACTGACACTGTCCTCTGCCCTACTGACACCTTCCACTGCTCTACTGACACCGTCCATTGCTCTACTGACAACTTCCACTGCTCTACTGACACCATCCACTGCCCTACTGACACCATCCACTGCTCTACTGACACCATCCACTGCTCTACTGACACCATCCACTGCTCTACTGACACCATCCACTGCTCTACTGACACCGTCCACTGCTCTACTGACACCGTCCACTGCTCTACTGACACCGTCCTCTGCTCTACTGACACCAACCACTGCTCTGCTGACACTGTCCACTGCTCTACTGACACCGTTTACTCCCTTTCTGACACTGTCCACTTTTATGGTAGGCTAAGTTTATATTTTAACGGTGACATTTTGTTTTATTATATTTTTTCCCTATTTTAGGCCTTGCTGGGTAATTTCTAAAAAACGGGCGCCAAACCCCGGTGATCTTTTTAATTTTGTTCAGATTGATCTGTTGCCTACCCCTGCTCAAGAGTAGTCAAAAGATTTTGGAGAAACTGTCCACATTTTGACATACTGTTACTCCAAATTCTTTTGCATGATCCTCTCAATATATAAAGATCTGAAATGATTCTTTAGCCACTCGGAGTATCTTGGCATGTGTTGGAAGTGGCAGGTGGTAATGGGGGGGCCAGGTCAACTTTTGCATTAACCTTTTGTTTAAACATGTCCATTAAGCCCCTCCCACTGTTAAGTTTTAAATTTAAGTACTTATGCTGTAGTGCGCGTAGCACGTTCACGTAGCATGCCGCTGGTCGCTTCCTCCCTCAAGTGTCCCTCATTCTGAAGTTCAAAAGTTGGGAGGTATGCCGCAGGGTCGCGGCTGCCTCCGGCAACCTGCATTAGAGGTGGAGGAGAGAGATGAGCAGGTGAACGAGCAGAGATGACATTATCTCTCTCCGCCCATTCCACCCTTCTTCCGCCCTCACAGCCAGGCCACTTCAATGTGGGAGCGATGCATGGCAGGGAGCAGAGAGATGACATCTCTCACTGCCCGCCACACATCAACGCTCTTCCGCCCTCACAGTGCGGCCTCTTCAATGTCGGAGGTGCAGCGGAGAGCAGAGAGATTACATCATCTCTCACTGCTTGCCTCGCATCACTGCTCTCCTGCACTCAGTAAATGGACCAGTGCTGCCAGCCTGCCACCAATGCAGCGACAATGCACATTTGGTGGCACTGGCTGGCATGGCAAGTGTCAATCCACATCAGTTGGGAAGTGACAACCCACATCTAGTGGCAGGTGCTGTGGCAATCGACAGTCTGCAAATGGTGGCAAGTGACGTGGCACGTGACAATCTGCAAATGGTGGCAAGTGACGTGGCAAATGACAATCTGCAAATGGTGGCAGGTGACGTGGCAAGTGTCAATCTGAAAATTGTGGCAGGTGACGTGGCAAGTGACAATCTGCAAATGGTGGCAGGTGACGTGGCAAGTGACAATCCACATCTGGTGGCAGGCGACATGGCAAGTGACAATACACATCTAATGGCAGGTGACGGTGGCAAGTTAAAAAGCTGCATCTGGTGACAGGCGACGGTGGCAAGTGACATGATGCATCTGGTGGCAGGAGATATGGCAAGTGACATGCCCATGAAAAATTGATTACCACCGGTGTGCCCCCCCCAGCCTGCAAAAAGGTTGGTGACCGCTGCTATGGGCTCTAGCCCCAGATCTTTTGCAGACCTAGCAATGCCCCTGATGACAGCTATCAAGGGGCAAATAGCTGTTCCTACGCATAGATATGAAACATAAAGTGAAACAACAATACATGAAAAAACTATCGTGAAAAAACAATCACAACGTGCAATAAATAAAGTCCAAAAATGTATGTCATGAATGAATGCACACAGCCAGTGTGTAATCGTTCCAAGGTGGAGAACAATACAGTGAAAGATAGGGAACTCCCCAGAGCTTGAAAGATGGATGAATGAATCACAATGACAGAGCGGCAATCTGCGTGTGCGGACCCTTACCAGAAAAGGTGGACCCCCTCCAGCACAGGGTCATGTAAGCAGACAGATTACCCTCTGTAAGGAGCTGTAAGTATGTAGGTACCCGGTGTCTCCGATCTCCGATTTTCTCTGATTGATAGAGATGTCAAGCGGAACAAAAACCCGATATACTGGTCTCTCAGGCTCTGAAAAAGAGACACACTCGGGCTCTGAGCCGCGAGTGTATAAGCAAGAGAGTAGGGGATGCTAATAGTGTAGGAGGAAGCGAGTTTATTAAAAAACGTGCGGATGTCCGCAAGTGACAATACAAACAAAACGAACAGTAACGAACAGTAAAAAGCCGGCTAGACAAAATTAAAAACAAAACACCCGCGTGCCGGGGTCACATGTGGCATAATGACGTCAGCACAACGCACCACTCTACATGTTTCGCAATACCTTGGGTCTTCCTGGGGCACGGGCGATGTGCTGAATCATCACTTAAATAGCATGCGGCCACAACCAAGCCTCATTTTGGCTTGGGCGCCATATTAGACATCTAGAATAGGTGGAACGCAGAGGAGAGCCAGACCTCGACCAAGCCTCATTCTGGTTTAGAAGCCATATTGAGCAAAAAAAATTAGTTAAATGGAACGCAAAGAAAAACCAAACCTCGATTTGACACAAAAGCTCTTCCACAAGACGCATTCATGTCATCACAAGGATCATATTGAAAGAATTAGGTAGACAAACTATATAGATACAAAAGGGAAAAAAAAGGGGAAAATCAAACTATAATATTTCTCACATGGATGTTCATCAACCTTCAATGGAAGAATGTATATAAACACCAAATTGTATAAGATATCTATTGGGTATGTGGACGGGGGATTATAACGGTGCTCAGGTCAAGGGGTATAAAGAAGAAAAGCACGAAAAAGGGGAAATTGTAAAAAACAAAAATTACAAAGTTTATTAATGGTAATACAAAAAATGGAAAATTACACTTGGAACAATAAACACTTAAAATAAGTACGTATACTGTATATGACCCATAGTATGATGAAGTAGGCCAGATGGAAGTGGCCGACAGAAAGGGGGCTCGATTTCCTACATGTTTCGCCAAGGCATTGGCTTCTTCAGGGAACAAGAGCTCAAAAGGTGGATATATAAAGGGGGTTCTGTATATGGAGATATAGAAAACATCATGTAATCAAAAAATATTTATCAATACAGTACATCGTATACATTCAGAAGGGTTAATATTGTGGCTGGATAGACATGCAACCCAAGGAACCCACCAAATCCGGCAACGCAAACGTACCTGCGGCGTCAGTACCAAGGGGGGAGGCCCACACGGAGGCGTCACCACAGGGGAGTAGGCAGGCCGCGCCGTAAATTGTGCCTGCAGGGGGTATACAGTAGACCTGGCAATGGAGTGTATTAACATTGTATAAGTAATTGTTGAGCTTAACATACGAGGAGCAGGAGATAGTTACATATCGGTTGCATGAAGCTAAAATGTGTAAGAGTATATGGGTAGTGTAACTGAATCTCGTTGGAAAAGTATAAACTCACGTTTTTCTTTAAAAGCAGGTAGAATAGAGAGGACACAGAGTGCCTGCAGGTGGATACACACATACACAGCAAGACAGTCGATGGAGTAAGCCAAATCGGCGGTCAGTTGAAAAAGAGCCTGAGTGAAAGAATAGGTTGCTTGAAGGATAGTATTAGTGATTACTTTAAATTTAACTAGGCAAGAGTCATCAAAAGGGTACTTACTTAATGTAATCAGCTACCAACTAAAGGTATAATGGTGGTGTAGTGACACGTATGGAGTATCTAGCTTGGAGGTTTTTTAATTAGGTAGTCTTTGAAGTAAGGCAGCAATTACGGTGCGTACCTAAATAGAGTAGATGCAGGAGGGAAGTTTAGGGCAACATAGATTCCATTGGGCAAATAAGATTGCTAAGAGGACAGAGAGTATCTTACCTAATAAGCCCTATAACAGATAATGTCACTCGGAGGAGATCAGCATTGGCCAAGAGAATGAATGATGAGTCCAAAGTAGCTCCTATGGGTAATGATAGGGGGCACTATAAGTAGTACACAGAGAAGGAATTAATACAGAATGCCATCGGAGAAGGGGATTACCTGGATGCTGTGTGTGGGGTGGATGCAGGCACGTCCCTCGTCCAACAAAGGGACTGGGGAACTGGCCGGTTGCTGATATACCCCCCACATCTGATCAGATGCTGATCAGGTGTGCGGACGCAAATGGGAGGCATCCGCGCCTGCGCACAATGCGGTGCCGTGGAACTACACGTTCCATCATGCACCGCGCGCGCATGCTCAGAGCTAACGGGCCATGTGGCGAATGGGAGAGCGAGACGCAATGGAATGGGAGGTACCAAGGCGCATCCCTCTCCCACTGGCCGATGGAAACAGAGGGACCAGAGAGTCCGAGTGCGACGCGGACGCCGTGGGCAGACAGAGATCTGCCCTGGGCGTCCGTACAGGCACGAACAGCGCTGGCGATGCACCTCCCGAGAGGGAAGCCGGCGCCACGACCATCCACACCAAGGCACCAGGAGGACTGAGATACGATGCGATCCGGTGGTGGGGCACATCAAGTGCATGTAGGGGAGTGGGCGGAGACACAGGGTGAGGGAGCGAAGCCAACCCTCACATGACAGTCCACAAGGGTCCATGGGGATGCCGGAAAGTGCCTGTGTGTCAGCCCACAATATCCAGCCACAAAATGTAAACCATGCATAGAGGACCACAGGGTCCTGGTTACAAAATAGAGCCTCTGAAAAAACAAAAAGAAAAAAAAAAATAATAATATTCATGTGACATAGACTAATATCAAAGGAACCTATGGGTCAAAAGCATGTTTTTAGTGTTGATACCAAATTGTATAAAACATTCAACTTATTTAAAAGTCGTATATAAAAATTGCATACAGAAAATTCCTTACAAAGAATTCTCTTTTATTTCTCCATATATAGGAGGTCTTATGCAAAAAGGGGGCCAGGTAAATCCATAAAAAAATATATGCATATATATATATATGGTATACAGGGATGTCACATCCGCCGTAACCAACCCAAAATGTGACATCCCTGTATACCATAATTCCACACAATTGGGGCCTGAGATCAGTGAATTATTTCTTGGAGAAATATGCCACTCTACCCTCTAGACAAAAACAGTTTGTCATGGAGCTCTTAGAGTATGCCACCACGCATAATTTCTTCTGGCATGAGAATAAATATTTTCTTCAGAGAAAGAGCGTGGCTATGGGGGCCAAGTTTGCCCCCAGCCTGGCAAATCTTTTTATGGGCAAATGGGAGGAGGACGTCAGCTATGCCCACAAGAGACCAGAGTTGGTCCTGTGGGCCAGGTACATAGATGATGTCCTCCTCCTATGGGATGGCACCCATGAGTCTCTTCAGTCTTTCATGATTTCTTTAAATAACAATGACTGTGGCATTGAATTTAACCACTTGACCACTGGGCACTTAAACCCCCTTCCTAACCAGACCAATTTTCAGCTTTCGGTGCTCTCACACTTTGAATGAC
The DNA here is from genome assembly GCA_037952925.1 of Lithobates clamitans. Taxonomy (NCBI): domain Eukaryota; kingdom Metazoa; phylum Chordata; class Amphibia; order Anura; family Ranidae; genus Lithobates; species Lithobates clamitans. The sequence goes on from JBBGZY010001506.1 coordinate 805,043, forward strand.
AATTACTCAGTCATGCAACACTGTACCCAAATGAATTTTTTGTCCTTTTTTTCACACAAATAGAGCTTTCTTTTGGTGGTATTTATTCACCGCTGGGTTCTTTATTTTTTGCGCTATAAAAGAAAAAAGACCGAAAATTCTGTAAAAAAATGCATTTTTCTTCGTTTCTGTTATAAAATTTTGCAAACTAGTAATTTTTTCTTCATATATTTTGGCCAAAATTTATACCGCTACATATCTTTGGTAAAAATAACCCAAATTAGTGAATATTATTTGGTCTTTGTGAAAGTTATAGAGTCCACACGCTATGGTGCCAATTTCTGAAAATTGATCACACCTGAAGTACTGACGGCCTATCTCATTTCTTGAGACCCTAACATGCCAGAAAAGTACAAATACCCCCCAAATGACCCCTTTTTGGAAAGAAGACATTCCAAGGTATTTAGAAAGATGCATGATGAGTTTTTTGAAGTTGTCATTTTTTCCCACAATTCTTTGCAAAATCAAGATTTTTTTTTTCTTTTTTTTTTCACAAAATTGTCATATTAGCAGGTTATTTCTCACACACCGCATATGCATACCACAAATTACACCCCAAAACACATTCTGCTATTACTCCCGAGTACGGCGATATCACATGTGTGAGACTTTTACACAGCGTGGCCACATACAGAGGCCCAACATGCACGGAACACCATCAGGCGTTCTGGAGCACCCAGGCCAATTCTGACATTTCTCTCCTACATGTAAAAATCATAATTTATTTGCTAGAAAATTACATAGAAACCCAAAACATTATATATATTTTTTTAGCAAAGACCCTAGAGAATACAATGGCGGTCGTTGCAACTTTTTATCTCGCACTGTATTTGCGCAGCAATTTTTCGAACACGTTTTGTTTGAAAAAAAAAACAGTTTTGTGCTTTCAAAAAAAACAAAACAATAAAGTTAGCCCAATGTTTTTACATAATGTGAATAATGAAGTTATGCCGAGTAAATAGATACCTAACATGTCACCCTTCAAAATTGCACACGCTCGTGGAATGGCGCCAAACTTCGCTACTTAAAAATCCCCATAGGAGACGCTTTAAAAAATTTTACTGGTTACATGTTGTGAGTTACAGAGGAGGTCTAGGGCCAAAATTATTGCTCTCGCTCTACCGATCGCAGCGATAACTCACATGTGTGGTTTGAACACCATTTTCATATGTGGGCGCAACTTACGTATGCGTTCGCTTCTGACTGCGAGCACACGGGGACACAGGGAATTTTTTTTTTTAATTTTTTTTTTTTATTGTTCATTTTACTTTATTTATTTTAGTTTGAGGCTTTTTTCCAAAAAATAAATTTTTTGATCACTTTTATTTCTATTACAAGGAATGTAAACATCCCCTGTAATAGGAATATGGCATGACAGGTCCTCTTTACAGTGAGATATGGGGTCAATAAGACCCCACATCTCACCTCCTAGGCTGGGAAGCCTGAAATAAAAAAAAAAAAAAAATGATCCTGGCTTCGATCGTAGCAGTGAGTCGGTAGAAGCACCTGAGGGCGGCGAGAGGGGGGGGGCGTCCCATCTCGCCTCCCGTAAGAATGATCAAGCAGTGGAACAGCCGCTATGATCGTTCTTATGGTGTAGGGAATCGCTGGCTGAAAAAGATGATATCTGAATGATGCCTGTAGCTGCACCCATCATTCAGATATCCCCGCACAAAGTCAAGGACGTCATATGACGACATACCAAAAATGACCCCCCAAAATAGATTCTCCTGCTCCTCCTGAGTACGGCGATACCACATGTGTGAAACTTCCACAGCCTGGCCACATACAGAGGCCGAGTACAGCCGAGCATGGCCGAGTATGGCTGAGCATGGCGGAGTATGGCGGGGTATGGCGGGGCATGGCGGAGTATGGCGGGGCATGGTGGGGTATGGCGGAGTATGGCGGGGCATGGCAGGGCATGGCGGAGTATGGCGGGGCATGGCGGAGCATGGCGGGGCATGGCGAAGTATGGCGGGGCATGGCGGAGTATGGCGGGGTATGGCGGAGTATGGCGGGGTATGGCGGGGTATGGCGGGGTATGGCGGAGTATGGCGGGTATGGCGGAGTATGGCACAGGGTTGCACAGGATCATTACAGAGTATTGCACAGGGTTGCACAGGATCATTGCAGAGTATTGCACAGGGTTGCAGAGTATTGCACAGGGTTGCAGAGTATTTCAGAGGGTTGCAGAGTATTTCACAGGGTTGCAGAGTATTGCACAGGGTTGCACAGGGTTGCAGAGTATTGCACAGGGTTGCAGAGTATTGCACAGGGTTGCAGAGTATTGCACAGGGTTGCAGAGTATTTCACAGGGTTGCAGAGTATTTCACAGGGTTGCAGAGTATTGCACAGGGTTGCACAGGGTTGCAGAGTATTGCACAGGGTTACAGAGTATTGCACAGGGTTACAGAGTATTTCACAGGGTTGCACAGGGTCATTGCAGAGCATAGGGGGGGGGGATGGCTGAGCATGGAGGGATGGATGGATGTGACTGGACATGTCACTGAGCTGCGCTGTGGGCACTACACATCCAGCCCACAGCGCGGCTCACATCCGATCTCTCCCCCTCTGTACCGATCGGTACAGAGAGGGGAGGGAGGAACCGGTGTCATGACATGACGCCGGTTTGTTTACATGTGATCGCTCCGTCATTTGACGGAGCGATCACATGGTAAACGGCCGCGATCAGCGGCCGTTTACCGTGATCCGTGATGCGCCGGGTCCTCTGGACCCGGCGGTCACGGATGTTCCCGTGTGCGCGCCCCAGGGGGCGCGCGGGAGCAGTTTTCTGGAATCACGTCATATGACGTGATCCCAGAGTTATCCAGCCGCCCTGCAGCCGTCATTTGGCTATAGGGCGGTTGGCAAGTGGTTAAATATTAAGGCTAGTCAACACTCTATTCATTTTTTGGATTCAAATATTCGAAGTGAGGGTGACATTCTAGTCACCTCCACAGACTTCAAAGCCACTGACCATAATTCTTTTATACCCAAAGACAGTTGCCATTACCGTCCATGGTTAGATTTGATCCCTAAGAGTCAATTCATCCGTATGAGAAGGAATTGTACTCGAACCAATGACTTTGATGTACAAGCTAGGATAATAAGGGACAGATTGAGCGATAAGGGTTACGACCCTATCACCCTAAATGATAAAATTGAGGAGGTTCGTGGACTGGATCGCGAGTCTCTCCTAGCGGATAAATCTATACTGCCCGGAACGAGATTCAGACAATCTAGTCTGTCCCTTCATCACACGCTAGTTCCAACAGCACTTTTCTGTGAAAAATCTCATACGGAAACACTGGCACATAATAAAAAATGATCTTGTACTTGGTAATGTGCTTCCCAACAAACCATGTGTTGTATTCAGGGGAGCCCCTCCTATTAAATTATTAGTGGCCCCCACAGTTTGTAACCCACCCACGCATAAGCCTATGTTCTTTCAGAATTTGGTTGGGTTTTTTAGGTGTAACTGTGCGGTCTGTTCCATCAATGCTATTAAAGCTAGAAAGACCAGAATTACTAATCACACTTTTCCAATCAAGTCTTTCATAACATGTTCTACTTCATGTGTGGTGTACCTCCTGACCTGCCCTTGTGGTCTCCATTATGTTGGCCGGACGGTACGCCCCTTGCAAGTCAGATTAAATGAGCACTTGGGCAATATCAGGAGAGGTTTTAAGGGTCACCCACTCTCCAAACATTATTTAGAGGCTCACCAACAAAACCCCTTAGGGTACTTCTATGGTTGGCATAGACAGATTAAAATTACCCTGGAGAGGGGGGCCCAAAAGAAGGGCCATTTACAAATTAGAAATGAATTGAATTTATAAAATCAAATGTCTTAGACCCTTAGGATTGAATGTTGACATAGAAATCAATGTCTTTATTGATAATTCATGATCTCGATTAGAAATTCAATTTGAATTTAATGCTGTATACCTTTTCTGCGCACAGATGGGATCCTTACTGTACCTCGATTCTATCCTGGTTCTAATAAGTACCTTACATATATGCATATATTTTTTTTATGGATTTACCTGGCCCCCTTTTTGCATAAGACCTCCTATATATAGAGAAATAAAAGAGAATTCTTTGTAAGGAATTTTCTGTATGCAATTTTTATATACGACTTTTAAATAAGTTGAATGTTTTATACAATACGGTGTTTATATACATTCTTCCATTGGAGGTTGATGAACATCCGTGTGAGAAATATTATAGTTTGATTTTCCCCTTTTTTTCCCTTTTGTATCTATTCAGTTTGTCTACCTAATTCTTTCAATATGATCCTTGTGATGCCATGAACGCGTCTTGTGGAAGAGCTTTTGTGTCAGATCGAGGTTTGGTTTTTCTTTGCGTTCCATTTAACTAATTTTTTTTTGCTCAATATGGCTTCTAAACCAAAATGAGGCTTGGTTGAGGTCTGGCTCTCCTCTGCGTTCCACCTATTCTAGATGTCTAATATGGCGCCCAAGCCAAAATGAGGCTTGGTTGTGCCCGCCTGCTATTTAAGTAATGATTCAGCACATTGCCCGTGCCCCAGGAAGATGCAAAGTATTGCAAAACATGTAGGGCGGTGCGTTGTGCTGACGTCATCATGCCACATGTGACCCCGGCACGCGGTTGTTTTGTTTTTAATTTTGTCTAGCCGGCTTTTTAATGTTCGTTACTGTTCGTTTTGTTTGTATTGTCATTTGCGGACATCCGCACGTTTTTTAATAAACTCGCTTGCTACTACACTATTAGCGTCCCCTACTCTCTTGCTTATACGCTCGCGGCTCGGAGCCTGAGTGTGTCTCTTTTTCAGAGCCTGAGAGACCAGTATATCGGGTTTTTGTTCCGCTTGACATCTCTATCAATCAGAGAAAATCGGAAATCGGAGACACCGGGTACCTACATACTTACAGCTCCTTACAGAGGGTAATCTGTCTGCTTACATGACCCTGCGCTGGAGGGGGTCCACCTTTTCTGGTAAGGGTCCGCACACACATATTGCCGCTCTGTCATTGTGATTCATTCATCCATCTTTCAAGCTCTGGGGAGTTCCCTATCTTTCACTGTATTGTTCTCTACCTTGGAACGATTTCACACTGGCTGTGTGCATTCATTCATGACATACATTTTTGGACTTTATTTATTGCATGTTGTGATTGTTGTTTCACGTTATGTTTCATATTTATGCATATGTAATTTCAGAACATTTCACATATGATTTTTAGCGCAACTTTATTTCTTTAGCTGACTTTTTCACCATGGAGATATTATATGGTTTTTAGTTGCTGCTCCATACACTATTTAGCGTGGTATTTTTTCTTTTCTTTTATTTTAAATAGCTGTTCCTATCAAATGTTTTAAAATAAGTTTGTGTAATCAATTTGATTCCTTCTCTTTCTTTTACTAAATCCAGGAAATTGATTTTTTCATCACTTATCTCCCAAGTGAGCTTTATATTTGTATTGTTGGTGTTTAAATTAAAACAAAAATCAATGAGGCTCTCTCTGTTACCACTCCAAATTATAATAATGTCATCTATATATTGTTTGAATAATGTAAGTTGATGCGGTACATTATTATATAGTGACTCTTCCCATTCTGACATGAACAGGTTGGCAACACTGGGCCCATACTTTGCGCCCATTGCCATTCCACAGATTTGCTTAAAATAGCTGCTATTATACCAAAAATAGTTAGAATCTAGGCTGTATCTCAAACAGTCTAGCAAGAACCTCCTTTGTTTACATTTCAAATCACTTAAACTTCTAAGGGCCCATTTGGTTACTTGAATGGCCTCCTCATGATTAATAATTGTATAAAGGGATGCGACATCAGCTGTTGCTAGATAAACAGGTCCATCCATCAAGGTGATATCATTTAGCAGTTGAATGAGGTGTTTCGTATCTCTCAGGTATGACCTGGTTTTCTTCATCACAGGTTGTAGAAACCAATCAATGTATTCCCCGATTCGCACACCCACAGAGTTGATCCCATTAACAATGGGTCTACCTGGGGGGGTTTGGCATTATCCTTATGGATCTTTGGTAGTGTATAAACAACAGGTACCCTACATACATTCGGCTGTAGATATTTAATTTCCTTTTTATTCAACAGACCCTTTTCTGATCCCTTCTGGATCACCTTGGCCAATTCCTTCCTATATCTCATAGTGGGATTACTTGGCAATTTCTGATACGTTCCAACATCACTCAACTGTCGATTTAATTCATCATTATAGTCAACTTTCGATTGGATGACTATGGCCCCTCCTTTATCCGCTTGTCTTATCACAATATCTTTTCTTCGTTCCAGTTTTTTATATACCACTCTTTATATCTCCTGGGTCAAAGGTCTTTTTCAAACTCAAATCTTGCAAGTCCTTCAAAACCATTCTTTTAAATACCTCAACATGTCCGTCATTCCCAGCCGGTGAATTAAAGAGAGATTTGTTCCGGAGATTGCTGAATAGAATAGCATTGGTTTCCGGTATATTCTTTCCTCTACCCTCTCCAGGGTTACTGAGCATGTATTTGTTTATGTTGAGACTTCTAACAAATTTGTTGATATCAACATAAGCGTTGAATTTGTTAAGATTATTTTTAGGAGCAAATTTTAACCCTTTATCTAATACTTTGATTTCTTCTTGTGTGAATTCTACCCCACTGATGTTTATGATTTTTTCTCCTATTATTCCCTTTTCCTTTTTGACCCCTGCTCAGCAGCCTCTTCTCGTTTTTAGTTTCTTCCACTTCTGGTCAAGGACGTGAAAGAACACCATATCGTTTTTCAGAGAAAAGATATCGGGACTCCCTGAGACGCCATCGCCAAGAAGACACTTCACGGAAACCCGACAGACGTACTCCAGATCCCAATCTAGACAGAAGAACCAAAAGAGGAGAGGAGAGGAAACAGGAGACACAGAGGGATCGAGACAGGGAGGATTGCCTGAGAAAAACTCCAAGAAGACCCATAGAGAGAAGAAGTGGAAGAAGCTAAAAACGAGAAGAGGCTGCCGAGCAGGGGTCAAACAACAAAAGGAAAAGGGAATAATAGGAGAAGGAATCATAAACATCAGTGGGGTAGAATTAACACAAGAAGAAATCGAAGTATTAGATAAAGGGTTAAAATTCCCTCCTAAAAGGAATCTTAACAAATTCAACGCTTATGTTGATATCTACAAATTTGTTAGAAGTCTCAACATGAAAAAAAATACATGCTCAGTAACTCTGGGGAGGGTAGAGGAAGGAACATACCGGAAACCAATGGTATTCTATTCAGCAATCTCAGGAACAAATCTCTCTTTAATCCACCGGCTGGGAATGACGGACATGTTGAGGTATTTAAAAGAATGGTTTTGAAGGACTTACAAGATTTGAAATTAAAAAAGGCCTTTGACCCAGGAGATATAAAGAGTGGTATAAAAAACTGGAATCAAGAAAAGATATTGTGATAAGACAAGCGGATAAAGGAGGGACCATAGTCATCCAATCGAAAGTTGACTATAATGATGAATTAAATCGAAGGTTGAGTGATGTTGGAACGGATCAGAAATTGCCAAGTAATCCCACTATGAAATATAGGAAGAAATTGGCCAAGGTGATCCAGAAGGGATCAGAAAAGGGTCTGTTGAATAAAAAAGAAATTAAATATCTACAGCCGAACGTATGTAGGGTACCTGTTGTAATTCCTACACTGTTGTAAAAAGATTAGAATTGTGTTGATGTCCCAATATTTATGGAACTGACTGTATATGCTGGCAGCTTCTTTCCATCTATATTTACATTGTGGTTTTGCGCATTAGTTACCCTCCATTTTATATTTACCCCCCAGACATGATGACATTCAGGAGATTGAAAGTTATGAGCAGCTATGGCAATAGGAAGATTGAGGATGTGCTTCTTTGGTGCGGTTTACAATTTGGAGAAACATGTCTCAGTTGACGCTGCTGACCCCAAAATAAACATTTATACATTTCTTCCATCTGAAATACTTGGTTCAATTGTTCAGTCCAGCTTCTTCCTTGTTCAGAACTGACCACACAATGTAGATCGATGCTGTGGCCAAACCTCCACCTGATATCAGGAAGAGTAGGTTCTATAGTGCTGTGCGGTCATGTGACATGAGAAAGATGCCTGAATAATTAGATGTATATAGGAAAGTGTCTGTAAGCTTGTGCCTTCTGTTGGGTCTATTCACTGTGACTGGGAAGTAGAAGATAATATGCAATCCAGCGCAAAACAATTCATGTTAATGGAGTGCAATACAACACAAATAATAAACATGTGTTAACAAAAACATCAAATAATAAACATGTTGTCACGTACCTGGTAGGTAGAGCCCGGAATGCAGAGAACGACCTCTCGTATACCTCTGACTCGGGAACCCCTGGAAGTGTGGACAGGGGCTGGGGAGTGCAAAGGGGCACAAGTGCCTGACTGGAACACTGGAGTAGAGGGCTGGATCCTGTAGTCAGCAGGGAGGTGTACTGTAGTCCCGTAGCAGGATGCAGACAGCAGGGCGGTGCACTGTAGTCCCGTAGCAGGATGCAGACAGCAGGGAGGTGCACTGTAGTCCCGTAGCAGGATGCAGACAGCAAAGAGGTGCACTGTAGTCCCATAGCAGGATGCAGACAGCAGGGAGGTGCACTGTAGACCCGTAGCAGGATGCAGACAGCAGGGCGGTGCACTGTAGTCCCGTAGCAGGATGCAGACAGCAGGGAGGTGCACTGTAGTCCCGTAGCAGGATGCAGACAGCAAAGAGGTGCACTGTAGTCCCATAGCAGGATGCAGACAGCAGCGAGGTGCACTGTAGTCCCGTAGCAGGATGCTGACAGCAGGGAGGTGCACTGTAGTCCCTTAGCAGGATGCAGACAGCAGAGAGGTGCACTGTAGTCCCGTAGCAGGATGCAGACAGCAGAGAGGTGCACTGTAGTCCCGTAGCAGGATGCTGACAGCAGGGAGGTGCACTGTAGTCCCGTAGCAGGATGCAGACAGCAGAGAGGTGCAGACAAGCTGGGTCAAGGTACTGGCGGGCAGATCAGGTACAGAGGGGCAAACCAAGAGAATAGTCAGAGTCCAAGCGGGGATCAGGGCAGGCAGCAAACAGAGAAGTCAGGAATAAGCCAAGGAAGTACTGGATTCAGGAAAACTGGGTAACAAGGCAGCAGAGGTCTTCAGGAAACGCTGTAGACCAGACAGCAAGGAGGCAAGGCATCAGTCTCTTTAAATAGCCCCATGTTGGCGCCAAGTGCTGTCACAAGGGGCGCCTGTGTGCCGATATTCGCACTACTGCGCATGCGCGTGCGCCGGATGGCTCTTCTATGCACAGGAATTCTTCTAGTGACAGAACGTCTGTTGGGAGGGATTTCCTGACATTGCCCCCCTCCAATGGGCAGCCTCAGGATGCCCAACTGGGCCAATTTATTGGGGTGGGATCTTTTAAAGGCTAAGATCAGTCTTTTGGCATGGATATTAGTCTCTGGTTCCCAGGAGTTCTCCTCAGGGCCGTAACCCTTCCATTTCACCAGATACTGAACCTGATTACGTCTTCTCCAGCAATCTATGATTGATTCAATCTCAAATTCTTCTTCGCCGTTGATAAGTACAGGCTCAGGAGGACCAGTGTTCCGGCTGAGGAAGGGGTCCGGGACTGAAGGTTTAAGTAAAGCCACGTGGAAGACTGGATGTATACGGAAGGACTCTGGTAACTTCAACTCATAGGCCACATTATTATTTTTTCTTACCACTGGGAAGGAACCCACAAACTTAGGGCCCAATTTCCTGGATGGGCATGCTAGTTTCAGGTTCAGGGTGGATAACCAGACTTGATCTCCAGGTTTCAGGTCATGCTCCCCTCTCCTCTTTCTGTCAAATGTCTCTTTGTTATGCTCTTGGGTCTTTGCCATTGTCTCTTGAAGTAGCTTGTTGTTTGTGCTAAAGAAATTTAAGGTTTCTGACTGGACGTCCAGCAGGATAACATGCCGCATTGCACCCCCGGGGGCGCGCATCGCGGCGATCGGTGGAGCGGTGTGTCAGTCTGACACACAGCTCCACCGATCTTGGTAAAGAGCCTCCGGCGGAGGCTCTTTACCACGTGATCAGCCGTGTCCAATCACGGCTGATCACGCTGTCAATAGGAAGTGCTGTTGATCGGCTCTTCCTCACTCGCGTCTGACAGACGCGAGTAGAGGAGAGCCGATCGGTGGCTCTCCTGGCAGGGGGGTCTGTGCTGATTGTTTATCAGCGCAGCCCCCCCTCAGATCATCACACTGGACCACCAGGGATCGCCACTAGGACCACCAGGGAAGGGGCAACATGTGGATGGCCAGGTATGTACCCCATGGCCATCCACATGTGCCCAGTGTGCCAAATCTGTGCCAATCAGTGCCCACAAATGGGCACTGATTGGCACCATTATGTTGCTGTGATGCCCAGCAATGCCACCCTTAGGGGCATCACTGCAAACAAGCAGTGCCACCAGTGCCACCCATCAGTGTCCATTCATGCCACCGGTCAGTGCCCATCCGTGCCCATCAGTGCCCATCTATCAGTGCCCATCCATGCCCATCTGTGCCAACTATCAGTGCCACCCATAAGTAACCATCAATGCCACCTACAAGTGCCCATCAATGCCACCTATGAGTGCCCATCAGTGCCACCTAAAAAGTGCCCATCCGTGCCACCTATGACTGCCCATCAGTGCCGCATACCAGTGCCACCTATCAGTGCCCATCAGTGCCACCTATCAGTGCCCATCAGTGCCACCTATCAGTGCCCATCAGTGCCACCTCATCAGTGCCACCTCATTGGTGCCACCTCATCGGTGCCCATCAGTGTCGCCGTATCAGTGCCCATCATTGAAGAAGAAAACGTACTTATTTACAAAAAGTTTTAACAGAAACAAAGAAAAACTTGTTTTTTTTCAAAATTTTCTGTCTTTTTTTATTTGTTGCGCAAAAAATAAAAACCGCAGAGGTGATCAAATACCACCAAAAGAAAGCTCTATTTGTGGGAACAAAATGATAAAAATATTTGTTTGGGTACAGTGTAGCATGACCGCGCAATTGTCATTCAAATTGCGACAGCGCTGAAGGCTGAAAATTGGCCTGGGCGGGAAGGTGTCTAAGTGCCTGGTATTGAAGTGGTTAATAAAAATCTTCGCAGTTTCAGAGGCAGATGGGGTACCCTTCATAGGCAGGAAGTGAGCCATTTTAGAAAGTCTGTCAACCACTACGAAGATAGTGGTGAATTCCTCTGATGGTGGTAATTCCACAATGAAATCCATGGAGATCATCCTCCATGGTCTTTCTGGTATGGGTAGAGGCCTCAACAGTCCCCAAGCCTTGGCCTTGCTGCCCTTGTTCTGGATGCAGGTAATGCATGATTCAATATAACGTCTGCAATCTTTTTGTAGCTGAGGCCACCAGAACATGCGCTGCAGGAGTTCGGAAGTCTTGTGTATACCGAAGTGGCCAGCTAGTTCATGGTCATGACAAGACTTGAGAACGGCAAACCGTGTCTGTTGTGGCACAAAAATTCTGTCTTTGTACCATAGTAGATCATCTCTCAGCTGTAAGGTGATGTCTGTTGGATGGGGAGCCATTGAGGAAGCCTGTTTGATTTGGGAAAGCAGATCTTGAAGCATGAGAAAATTTCCAGGAGCAAGGATGGTATCTGGAGGAGAAAGAACTTCAGGTTCGTTGAACATTCGGGACAGCGCGTCTGGTTTGGTATTCTTGGATCCGGCCTGTGAGTGATGTGGAAAGTGAATATAGTGAAGAAGAGTGCCCATCTGGCCTGACGTGGTTTCAGTCTCTTGGCAACTTTCAGGTACTCTAAGTTCTTGTGGTCAGTGTACACCAGAATAGGATGGGCCGCTCCTTCCAAGAGGTAACGCCATTCTTCCAGCGCAGCTTTGATTGCAAGTAGCTCCCTGTCCCCAACATCATAATTTTTTTCAGCCTCGGTTAGCCTGCAGGAGAAGAATGCCACTGGGTGTAATAGAACCTTGGATCCTTGTCTCTGTGAAAGAACCGCCCCTACTGCTATCTCGGAAGCGTCTACTTCCAGTATGTAAGGTAAGGCTGGGTCAAGATGTTTTAGGACGGAGGCTGATACAAACTGTTCTTTCAAAGAGGTGAAGGCTGTTTGAGCTTCAGGAGACCATTGGAACCGGGTGTCTTGCCGAGTAAGACTTGTGATGGGGAGATGATAGAAGAAAATCCTCTGATGAATTTGCGATAAAAATTCACAAACCCCACAAAACGCTGGACTCGGGGCTGGCCAGTCCAGGATGGCAGAGACCTTCTGCGGATCCATCTTGATACTATCTATGGAAATGATTAGGCCCAGAAACTGAATGCTTTGGCGTTCAAACTCGCACTTCTCAGGTTTTGCATACAAGCTGTGCTGGCGAAGGCGGGTTAGGACTTTTCCGACATGCTCCCGATGGGTAGACAGTGAGGAGGAAAAAATCAAGATGTCATCCAGATATACTATGATGAACAAGTCAAGGTAGTCTCTGAAAATATCCTTAACAAAATGCTGGAAAGTGGCAGGAGCATTACATAACCCAAACGGCATGACAAGATACTCAAAATGTCCGAAGCGGGTGCGGAAGGCCGTTTTCCATTCATCTCTGCTTCGGATCCGGACTAGGTTGTAGGCTCCGCGAAGGTCCAATTTGGTAAAGATGGATGCAGTTCCGAGTCGCTGGAAGAGTTCAGGTACCAAGGGTAGAGGGTACCGATTTTAAATTGTAATTTTATTAAGGTCCCGATAATCTACGCAGGGGCGTAGAGAGTGGTCCTTCTTTTCCATTAAGAAAAACCCTGCTCCTGCTGGGGAGGTGGAAGGGTGTATAAACTCCTTTTTCAGATTGTCATCTATGTATTCTTTAAGAGTTCCAAGCTCGAGTTCGGTTAGGGGAAAAATTCTCCCAAAGGGAATTTCTGCTCCGGGGAGAAGTTCAATCGGGCAGTCGTAAGGTCTATGTGGTGGAAGTGTCTCTGCCCCTTTTTTGCTGAACACATCCAGAAAGTTATGGTATGCCCTAGGAACTGCTTGGCAGGCTTCAGCATCGGTTTCCAGACACAGCAAAAAAGACGGGACATTAGTAGCTCCCTGTAAGCAATGTTGACGGCAGTAGGGGGAATGAAAACTGATTTTTCCAGTATAAACCAAGTGGACTGCGCTAGCAACTAATTGTGTAAAGATGTATAAGCAAAAAAAACCCAAAAACACCAAAAGGTGTTGGTGAAGTGACAAGTGAGTAAAATTATGGATGTGTCAGAGAACTGGACCTGCAGCTCGTGCACCCGAGTCAGCACTCAGTGTGCATGCACTACGCCGCAGCACCAGAGCTCCAAGACCCTCCACACAAACAAAATAAATTGGTGTAGAAGTGACAGGATCATGGGACGATGCACTATTAGAACAGATGCATCTATCAAATCTCAGACATTGGCATACAATAATATAAACAAAAATAAATATATATGCAAATAAAAACTTGACAATTGTGCAGAAAGTAGAATAGCTTGGAGCGAACCACTCAGCACATTCCAGATAGCACAGAGAGACCATAAAATGTCATCTATAATATAGATGCTCCTTCATGAGGCAAACATTCACATGATGAACGGGCTTCACACTTTTTAATCTTGGGCCAATGGTGTGGTGATATAAAAAGGATTGCTCATACAGCCATGGAAGCACACGTTCCACCGAAGGAGAGAAGAGAAGTATATGGCATAAAATCTTTTAAAACCAGAGGTCACCTGCGCATAAATGCGCTACTCACGGGACCAATAAGGAAAAGCAGGCATTCAGATATATCGGTCGGTTCGCCGCTCATGGCGTGCGCTCCACCGCCAGGAAGTGATGTCACTGGTACAGGTCGAAAAAAACGTGAACAGGATGTTGCGTCGACGCGTTTCGCCCCTCCCCCAGGGCGTTATCAAAGACGCCCTGGGGGAGGGGCGAAACGCGTCGACGCAACATCCTGTTCACGTTTTTTTCGACCTGTACCAGTGACATCACTTCCTGGCGGTGGAGCGCACGCCATGAGCGGCGAACCGACCGATATATCTGAATGCCTGCTTTTCCTTATTGGTCCCGTGAGTAGCGCATTTATGCGCAGGTGACCTCTGGTTTTAAAAGATTTTATGCCATATACTTCTCTTCTCTCCTTCGGTGGAACGTGTGCTTCCATGGCTGTATGAGCAATCCTTTTTATATCACCACACCATTGGCCCAAGATTAAAAAGTGTGAAGCCCGTTCATCATGTGAATGTTTGCCTCATGAAGGAGCATCTATATTATAGATGACATTTTATGGTCTCTCTGTGCTATCTGGAATGTGCTGAGTGGTTCGCTCCAAGCTATTCTACTTTCTGCACAATTGTCAAGTTTTTATTTGCATATATATTTATTTTTGTTTATATTATTGTATGCCAATGTCTGAGATTTGATAGATGCATCTGTTCTAATAGTGCATCGTCCCATGATCCTGTCACTTCTACACCAATTTATTTTGTTTGTGTGGAGGGTCTTGGAGCTCTGGTGCTGCGGCGTAGTGCATGCACACTGAGTGCTGACTCGGGTGCACGAGCTGCAGGTCCAGTTCTCTGACACATCCATAATTTTACTCACTTGTCACTTCACCAACACCTTTTGGTGTTTTTGGGTTTTTTTTTGCTTATACATCTTTACACAATTAGTTGCTAGCGCAGTCCACTTGGTTTATACATCTTCAAAGTACAGTACTTTCACCCTGCTGCTGCAACAAAGTTCCATTTCTTTTCTTTTTTTGGTTTCACAAAAGTTTTTGTTTGATATTATTGATTTGCAAGCGCTGTATTGTATGATTTCATGATTTTTCCAGTAGACCAGTCAATTTGTGGATTATGAGCCTTGAGCCAGGGCATACCCAGTATGATGGGAAACAGGGGAGATTCAATGATGTCAAGACAGAGTAGTTCTTGGTGGTTGCCGGAAATTATGGTATTAAGAGGAACTGTTTCTTGTGTTACGGGCCCAGATTTAATAGCCGATCCGTCGGCCAGGTGTACAGACAGTCCCTGTGCTCTGGGTCATAGAGGAATTCGGAGTTTGCAGGCAAAAGACAGGTCCATGAACCCGCTGCAGGCTCCGGAGTCAATGATGGCGGTTGCTTGAGTATTCCCTTCTGGAAGCTGTAGAGAGATGGAGATAGCCAAATGAGTTGCATTATCAAACACAGCAGGTGAAGAGGTAGAGGAGAGAGTAGTGTGCTTACGGGTCTTTGCGGGACAAGTCCTCACATAATGTCCAGATTCCCCCCGCAGTAAAGGCAAAGGTTATTAGCCCGCCGGCACTGACGTTCTTCCGGAGTCAGAGAGGGATGGATCAGACCTAATTGCATTGGCTCAGTGGAATCAGCAGAAGCGTGGACGGGAGGATGTGGTACACATGGAAGCATCCAAACTGGGCGAGCGGGACCAGCAGTCCGTTCAGTTCTTCGTTCTCCTAAACGCCTGTCTATCTGGATGGAGAGGTTGATAAGAGCTTCAAGTGTTGCCGGAATGCCAACCCGGGCCAACTCATCTTTTAATGGCTCGGAGAGCCCCATGCGGAACTGGTGATTCCAGTTTTTGTCGGAACTCCAACGCCTGAATTCAGATGCACAGTCCTCCGCCGCCCTAAGGCCCTGCTGGAGAGAAAATAAAGTTGCTTCTGCAGTAGCTGCTTGTTGTAGATCCTCATAGAGAAGGGCCATGGCTTGGAAGAAAGTGTCCAGTTGGTTAAGACAGCTATTCTTCTGTTCCAGGAGTCGGTGGGCCCATGCCTGGGGTTGTCCCAGTAGGAGGGAAATGACGAACCCCACCTTAGTGGTTTACAATGAAAAAGTTCTGGGTTGTAGTGCAAAGAAAAGTTCACAGGCATTACGGAATGCTTTAAACCTGCTGCGGTCCCCGAAGAATCTTTCTGGTGTGGGAACCTTGGGTTCTGGAGGCAACATTACTACTGAAGGAGCCAGGGATGGACCCGGGGCTGAGGTAGAGAGAACTTGAACACGCTCTTCTAGTCGTTTATAACTGTCTTGCAAGTCCTTAACAGCTTGTGTGAGTCCAGCCAGATGATGGCATAAGTCCTCCATCGGCGACGTTCCCTGCGTGGGCTCGGACATGGTTGTCCGGTACTGTCACCTACCTGGTAGGTAGAGCCTGGAATGCAGAGAACGGCCTCTCGTATACCTCTGACTCGGGAACCCCTGGAAGTGTGGACAGGGGCTCGGGAGTGCAAAGGGGCACAAGTGCCTGACTGGAACACTGAAGTAGAGGGCTGGATCCTGTAGTCAGCAGGGAGGTGTACTGCAGTCCCGTAGAAGGATGCAGACAGCAGGGCGGTGCACTGTAGTCCCGTAGCAGGATGCAGACAGCAGGGAGGTGCACTGTAGTCCCGTAGCAGGATGCAGACAGCAGGGAGGTGCACTGTAGTCCCGTAGCAGGATGCAGACAGCAGGGAGGTGCACTGTAGTCCCGTAGCAGGATGCAGACAGCAGGGAGGTGCACTGTAGTCCCATAGCAGGATGCAGACAGCAGGGAGGTGCACTGTAGTCCCATAGCAGGATGCAGACAGCAGGGAGGTGCACTGTAGTCCCGTATCAGGATGCAGACAGCAGGGAGGTGCACTGTAGTCCCGTAGCAGGATGCAGACAGCAGAGAGGTGCAGACAAGCCAGGTCAAGGTACTGGCGGGCAGATCAGGTACAGAGGGGCAAACCAAGAGAATAGTCAGAGTCCAAGCCGGGATCAGGGCAGGCAGCAAACAGGGAAGTCAGGAGTAAGCCAAGGAAATACTGGATTCAGGAAAACTGGGTAACAAGGCAGCAGGGGTCTTCAGGAAAAGCTGTAGACCGGACAGCAAGGAGGCAAGGCATCAGTCTCTTTAAATAGCCCCATGTTGGCGCCAAGCGCTGTCACAAGGGGCGCACGCATGCTCCCGCGCGTGCCTGTGTGCCGTTATTCGCACTACTGTGCATGCCCGTGCGCCGGACGGCTCTTCTATGCACAGGAATTCTTCTAGTGACAGAACGTCTGTTGGGAGGGATTTCCTTACATTGCCTCCCTCCAATGGGCAGCCTCAGGATGCCCAACTGGGCCAATTTATTGGGGTAGGATCTTTTAAAGGCTAAGATCAGTCTTTTGGCATGGATATTAGTCTCTGGTTCCCAGGAGTTCTCCTCAGGGCCGTAACCCTTCCATTTCACCAGATACTGAACCTGATTATGTCTTCTCCGGCAATCTATGATTGATTCAATCTCGAATTCTTCTTCGCCGTTGTTAAGTACAGGCTCAAGGACCGGTGTTCCGGTTGAGGAAGGGGTCCGGGACTGAAGGTTTAACCACTCCATTATGCTGCCTAAGGACCAGAGGACTTTTTCCAATTTGGCACTGCGTCGCTTTAACTGCTAATTGCGCGGTCATGCAATGCTGTACCCAAACGAAATTTGCGTCCTTTTCTTCCCACAAATAGAGCTTTCTTTTCATGGTATTTGATCACCTCTCCCGTTTTTATTTTTTGCGCTATAAACGGAAAAAGACCAAAAATTTTGAAAAAAAATGATATTTTCTACTGTTTGTTATTAAAAAAATCCAATAAACTCAATTTTAGTCATACATTTAGGCCAAAATGTATTCGGTCACATGTCTTTGGTAAAAAAAAAAAGTCAATATGCGTATATTTATTGGTTTGCGCAAAAGTTATAGCTTCTACAAACTAGGGTACATTTTCTGGAATTTACACAGCTTTTAGTTTATGACTGCCTATGTCATGTCTTCAGGTGCTAAAATGGCAGGGCAGTACAAATCCCCCCCCCAAATGACCCCATTTTGGAAAGTAGACACCCCAAGGAAATTGCTGAGAGGCATGTTGAACCCATTAAATACTTATTTTTTTGTCCCAAGTGATTGAATAATGACAAAAAAAAAATGTTTACAAAAAGTTGTCACTAAATGATATATTGCTCACACAGGCCATGCTACTTGCTGAGAGGCATGTTGAGTCCATGGAATATTTTATATTTTGACACAAGTTGCGGGAAAGTGACAAATTTTTTTTTGCACAAAGTTGTCACTAAATGATATATTACTCACACAGGCCATGGGCATATGTGGAATTGCACCCCAAAATACATTCAGCTGCTTCTCCTGAGTATGGGGATACCACAAAAACAATCACCGCCTTCAGGATTTCTAAGGGTGTAAATTTTTTATTTCACTCTTCACTGCCTATCACAGTTTCGGAGGCCATGGAATGCCAAGGTGGCACTAACCCCCCCAAATGACCCCATTTTGGAAAGTAGACACCCCAAGCTATTTGCTGAGAGGCATGGTGAGTATTTTGCAGCTCTCATTTGTTTTTGAAAATGAAGAAAGACAAGAAAAAACATTTTCTTTTTCTTTTTTCAATTTTCAAAACTTTGTGACAAAAAGTGAGGTCTGCAAAATATTCACTATACCTCTCAGCAAATAGCTTGGGGTGTCTACTTTCCAAAATGGGGTCATTTTGGGGGGGTTTGTGCCACCTGGGCATTCCATGGCCTCTGAAACTTTGATAGGCAGTGAAGAGTGAAATAAAAAATGTACGCCCTTAGAAAGCCTGAAGGCGGTGCTTGGTTTTCGGGGTCCCGTACGCGGCTAGGCTCCCAAAAGGTCTCACACATGTGGTATCCCCGTACTCAGGAGAAGAAACAGAATGTATTTTGGGGTGTATTTTCACATATTCCCATGGCATGTTTGAGCAATATATAATTTAGTGACAACTTTGTGCAAAAAAAAACAAAAAAAAAACTTTGTCTCTTTCCCGCAACTTGTGTCACAATATAAAATATTCCATGGACTCGACATGACTCTCAGCAAATAGCTTGGGGTGTCTACTTTCCAAAATGGGGTCATTGGGGGGGGTTTTGAAGGGTCCTGGCCTTTTATGCACAACATTTAGAAGCTTATGTCACATACCACCCACTCTTCTAACCACTTGAAGACAAAGCCCTTTCTGACACTTTTTGCTTACATGAAAAAATTATTTTTTTTTGCAAGAAAATTACTTTGAACCCCCAAACATGATATATTTTTTTAAAGCAAATGCCCTACAGATTAAAATGGTGGGTGTTTCATTTTTTTTTTCACACAGTATTTGTGCAGCGATTTTTCAAACGCATTTTTTGGGAAAAAACACGCTTTTTTAAATTTTAATGCCCTAAAACACACTATATTGCCCAAATGGTTGATGAAATAAAAAAGATGATCTTAGGACGAGTACATGGATACCAAACATGACATGCTTTAAAATTGCGCACAAACGTGCAGTGGCGACAAACTAAATACCGTTTTAAAAGCCTTTAAAAGCCTTTACAGGTTACCACTTTAGATTTACAGAGGAGGTCTACTGCTAAAAATACTGCCCTCGATCTGACCTTCGCGGTGACACCTCACATGCATGGTGCAATTGCTGTTTACATTTGGCACCAGACCGACGCTTGCGTTCGCCTTTGCGCGAGTAGCAGGGGACAGGGGTGCTTTTTATTTTTTCTTTATTATTTATTTGCTTTTTTTTATCTTATTTTTAAACTGTTCCTTTCATTTTTTTTAATTATTTTTATTGTTATCTCAGGGAATGTAAATATCCCCTATGATAGCAATAGGTAGTGACAGGTACTCTTTTTTGAAAAAAATGGGGTCTATTAGACCCTAGATCTCTCCTCTGCCCTCAAAGCATCTGACCACACCAAGATCGGTGTGATAAAATGCTTTCCCAATTTCCCAATGGCGCTGTTTACATCCGGCGAAATCTAAGTCATGAAATGCTCGTAGCTTCCGGTTTCTTAGGCCATAGAGATATTTGGAGCCACTCTGGTCTCTGATCAGCTCTATGGTCAGCTGGCTGAATCACCGGCTGCATTCTTAGGTTCCCTGTTGAGACAGGAGAGCCAGAGAAAAACATGG
This sequence comes from Lithobates clamitans, assembly GCA_037952925.1. Lineage (NCBI taxonomy): Eukaryota > Metazoa > Chordata > Amphibia > Anura > Ranidae > Lithobates > Lithobates clamitans. The sequence goes on from JBBGZY010001506.1 coordinate 825,071, forward strand.
AAGATGATGGGGGGGGGGGCATTCCCTCATACTGCTTGTAAAAGCAGTCTAGAGGCTAATTAGCTGCTAGGATTGCCTTTACATGAAAGCCGACCGCTGGCTGAAAAGAATGATACCAAGATGATACCTAAACCTGCAGGCATCATTCTGGTATAACCACTCAAATTCGTTAATGGCGTACCTGAAGACAAAAAAATGGTTAACAATAAAGCACAGTAAACGGTAAAGTATAAAAAAATTGCATACCTGAAAAGCAAACATGATAAAACATAATAACAATAAAACATTGCAGAATAGAATACAGTAAAAAAGAGCAGAACAATAGAGAGAGAATAGAGAGAGAGAGAACAATTAAACGACAACTATTTTTTAAAATTTTATATATTTTTTTTTACACTTTTTTTGTAACTAACTTTTATAACTGTAACCGGTTCCAGGTTCGGGTCTCTCAAAATGTGATGGCATCTTGGGAGACCCTGTGAAAGTGTGCCTAGTCTGTGCAATGCTGTACCCTACGCTAATACTCAACTAGTGAATGGTAGCGTTCAAAACATTCACCAATGCAAAGACCAGAATTGTCAGGACAGGAGGGACAAAAATAGCGGGTGTCACGCCTATATCCGCGCTTGCTGCAGACACAACATCTTTTTTGGGGGGGTTCGCTGGGTAGGGGTACTCGGGAGGACATAAAGAAAATGCCTCTCATGCAGCTGACTGCATTTGGTTGGGGATGTGAATGGGGGAAGTACGGGCGCTGCAGAAGTGGTGGGTTCCCAATTAGGATTGGCGAATGCAGCAGGAAGGGCATTATGGGCACGATGGGCCTTTGTTTGTCTTCTTCTTGGTGGCAGCGGGACAATACTTGTGCTTGCCACCTCACCAGCTTGAACTGCACTTATGGGACTCGCCACGTCACCATGTGTTACTGCAGTGCTGGTTTGACTACGACCGGGGTGTACTAGGCCGCTGGTGCTTGCCAGTTCACCAAAACGCTACCAAAAAAACTGTTAGCGATCGCAGGGATCAGGCCTGACTCTGCGAACGCTGCAGTTATGCGTTTAGTGTTTTGTAAGTGACAGTGATCGATCGATACTGCACTTGGGTGGGCTGGGCCGGGCGGAGGGGCAAAACGCAGGTGCTAGCAGGTATCTGGGCTGATCCCACTAACACTGCATTTTTGGGAACCCTAAACTGCTGGGGACGCTAGTATAGATCTGATCGGATCAGATATTGATCCGATCAGATACTATACCACTAAGGGAGGTGTACGGTGCGTGCATGGGTGTTAGCGGTACTGGCGCTAACCTGAGGCTGCCTGGGGCTGGTGCTTGCCAGTTCACCAAAATGCTACCAAAAAAACTGTTAGCGATCGCAGGGATCAGGCCTGACTCTGCGAACGCTGCAGTTATGCGTTTAGTGTTTTGTAAGTGACAGTGATTGATCGATACTGCACTTGGGTGGGCTGGGCTGGGCTGGGCCAGGCGGAGGGGCAAAATGCAGGTGCTAGCAGGTATCTGGGCTGATCCCGCTAACACTGCGTTTTTGGGAACCCTAAACTGCTGGGGACGCTAGTATAGATTTGATCGGATCAGATATTGATCCGTACAGATACTATACCACTAAGGGAGGCGTATGCTGCGTGCGTGGGTGTTAGCGGTACTGGCGCTATTCTGACGCTGCCTGTGGTGATGCATATCACCGCTGGGTGATCAGGGGGCTAAACCTTTATTCGGTAATAAACGGCGGGTGCCCTGACACTATAAAAAATAAACGAACTAACCAGCGTCACCCGTAACAGTTATACGGTGATCAGTGGTGAAAGGGTTAACTAGGGGGCAATCAAGGGGTTAAAACATTTATTAGGTAGTATATGGGGGTCCCTGTCGCTATAAAACGCTGACGGCGAACCTAAATATTTACCTCCCTAACTAGCGTCACCAGTGACACTAATACAGCGATCAGAAAAATTATCGCTTAGCGACACTGGTGATGGGGGGTGATCAAGGGGTTAAAACTTTATTAGGGGGGGTTAGGGGGGTACCCTAGACCTAAAGGGGGCTAACAGTAACTGCCCTAACACACTAATTGTCACAAACTGACACCATGCAGTAATCAGAAAAAAAATAAAAAAATAAAAAAACTGCTTGGTGTCAGTGTGACAGGGGGGGGGGATTTGGGGGTGATCGGGGGTATTTAAGGGGGGTGTTTTGTGTGCCTGGCATGTTCTACTGTGTGTGTAGTGTTATGCCCCGTACACACGGTCGGACTTTGTTCGGACATTCCGACAACAAAATCCTAGGATTTTTTCCGACAGATGTTGGCTCAAACTTGTCTTGCATACACACGGTCACACAAAGTTGTCCGAAAATCCGATCGTTCTAAACGCGGTGACGTAAAACACGTACGTCGGGACTATAAACGGGGCAGTGACCAATAGCTTTCATCTCTTTATTTATTCTGAGCATGCGTGGCACTTTGTCCGTCGGATTTGTGTACACACGATTGGAATTTCCGACAACGGATTTTGTTGTCGGAAAATTTTATATCCTGCTCTCAAACTTTGTGTGTCGGAAAATCCGATGGAAAATGTTTGATGGAGCCTACACACGGGCGGAATTTCCGACAACAAGGTCCTATTACACATTTTCTGTCGGAAAATCCGACCGTGTGTACGGGGCATTACACTCACATTGCAGTCTTCTCTCCTCGGCGCCAGAACGGAAAATACAGAGCCGAGGAGAGATGACATCATTTCCTTTGCTGCTGTTTAGCATACAGCAGCAGAGGAATGATTTGATTGGCCGGCGGGGGGGCCACGAATGGATGGTCTCCCCCTCATCTCCGATCGCCGCTGGTCAAAAACGGACTGCCTCGAGCACCAGGGGGGGTCCGATCGGACCCCCCGCCCGTGGGAGGCAGATCACGTATATGTACGTGATTCTGCCTGCCCGTGACAGCTTGCCGACGTACATCGTTGTGAGGTGGTCCTTAAGTGGTTAAGTAAAGCCACGTGGAAGACTGGATGTATACGGAAGGACTCTGGTAACTTCAACTCATAAGCCACATTATTAATTTTTCTTACCACTGGGAAGGGACCCACAAACTTAGGGCCCAATTTCCTGGATGGGCATGCTAGTTTCAGGTTCAGGGTGGATAACCAGACTTGATCTCCAGGTTTCAGGTTAAGCTCCCCTCTCCTCTTTCTGTCAAATGTCTCTTTGTTATGCTCTTTGCCATTGTCTCTTGAAGTAGCTTGTTGTTTGTGCTAAAGAAATTCAAGGTTTCTTGAGCAGCCGGTACTGCACACTCTGGAATGTTGTTAGACAAAAACAAGGGGTGGAACCCATAGTTCGCAAAAAATGGAGACTGGTTGGTTGCAGAATGAACAGAATTATTGTAGGCAAACTCAACAAGAGGTAGTAGGCGCACCCAGTCATCTTGAGAAAAATAAGAATAGCATCGCAAGTACTGTTCAAGGGTCTGATTAGTTCATTCAGTTTGACCATTAGTCTGGGGATGGTAGGCAGAAGAGAAGGAAAGGTCAATCTTCAGAGCTCCACACAGGGCTTTCCAAAATTTCGATGTAAATTGTACCCCCCGATCAGATACAATGTTTGCAGGTATACTGTGGAGTCTTACAATATCTTTAATAAAAATCTTCGCAGTTTCAGAGGCAGATGGGGTACCCTTCATAGGCAGGAAGTGAGCCATTTTAGAACATCTGTCAACCACTACAAAGATAGTGGTGAAATCCTCTGATGGTGGTAATTCCACAATGAAATCCATGGAGATCATCCTCCATGGTCTTTCTGGTATGGGTAGAGGCCTCAACAGTCCCCAAGCCTTGGCCTTGCTGCCCTTGTTCTGGATGCAGGTAATGCATGATTCAATATAACGTCTGCAATCTTTTTGTAGCTGAGGCCACCAGAACATGCGCTGCAGGAGTTCGGAAGTCTTGTGTATACCGAAGTGGCCAGCTAGTTCATGGTCATGACAAGACTTGAGGATGGCAACCCATGTCTGTTGTGGCACAAAAATTCTGTCTTTGTACCATAGTAGGTCATCTCTCGGCTGTAAGGTGATGTCTGTTGGATGGGGAGCCGTTGAGGAAGCCTTTTTGATTTGGGAAAGCAGATCTCCTTGAAGCATGAGAAAATTTCCAGGAGCAAGGATGGTATCTGGAGAAGAAAGAGCTTCAGGTTCGTTGAACATTCGGGACAGCGCGTCTGGTTTGGTATTCTTGGATCCCGGCCTGTGAATGATGTGGAAAGTGAATTTAGTGACGAAGAGTGCCCATCTGGCCTGACGTGGTTTCAATCTCTTGGCAACTTTCAGGTACTCTAAGTTCTTGTGGTCAGTGTACACCAGAATAGGATGGGCCGCTCCTTCCAAGAGGTAACGCCATTCTTCCAGCGCAGCTTTAATTGCAAGTAGCTCCCTGTCCCCAACATCATAATTTCTTTCAGCCTCGGTTAGCCTGCAGGAGAAGAACGCCACTGGGTGTAATAGAGCCTTGGATCCTTGTCTCTGTGAAAGAACCGCCCCTACTGCTATCTCGGAAGCGTCTACTTCCAGTATGTAAGGTAAGGCTGGGTCAGGATGTTTTAGGAAGGAGGCTGATACAAACTGTTCTTTCAAAGAGGTGAAGGCTGCTTGAGCTTCAGGAGACCATTGGAACTGGGTGCCTTGCCGAGTAAGACTTGTGATGGGGGAGATGATAGAACAAAAATCCTCTGATGAATTTGCGATAAAAATTTGCAAACCCCACAAATCGCTGGACTCCCCTTTTATCAGTCGGGGCTGGCCAGTCCAGGATGGCAGAGACCTTCTGCGGATCCATCTTGATACCATCTATGGAAATGATTAGGCTCAGAAACTGAATGCTTTGGCGTTCAAACTCGCACTTCTCAGGTTTTGCATACAAGCCGTGCTGACGAAGGCGGGTTAGGACTTTTCCGACATGCTCCCGATGGGTAGACAGTGAGGAGGAAAAAATCAAGATGTGATCCAGATATACTATGATGAACAAGTCAAGGTAGTCTCTGAAAATATCATTAACAAAATGCTGGAAAGTGGCAGGAGCATTACATAACCCAAAGGGCATGACAAGATACTCAAAATGTCCGAAGCGGGTGCGAAAGGCCGTTTTCCATTCATCTCCGCTTCGGATCCGGACTAGGTTGTAGGCTCCGAGAAGGTCCAATTTGGTAAAGATGGATGCAGTTCCGAGTCGCTGGAAGAGTTCAGGTACCAAGGGTAGAGGGTACCGATTTTTAATTGTAATTTTATTAAGGTCCCGATAATCTACGCAGGGGCGTAGAGAGTGGTTCTTCTTTTCCATGAAGAAAATCCCTGCTCCTGCTGGGGAGTGTATTCTTTAAGAGTTCCAAGCTCGAGTTCGGTTAGGGGAAAAATTCTCCCAAAGGGAATTTCTGCTCCGGGGAGAAGTTCAATCGGGCAGTCGTAAGGTCTATGTGGTGAAAGTGTCTCTGCCCCTTTTTTGCTGAACACATCCAGAAAGTTATGGTATGCCCTAGGAACTGCTTGGCAGGCTTCAGCATCGGTTTCCAGACACAGCAAAAAAGACGGGACATTGGTAGCTCCCTGTAAGCAATGTTGACGGCAGTAGGGGGAATGAAAACTGATTTTTTCAGTAGACCAGTCAATTTGTGGATTATGAGCCTTGAGCCAGGGCATACCCAGTATGATGGCAAACAGGAGAGATTCAATGATGTCTAGACAGAGTAGTTCTTGGTGGTTGCCGGAAATGATGGTATTAAGAGGAACTGTTTCTTGTGTTACGAGCCCAGATTTAATAGCCGGTCCGTCGGCCAGGTGTACAGACAGTCCCTGTGCTCTGGGTCGTAGAGGAATTCGGAGTTTGCGGGCAAAAGACAAGTCCATGAACCCGCTGCAGGCTCCGGAGTCAATAATGGCGGTTGCTTGAGTATTCCCTTCTGGAAGCTGTAGAGAGATGGAGATATATATACAAGTCTTGGTGTTTGTTTGCTGTTTGCTGTCTGTTGCTGTTTGCTGTCTGTTGCTGTTTGCTGTCTGTTGCTGTCTGTTGCTGTTTGCTGTCTGTTGCTGTCTGTTGCTGTTTGCTGTCTGTTTGCTGGGTTGCATTTTGGGGGCTTTTCCTTTTTGTTTTTAATTTGCCTTTTGCTGTCACTTTTTAAATAGCTTTTTTTTTTTTTCCTGGTTTCATCAGTCTATCAATTAAGGGGTGTGGTTAATTGCTCACAGTTGCCTATTTAACTGGTTGTAGGACTCAGTCTGAGCGTGCTCAGTCTGAAGCTGTGGAGCTTGGTGTAAGTGGGAGTTAAAAACAAGAGTTTAAAACAGGAGGTTATAACAGGGGTCATAGTACCTGTGTAGTGTGAGTATCTGAATGTTGTCTGAGTAGTGTGTGTGGATCGTTAGTACTTGTGTATTGTGTACCTGTGTATTGTCTTGAGTATTAGTGTCAGGAAGCTAGCTGTTAGGTAATTTGGACAGGGTAAAATCCCCAAATCCTCACTAAATTTAATAGGTACGATGCCCGGCGGGTGTGGAGAGGCGACTCTTTGTACATCTTGCCACATGTATGCGTTCCTTGATCATCCGATCGAGGGCGAATACTGCTGTGCAAAATGTAAGCACATTGTTTCCCTGGAAGCCCAGGTTCTGAATCTGGGGAAGCAACTGTCAGCACTGAGAAGTCCCTCCATACTAAAGGAGAGCCAGGAACGTACACGGCAGGTGCCGGCAGGGGCCAGCACAGAAGCGGGTGGAGACAAAGAGGCGCAAGCACTAGCAAAGAGTAGATGGGTGACAGTCAGGAGGGGTAGAGGGGGAAGTGCCAGAGAGGCCGATCCAGGACTGGAGCATCCCAATAAGTACGCTCCAATCTGTAACCAAGACCGGAAGCGCCGAACAGTATGTTGTCTACCGGGCGCTCGGGTTCGGCACATCACAGATCTTGTGGACAGATTACTGGGAGGGGCTGGGGAAGACCCGGCTGTCCTGGTGCACGTTGGCACCAATGACAATGTCAGAGGCAGATGGAGTGTCCTAAAGAACGATTTTAGGGACTTAGGAGCTAAATTGAGCAAAAGGACCTCCAAGGTAGTGTTCTCAGGAATACTACCGGTACATCGAGCCACACCAGAAAGGCAGAGGGAGATTAGGGAAGTAAACAAGTGGCTGAAGAGCTGGTGTAGTAAGGAGGGGTTTGGGTTCCTGGAGGACTGGGCCGACTTCTCAGTCGGTAACCGGTACTATAGAAGGGACAGACTGCACCTAAATGAGGAGGGTGCAGATCTGCTGGGAATGAAGATGGCCAAAAAGTTAGAGGGGTTTTTAAACTAGGCGATGGGGGAGGGTCCAGAGACAGTGATAGCCAGCGCAGAAGATATTCCAGAGGGTAGTATTGGGGGCATTAGTGGTAGGTTAACCAAAGCACAAAAACACAAGGTGAGTATAGTAGCAAGTCCTAGTTGCAATCTTGAAACACCCAATACGAGGACAATATGCGACCGGTCTAAACTATGTGGCATGTTCACCAATGCCAGGAGCATGGCGGACAAGATGGGTGACTAGAGATACTGGTGTACAAGGAGGATTTGGATTTTGTGGGAATTTCAGAGACCTGGTTCAACAGCTCTCATGATTGGCTGGCAAACATTCAAGGGTATACCCTATACCGCAAGGATAGAGAGGGTAAAAAAGGGGGAGGGGTATGCCTATATATCAAGAATAATGTACAAGTGAATGTGAGAGATTGAAGTAGCAAGTATTAGGTAGGATATCGGTAATGACTGCTGGACAATGAACTCTGGTATGAGAGATTTTTATTCCACTCTTCTGGCCAGAAAAGAATGGACACTCTTGACCCGACTCGTGTCTACACGCCAAGAGATCCTCTCGATACATTTCAAAGTGTTCATATAACTTCCATCATATTACGTCATAAGCGAACAGACAATACATTTCCGTTATAAGACATTCTAACCTTTTAACCCTTTTAAGCAGTCAACCTACTCTTATTGGTTCAAAGCAATTTAGCAAAGCAAATTCTTTTTGTACTCTTGCAAAGTTTGCAGGTTTTGCTATTGCGGTTTCCTTATCTGCCTTATTAATCAGCTTGACATTCTCTAGCTATAGGAAAGTGTGCATCAGTGTGCTGAGCATAGGTGTCTGTGTTAAGGGGGGTGAAAGGGTGAATTCAGTGTCTTAACCACAGCCTGTAACAAATATTACAGATCTCACAAATGTTCTTAGCATAGTATATAGGAATGGCTTCTTAGCTGAAATTCTAAATCAGTCTTACTACACATATAACCATGGCCATATAAACTGATACCCGTTCCCACTTCATTCCCCCCTTTGATCATAATCATAGCGATTAATATGAGCGAGATTAAGCATCACTAGATAACATACAGTTTTTTTTTATTTTTTATGGTGACCTCACTAGCAGGCACAAAACATTCTTCTACCAAGATTATTCCCCATTGTCGGCTCCAGCCGGGTCTCTCATTAACTTATAAAACACTGGGATAGTGACCCTTGGCCCATGGTAACAATAAGAATGCAAAAAGAGTAAAAAATATTAGCACTCCATACACTATAGGGAGAATCAGAAAATAATTAAAACTTATCTCTGCAATACTTGAGTTGGTGATCAGGGTATGGTTTACCAGCTTACCGGTGGAGCTAAAGCTCCGAATGGTTAGCCAAGTTTTATAGGGAGCATAAGTAGGGTTATAACAGGTTATCTGATTTTCAATGGAGCACATTGAATAGGTAGTCCCATTATGTATGCAGGTACCAGTCTCTGTGCCCTTGCATTGATAATGGGAGTGCCACAGTAACATCTTGGTAGCTATGGATCCTACTCTGGTGGTCCTTATACAAGGGTCACATGAATTACCCTTCCCTTTTTAGCTCGGCCAGTATCACTGCTATGACTATCAACAGTCTCGTTATAAAGATTTTAGTAAACATTACACCGATGAATATCCTCAGGCTTCAGATTATGCGTAGACCAACCAGCGTCCGGGGTGTGGTTGGAGCAGAGCTTAGTAGATATCCTTTATCTCCCGCCGTGCATTGAGCCAGCAGCTTCCAGGAGTGTGTTGGCCGCAGGGCTGCAGTCTGTCTATCTTCTGCCGTGCGTAAATTCAGCAGCTTCCAGGGGTGTGCTGAACACAGGGCTGGAGTTCTTCCTTCTGATTTCTCTGGTCAATCTCAGTCTCAAAGGATCTTGGGGATCTACTGTACTGTGCCAGGAGTCTGTGAGGTCAGCAGCTCATTTTACCCTGGAGTGGTGTATCCAGGTTGTCACCTCAGCTACCTTAATGGCTGTTGGGGTAGATAGCAGAACAGTGTAAGGACCTCTCCATTTTGGCCCTAGTGGGGTTAAGTTCCACTCCTTTACCCACACTGTATCTCCTGGTTTAAAGGTGTGTACTGGGTTCGACAAGTTATGGGAAGTTTCTCTTGAACCCATTTCCCTATGTCCTGCATACTTTCCCCAAGTTTCTGTATCAGTTCACGGTTAACTACCCCTCCTATCTGATGCAAGTCTCCTCTTATCCCTCTAATGATGGGAGGGGGCTTACCATACAGTACCTCAAAAAGAGACAGATTTGTCCTCTTTGTTGGGCTACTCCGAATTCTCAGTAAAGCAATGGGCAACATCAAGGTCCATTTCATTTGGGTTTCCTGACAGAGCTTGGTCAGTTGTGACTTGAGCGTGCGGTTCATTCGTTCAACTTTTCCAGAGCTTTGTGGCCTATATGCAGTGTGTAGTTTCCAAGTAATCTTAAGTGCTGTTGCTAATTCCTGGAGGCACTTGTGGACAAAGTCAGGGCCATTGTCTGAGTCTATATCTGGGGATAAACATCTTTTACAAAACTGCTTCCGTCAGTAAAGTACGCAACGTTTGGATTTTCCAAGGGGCTGTCTTTCAAGTCTGGTCGGCTTGCATATCCATTACCTGGAGACAGTCATGAGTTAGGGCTTCTTGTGAGGTGGGGAGCAGAGTGGCTGGGTTTAAAGTGTTTACAGTCTCTAAGTGGATACGAGGATTTTCACACAGCATAGCTTGATATTTAACCATTCGACTGTTAGTAAACCAGTGATTTCCCTTGTAATCCATTAATGCCTGTACTTGGTGTGGGACTCGGACATAAGTCTCCTGACCCAATGACAACTTGTCAGCTTCGGCCACAAGGAGGGCTGTTGCTGCGATAGCCCGCAGGCAGGATGGCCATCCCTGAGCTACAGTGTCCAGTTGTTTTGAAAGGTATGCTACAGGGCGCTGCCAAGACCCAGAGTATTGTGTCAGGAATCCTACTGCTATTCCTTGTTTTTCACTGACATACAAATAGAAGACTTTTTGGCTATCTGGCAAGCCTAGCGCAGGAGCCTGCATTAGGGAGACCTTAATGTCTTGGAATGCTCTGTTTTGTTGTTCTCCCCATTGAAAGGGTTCCTTTTCTCCCCCCTTTGTGGTCTCATAGAGGGGTCTGGCTTTTGTGGCAAAGTCCGGTATCCAGATTCAGCAGAATCCTGCCACCCCCAGGAATTCACGTACTTGCCGTCTGGTAGTCGGGGTGGGAATCTGACAAACAGCTTCTTTCCTGCCTTCTCCCAATTGTCTCTGTCCTTGTGATACTCTGAATACCAGGTACTTTACAGTCTCTTGTCAAAATTGCACCTTTCTCCGGGACACCTTATAACCTGCCTCCCACAGTAATTGTAACAGTTCATTAGTGACCGCTGGGTGCATGGTCATTAAAGGCCTGATTGACCGCTCTGAGGTCTTGAACAGGACGACAGTGAGCTGTTTCGGGTTTCTGCACTGGGAGTAGAGGTGTATTCCAGGGAGACTGACAGGGTTTTAGAACTCCATAGTGTAGGAATTTGTTTGTATTCCTACTAGGGCTTTTAGAGGGACTGGGTACTGTTTCAGGCTGACTGGAGTGGCTCCTGATTTTAATTCAATAAGGATTGGGGAAATGTGTCTGGCTAATCCTGGTGGGTTGTCTTCTGCCCATAGTCCCGGGATGTCTTGCAGTATGCGGGCTTCAAAGGGATGGGGCAATTTTAGGATAGCCTGTCCGTCAGATTGGAAGTATATGTATGCTTTGAGTTTAGCAAGTAAGTCTCTGCCCAGCAAGGGAATAGGGGAATCCGGCATGTACATGAACTGATGTTGGACTTGATGCCCCCCCCCAAAACTACAAAGTCTTTCTAATAGGAAGGGTCTTTTGCCTTTATACTTCTGCACTGCTTGGTTAATTCTGTGTCTTTCCTCAGTATTAAAAAGGGTCAATAAAAGTTGCTGGCAGTCCGACCAAGTGGGGTTATGGGTCTGAGTTATTGACCGGAGCAAATCTGTGATGGCTTGGGGCTTCTCAGAGTAGGCAGGGTTATGAATCTTCCAGTTCAGTAAATCTGTTGTGTTAAAAAGGGGTGTAAACTAGAGTCCGATGTTCCTCCACCTCCTGTTCTCTTAAGGGCATTTGCAGAGGACGGGGCAAGGGTCCGGCTATTTGCATCAGGATTTCTCGGAGTGGAAGTGGACACTTGATTGGGGAGCCCATTGACTACTACTGAGTTCCCTATTTCTGTCCTGCCTATACCCAAAGTGTTACGGTCAGGAGTATATTTACTGAGATTTGGCATTGACAAACTTGCTGAATCTGATGTAGGTGGACAACAACTTGAGTCCCCTTGTTTACTGGATGGGGCATTTGGACATGGCTCTGACCTGTTTCTATCTGAGGTCCGTTCATCTACATACGGGGGAGGCTGATCTGTCTCTTCGGGTTGAGAATATATGTGTCTTGTTTGTTTTGTCAGTGGTACTACTCTTTGTCATAACCATAATTCTACACTGTTCCTCTTTTTTGTGGCTTCTATCCACTGCAGGTCTTTATCTCCCATTTGTCCAAAGGATGCACAATCATCCAGACGGACGTTTTCTCCTAGCTCACTGACTGACTGACTGACTGGCTGAGGATTTGTCCGAAAGATGCACAATCATCTGGACGAACATTCCTCCTGACTGACTGGCTGAGGATTTGTCCGAAAGATGCACAATCATCTGGACGAACATTCCTCCTGACTGACTGGCAGAGGATTTATTCGAGAAATGCACAATCACCTGAACGAACAGTCCTCCTGACTGGCTGAGGATTTATCCGAGAGATGCACAATCATCTGGACGGATATTCCTCCTGGAAGGTGCGTCTTGGTCATGTTTCTGTAAATCTGACATAATAGTCTCAAATAATCAGTCAATGGTCTCTAAGTCAAGGGTTCCCTTTGGGGGCCACCGCGCTCCATAGCAGGGCCAATCTTTCTCACACAATGTTATCAATTTCTCAGGGCTAAGTTTTAAAATGCAGTTCTTAGCAAATCCCTTCCTGAAGTTGGAGATCATGGATTGTAGGGGAGATTCAACACTATATTTCCCACCCATACTTATAACCTAACAGACACCAAGACAGACACAGAGGGTAGGGTAAATGATGAGAATTCAGTAAGGGGTCTGAATCCTCGACACAAGTAGGAACAATAGACAACGCTTCCCTCGGTCAGTGGCCTGGGCGCGGTCTCCCGGCCTGGAGCCGCACTTAGAAGAGGAGCACGGTCACTTCACCACAAAGTGATGTCTCATACACACATCAATCATACCAGACATTCCCACCCAAAAATTACTGACTGACTGAGGATTCGTCCGAAAGATGCACAATCATCTGAACGGACGTCTCTCTCGGAAGGTGATCAGGCTTCCCTTCTCTCGATCCGTAGAGAGGCTGGCTGTCTGTCTGACTGTTATCCAAAAGCAGAAGTAAAAAGACTCTCACCTGTTCCCGTTGGAGCTCCAGCTATCTACTTCTCAGATTCCCAGGTCCTTTTGACGCTACGAAGGTCATCCACAGCAGGCCACCAAATGGGACACAGCGCAGTCTTCTAGATAACAGTTCTAGAAGGCACCTTTTGAGACTACGATATAGCCCACAGGGCTGGCCTCTCGGACCACTCCTTGTAGGTCGGTTGGAAAACAGTGCCACCTGCCTCAACAGGTCACACCGATATTCCACCCTCACGGCCAAATGCACCAAATGAAGTAGCAAATATTAGGTAGGATATCGGTAATGACTGCTGGACAATGAACTCTGGTATGAGAGATTTTTATTCCACTCTTCTGGCCAGAAAAGAATGGACACTCCTGAACCGACTCGTGTCTACACGCCAAGAGATCCTCTCGATACATTTCAAAGTGTTCATATAACTTCCATCATATTACATCATAAGCGAACAGACAATACATTTCCGTTATAAGACATTCTAACCTTTTAACCCTTTTAAGCAGTCAACCTACTCTTATTGGTTCAAAGCAATTTAGCAAAGCAAATTCTTTTTGTACTCTTGCAAAGTTTGCAGGTTTTGCTCTTGCGGTTTCCTTATCTGCCTTATTAATCAGCTTGACATTCTCTAGCTATAGGAAAGTGTGCATCAGTGTGCTGAGCACAGGTGTCTGTGTTAAGGGGGGTGAAAGGGTGAATTCAGTGTCTTAACCACAGCCTGTAACAAATATTACAGATCTCACAAATGTTCTTAGCATAGTATATAGGAATGGCTTCTTAGCTGAAATTCTAAATCAGTCTTACTACACACATAACCATGGCCATATAAACTGATCCCCGTTCCCACTTCAAGATGACATCACTGAGGGGGCTAGGGAGGAGGTGGAATCTTTATGGGTAGAGCTCCAAAGGAATGAAGCTAAGGGGAAAATAATACTGGGAGTATGCTATAGGCCCCCTAACCTGAGGGAGGAAGTGGAGACGGGTCTCCTATCACAAATTGGATTAGCAGCAAGGATGGGAAGTGTTATCATAATGGGGGATTTTAATTATCCAGACATAGACTGGGCGGAGGGAACCGCGCATTCATTTAAGGCTCGCCAGTTCCTTAGTGTCTTGCAGGACAATTTTATGGGTCAGATGGTAGACGCACCAACTAGAAATAAAACATTACTAGATCTACTGATTACCAACAATACAGACCTGATAACAGATGTGGAAATACAGGGCAATTTAGGTAACAGCGATTACAGGTCAATTAGTTTCAGTATAAATCACACAAATAGGAAACATGAAGGGAACACAAAGACACTGAATTTCAAAAGAGCCAACTTCCCTAAACTACAAACCTTGCTAAAAGGCATAAATTGGGATAAAATATTAGGAACAAAGAATACGGAGGAGAGGAGGAGAGATGGGTTTGCTTTAAGAGCATATTAAATAAGGGCATTAGCCAATGTATCCCATTGGGTAATAAATTTAAAAGAGCGAACAAACATCCTGGATGGCTTAACTCCAATGTAAAAATGCATATAAAAGCAAAGGAGAAGGCCTTCAAAAAATACAAGGTTGAGGGATCATCCTCAGCATTCAGAATTTATAAAAAATGCAATAAGAAATGTAAGGGTGCAATTAGGATGGCTAAGATAGAACATGAAAGACACATAGCGGAGGAGAGCAAAAAAAATCCCAAGAAATTCTTTAAGTATGTAAACAGTAAAAAAGGGAGGACAGACCATATTGGCCCCATAACGAATGAGGAAGGACATCTGGTTACAAAGGATGGGGAGATGGCAAAGGTATTGAATTTATTCTTCTCCTCAGTCTTCACGAGTGAATCGGGGGGCTTCAGTAACCAAAACTGCAGTGTTTATCCTCATGACACAACACAGGAAGCACCTATATGGTTAACAGAGGACGGAATTAAAATTAGACTTGAGAAACTTAACATTAATAAATCACCGGGACCAGATGGCTTGCATCCGAGGGTACTTAGGGAACTCAGTCAGGTGATTGCCAGACCGTTGTTCCTAATTTTTACAGACAGTCTATTGACTGGAATGGTACTAGCTGATTGGAGAAAAGCCAATGTAGCACCAATATTTAAAAAGGGCCCAAAAAACATCCCTGGGAATTACAGACCAGTTAGCCTAACATCAATAGTATGTAAACTCTTGGAGGGGATGATAAGGGACTATATACAAGATTTTAGTAATAAGAATGATATCATTAGCAGTAATCAGCATGGATTCATGAAGAATCGTTCTTGCCAAACCAATCTATTAACCTTCTATGAGGAGGTGAGTTGCCATCTAGATAAAGGAAGGCCCGTAGACATGGTGTATCTGGATTTTGCGAAAGCATTTGACACAGTTCCCCATAAACGTTTACTGTACAAAATAAGGTGCGTTGGCATGGACCATAGGGTGAGTACATGGATTGAAAACTGGCTACAAGGGCATGTTCAGAGGGTGGTGATAAATGGGGAGTACTCAGAATGGTCAGGGGTGGGTAGTGGGGTTCCCCAGGGTTCTGTGCTGGGACCAATCCTATTTAATTTGTTCATTAACGACCTGGAGGATGGGATAAACAGTTCAATCTCTGTATTTGCAGACGATACTAAGCTAAGCAGGGCAATAACTTCTCCGCAGGATGTGGAAATCTTGCAAAAAGACCTGAACAAATTAATGGGGTGGGCGACTACATGGCAAATGAGGTTCAATGTAGAAAAATGTAAAATAATGCATTTGGGTTGCAAAAATATGAATGCAATCTATACACTGGGGGGAGAACCTCTGGGGGAATCTAGGATGGAAAAGGACCTGGGGGTCCTAGTGGATGATAGGCTCAGCAATGGCATGCAATGCCAAGCTGCTGCTAACAAAGCAAACAGAATATTGGCATGCATTAAAAGGGGGATCAACTGCAGAGATAAAACGATAATTTTCCCTCTCTACAAGACTCTGGTCCGGCCGCACCTGGAGTATGCTGTCCAGTTCTGGGCACCAGTCCTCAGGAGGGACGTACTGGAAATGGAGCGAGTACAAAGAAGGGCAACAAAGCTAATAAAGGGTCTGGAGGATGTTAGTTATGAGGAAAGGTTGCGAGCACTGAACTTATTCTCTCTGGAGAAGAGACGCTTGAGAGGGGATATGATTTCAATTTACAAATACTGTACTGGTGACCCCACAATAGGGATAAAACTTTTTCGCAGAAGAGAGTTTAATAAGACTCGTGGCCACTCATTACAATTAGAAGAAAAGAGGTTTAACCTTAAACTACGTAGAGGGTTCTTTACTGTAAGAGCGGCAAGGATGTGGAATTCCCTTCCACAGGCGGTGGTCTCAGCGGGGAGCATTGATAGCTTCAAGAAACTATTAGATAGTCACCTGAATAACCGCAATATACAGGGATATGTAATGTAATACTGACACATAATCACACACATAGGTTGGACTTGATGGACTTGTGTCTTTTTTCAACCTCACCTACTATGTATAGCCAAATGAGTTGCATTATCAAACACAGCAGGTGAAGAGGTAGAGGAGAAAGTAGTGTGCTTACGGGTCTTTGCGGGACAAGTCCTCACATAGTGTCCAGATTCCCTGCAGTAAAGGCAAAGGTTATTAGCCCGCCAGCATTGACGTTCTTCTGGAGTCAGAGAGGGACGGATCAGACCTAATTGCATTGGCTCAGTGGAATCAGCAGAAGCGTGGACGGGAGGATGTGGTACACATGGAAGCATCCAAAATGGGCGAGCGGGACCAGCAGTCCGTTCAGTTCTTTATTCTCTTAAACGCCTGTCTATCTGCATGGAGAGGTTGATAAGAGCTTCAAGTGTTGCCGGAATGCCAAACCCAGGCCAACTCATCTTTTAATGGCTCGGAGAGCCCCATGCGGAACTGGTGACGTAGGGCTGCGTCGTTCCAGTTTGTGTCGGAACTCCAACGCCTGAATTCAGATGCATAGTCCTCCGCCACACTACGGCCCTGCTGGAGAGAAAATAAAGCTGCTTCTGCGGTAGCTGCTTGTTGTGGATCCTCATAGAGAAGGGCCATGGCTTGGAAGAAAGTGTCCAGTTGGTTAAGACAGCTATTCTTCTGTTCCAGGAGTCGGTGGGCCCATGCCTAGGGTTCTCCCAGTAGGAGGGAAATGACAAACCCCACCTTAGTGGTTTCCAATGAAAAAGTTCTGGGTTGTAGTGCAAAGAAAAGTTCACAGGCATTACGGAATGCTTTAAACCTGCTGCGGTCCCCGGAGAATCTTTCTGGTGTGGGAACCTTGGGTTCTGGAGGCAACATTACTACTGAAGGAGCCGGGGATGGACCCGGGGCTGAGGTAGAGAGAACTTGAACACGCTCTTCTAGTCATTTATAACTGTCTTGCAAGTCCTTAACAGCTTGTGTGAGTCCAGCCAGATGATGGCATAAGTCCTCCATAGGCGACATTCCCTGCGTGGGCTCGGACATGGTTGCCCGGTACTGTCACCTACCTGGTAGGTAGAGCCCAGAATGCAGAGAACGGCCTCTCGTATACCTCTGACTCGGGAACCCCTGGAAGTGTGGACAGGGGCTCGGGAGTGCAAAGGGGCACAAGTGCCTGACTGGACTGAGAGGGCTGGATCCTGTAGTGAGCAGGGAGGTGTACTGTAGTCCCGTAGCAGGATGCAGACAGCAGGACGGTGCACTGTAGTCCCGTAGCAGGATGCAGACAGCAGGGAGGTGCACTGTAGTCCCGTAGCAGGATGCAGACAGCAGGGAGGTGCACTGTAGTCCTGTAGCAGGATGCAGACAGCAGGGAGGTGCACTCTAGTCCCGTAGCAGGATGCAGACAGCAGGGAGGTGCACTGTTGTCCCATAGCAGGATGCAGACAGCAGGGAGGTGCACTGTAGTCCCATAGCAGGATGCAGACAGCAGGGAGGTGCACTGTAGTCCCATAGCAGGATGCAGACAGCAGGGAGGTGCACTGTAGTCCCATAGCAGGATGCAGACAGCAGGGAGGTGCACTGTAGTCCTGTAGCAGGATGCAGACAGCAGGGAGGTGCACTGTAGTCCCATAGCAGGATGCAGACAGCAGGGAGGTGCACTGTAGTCCCGTAGCAGGGTACTGGCAGGCAGATCAGGTACAGAGGGGCAAACCAAGAGAATAGTCAGAGTCCAAGCCGGGATCAGGGCAGGCAGCAAACAGTGAAGTCAGGAATAAGCCAAGGAAGTACTGGATTCAGGAAAACTTGGTAACAAGGCAGCAGAGGTCTTCAGGAAACACTGTAGACCGGACAGCAAGGAGGCAAGGCATCAGTCTTTTTAAATACCCCCATGTTGGCGCCAAGCGCTGTCACATGGGGCACTCGCGCGCTCCCGCGCGTGCCTGTGTGCCGCTATTCGCACTACTGTGCATGCGCGTGCGCCGGACGGCTCTTCTATGCACAGGAATTCTTCTAGTGACAGAACGTCTGTTGGGAGGGATTTCCTGACACATGTCCTCTTCTGGGGTTCTCTGCTTGCACTCTCTGCTCCTCCTCTTCTGGGGTCCCTCTGCTTACACTCTCCGGTCCTCCACTTCTGAGGTCCCTCTGCTTGCACTCTCCACTCCTCCTCTTCTGGGGTCCCTCTGCTTGCACTCTCTGCTCCTCCTCTTCTGGGGTCCCTCTGCTTGCACTCTCCGGTCCTCCTCTTCTGGGGTCGCTCTGCTTGCACTCTCTGCTCCTCCTCTTCTAGGGACCCTCTGCTTGCACTCTCTGCTCCTCCTCTTCTGGGGTCCCTCTGCTTGCACTCTCTGCTCCTCCTCTTCTGGGGTCCCTCTGCTTGCACTCTCCGCTCCTCCTCTTCTAGATGTGCCTCCATATTAAGCTGCTTTCTCCTGAGCATCCATTGACACACACGGTGTAGATTGGCTCCCACCCCCCCTAGACATGTGCAGAACGAAAATATTTGTTTCATTTCCATTCGTTATTTAACTAATTTTGTTTATTTAAATTTATTCAATTTGTATCTGGAATTCATTTTAGTTTAATTTCATTTTTGTTGTTTTCGAATTTGATTGAAATTTTTTCAAATTTTCCAAATTCGGTCAAATTCAAATTTGAATGAAGTTATTTCGGACAAATTTTTTGTTCATTATTTTGGCCCTGCCTTTGGCCAATCATGTGTCTCAGAGCAGATGGCGCTGTGGTTGGCCAAAGCATGCAGGCCAGGTGCATGCTTTGGCCAATCAGCAGCCATCAATGCACTGCGATCTCGCAGTGCATTATAGGGTGCTCCATGGCACTCAGATTTGCCGTGAACGCCCCATATGTTTGGTTCGTTTGCAAAACAAACGAACACCCAATGTTCGAGTTGAACTTACGTTCGATTCGAACATTGGGACCATCCCTATAGATGGAGGGTAGATCATTTGGGACCTAGATCCTCTGAAGAACCACATCTATATCTACCAGCATTGGTGAATATTTGACTTCTATGGTATTTCTTTTCACTGCCACCATTCAGTTATATGGGTTAATCTCCGTATTTAGTGGGTACTTTATTGGTGACTTACGGTAGGTGCTTATATTGTGGTTGCACATACACTTTCACTTTCACTATTCAAATGTATCTTTTCATTTCATCCTCGGTTCACTCAAGCCCTATATGATTCACTTTCTTTTGCAATACCCCTTTTTCATCCCCAGATTTGGATATGTACAGACACATGTACTATTATAATACTTTGAGATATTGGGTATATATACACCAAGACAATATATTGAGATATCTCCTTTTTTTTTTAATCAGCAGCACCAGGGTGTATTTTTTACACCCCCATTTGGGGTCCATTATCATTTTTCTTTGTTTTCTTCTTAGGATTGCTGGATGTTTTCTGTCATCTCACATTGCTTCTATTCCACCCATGCACTTCGTTGTGTTGCCTCCTTGATTTTTCCTCTGGGGTCCATGGTCCCCTTCCACCACTCCCAGGTCAGACATTAAGCAGTGGTCACCATTTGGAGATGCAATCCCAGACCAAGTTTCAAGCTGATTTGTAAGTCTTGCTATATTTAGGACACTTTCAGTGGGGTCCATATACAGTATCTCACAAAAGTAAGTGCACCCCTCACATTTTTGTAAATATTTTATTCTACTTATATATCTTTTCATGTGACAACACTGAAGAAATGACACTTTGCTACAATGTAAAGTAGTGAGTGTACAGCTTGTATAATGGTGTAAATTTGCTGTCCCCTCAAAATAACTCAACGCACAGCCATTAATGTTTAAACCGCTGGCAACAAAAGTGAGTACACCCCTAAGTAAAAATGTCCAAATTGGCCATTGGGCAATTCAATGCCTTCCGAACAGCGATTCCTAAAGAGGCGTCCTTGCAGAGGTTCCACTCGCAACAATCATCCAATGAACAGCACAAAGCGCGGGTTGTTGGACTATCAGGGTGATTCTGGATAGATGTCTGATGATCAGCAAGCAGGGATAGGCCCAAAATTCCTACGCATGCTCGGAAACAATTCGACGCATGCTTGGAAGCATTGAACTTCATTTTCTCGGCTCGTCGTAGTGTTGTACGTCACCGCGTTCTTGACGGTCGAAAGTTCAGTGAACCTTTGTGGGACCGTGTGTATGCAAGGCAAGCTTGAGCGGAATTCCATCTGAAAAACCATCCAAGATTTCTCTGACGGAAAATCCACTCGTGTGTACGCGACATAAGTTTGGTAGAAGTTACATATATAGTTACATCATTTGTAAGGTTGAATAAAGACACCAGTCCATCCAGTTCAACCTGTGTTTATTTCAATAATAATTCCCATATCACTGTATATTGCATTTGCTAAGATGCCCATCTAATATTTTTTTGAAACTACGACACTCCTCGCCGACACCGCTGATTGTGAAAGAGAGTTCCACATTGTTACCACTCTGACAGTAAAGAACCCCTTCCCTTACACAGTTTCAGATGAAACCACTTTTCCAATCTCAATGAGTGGCCACATGTCTTCTTAAGCTTCCTTATACTGAATACTAGAAGGAGCGCCAAAAGAGGGAAACTAAATAGTTGCAGTGCACTGCAGTCCCCAACATGCCGAGCGGGAGGAGGGGAGAGGAGAAGAGGAACCATGAGCCTGTCAGGTGGAGGGAGCCAGAGAGAAATTTCCAGTGATTTTACTATATATCCCTCAAGGTAAGAACTTAACTCCAGGCGGGGGGGGAGGAGGGGGCGGGGATGCAGGCTTCCATAGAGGTACAGGGATTTATCACTGGCTGCTCCCACCCTGTCCTCCCCTCCTCATGGCTGCTCCTACCCTGTCCTCCCCTCCTCCTGGCTGCTCCTACCCTGTCCTATCCTCCACCTGGCTGCTCCTACCCTGTCCTCCCCTCCTCCTGGCTGCTCCTACCCTGTCCTATCCTCCACCTGGCTGCTCCTACCCTGTCCTCCCCTCCACCTGGCTGTTCCTACCCTGTCCTCCCCTGCACCTGGCTGCTCTCACTCTGTCCTCCCCTCCTCCTGGCTGCTCCTACCCTGTCCTCCCCTTTACTGGCTGCTCCTACCCTTTTCTTCCTCTCCACCTGGCTGCTCCTACCCTTTTCTTCCTCTCCACCTGGCTGCTCCTACCCTATCCTTCCTTCCACCTGGCTGCTCCCACCCTGTCCTTCCTTCCACCTGGCTGCTCCCACTCTGTCCTCCCCCCACCTGGCTGCATCCACCCTGTCCTCCCCTCCACCTGGCTGCTCCCACTCTGTCCTCCCCTCCACCTGGCTGCTCCCACCCTGTCATTCCTTCCACCTGGCTGCTCTCACTCTGTCCTCCCTTCCACCTGGCTGCTCCCACTCTGTCCTCCCTTCCACCTGGCTGCTCCCACTTTGTCCTAACCTTCACCTGGCTGCTCCCACTCTGTCCTCCCCTCCACCTGGCTGCATTCAAGATTTCCTCCCCTCCACCAGGCTGCTCCCACCCTGTCCTCCTCTCCACCAGGCTGCTCCCACCCTGTCCTCCCCTCCACCTGGCTGCAACTACCAATACTTTTTCAAGACACTGTGTATTTATGTGTGTGTGTGTGTGTTTGTGTGTATGTATGTATATATATATATATATATATATATATATATATATATATATATAGAAAATGGCATTTTATAGTTGGCCCCCCTACTTTTGTCCCTGTCCCCCTATCCCCCCGCCCCTACTAAATATGAAAGCCGGAGACGCCACTGTCTCTCACCGCCCCCCTGCCATTACTGTGCAGGCGCGGGCAGCAGAGAGATGACATCATCTCTCACTGTCCGCCCTAACTCTGGGACAACAGGGACACTGTCACTGGCCACTGGCCAGTGACAATCTGCATCTGATAACAGGCGACGTAGCAAGTGACAAGCCCCATCTAAAGGCAGGTGGCGGTGGCAAGTGACACACTCAGGGCTCCCACTGAATCTGCATTATGGTGAGTTGAATTATTTCATTTTATATTACAATGTAATAAGAGAAATAATGTGCTTCAATCATCGGGAGAATTATCGTTTTATCTCTGGAGTTAATCCCCTTTTTAATGCATGCCAACAGAGGCGTCGCCAGGGGGTGGCTATCGAGGCTGGAGCCCCGAATGTGGAGCCCATAGCCCCGAGTCTCAGCGGTGGGTGTGGAGGAGAAACTAGCGGGCGGGTCGCGGCTGCGGCGGGCGGCATTGGAGGTGGAGGAGAGAAGAGCAGGCACTGAGCCATCGGGCCGCCACCTCCCTCACCTCTTTTCCCTGCTTAGTTATGCAGCGGCTGCATACAGACATGTCTCAGCTATCCTGTGACCAGTGGCAGATCGAGAGCGGCGCATCCCAATTCCCGTGCCCACTGACATCTGTGTTACACTCACATACAAGGGCTGGGCAGCGGGCGCTCTGTGATTGGCTGTGCAGGCGGCGGACATGTCTGTGATTGGCCCGGTGGAGGTGGTAAATGGTTACATGTGTAGGCGCCCTGCCTGGCGTGCGATGTGTCTCCTCTTTACTGAGGTCTGTTATCTGCCCTTCCTCCAGTCTGTCAGCGTGCCTCTCTGAAAGCCATCCCTGTCTGTCATCCCGCCCCTTTCTGTCAGCACCCCCCTCTCTGTTAGCCCACCGACCTCTCTGTCAGCCCACCCCCTCTCTGTCAGCACCCCCCCTCTCTGTCAGCACCCCCCCTCTCTGTCAGCCCACCCCCTCTCTGTCAGCACCCCCCCTCTCTGTCAGCACCCCCCCTCTCTGTCAGCAACCCCCCTCTCTGTCAGCAACCCCCTCTCTGTCAGCACCCCCCCTCTCTGTCAGCACCCCCCCTCTGTCAGCACCCCCCCTCTCTGTCAGCACACCCCCTCTCTGTCAGCAACCCCCCTCTCTGTCAGCAACCCCCCTCTCTGTCAGCAACCCCCCTCTCTGTCAGCAACCCCCCTCTCTGTCAGCACCCCCCCCTCTGTCAGCCCACCCCCCTCTGTCAGCACCCCCTCTCTGTCAGCCCACCCCCCTGTCAGCACCCCCCTCTCTGTCAGCCCACCCCCCGTCAGCACCCCCTCTCTGTCAGCCCACCCCCTCTCTGTCAGCACCCCCTCTCTGTCAGCCCACCCCCTCTCTGTCAGCACCCCCCTCTCTGTCAGCTCATACCCTCTCTGTCAGCCCACCCCCCTCTATCAGCACCCCTCTGTCAGCCCACCCCCTGTCAGCACCCCCTCTCTGTCAGCCCACCCCCCTGTCAGCACCCCCCTCTCTGTCAGCCCACCCCCCTGTCAGCACCCCCCTCTCTGTCAGCCCACCCCCCTGTCAGCACCCCCCTCTCTGTCAGCACCCCCCCTCTCTGTCAGCACCTCCCCTCTCTGTCAGCCCATCCCCCTCTGTGTCAGCCCACCCCCCTCTCTGTCAGCCGACCCCCCTCTCTGTCAGCACCTCCCCTCTGTCAGCACCCCCCCTCTCTGTCAGCCCACCCCCTCTCTGTCAGCACCCCCCCTCTCTGTCAGTCCACCCCCTCTCTGTCAGCACCCCCCTCTCTGTCAGCCCACCCCCCTCTCTGTCAGCACCCCCCCTCTCTGTCAGCCCACCCCCTCTCTGTCAGCGCCCCCCTCTCTGTCAGCGTCCCCTACTCAGCCTACACGCTCTCTGTCAGCCCACCCCCTCTCTGTCAGCACTACCCTCCTCTGTGTCAGCACCCCTCTCTCTCCTGCCTCATCCTCTCTCACCTCCCTCCCCCCACCTCTTTTCCCCCCTCAGGGGGTGGAGGCCCCATGATTCCTAACAGCAGCCCTGTGAGTGAGTGTACCAGTTCAAATGTGTCCTGCCTACACAGTGGGCTCAGCGATGCAGCATCTGCCTCTACTATGCCTTCTCCCCAAGCCCCCCCACACAATGGAAGGAAGGAAAATGGCACTACAGAAGAGCAGCTTCGCTCCGCCCCCAAACTCCGGCTCCCACACTTCCTGACTCTAAACGGCTCTCGGTAAGGCAGTCTAATGGGGGTCATTAGGGGGAAGGGACACTGATGGGGGGGAGGGGTCACTGATCTATTAGAGATATCTAAGGGGGGGTGCTGATATAAGGGGAATCTGAGCTAATGTAGAGGGGGTGCTGACTGCTGGTGACCCATTAGATCAGCAGTCAGCACCCGCCATTAGATCAGCACCCCCACCTCCCCTCCCTAGAGACCTCTACTAAATAAGGGAAACTCTCCTTATATCAGCACCCACATTAGATCAGTTTGTCCTTATATTACCTATCCCTCCCTCTCCTCAGAGAAACCCATTATATTACAGTCCCCTTATATCAGCACCCCCCTTAGAGACTGATGGTTTGTCTCTAAAGAGGATCAGATATAGGGGACTCTGATCTAAAAAAAGAAATAAAAAACACCTAGAATAAAACTAAAATTCCTCGAAAAAAACTATGCAAAAATAAATTAAAATGCAGTGCAACCTCCCCCTATAATTATAATTGATTTAAAATAATTAATTTAAATGTGAACAAATAATTGTGAATGATGGTGGAAACCCCCCAAGGGTAATCCAAGTATTAATACACTCCAATCTTATTTAAACATATACTGTGCAATCGCCAAACACATATAATAGTGTATGAATAGAGGTGTAAATCCATTCCAAAATGTGTTTTGCTAATATCCGAAAAAGTAAATTGGATATTAGCACATTTTGGAATGAATTGGAGGTTTACACCTCTATTCATACATTATTATATGTGTATGGAGATTGCACGATATATGTTTAAATAAGATTGGAGTGTATTAGTACTTGGATTATCCTTGGGGGTTTCCACCATCATTTACAACTCTTTTTTCATATATGAATCTAATTATAGGGGGAGGTTGTGCTGCATTTTTTCCATTTAAATTTTTTTGGGTCTCTAAGAGGAGCACTGATATAAGGGGACTTTAATCTAATGGGGGTCCTCTATGGGGGGCCCCTAAATTATAGAGGGGTAACACTGACCCCTGTATCATGGGGGGTAACACTCACCAATAAAGCGTCCTGCATTATTGCTCTCCTTAGTCAGGCCTGTGCTGGCCATCGGGACTACCGGGAGATTCCCGGTGGGCCGATTGGCAGCGGGCCACTACAATGACTCAGATGTCAGACAGTGACTGAGTCACTGTCTCTCTGCGTCTGAGCGTCGCCTGGCGCCGGGCGGCTCCGCTCCTGCACTCGGCGGGCGGGCCGGCAACCGGCGTCACAAAATAACAGGCAGGCATTGACACTCCCCCAGGCACTCCCCCTAACAGCTATCAATATAGCTATTTGGGCGGCCTCTTTGTCCCGGCGCCGTGACGTCACTCATGGACGGAGGGCGGAGGCGGCCCGGGGACATAGGAGGAGGCGGAGCCAGAGCGTAGCAAAGCAAGCCTGGCTGCAAGTCTGCAACCTAGAGGAGCCGAAGCCAAGGAGAATTCGGAATCGGATCAGAAGTTCTGAACCACCACCAGCAACAAGTACAGAGAGACCAAGGCTATAGTGTCACTGAGTCTGTCATCATTCAAGTAAGCAGCAGTGCAGCACTATAGTAATAATAACTTTTCTAATAATAATAGTAATTACTAGTAAGTAACTGAATATACAGCATGGAGGGGGGGAGGGGTAAATCTGTACTGTATAAATGTACTGCCTCTGGTCATGGTTAAATTATTCATCAGTTACCATGGCCAGTGGCATTAAATTAATAATTGACCAGTGGCATTAAATTAATATTAATGCCAGGCATTAATATTAATTTAATGCCACTGGTCAATTATTAATTTAATGCCGCTGGCCATGGTAACTGATGAATAATTTAACCATGACCAGTGGCAGTACATTTATACAGTACAGATTTACCCCTCCCCCCCTCCCCCCGCCATGCTGCATATTCAGTTACTAAAAGTAACTGAATATGCAGCATGGCGGGGGGAGGGGGGGGGGGGTAAATCTGTATTGTAAATGTACTGCCATTGGTGATGGTTAAATTATAAAGTAACTGAATATGCAGCATGGCAGGGGGGAGGGGGGGAGGGGTTAATCTGTACTGTAAATGTACTGCCACTGGACATGGTTAAATTATTCATCCATCAGTTACCATGGCCAGTGGCATTAAATTAATAATTGATCAGTGGCATTAAATTAATATTAACCACTTACCAACCGGCTCATAGCCGAATGACGGCTGCAGGGCAGTTGGATAACTCTGGGAGGACGTACTATGACGTCCTCCCAGAATTCCCCTCTCGCGCGCCCCCTGGGGCGCGCACCCGAACACATCCGTGACCGCCAGGTCCAGGGGACCCGGCGCATCACGGATCCCGGTAAATGACCGCTGATCGCGGCCGTTTACCATGTGATCGCGCCGTCAAATGACGGCGCGATCACATATAAACAGACTGGCGTCATCTGATGACGCCGGTTCCTCTCCTCCCCTCCTGTGTACTGATCGGTACACAGTGAGCGGGGAGGGGGATGGATGGATGTCTGCAGCGCTGTGGGCTGTATGTGTAGTGCCCACAGCGCTGCACAGAGACATCCATCCATCCATGCTCAGCCATCCCTCACTACTATGCAATGCTGTGCAATACTCTGCAATACCCCCACACTACTCTGCAATACTCTGCAATGCCACCACAATACTCTGCAATGCTGTGCAATACTCTGCAATGCCCCCACAATACTCTGCAATGCTGTGCAATACTCTGCAATGCCCCCACAATACTCTGCAATGCTGTGCAATACTCTGCAATACCCCCACAATACTCTGCAATGCTGTGCAATACTCTGTAATGCCCCCACAATACTCTGCAATGCTGTGCAATACTCTGCAATGCCCCCACAATACTCTGCAATCCTGTGCAATACTCTGCAATGCCCCCACAATACTCTGCAATGCTGTGCAATACTCTGCAATGCCCCCACAATACTCTGCAATGCTGTGCAATACTCTGCAATGCCCCCACAATACTCTGCAATGCTGTGCAATACAACAGTTTATATACTGTTTTTGTGTGTGTTTGAAGAATTAAAGTGGGCCGGTCTGGATGAAGTCCAGGGCCAAATTTTTGTCCCAGTCCAGCCCTGTCCTTAGTGCACCCAAAGGTGTCCCAGGTCTTTACAATCCTATAGTGTATATTAATTTAAATGTGAAAAAAGAATTGTGAATGATGGTGGAAACCGCAAAGGATAAAGTATTAATACACTCCAATCTTATATAAACATATACTGTGCAGTCGCCATACACATATAATAATGTATGAATAGAGGTGTAAATCCATTCCAAAATGTGTTGTGCTAATATTTGCCATGCAGCTTTTTTTCCAAAATTTTTTGCCATGCACCTCTAAAGTGTACAGGTTTGGCTTAAAGAAAAGGGGGCAACCCTATCCTGCAGTAAAGAGAAAGGGAGAGAAAATAGGGTAGACAGCAGGGGCGGCAGCCGCAATTTACCTGTGCGATTCGGCCGCTGCAGCGCCGCCCACTGCACTGACTGACAGGCGGAGTGATATGCCGCCTGGCCTGAGGAAAGCAGAAGGAGATCACGAGAACACAACGCCTCCTTCTCCCTCAACCTCCAGAGTCACGCTGAATAACGGCCATGGTGGCTGTGACTGGGAGTGGGACAGAACGAAGATTTAAAAAAAAAAAGGTGTCACTCTCTCATTGTGTTTCTCGCTCTCCTTCTCTCTCTCACTTTCTCTCTTTCTCCCTTCTCTCCTTCTCTCTCTCTTCTTCTCTGTCTCTATTCTCTCTCTTCTCTCTTCTGACAGGCACAGTGGCTTCATTTCATGGGGCACAGTGGTTGCAATTGATGGGGCACAGTGGTTGCAATTGACGGGCACAGTGGCTGCATTTGACGGGTACAGTGGCTGCAATTGATGATTTGACTGCCCCTTGGCTAATTTTAAATAAATAAACTTAGGCTTTAAGGGGGCAAGGGCAGGTAGGTCATTGCATGTCAGGTAGGTCAGTGTGGGTCAGTGTATGTCAGATAGGTAGGTCAGTGTGTGTCAGTGTATGTCAGATAGGTAGGTCAGTGTGTGTCAGGTAGGTCAGATAGGTAGGCCAGTGTGTGTCAGGTAGGTCAGATAGGTAGGTCAGTGTGTGTCAGGTAGGTAGGTCAGTGTATGTCAGGTAGGTCAGTGTATCAAGTAGGTCAGTGTGTGTCAGATAGGTAGGTCAGTGTATGTCAGATAGGTAGGTCAGTGTGTGTCAGGTAGGTCAGTGCGTATCGGGTAGATTAGTGCATGTCAGATATGTCATGTAGGTCAGTGTATGTCAGCCAGGCAGGTCAGTGTGTGTCAGGTAGGTCAGTGTATGTAAAGCAAAAAATTCCGCGCTAGAAATACAAAAGAATAAGCAGCAGTAAACAGTGCGACAACACCAACAAAACAGATAAAATAAATAAACTGCGCTAAACAAAAGTTATATGTGTTGGAGTGAGTTAATAGTGTGACCTAACACCAACAAAAATATATAGAAAACAAATCCAGTAAATAAAAGTCCAAATTCCC
Organism: Lithobates clamitans; assembly: GCA_037952925.1. Lineage (NCBI taxonomy): Eukaryota > Metazoa > Chordata > Amphibia > Anura > Ranidae > Lithobates > Lithobates clamitans. The sequence goes on from JBBGZY010001506.1 coordinate 853,912, forward strand.
AAAGTAGTAGGTATTCAGTATAAGTGTGAATGCTGTTCCAAATGAGCTATGATTGCTCTTACCAGAACTCCAAAGAAATAAGCGGATGGCAAAAAACCCTTGCCAGGGCCTCTGAGGTATTGGACCAATCAGCACCGTCCGTGGTCAGATCAAAATCCCCTCAATGGATGCAGGAGAGAAGCAAACACAAGAAAAACTGGCCATAGTGTAGTATGTTAAATGCTAGACATGGACATACGAACATACCAATCACCCTGGTGTGCACATAAAAACAACCAAAAAAGGGGGGGGGAGAAGTGAAAAAAACCCCACCACCGTGGCTGTAGATTGTGCTTACCGACTCACGGTGATAAACAGGTTCTTAGTAGGTTAGGAGCTGACATATAGCTGGCAAGGAGCACCCTGATACGTCCTCCCCGGTGGCCATACTTCAGCACCCCGACACCGGCTGCCTGGCAACGACACCGAGCCCCGCTCCTCCCTGTGCTTCAAAACAGGCACTCCGTACTCTCCAGGCCTTGATGTGTACACGCACAGCGGACGCTCCCTCAAGTGTTGTTGGTGTTAGGTCACACTATTAACTCACTCCAACACATATAACTTTTGTTTAGCGCAGTTTATTTAATTTTATCAGGTCAGTGTATGTCATGTAGGTCAGTGTGTGTCAGCCAGGTAGGTCAGTGTATGTCAGATAGGTAGGTCAGTGTGTGTGAAGTAGGTCAGTTTATGTCAGATAGGTAGGTCAGTGTATGTCAGATAGGTAGGTCAGTGTATGTCAGGTAGGTCAGTGTATGTCAGCCAGGTAGGTCAGTGTGTGTCAGGTAGGTCAGTGTATGTCAGGTAGGTAACACCCCCCTCCATACAACCCCACCGTCTGCCGCACCATCACTCCCCAACCCCTCCCCCACCGGTGCTGGGCTCTGACTTCGGGCTGAAGCCCCTGGTCTTTTTGCTACCTAGCAACGCCCCTGCATGCCAATATTCTGGTTAATAAGGTTACTTAAGGTCGACACATCATACAAACACATTGGCAGCATTGTTGAAGCCCAACTTTGAGCTCCACACTTTCCAAGGCTGCCCCCTCCCTGCAGATCCCCTTGCATGTTTTTTATTATATATTTTTTAACGTATCTTTTCTGAAGTCTTCAGGTCAGTCAAGTACAGGATCCTTTTCCTCTTTTCCCTGGGCTTGGTGGCCCTTACTGATGTGGAGAGCAGCACTGATGTGAATGATGACCTGAGCTAGTACATTGTGAAATAAGGGCACTGTGATGATCTTCCCTAAGGGATGGACCCATGACCTCCATGTTCTTTAGCCTGGACATCATTTAATATGAAAAACTGAGAGCATCCTACGGTGAAGAAGAGGTTATGAGAGAGGGCAGCACCTGATTAAGGGTAAGTATTATTGATAGATCTACTTTTTTTTTTTTTTTTAAACAGGATGGGGGGAAATTTTGATAAATTAAAATATAGCTCAGAGATGTACTTTTTTGAACACATTTATTTACCTGACATCTTTGCTTTGTAAAATACTGTAAAACCTTCATAAGTGAAACCAAAAAAAAGCTGTATTTATGTTTTCAACTTTTCTTCTTCACACCATACAATATCCTCTAGAATTGTAGGTTCCCTCTAACCTTTTTGCTGCCAGAGCGGTTTTGCGTTATATGGGCTTTGCGGAGCCTGGGAAAAATGGCAGAGGTGCGCACATAATCACGGGGGTGTGTAGAAGTGATCTGGTGGCTGCACAGCCAAAAGTCAGCTTGTCAGAGTGTGTGCAACCCCCCTCCCCGTGCCACCACCAACGTATAGCATAAAGGGGTTGTGGTAAAAAGGTTAAAGGAAATCAGTAATAAGATAAATATGAAAGCTGCCATTGAGGACCTCTGCCAGTGAAATTATTAGTTGCCCAGTTGACATGCCACTTTCAGAGTCAAGTACTTTTTAGAACAAAGTTTCTGTTGATTGAAAGTTTTCATTTGTCTCTGATTTATTTTGCTGAATGCCAGCTTCATCTTTATAAAAGCAGTAATTTCTGAAGAAGGTCACCAATAACATCATCCATATATCCAGGTTTTTTTTCTCAGAGTATAGTGTAGGAGTGGAGTGACATATACCTTTACAATAAACATTTATTTATCCACAAACTTCCTCAAGATAAAAGCTGCAAGACCAGCTCAGCTCCACCCTGTGCCGAGAAATGTGAGATGACTTTGGATTTTCGTTGTAGGAGACATTCACTTTTATTTCTCTCTTCTGCTGTCAGCGATGGCGTCTGCTGGTCTGAGACAGGAGCTGGACTGTTCCATCTGTCTGGACATTTATACAGATCCTGTAAACCTGAGATGTGGACACAACTTCTGCCGGGTCTGTATTGATGGTGTGTTGGATACACAGGAGAGATCTGGAGGTTATTCCTGTCCTCAGTGCAGAGAAGAGTTCCAGGATCGGCCTGTACTGCAGAGGAACATAACACTACGTAACATAGTGGAGACTTTCCTGGCTAGTCAGCTGGAAGAAGGGAAGACTGGAATCTTCTGTACTTACTGTATTCACTCTCCTGTACCTGCTGTTAAATCCTGTCTGATGTGTGAAGCTTCTCTATGTGATAATCACCTGAGAATCCATAGCAAGGCACCAGAACATGTCCTAACTGATCCCACCACTTCCATGGAGAACAGAAAATGTGCCATCCATAGAGAACTTCTTAAATATTACTGCACTGAGGACTCTGCCTGTATCTGTGTGTCCTGCAGTTTGGCCGGAGAACACCGGGGACACAAGATGGAGACTCTGGATGAGGCCTCCGAGAAGAAGAAACAGAAACTGAGAAATGTTCTGCAGAAACTGATGACAGAGAGAGAGGAGACGGAGAAAAGAGTCCAGAGTCTGCAGGATCGCAGGAGAAAAGTACAAGAAAAATCAGCTGGTCTAACAGAGAGAGTCACTGCCCTGTTCATAGAGCTCAGGAGACAGCTGGAGGACCTGGAGAAGAGAGTCCTGAGGAACATCTCCAGCCAGGAAGAGCGGATCTCATTGTCTGATCTGATCCATCAGCTGGAAATAAAGAAGGAGGATCTGTCCAGGAAGATGGAGGACATTGAGGAGCTGTGTAACATGACTGACCCACTGACTGTCCTACAGGAATCAGACACAGGGGACTTGTGTGATACTGAGGAGGGAGATGATGAGGACGGAGAGAGACATGATAGACTCCTCCATGATGGAGGGGATCTGGATGTGTCTGGAATCTCACACACATTACACACAGGGTTATCTGATATGATAAAAGGGGTAAATGTGTTCTTCAATATACAGGAAGCTTCAAACATATTACTGGATGTGAACACAGCTCAGAATAATCTACAGATATCAGATGACATGAAAACTGTATCCAGGTCAGATATAAAGCAGAATCGTCCACAAACACCGGAGAGATTTCAGTCATGGTTCCAGGTATTAAGCAGTCAGAGATTTTCCTCGGGGCGACATTACTGGGAAGTGGATGTCAGTGAGTCTGAAGCTTGCATATTCGGGATGTGTTATCCCAGTATAAAGAGGAGAGGAGGAGGGGAATCAGGGATTGGAAATAATAACAAGTCCTGGGGTTTGTACAGGTATAGCGGTGGGTGTTCTCTAAGACATGACAATAAACTGATCAGCACATCTCCCAATCTCTCCAGTAACAGAGTCAGGATCTATGTGGATTATGAGGCCGGGCAGCTGTCCTTTTATGATCTGTGTGACCCGATCCGACACCTCCACACCTTCACCACCACCTTCACTGAGCCCCTCCATGCTGGGTTATGGGTAGGAAAAGGTTCTATAACAATATCTGGGGGTGAAAGGCGACGTGAGAAATAATAATATAACAGAAAATCTGCCCAAACCTGCTGACATCACAGAAATCTGAATCTGATTATTTGTAACTAATGGAATAATGCAGTAGATTCATATTCCATATGTCATAAATCTAAAGGTTCCCAACACAAACAATCACAGCATTGAGAAATCTCAGCACAGGAAAGTGTGATTTATTCTCTTATAGTGACAATAATAAGATTTGGGGTTTTCAGGGGTTCATTAAGTGTTAGTGGTCAGGATAAGACTATTATCATTGATTATGTTTTGAATGATTATTCTAAATTTTCAGAAAATGTAATGTACACTATTGCAGCTTGCCAATACTTAGATGTGCTGACTGCATTGGTTTTCTTTTTTCAGACATTTTTTTTTCTATCTTTACCTAGAGATCCTGCCAGTAACACACTTCCTGTCCTAGGATGACACCACTCACTCATAGTACTGTACACTGTAGATTTTTAGGTACTGTCGTTTTTTGGCGCCATTCCACGAGCGTACGCAGTTTTAAAACATGACATGTTGGGTATCTATTTACTCAGCATAACATCATCTTTTATATTTCACCATATGGGTAATATATTGTGTTTTAAAATTGTGTGTGTACAGAGTAGTACAATTTAAAATTGTCCATAGGGCCTATTTTACCCCACATAGATTACACCTGATGAACCCTCAGCATTCTCCGGAGTGTTGGAGATGTGGCATATCTCCAGGGGACTTCGCACACATCTTCTGGCACTGTCCAAGATTACAACAATACTGGAGAGAGGTACTAGATCTTACTAACAAGGTGGCCTCAACCAACCTTTCCCCGCTGATGGAGATATGTATACTGGGCTTGTTAGAAAATGTTGTTCCTACCATAGCCAAGCGCACTCTGATCAGTCTACTACTCTTCTATGCCAGGAAAAATATCGCAATGCAGTGGAAAAAACCTAACCCCCCATCAATTACGCAGTGGAAACATCTAGTTAATGGGAACCTCCCGCTATACAAAGACACATATGCTAACAGAGGTTGTCCTTTGAAATTTGACAAAGTCTGGCGCAAATGGATGGAAAAAATGAATATCACTCAATAAACATAGATTTACAGTAATTTTCAGGTCAAAATACTGATTAGCAATAGCGTGCTTCTAGACCCTACTGTCTGTAATTCCAGGATTGTATTTCCTACGATATTTAACTGACCATTTCCCACTGAGGAGGACCATTTGTATACCCATATTACTGCTATGTAACCTAGCAACTCACGCTGTCAGAAGTTTTGTTTCACCAGATGTGGTGTTGATGTACTGTAGCAAATAAGTGTTACTGTTTGTTTGTCTCAAAATCTTAATAAAAATATATTTAAAAAAAAAAAAAAAAATTGTGTGTGTATTAAAATTCATTACGTTTTTTTTTTTCTTTTTAATTATCATTTAAAAAACGCTATTGCACATATAAAAGAGTGCCATACCCACCATTTTAATCTCTAGGGCCTCTGCTTTAAACAATCTATATTGTTTGGGGGCTCTGGGCAGTTTTCTAGCAAAACAATGCTGATTTTTACATATAGGAGAGGAATGTCAGAATTGGCCCGGACTGGAAGCGGTTAATATCAGACTGCAGAGTGCACAGGACAGCACTGGATTTCTGGCAGGATTCACAGGTAGTTTCTACATTTATTGAATTGCTATAGCAATATCCTTTCAAGTGAATATTTAACAGACCAAAATGAAGGAAATAAGTGAAGTTAATTGTTATCTTCATTGTAGTTTTATTGTTGCTGTCAGACAGAAGTGTACAAAGCTGTAAAGCTCTAATTGGCTCAGAGTGCTGCCCCTCCCCCCCATGCTGCTGTGTAGGTGATTACAGGAAGTGATATCAGGACCAATTCAGATATATACAACAGTTCTATGTAGACAAAAAAAAAATGTTTTTTAATTAATACATAATTGCATTAAATGGTATTTTTATGTGTTCTGTGAGTTCAGTTTAACCACTTGCCGACCAGCCACCGACATTATACTGTGGCAGGTTGGCACGATCCCGCGAGCCGTCGTAGCTGTACGTCGGCTCCTTTAAGTGGGATAGCAGGCGTGCACATTTGTCCGCTGCACTGCGGGGGTGCCGATACTCGTGACCGGCGGTCGCGTTGACCACCAGCTACGAGCGATTGTGGGCACGAGAGGCAGAACAGTGATGTGTGTGTGTAATCACATCCCAGTTCTGTGAGGAGAGGAGAGAGAGATCGTGAGTTCTTACGAACTGGGAACCACGATCTCTCATCTCCTATAGTCAGTCCCATCCCCCACAATTAGAACACACACATAGGGAACACAGTTAACCCCTTGATCGCCCCCTAGTGTTAACCCCTTCCTTGCCAGTGACATTTACACAGTAATCAGTGCATTTTTTTTAGCACTAATCGCTGTATAAATGTTAATGGTTCCAAAATGTGTCAAAAGTGTCCGATATGTCCGCCATAATGTCGCAGTCCCAATAAAAATCGCAGATCGTTGCCATTACTAGTAAAAAAATAATAAAAATGCCATAGCTCTATCTATTTTGTAGATGCTATAACTTTTACGCAAACCAATCAATATACACTTATTGCGATTTTTATTACCAAAAATATGTAGAAAAAGACATATTGGCCTAAGCTGAGGAAAAAATTAGCTTTTTTAAAAAAAATTGGGGCTATTGATTACTGCAAAAAGTACAAAATATTGTGTTTTTTTCAAAATTGACGCCCATTTTGTTTATAGCGCAAAAAAATAAAAACCGCAGAGGTGATCAAATACCACCAAAAGAAAGCTCTATTTTTGGGAAAAAAAGGATGTCAATCTTGTTTGGGCACAGTGTCGCACGACCGCGCAATTGTCAGTTATAACGATGCAGTGCCATATCGTAAAAAATGGCCTGGTCATTGAGCAGCCAATTCTTCTGGGGCTGAAGTGGTTAATTGGAAGAGTCACATTTAGGTTGTTGTTGGTGGAGGAACTAACACTTATATAGGGTTCCCGACACCAACATTTGGATTATGTATCTAGGAGAGGGGGGTTCAAAAACTTTGACATCTCCCATCCTGTTCTTGGACAATCAACATCTTCACATTCCATGGTGCCTGGATGAAGGTGCCAATGCCACCTGTGTGGATATAAATGCTAAAGTATGGTGTGAGCAGTCTCTTCTAGTTACATAGCCCCATCCTTGATGTCTCAATGGGATGATGTAACTAGAACAGTGGGGTTCTACACCTTTCACACCTCCCATGCTGTTCTTGGATAATCAACATCTACCTCAACACATCTAATGGTGATTGGATTAAGGTGTTGGTGCTACCTGAGTACATGTTGGGGTATCTTTCTGACACTCATTAAAACTGAAGAAGTGGCTTAGAGAATCTACAACATGTCTTAAACATTACAGAACAAGTCCATTTGAATGTGACCAACTGCTACTAGCTAAACAATGAAGGTTTTGTCCATACTGCATTGTATAAAATAATGGTTAGTTTATATTAAAATAATGGGACATATGAGGTGTGTCCAGAAAGTAATGAGAATGATATTTCAAAAATAATTTTATTGAAAAATGTTACAATTGAACATTGTCTCCTTCAAAGTATACACCTTGTGAGTAAACACAATGCTCCCAGGGATTTTTTCTATTTTTAATAACATCCCTGGAAGTCTTCAAGTGGGATGGCGCTCAGAGTCGGTGTAGTGGCTCTTTGGACGTTATCCACACTACCAAAATGGCGTCCGTTCTCGTGTTCAAATCCTGAGTCACAATCTTGACTGTCGGTCACAGTTGAGAACAGACCTCACTGCATCCACGTTCTGTTCCGTTTTTGACCGACGGCTCACTATAGGAATGATTGGAGAGAAAACGGGAATTACCAAGTCAACACGAGAAAGAACACCATTTTAGTAGTGTGGATAACGTCCAAAGAGCCACTATGTCGGCTCTGAGTGCCATCCCAACTGAAGACTTCCAGGGGCGCTATGAAGAATGGAAAAAATCCCTGGGAACGTTGTGTACACTCACAAGGTGCATACTTCAAAGGAGACAATGTTCAAGTGTAACATTTTTTATTAAAATATTTTCTTAAATATTATTCTCATTACTTTCTGGACACACCTCGTATAATGACACTGTTCACTGTAAATGTGGCTCCTCCTGTTGCTTCTTCCTCTTACTTTCCAGCCCTGCTGTACAGGGACTGCAAGAGGTTGATACCAAATCACATTTAGGTACTTACATTGCTTGAAGTTAAAAAATAAATGTATGATTATACAGCTGCATTCATTTGTGTCTTTTATATCTGCATCGAGTTTGGCTTCAATGGTCTGATTTGCAATAGTTTCTCATAGTTGAGCTCCTTATTTATGTGGATCTCCTTCTCTGCAGCCTTTCCAGTTCCAGGACATCTTTTTGGTTAAAGTGGTTGTAAACCCTTACAGACCACTTTTTACTACAGGTAAGTCCATAATAAAGGTTACCTGTAGCTACCCCGGATATCTCCTAAACCTGTATGGCTTAGGAGATATCCTCTGTATCAGCATGTGCTGACGTCATCGGAACATGCGCACTGAAGCAAAGGCTCGTTCACGCCGTTGCTTCAGCTGATGTGCCATTACCGGTGGCTGCCACGCATGGGTGTTATGTCATCGCGGCTCCAGCCAATCACAGTGCCAATACCCGAAAATAACTCTGGGAGACATGTCGCCGGGCAGAGCAGTGCGCTAGGACTGCTGCGGGGGCTGCGATCTAAGGTGAGTATTTCATAATGAGCTAGTATGCATAGCATACTAGCTCATTATGTCTTTGTCTTGCAGGTTTTTTTTGTGGGTTTACAACCACTTTAACTCCTTTCAAAACTAGAGTGGACAGTATTGAAGTAATATGACTTGTCTCGCTCTCTTGTGTCCTCAGTAGGGATGAGCTTCGAGTTCGAGTCGAACTCATGTTCGACCCGAACATTGGCTGTTCGCAAGTTCGACGAACAGCGAACAATTTGGGGTGTTCGCGGCAAATTCGAATGCCGCGGAACACCCTTTAAAAGTCTATGGGAGAAATCAAAAGTGCTAATTTTAAAGGCTTATATGCAAGTTATTGTCATAAAAAGTGTTTGGGGACCTGGGTCCTGCCCCAGGGGACATGGATCAATGCAAAAAAAAGTTTTAAAAACACGTTTTTTTCAGGAGCAATGATTTTAATAATGCTTAAAGTCAAACAATAAAAGTGTAATATCCCTTTAAATTTCGTAGCTGGGGGGTGTCTATAGTATGCCTGTAAAGGGGCGCATGTTTCCCGTGTTTAGAACAGTCTGACAGCAAAATGACATTTCGAAGGAAAAAACCCATTTAAAACTACTCGCGGCTATTGCATTGCCGGTCCGACAATACATATAAAAGTTCATTGATAAAAACGGCATGGGAATTCCCCACAGGGGAACCCCGAACCAAAATTAAAAAAAAAAAAATGACGTGGGGGTCCCCCTAAATTCCATACCAGGCCCTTCAGGTCTGGTATGGATATTAAGGGGAACCCCGGCCAAATTTTTTTTAAAAAATTACGTGGGGGTCCCCCTAAATTCCATACCAGACCCTTCAGGTCTGGTATGGATTTTAAGGGGAACCCCGTGCCAAAAAAAAAAAAAATCGGCGTGGGGTCCCCCCAAAAATCCATACCAGACCCTTATCCGAGCACGCAACCTGGCAGGCCGCAGGAAAAGAGGGGGGATGAGAGTGCGGCCCCCCCCTCCTGAACCATACCAGGCCACATGCCCTCAACATTGGGAGGGTGCTTTGGGGTAGCCCCCCAAAACACCTTGTCCCCATGTTGATGAGGACAAGGGACTCATCCCCACAACCCTGACCGGTGGTTGTGGGGGTCTGCGGGCGGGGGGCTTATCGGAATCTGGAGGCCCCCTTTAACAAGGGGACCCCCAGATCCCAGCCCCCCCATGTGAAATGGTAAGGGGGTACTTACCCCTACCATTTCACTAAAAAACTGTCAAAAATGTTAAAAATGACAAGAGACAGTTTTTGACAATTCCTTTATTTAAATGCTTCTTCTTTCTTCTATCTTCCTTCATCTTCTTCTGGTTCTTCTGGTTCTTCCTCCAGCGTTCTCGTCCAGCATCTCCTCCGCGGCGTCTTCTATCTTCTTCTCCTCGGGCCGCTCCGCACCCATGGCATGGGGGGAGGCTCCTGCTCTTCTTCTTAATCTTCTTCTCTTCTTCATCTTCTTCTCTTCTCTTCTTCTCTTCTTCTCTTCTTCATTTTCTTCTCCGGGCCACTCCGCATCCATGCTGGCATGGAGGGAGGCTCCCGCTGTGTGACGGCGTCTCCTCGTCTGACGGTTCTTAAATAACGGGGGGGGTGGGGTGGGGCCTGAAGGGCCTGGTATGGAATTTAGGGGGACCCCCACGTCATTTTTTTTTTTAATGTTGGTTCGGGGTTCCCCTGTGGGGAATTCCCATGCCGTTTTTATCAATAAACTTCTATGTGTATTGTCGGACCGGCAATGCAATAGCCGTGAGTAGTTTTAAATGGGTTTTTTCCTTTGAAATGTCATTTTGCTGTCAGACTGTTCTAAACACAGGAAACATGCGCCCCTTTACAGGCATACTATAGACACCCCCCAGCTACAAAATTTAAAGGGATATTACACTTTCATTGTTTGACTTTAAGCATTAGTAAAATCACTGCTCCTGAAAAAACGGCAGTTTTTAAAACTTTTTTTGCATTGATCCATGTCCCCTGGGGCAGGACCCAGGTCCCCAAACACTTTTTATGACAATAACTTGCATATAAGCCTTTAAAATTAGCACTTTTGATTATTCATGTTCGTGTCCCATAGTCTTTAACGGTGTTCGCGTGTTCGAACGAACTTTTTTCCTGTTCGCATGTTCTGGTGCGAACCGAACAGGGGGGTGTTCGGCTCATCCCTAGTCCTCAGTAAATTGTAGATGTTACATGTAGAAGCTGCAGATTGGAACTGAGATCTGATATGAATTGAATCTGTTAGGAGAAATACACAAAAGCCGCCTTTGCTGAATTTTGCAATCCGTAAGGTTTGTGATCCTCATCCTTCCTTCTCTACCTAGTGGGTCACTTACCCAGAGCTACCATGTGTTTGTCAAGTGTACGTGTTTACTTCAAGTTAGGGCTCATTTACACTTGCTTCGGCTTCAACAAGGCTTCGGACAGGCTTTGATAAAGCTCTCTTAACGCTAGTCAAAGCTCCTGTCACTAAATAAAATGGTTAGTCTATAGTCTTGTTTACACCTTGCTTTTGCTTTGTTTTGGCTTTACTTCAAAAATGATACCCTATATAGCTTCAGTGGTGCTTCAAAGTGTCTTCAAAGCCTCCATAGAAGTCTATGGTAAAGCTCGATCGAAGCCTCATTGAAGCCCCGCAAAGCCTCATCGAAGCATCACCAAAGCCCTACCGAAGCACCAAGCAAAAGCAAGGTGTAAACAGGACTGTACACCCATTTTATTTAGTGACGGGAGCTTTGACTGGCATTCAGAGAGCTTTAACAAAGCCTGTCCGAAGCCCTGATTTGAAGCAAGTGTAAACTCGCCCTAAGTGACTCATCAAGAAGGGAAGGAAGGACTAGGAATCAGATGAATGGTGTTGGAGCACCACCAAGAACAAGTCAGGAATAGAAGATCCATTTTTTTTGTCTCTAATTACAAGGACATCCACATCCTTCTCTGTCATTGACTTTTTATACTTTTTTTTTATTAATGAACTGTTCTTAGAGTTGTTGGAAGTGAGCTGTGAGTGTACACTGTGCATGTAATACAAGAATTGCTAGGAGCAAAGTGAAGGAGTATTTTTTGTCTCTGCCATAATTCCTGGCTCTGTTTCGCCTGCTTTGGAGTTTGGGGTTTTTCTGCCAATCTTTGTATGTTGCAGCTCCTCCTTTTACACTATTCATAGTAAAAACACTTTTAACCACTTCCTGCCCAAGGACATCATATGACGTCTTTGGGTTGAAGTGGTGATATCTGAATGAGGCCTGCAGCTACAGGCTTCATTCAGATATCTGTGTTTTCAGCCGGCACATCTCTCTAATGTAAAAGCCACTCTATGTGGAATACCGTAGAGCTGGCCATGGACTGGATGGTCCCCGGCCATCTCTATGACCCTGAGAGACTGGAAGAGACGTCATGACTTCAATTCTGGCACTGGCAAATCCAAACATTGCCAGTTTTTTTACCTGGAAAGCAGAGATGAATGTTTTTTTTTTTTTAATCTCATGCTTTCCAGGGTAGAGGAGATATCTGGGGTCTCATTGACTTCAGATGTCTCCATAAAGAGGACCTGTCATGCCTTATTTCTATAACAAGGGATGTTCACATTTCTTGTAATAGGAGTCAAGTGATAAAAAAAATAAAGAAATAGAATTTTAAAGCGCCCCGTCCGCTCGTGCTCGCCTGCAGAAGTGAACGCATATGTAAACGGCATTCGAACCACATATGTGAGGTGTCGCCGCAAAAGTTAAAGCGAGAGCAATAATTCTAGCACTAGACCTCCTCTTAACTGGTAACCTGTGTAGCGCTGGTAGATTTATGATCTACCATCCGATAGGTAAATTTAGTAAATTGCTCATTAAAGGAAGTTAGATTTGCCTCTGTTCCAGCTTGGCTGACGTTGCGTGTGTTTCCATACTGAGCCGGTGGGTGTTGTTGTTACTATTGGCTAGTGTTGGAAAGGCAACGCGTTGAAGCGTATGGGTGCTCTTCTGTCCTGGAGACAACTCGGTGGAGGTGGTCCTCCGAGTTGGATTCTGGGAGAGGGTATTTATGGGACAGACGCCATGTTTTAGTGTCATTTTACAGCCACCTGCTGGCCCTCCTGGCCGACAGGTATGCATTAGAGTGCTACCTCGTAGTCCTTCGTTCTGGAGGCCCGCGCCGCTGTGGCGCGTTGGTGGGCCCAGAAGCTTGTCTGGGACCTACCACAGCAGCCGAGGAATGGTCCTAAGCTGTCTATCCAGAGTGAAGAAGCTGGACAGCCGGGGAGATCCCAGGGGAGGACCCGTCATGGAAGGATCATACAGAGTGCTGGTCTGGAGAGGGGCCTGGTGACTCGGTTGGAGGACGTATCCTAAAGTAACTTTACAGCATAGTGCTGCCGGGTTTGGCTTAAAGGTTTAAGCACTGTGTCTGACGTTCACCGCAAAACCAATACATCCTGTGGAAGAGGATCGTACGGGTTCATTTCACGCAAGTCTGTGGCAGAGACTTTTGTTCGTGCTACGTGCTGGCTGCTAGGCAAGTGAGAGAGGCCTATCCAGGCGAGCAAAGAGTGTGTCCCACAAGGGGAGTGCATTTTACTGCAATATTCAACTCTAAAGGACATTTGTCAAGAATCCGACAGAAAGGTATTTGAGCTTCCCTGCAGTTTCCCTTCTGCCTTTTTCCTGCTACTTCCTTCGTTAATTGTTCAATAAAGCATTGAAAAAGTACTGAAGTGTTGGTGCTTATATCGTCCGGAGGTAAACTCAACGGAACCCTAGACCCGGTGCCGGTGAAACAGAGGGAAGGAGAGTGAAGGTAACAAGCCCGCTTAAATCAGAAGCTCCACCAAGAGTTAATGTTACACCTGTAAAAATGTTTAAAGCATAATACTATGGAGATTTTTAAATATTGACCTTTGGCACCATTCCATGAGTGTGCGCAATTTTAAAGTGTGATGTTAGGTTTCTGTTAACGCCGTGTAACATCATGTTTCACATTATAAAAAAAAAAATGGGGTAAATATTGTGTTTTGTTTTTCTTTAATTCATTAAAGTGTTTTTTTTCCCCAAAAAAATTCCATTTGGAAAAATTGCTGCGCAAATGACATAACAAATTGCAGCAATCGCCATTTTATTTGCTAGGGTCTCTGCTAAATATATATATATTTATATATAATGTTTGGTGGTTCTGAGTAATTTTCCAGCAAAAAAAAAAAAAAAAAGATATCTACATGTGGAGAGGAATGCCAGAATAAGCCTGGTATGGAAGTGATTTACAGCAGTGGGAGCCAAGGGATGCTGCTATCAATCGGCCCAGGTAGGAGGGAGACAGCCTCTGCTGTCATGCACATCGCTGGTTTGGATCAAGAAAGAATAAGGGGGGAGGGGCTCCTGCATCAACAAAGCTTTTTTTTACCTTAATACATAGAATGCAAGTTAAAAAATCTTTAGAACCACTTTAATCACTTGCCGTCCGCCATATAGCAATATGACATCGGCAAAGTGGCTGCGATATCCTGACCGGACGTCATATGACATCGCCAGGATATCAAGCCGATGCGGGCCGATCGTTGTTGCGGTGTGTCAGTCTGACACACCGCAACTCCGATCTTGGTAAAGAGCCTCTGACGGAGGCTCTTTATCACGTGATCATCCATGTCCAAGCACGGCTGATCACGATGTAAACAGGAAGAGCCGTCGATCAGCTTTTTCTCACTCGCGCCTGTAAGACGTGAGTAGAGAGCCGATCGTCTGCTCCTCTGACAGGGGGGTCTGTGCTGATTATCAGCGCAGCCCCCCTGAAGATGCCTACACTGGACCACCAGGGATGCCACCAGGACCACCAGGGATGCCACTACTAGTCACCACCAGGTATGCCACCCTAGACCACCCGGGATGCCAATCAGTGCCCACAATGGATGCCAATCAGTGCCCACAATGGGCATCACTGGCAGGCATTATTGTTTGGCACTGATTGGCACCCATCAGTACCATCCATTCTTGTACATCAGTGCCACCTATCAGTGCCCATCCATGCCACCTATCAGTGCCCATCTGTGACGCCTATCAGTGCCCATCTGTGACGCCTATCAGTGCCCATCTGTGCCGCCTTTCATTCGCCATCAGTGCCACCTATGTGTACCTATCAGTGCTGCATATCAGCGCCACCTATCAGTGCCCATCAGTGCCGCATATTAGTGCCCATCAGTGCCACCTCAGTGAAGGAGAAAACTTACTTGTTTACAAAGTTTTGCAACAGAAACAAAAAAAACATTTTTTTTCAAAATTTTCGTTCTTTTTTTATTTGTTTAGCAGAAAATAAAAATCCCAGAGGTGATCAAATACCACCAAAAGAAAGCTATATTTGTGGGAAAAAATTGATAAAAAATGTAGTTTGGGTACAGTGTTGCATGACCGCGCAATTGTCATTCAAAGTGCGACAGCGGTGAAAATGCCCGGTATTGAAGTAGTTAATCACAGACCGGGAATATTTTTCAGACTCTGTGTTTACAAGTTAAAGTCAGTTTTGTCACCCAACATGTCACGCTTCAAAATTGCGGCCGCTCATGGAATGGCGACAAACTTTTACCCCTAATAATCTCCATAGGCAAAGTTTAAAATTTTCTACAGGTTGCCAGTTTTGAGTTACAGAGAAGCTCTAGGGCTAGAATTATTACTCTCACTCTAACGATCGCGGCAATACCTCACATGTGTGATATGAACCTCGTTTTCATATGCGGGACTCACGCATGCGTTCGCTTCTGCGTGTGATTTCGTCGGGGCGGAGCGCTTTAATAAAAATTGTTTTTTTTAAATTTATTTTACTTTAATTTTTATTTTGACACTGACCTTTTAAAAAAAATGATTTGGGTGACTTTTATTCCTATTGCAAGGAATGTAAACATCCCTTGTAATAGAAAAAAAAGCATGACAGGACCTCTTACATATGAGATCTGGGGTCAAAAAGACCTCAGATCTCATATTTACACTAAAATGCAGTAATAAAAAAAAATATCATTTGAAAAAAAAAATTCTCCTTTAAGAGCATTGGGCGAAAGTGACGTTTGACGTTGCTTCCGCTAGTCAATGCTATGGATCCAAGTGGGGGGCCATCTTCCCCTCACTAGCAACCAATAAGTGAGCACCAGTAATGTGCAGTAACCTCTAGCAACCAATCGGCATGCAGAAATTATGCGTTGTAACCTTTAGCAACCAGCCAGTGAGCGGTAAGGAAAGGCTGCAACCTCTGGCAACCAATTGCAATCGCTGTGTGATCTGCTGCAGTATACTGATTTTGAGTCCACCTGCTATTTTTTATATGTCTCAGAATGGAGGGGGGGCCCAAGAAAATGTTTGCCCAGGGCCCAATCAATATCAAAGACGGCCCTGCACTGAGCTGTAGT
This sequence comes from Lithobates clamitans, assembly GCA_037952925.1. Classification (NCBI taxonomy): domain Eukaryota; kingdom Metazoa; phylum Chordata; class Amphibia; order Anura; family Ranidae; genus Lithobates; species Lithobates clamitans. The sequence continues at coordinate 869,928 of JBBGZY010001506.1, forward strand.
TTATGCAGGGTATTAACATTTGTGCTAGTAGTAGTAGTGCAATATCCTCTTTGCTTAACCTAGTGTGTCAGAGGGGCTGGGGTTGCTCAAAGATGTGACCTGATCACCACTTTGGCTTGGGGATTGTCACGTCTACCCCAATGCAGGTAGTCAGACCCTATAACTGGCTGCTGTGTTCATCACATATAGAAGCCCCCTTTCCCATAACGGTTGCCCCCAGGTCTTATACACAATGCTATAGTGCCTGGCTACCAGGGCAGGCGCAAACTGAGCAAAGCAAGCAGGTACTTGCGGTTGGCAGACAGGCAGAGTGGTTCTATGACAGTCCAAGTAAAAGGCTGGCTGAGCTCAGGGAATAGTCCAAAAATCCGGTCCAAGGTCATACACAGGGAAATCCAAACTGGCAGAGCAGGGCAGACAGACAGGGGGGCTTGATCAGGCAGTGGCGTAGCTTGGGTAGTGCGGGGGGTGCCGTGGCCCCGGGCGCGACATTTAGGGGGGCGCAATTTTGTGCCAGTAGTGTCATTACCGACTGCCGCCTCCTAATTTTATGTTCCTGTGTCCCCTGCACTGCGGCCGCCATGTTGGCGCCCTGTGATTGGCCGCATGGGGGTCATGTGAGCGCTCCTGAAGTCCCGCCTCCGCACATGACCCTATCGCGGCCGCTGTCTTCTCTTAGCCTCCGGGGAATCGGGACCGATCCAGGCGCAGGCAGGACAAGGTGTGTGAGACTGAGACTCCCTCAATTCGTGTTACTGGCCCCAGGGGCGGGGGGGATGGGAGAGAAAGAGATAAATACTGTATGCAGGACAGTGTAGTATGTATGGTGGGGTCAGCCAGTCCTCCAAGGAGTTTCTCTTCCCTTCTCATGGCTTTAAACGTTGTGAAAGACTTTCACTATACTGTCCTGCGGCTGCATACAGTATTTATCTCTTTCTCTCATTCACTGACAGTGTCCAAAAAAATACACATCATGACATAAAATAAAATAGTAAACACATCACTACAATATATCACAACTGCATTGTTTATCATTTTCTTAGGCCCATTTCACACTGGGGCGGGGGCGGCGGTAAAGCGTCGCTATTGTAAGCGGCACTTTACCGTCGGTATTCGGCCGCTAGGGGGGGCTGTTTTACCCCCCGCTAGCAGCTGAGAAAGGGTTAACAACCACTGCAAAGCGCCTCTCTAGAGGCGCTTTGCCAGCGGTATAGCCGCGCTGTCCCATTGATTTCAATGGGCAGAAACGGTGAAGGAGCGGTGTATACACCGCTCCTTCAGCACTCCAAAGATGCTGCTAGCAGGACTTTTTTCCCGCACCGCTCCAGTGTGAAAGCCCTTGGGGCTTTCACACTGGAGAGACAGCAGCAGCTGTTTCGGGGCGGTTTGCAGGCGCTATTATTAGCGCAATAGCGACTGCAAACCGCCCCAGTGTGAAAGGGCCCTTAGGTTAAGTGATGCGCCTGCTAGGGTGATTTTTGACATTTGCTCTATGTGTGGATTTTTTTTGCTTTAATTAACCACTTCAGCCCTGAAAGATTTTACCCCCTTCCTGACCAGAGCACTTTTTGCGATTCGGCACTGCGTCGCTTTAACTGACAATTGCGTGCGAGGTGGCTCCCAAACAAAATTGACGTCCTTTTTTTCCCACAAATAGAGCTTTCTTTTGGTGGCATTTGATCACCTCTGTGGTTTTTATTTTTTGTGCTATAAACAATAAAATAGCAAAATTTTTTAAAAAACGCATTATTTTTTACTTTTTGCTATAATAAATATCCCCCAAAAAATAATTAAAAAAAACATTTTTTTTCCTCAAGTTTAGGCCGATACGTATTCTTCTACATATTTTTGGTAAAAGAAAAATCACAATTAGCGTATATTGATTGGTTTGCGCAAAAGTTATAGCGTTTACAAAATAGGGATAGTTTTATGGCATTTTTATTAATCTTTTTTTTTTACTAGTAATGGCGGCAATCAGCGATTTTTATTGTGACTGCGACATTATGGCGGACACATCGGACATTTTTGACACATATTTGGGACCATTGTCATTTATACAGCAATCAGTGCTATAAAAATGCACTAATTACTGTGTAAATAAAACTGGCAGTGAAGGGGTTAACCACTAGGGGGCGGGGAGGGGTTAAGTCAGTACTAGGGAGTGATTCTAACTGTAGGGGGGATTGGCTAGCTGTGACACGTCACTGATCGCTGCTCCTGATGACAGGGAGCTGTGATCAGTGACACTGTCACTAGGCAGAACGGGGAGATGCTTGTTTATATCAGTATCTCCCCGTCCGTCCTCTTCGTGAGGCGATCGCGGGTATCCCCGCGGCGATCGAGTCCGTGGGACCCGCCTGCCGACTCACAGGGCTCCTGGCCGGCGTGCGCCGGCAGCGGCGCAGACGCAACGGCACGGCGGGAAATTCAATGGGACTTACAGGTAGGCCCATTTGCCCAGCCGTGCCATTCTGCCGACGTACATCTGCGTGCGCCTGTCGGGAAGTGGTTAATCAGCACCTTACCATAATAATATTGGTCTGTGTATCTCTTACTTCCAGGAGCGCAAAGTATTGTATAAAGAATTTTGGATTGTTTTATCCTCCTTGTTGGGGGGGTGTATAAAAATAAGGGGGCTCTTAGTAATAAATAATAAATTAACAGTGATCAATAATACATAATCGTTGTGAACAATACTGAACAGATATCAACATGAAATAAATACACATTATATGATATTTATTTTATGTTGATATCTGTTCAGTATTGTTCACAACGATTATGTATTATTGATCAATTAATTGTTAATTTATTATTTATTACTAAGCGCCCCCTTATTTTTATACACCCCCCACTAGCTCAAAGGTTGCTCACTAAGCACTTTGAGGGGAGCAGCTATTTTGTACATTTCACCCATAGCGCGGAGTTCTTCCCTTTTCATTATCCTCCTTGTTAGTGTATGTTATGTGTGACCCAAGACAATTTATCCAATGTCACCCAGGAAGGTCAAAAGGATTAGGCTCATTTTTGAAGCTGGTCTTGACTGAATTGTCTTTATGCTTACCTACATAGAGGATTAATATTATAGTATCTTGATCCTTTTTAAATGCCTAGGCCCACCATTGGGAATAACCCCCTACAGATGCAAAAAGAAAGATATAGGAGCTGGTTGGCTTGTTGGATTCAATACAGCGATGATGAGTTATGTCAGGGTGAAATGGGGGGGTGTCCACATCTGGGGAATTTGTTTCTGGGGAAGTTGGGCCATGGCTCATATTCAACCAGATTTCAGCTTATTGCAGTCATTGGAGGGAAGAGCTGAAAATGGATTGGTTGCTTTAGGCTCATTTACACAGGCTTATGTGCATTTTCTGTATGAATAAAGATTATTCCTGGCAGAGCAAGCAGAAGATCCTGCATAAAATATGTACCTATAGCATAGCTCCCAATTGTTTCTGATTTCAAGGGACTGTCTCTAATTTGGAATAAAGTCCCCCTGTCCCTCTCAGTGGCGTAGCGTGGGGGGTGCAGGGGGTGGTCAGTCAGTGTAGTATATAGTGGACAACAGTATAGTGTAGTATGGTGGTCAGTCAGTGTAGTGTAGTATGGTGGTCAGTGTAGTATGGTGGTGTCAGTATAGTGTAGTATATGGTGGTCAGTATAGAGTAGTATGGTGGTCAGTGTAGTGTAGTATGGTGGTCAGTGTAGTGTAGTATGGTGGTCAGTGTAGTGTAGTATGGTGGTCAGTATAGTGTAGTATGGTGGTCAGTGTAGTGTAGTATGGTGGTCAGTATAGTGTAGTATGGTGGTCAGTGTAGTGTAGTATGGTGGTCAGTATAGTGTAGTATGGTGGTCAGTATAGTGTAGTATGGTGGTCAGTATAGTGTTGTATGGTGGTCAGTATAGTGTAGTATGGTGGTCAGTATAGTGTAGTATGGTGGTCAGTATAGTGCAGTATTGTGGTCAGTATAGTGTAGTATGGTGGTCAGTATAGTGTAGTATGGTGGTCAGTGTAGTGTAGTATGGTGGTCAGTATAGTGTAGTATGGTGGTCAGTATAGTGTAGTATGGTGGTCAGTATAGTGTAGTATGGTGGTCAGTGTAGTGTAGTATGGTGGTCAGTATAGTGTAGTATGGTGGTCAGTATAGTGTAGTATGGTGGTCAGTGTAGTGTAGTATGGCGGTCAGTGTAGTGTAGTATGGTGGTCAGTATAGTGTAGTATGGTGGTCAGTATAGTGTAGTATGGTGGTCAGTATAGTGTAGTATAGTCAGCCACCAGTAGATGAGACCTTGTGTGTCTTCTCCACAGACCGAAGCAGCAGCCGAGGCCCTCTTCAGACAAAGACTACTGGGACTGCAGTCAGTGTGTGCACCTAGAAGAAGTTTAAGGGAACTTCCTCCCGGTGAGTCTCACTTCTCCTGCCACCATCTTACCTGCCCTTCCAGGGGGACAGGCCATCCTGACCCTCAGTACTGACATTGTAGTTATCCTTTAGAGCTCTAAGTGAGCATTGTCAGGGGACGCTGTCCAGGGAGGAGGCGCTCAGTTGGCAGTGTAGTTGAGCCACTAGCAGACCAGATCTTGTGTGCCATTGATCTCCTTACAATGGCATCTGAAAGTGGGTGGAACAGACATATTAGGCAGCAAATGAACATGATGTTGTCTTTGTAGTTGATGTGTTGAGAGGAGAAAAATGGAAAAGTAATTGACTTTGACAAGGGACAGGGTCATATGTGTATTGGCTAGACAACTGGATCAGAGCATCCGCAAAACTGCATAGATGGATTGAAGTTCGTTTGGTTCAGCAGGGACCAGCCAGATTTTGATCCATATGTGGCTGTTCCGGCTTGACAGAAGTTGACCCAGTGGTCTAGTAAATTTTATATTTATATATATATATATATATATATATATATATATATATATATATATATATATATACAATATCTTTTTTTTTTTTTAAACTTTGAAGTTTTTTTAGGGTAAAAGTTTGACGCCATTCCACGAGTGGGCGCAATTTTGAAGCGTGACATGTTGGGTATCAATTTACTCGGCGTAACATTATCTTTCACAAGCTAAAACAAAAAATTGGGCTACCTTTACTGTTGTCTTATTTTATAATTCAAAAAGTGAAATTTTTTACAAAAAAGTGCGCTTGTAAGACCGCTGAGCAAATACGGTGTGACAGAAAGTATTGCAACGACCGCCAGTTTATTCTCTAGGGTGTTAGAAAAAAAATGTATAATGTTTGGGGGTTCTAAGTAATTTTCTAGAAAAAAAAACTGTTTTTAACTTGTTAACACCGAGTCTGAAAAAGAGGCTCGGTCTTTAAGTGGTTCAATTTGCATGGTATACAAGACATACAAAGTAGTTGCCTTCCTTATGTGCTAGCATTCTTTCCATGAGGCTTTGTGAGTTCACTTTATCAATAACCTCTCTAATGTTGGGGGGAGTAGTTGACTTTCATTTTTTCGCTATGGAAATGCGTGCTGCAAACAGAATGTGTACCATGACTTTCCTGTGTAGGAAGGGAAAAGCGTCTATCCCCAGGCTTATTAACGCTAGTGCTGGGGAGGGAGTACACATTGTTTTGGTAGTCTTTGATAGTAGGGAGAATACATCCTTCCAGAAGGTTTGTAAGGCTTTGCAGTGCCATATTATATGTAACAGGTTGCCATTGTGATGGCATTCCCTCCAACATAATGGCGATAATGTGGGGTCTATAGTGTGTAGCACCTGTGGAGTATTTTATGTGAGTTGTCCCAGTGGTCTACACAGGCTGAAGAGGTACTTTTTTTTTTTAAGCAGCAAAAAGAGCAAGGCAATAGGCATAAAGGTGAATAAACATTACAGTGAAAGTAAAAAGAAATAGTTATACAATGAAGGAGTGGTAAAAGTGCAGCAAGGCAAGAAAGTGATTACACTTATTTATTTTTTTAGATTTTTCAAAATACTACTCAATATATACCATGCCAAACAAAAAACAATCAGGTGCACAAGGCAGGAAAAGGAGGAAGATAGAGAAAGAGCAACAAGTTAAGCTAGCTGGAAGCCTTAACAGGTTTCTTGTTGTAAACACTGCTGAAACTACAGCATGCTCATCAGCAGCACCACAGGAGACTCATGTCCCCAATCCAGTTTCTGTGGACATTCCTGTTCTTGCTTTAAAAGCAGAGACAGCCTTGCCAAATATTCTGCCAGAAAATATTGACGAAAAAGTTTTCACTGATATTGGCTATTGGCCTAAAACTGTAGATGAAACTTTGAACTTGTCAAGCGAGGAACAATGGAACTGCAGAATAAGGATGCATTGTTTCCAAGAGACAGTCATGGCAGGTCATTTTCCAAAGACTGGTTCTACATGAATTTGGAGAATGGTGAGACTGTGTTAAGGACATGGTTGGTGTTTTCTCCAGTAAACAACGCTGCATATTGCTTTCCTTGCATACTTTTTCAGAAGGTTAAAGGGAAAAGTTGTTTTGGAAAGCCAAGTGGCTTTAATGCATGGAGAAAGCTAAACCCCAGATTACTAGAGCACGAGCGCAGTTCATATCACTTCAGTGCATTTACAATGTGGAAAGAATTTGAAATGCGGCTGCAGAAACAGGTGACTATTGATGCTGCTACCCAGCTTGCACAACGGAGGTCATTTGACAAATGGAAGGCAATCTTAGTCAGAATACTGGATTGTGTGCTGTATCTAGCCAGGCAAACCTTACCCTTACGTGGTCACTCCGAAAATCTAAACAACGATGGTAACTGTAGAAATTTCTTAGAAACTTTCAAGTTACTTGCCAAATACGACCCAGTTGCAAAACAACATCTTCATAAAGTTAATCAGACAGATGGCTACGTTGTGTCCTATCTCTCTCCACAGAGCCAGAATGAGTTCATTAGCCTGCTCGGCGATCACATTAGAACAGCCATCTTTGAAAAAATCACAAAGGCCAAGTATTTTGGTATGATGTTCGACAGCACTCCGGAAATTTCTCACACTGACCAAATGTCCCAAGTGATTCGATATGTGCACATTGCAGATACAGAAGTCCATGTGATAGAGTCTTTCATTGACTTTATTCAGTTATATGGGAAATCGGCTGATGTCATTACAAAACAAATTTGTGACAAGTTGCAAGCAGATGGCCTTAAACTGGAGCATTGCTATGGCCAAGGATACGACAATGCTGCAACTATGGCTGGACACATTAGTGGTGTACAGAAACGTATTTTGGATATAATTCCCAAAGCAGTGTTTGTGCCATGTAACAATCACTCTCTCAATCTTGCTGGGGTTCATGCAGTTGGTGTTGGGACAAAGTCTGTGACTTTCTTTGGCACTGTGGAAAAAGTGTATGCATTCTTCTCAAGCTCCACCCATAGGTGGGATGTCCTTAAGAAGCATGTACCAATTCATGTAAAGCAATCATGTGACACAAGATGGAGTTCAAAGCATGAAGCTGTACGCGTACTAGCTGAGCACCCAGAAGAAATAATAGAAGCTTTGGAAGTGTTGAGAGATAGGCCAGTCGAAACCTCTGAAACCAAGGGTGATGCAGGAAGTCTGTTAGTTTGCACCATGACCTATGTTTTTTTCTCCTTCTTGCATTTTTGGAGCCCAGTACTAACCGAAGTGAATGATACTCAGATCTACCTGCAGCAAGAAGGACTTGCGCTTGATCAATGTGTGTGTAACGGACTAATACTCACCGAGGCCGAGATGCCGAGAGCAGCTCGCCCTTACGACCACGCGCACCCAGACCCCCGTAGTGAGTACAGAGAGCTGAGGGCACGCGGAGGCACAAGCTTCCGGTAAGCAGGAGATCCGTAGGTGGGAAACTGGTGCACTGGAATCCGTATGAGGGGCCAAAGATCAGGACCGGGTATCAGGGGGAGGCAAGTCCGTATAATAAGCAGGGGTCAGATGGGTATCAGGCAATCAGGCAGAGGCAAAGTCCGTTATGCAGGCAGAGGTCAGGGTATCTGGCAATCAGGCAGAGGCAAAGTCCGTTATACAGGCAGAGGTCAGGGTATCTGGCAATCAGGCAGAGGCAAAGTCCGTTATACAGGCAGAGGTCAGGGTATCAGGCAATCAAGCAGAGTAAGGGTTAAACAAGCCAAGGATTCGGTACACAGAGTAGACAGGTTTCACAGGAACAACTAGGCACAGGGATCAGGGAGAGCTGACGCTGAACCAGCAACCCGACTGGGCACTGGAGCCATCAGAAATAGTCTCCCCCCGGCGAGCGCGTCAGCGTGATGTGCTACCGGGTACCCACACGGCGATGGCGCGCACACGGGGACCGCCATGCACCCGCACGCGCCGCACCATCAGGCCGCGGACGGGTGTGCGGCGAAGCGCCAGTCCGCGGCGCATGCGCACCATAGCCCGGCGAGCGGAGACGCTCCCAGTCTCCTGACAGTGCCCCCCTCCTAAGGGCGGACACTGGACGCCCAGGCTAGCCATCAATTCTGGATGATCTTGGTGGAAGGTTTGGATTAACCGTGGAGCATGCAGGTTCCTAGCGGGTTCCCAAGAATTATCGTCAGGTGGGTAACCCTTCCACTGGATCAGATACTGTAGCTGCCTGCCCTTCTTTCTGCAGCTCAGGATGGACTCCACCTCGAACTCATTTTCACCATCTACTCTGATTGGTGGAGGAGGAGGCTCTCTTCTTCCCGGAAAAGGGCTAGGCACCACAGGCTTCAACAATGATACGTGGAAAACAGGATGAATCCGATATGTCTTGGGTAGTGCTAGCTCAACAGCCACAGGGTTAATGATTCTCTTGACTTGGAAAGGACCAATGAACTTGGGTCCAAGTTTTCGAGATGGCAACGATAATTTAAGGTTAGTGGTGGATAGCCAGACCTCTTCTCCTAAATCAAACTTTGGGTTCGCCTTTCTGCCCCGATCATACTGTTTCTTGTAGTCTTCTTGCGCCTTGTGTAAAATATCTTGGATTTTCTGAAAGTTGGATTGCAACGAGGTTATCCTGTCCTGGACTGCAGGGACTGTCATTTCGGGAACGTCGTTAGAAAAGAACGTGGGATGGAACCCACAATTTGCCCAGAAGGGTGTTTGGTTGGTAGAGGCATGAATTGAATTACTATACGCAAATTCAGGTAGGGGAGAAGACTCACCCAATCGTCCTGGGAACCTGAGCAAAAGCAACGGAGGTATTGCTCCAACGTTTGGTTTATCCTCTCCGTTTGGCCGTTGCTTTGGGGGTGATAAGCTGAAGAAAGACAGACTTTGATGCCCAGGGACTTGCAGAGTTCCTTCCAGAATTTGGATGTAAATTGCACGCCCCTATCCGACACAATGCTCCTTGGTACACCATGGAGCCTAACGACCTCTTTCAGAAAGACATTGGCTGTGTCTACGGCAGAGGGAGTGCCTCTCATAGGTAAAAAATGGGCCATCTTGGAGAGACGGTCGATAACGACAAGAATGGTAGAAAAATTTTCTGAGGTTGGTAGATCGACAATAAAATCCATGGACACATCAGCCCATGGCTGTTCCGGAATGGGCAATGGTTTGAGCAAGCCCCAGGACTTAGTGTTTTGGCCCTTGTTCCACTGGCACAGAGAGCAGGACGCCACGTACTCCTTACAGTCCCATCCAGGCCACCAGAAGGAGCGAGAAAGTAGCTCAGATGTCTTCTTAATCCCGAAGTGTCCTGCCATCTTATGGTCGTGACACATCTTAAGGGTTAAGGACCGTGTCACTTGCGGTATGAAAATTTTTCCTCGAATCCAAAAAAGATCCTCATATTTCCTCAAGGAGTGTACTACTGGTTCAGTACACGAGCTAGATGAGGATCTAATGGATGACATTAAGTCCGCCTGAGTTAATCCATGGAAGTTTTGTGGAGAGAGGATCGTGCTTGGTGCTGATGTTTGAGAATCTGCGGAGAACATCCGAGAGAGTGTGTCTGCCTTTCCGTTCTTTGCTCCAGGTCTGTAGGCTATATGAAAGTTGAAACGGGAAAAGAAGAGGGCCCAACGGGCTTGGCGGGGTTTTAGGCGTCTTGCTGTTCGGAAGTACTCTAGATTTTTGTGATCCGTAAAGATCATGACTGGGTGTACTGCACCTTCCAGCAAATACCTCCACTCCTCTAAAGCGAACTTTATGGCCAGCAGCTTCCTGTCACCCACATCATAGTTGAGTTCCGGTGGACTGAGTTTCCTAGAAGCGAAGGCTACAGGATGTAGAATGGCCTTAGGTCCCTGTCTCTGGGAGAGAATTGCTCCAGTTTCGATCTCTGATGCGTCCACCTCTAGTACGAAAGGTTGAGTTGGGTCAGGATGACAAAGAATCGGGGCGGAGCTGAACAACTTCTTCAATTTTAGAAAAGCTTCTTGAGCGGCTGGGGACCACTGGAAAGAACTGTGCTGACGGGTTAGTTGGGTGATAGGAGCCACAATAGCAGAGAATCCAACAATAAATTTTCGATAGAAGTTGGCGAACCCTATAAACCTCTGTACCCCTTTCTTGTTAGATGGAGCCGGCCACTCCTGAATTGCCTGAATCTTCTGTGGGTCCATTGCGACCCCATTGGTTGAAAGGATGAACCCCAGAAATTGTATGGTCGATTTTTCGAATTCACATTTTTCAGCTTTCAGGTATAGCTTGTGCTGTCGAAGTATGGTAAGAACCTTCTTTACGTGTCCCTTGTGTATCTCCAGAGTGGGGGAAAAGATAAGAATATCATCCAGGTATACAACAAGGAAATCATCCAGGTATTCTCGGAATATATCATTCACCAGGTGTTGAAAGGTGGCCGGGGCATTACAGAGTCCGTATGGCATCACTAAGTACTCGAAATGCCCGAATCTGGACCTAAAAGCCGTCTTCCACTCGTCCCCAGCCCTGATCCTGACGAGATTTTAGGCCCCCCGGAGGTCGAGTATAGAGAACACTTTAGCTGATCGGAAACGTTGAAATAGCTCGGGAATGAGTGGTAGAGGATACCGGTTCTTAATAGTTGAGCTGCCGATAATCTACACAGGGTCTCAAGGTACCATCCTTCTTCCCAACGAAAAAGATACCAGCTCCGGCAGGTAAGGATGAGGGACGGATGAAGCCTTTCTTGAGATTTTCATCAATATATTGTTTAAGAGCTTCTAGCTCGGTTTCTGAGAGAGGGACTATCCGGCCGAACGGGATCTCGGATTCAGGCAGGAGGTCGATCGGACAGTCGTAGGACCGATGAGGTGGTAGGCGGTCAGCCATCTGTTTACTGAAGACCTCTTGAAACTCAAGGTACTCGGAGGGGACATGTTGGAGGTTGCCTGATGGAGCAGCAATCGTAGCACAAACTTTGGGAGCCGTGAGGAGACAATGTTGGAAGTAATACTGAGAATGGAAGGATACCGCCTTAGTGCTCCATTTAATCTGTGGGTCGTGAGCCTGTAAACAGGGCAAGCCTAGTATAACGGGGAAGATGGGTGAATGAATCAGGTCGAGCCGTAAAAACTCCCGGTGGCCGGAATCAGTGGTTACCGGAATAGGTTGGGTTTCCTGGGTGATGGGTCCTGAGCGAGGAAGGGATCCGTCGGCCAGATGTACCCGTAAACCTTGATCTTTGGTTTGCAGAGGGATATTCAGACTGTGCGCCAAGGCAGAATTTATGAAGCAACTGCATGCTCCGGAATCAATGATGGCCTGCAAGCGGGTCTCCCCTCCCGGAAGCTGTAAAGGAGATAAACAACATTACATAAGTCTTTGGGATACTGTTGTTTGGATAGTTCAACACATTTGGCTGAGGGGACTTACTGGGCCTGATCGGACAGCTGCGCAGGATATGTCCGGCTCCTCCGCAGTAGAGACACAGGTTGGATTGTCGTCTGCCTTGCTTTTCTTCAGAGGTTAGCGGGCCCCGAACCAAACCGAGCTGCATCGGTTCGACCTCAGGGACCGGTGTAGCAGCAGCCGTAGTTGAGGTCGGGGTCTGCGCTGAGTGGGGTCTGGGTAGCGCCCAGGCGGGGCATGGGCCTTGGAAGCGCTCCGAGCGTCGCTCCCGCAGTCGCCTATCCAGTTTCGCGGCCGCTTGGATGAGTTCTTCCAAGGAAGCAGGGGTATCCATCCTAGCTAATTCGTCCTTGAGTAACTCGGACAAGCCTTGGCGGTACTGATAGCGTAGGGCCCGGCTTGTTTCAATTGGTATCGGCCGCCCATTTACGGAACTCCACCGTGTAGTCCTCAATAGGTCTTCTTCCTTGGGACAGATGGTGCAAGATGGCCTCAGCTGTAGCCATACGCTGCGGGTCATCATAGAGCTGGGACATACTCTCAAAGAAGGCATCGATTCTATTCAGAACAGGACTGCTCTGTTCCATCAAGCCGTGGGCCCAAGCTTGGGGTTCCTCAGACAATAGAGAAATCGCAAATCCCACTTTAACGATTTCTGAAGAAAAGGTTCTTGGCTGGAGGGCGAAGTAGAGGGAGCATGCATTTTTGAAGGCCCTGAACTTCTTACGGTCCCCTGAGAACCGTTCCGGTGTGGGGACCCTGGGTTCCGGAAGTGCCATGATGACGGTGGGGTTGGCGGAAGCCTGAGGGAGCGAGCCCCCACTGCTGGGTGCGGGAGCTGCGGCTGCAGAGGGCAGTGACCCTGTGATCTGCTGAAGGCGGTTATCAATTTGGGTATAACCTTCCTGTAACTTCTGTACTGAGTCGGCAAGAGTAGATACCTGTTGACACAGGATCTCCAGAGGAGAGCACGCTCTGTCGGCCTCGGACATCTGGCTGGTTTGTACTGTCACGGACTAATACTCACCAAGGCAGAGATGCCGAGAGCGGCTCGCCCTTACGACCACGCGCACCCAGACCCCTGAAGTGGGTACAGAGAGCTGAGGGCACGTGGAGGCACGGGCTTCCGGTAAGCAGGAGATCCGTAGGTGGGAAACTGGTGCACTGGGATCCGTATGAGGGGCCAAAGCTCAGGACCGGGTATCAGGCAGAGGCAAGTCCGTATAATAAGCAGGGGTCAGATGGGTATCAGGCAATCAGGCAGAGGCAAAGTCCGTTATGCAGGCAGAGGTCAGGGTATCTGGCAATCAGGCAGAGGCAAAGTCCGTTATACAGGCAGAGGTCAGGGTATCTGGCAATCAGGCAGAGGCAAAGTCCATTATACAGGCAGAGGTCAGGGTATCTGGCAATCAGGCAGAGGCAAATTCCGTTATACAGGCAGAGGTCAGGGTATCTGGCAATCAGGCAGAGGCAAAGTCCATTATACAAGCAGAGGTCAGGGTATCAGGCAATCAAGCAGAGTAAGGGTTAAACAAGCCAAGGATTCGGTACACAGAGTAGACAGGTTTCACAGGAACAACTAGGCACAGGGATCAGGGAGAGCTGACAACAAACCACAACCCGACTGGGCGCTGGAGCCGTCAGAAATAGTCTCCCCCCCGGCGAGCGCGTCAGCGTGACGCGCTACCGGGTACCCCCACGGGCGACAGCGCGCACACGGGGACCGCCGTGCACCTGCACGCGCCGCACCATCAGGCCGCGGACGGGTGTGCGGCGAAGCGCCAGTCTGCCGCACATGCGCACCGGAGCCCGGCGAGCGGAGACGCTCACAGTCTCCTGACAGTGTGCAAAAGTTGAAAGCATTGGCTTTATTTTGCCAGGAAAAACGAGATTGTCTGCTGTCAAAGGCAATTGAGAAAGCTCTGCAGGTATGCAAAACATATTGCATTTGGGGGCACATGTGCGGCAGCCTGAGGTGAAGGTAATGTTACCTTAGAGCTCCGCTCCTCGGGAGTTTTCATCGGAGGACTACAGGTCCCAGTGAACCAGCAAGTATCCCAAAACTGCAGAAAATCCTACCTAATACTGTCAGCTTCACTGACAATGGTCTTGAGAGCTCCTAAAACGAAAATTAAAGCAGGAAAAATGAAGGAAACGGCACACAGGCTGGCGGCTGGAATGGCTGCGGCATCCTCTCCCCCACAGCACAGCGGTGAATACACTAAAAAATCTTTACCTCACAGTCAGCACAGCGGTGAATACACTGGAAAATCTTTACCTCACAGTCAGCACAACGGTGAATACACTGAAAAATCTTTACCTCACAGTATGCACAGCGGTGAATACACTGGAAAATCTTTACCTCACAGTGGGCACAACGGTGAATACACTGAAAAATCTTTACCTCACAGTCAGCACAGTGGTGAATACACTGGAAAATCTTTACCTCACAGTCAGCACAGCGGTAAATACACTGGAAAATCTTTACCTCACAGTCAGCACAGCGGTGAATACACTGAAAAATCTTTACCTCACAGTCAGAAGACACAGACTGCTAACGGTGAGTCTGAGTCTGAATATGAATACTGTGAATTACAAGCTGCTACACAGTCTGACATCTTCAAAAAAATTGAATGTATGCTTCAGAAAGCCCTCAAACAGACAAACTGACTAAAGAAATTAGAGAACTAGGTCAGAGAACAGCTGACTTAGGACTCAGGGTTGATGAAATTGATAATTTTACACAGAACTACATGTCTGAGATGAAGGTACTAAAAGAGGAAAACCTTACATTACAAAATCGTTTAGAGGACCAAGAGAACAGAGATCGTCGATCGAATCTGCGAATCAGGGGAATCCCTGAATCTGTTCTAGACCTGCAGGCTAATATCACGGCGCTCTTTCAAGAATTATTACCTGAAACCCCTATTGACAGGTTCGAAATGGAATTTGGAATGAAATTGCACTTTTACAGCACCAAAGAACAGATACTAACAGCTGCCAGAGGGAGAGAATCTCTTAGCTTCCAGGGTAATACGTATCAACTCTTCACGGATTTGTCCCCACTAACGGTTGCAAAAAGACGTGCACTTAAACCTCAACTCCAGGTACTCCAGAGAAATCAAATTTCCTATCAATGGGGATTTCCTTTTTGTCTCAGATTTACTCATTTGGAAACAAAATATGTTTGTCGCTCTTCAGAGGACTTAAAGTCAGCCCTATTTGATATGGGCCTAGCCGAAGCAATCTTACCAAATGACCAGTCTCATAGGCGCTCAGCTTTTCGTTCTACGCAGCAAAACAAAGACCCAAAAGCCAGCTATTCCACATCTTCCCATCAAAATCTTAACAAGCGAGGTCGATATGAACATTCACCACCAAACAATGAGGATTCAATGGACTGACAATCTAAGCCAGACTAGTTATTTGTCCTTGCTACTTTTTTCCAGCACAGTATGCTGACAGAGTTAATTAACTGGCCATATTAATGACTAAAATGAGTTATGGCTACATACTACTGTTATGTTACAAAATTTTTTTTTTTTTTTTATATTAACTTTTTTCTGTTTTTTTTTCCTCTCAAGTTTTTGAACTTTATTTTTTCTTTTTTTTGTAACAATTTAAGCGAAATTTTTCCATGATAATAATGGAATAGTTCCTGTGGTCCTCCGATGTTATACATCCCTTAGGAATTTCTTGTTGCCCTTTATTCCACCTAAGGACTCCTACCATTGTTATGGGGGTCTCTATTGGTGGTCCCAGACCCTCTCAGAGTGTTCTAAAAACTCTCCTGAGATGCTCCTACACCCTATTATTTAGCCTTTATATACTGCTAAATTGTCTTCATATTGGGTTTGTTCGATTCTCCTCTCCTTTTTTCTTTTTCTATTCTATTGCTTCTTTCTTTAATCTTTGCTATTCCCTCCTGACTCTCGGGTTGGTGATCCTGGCTCTCGGTGAGTACTCTGCTTGTTATGCTATAATATTCGCATTCGTTGTTTTATGGCTCCTATAAATATCTTGTCATTAAATGTACAGGGGTTTAATACCCCACATAAGCGAACCAAGGCTTTACGCTCTTTTGCTATGAAAAAAGCTAATATTATATGTTTGCAGGAAACGCATTTTACTGACAAAGTTTATCCCAAATTTCTTTCATTATTATTATTATTATTATACAAGATTTATATAGCGCCAACAGTTTACTCAGCGCTTTACAATGTATAAGGGGGACAACACAATTACAGTACAATACAAAAGGTACAGGAGGGCCCTGCTCGTAGAGCTTACATTCTAAAAGGGAGGGGGTGGTGGTACAAAAGGTAATTGCTGCAAAGAATGATTTGATGGGGGTGGCTCAGGGACAGTTATGTGGGTGTGGGATAGGCTTCCCTGAATAAATGAGTTTTCAAGGATCTCCTAAAGGTGGACAGGGTAGGGGCTGATCGGACATACTGGGGCAGGGAATTCCAGAGGATGGGAGAGGCTCTGGAGAAGTCCTGAAGGCGAGCATGGGAGGAGGTAACAAGGGAGCTAGAGAGCAGGAGGTCCTGGGAGGAGCGGAGGGGGCGATTTGGGCGATATCTGCAGATGAGGTTGGTGATGTAGATGGGGGCGATGTTGTGAATGGCCTTGTATGTTATGGTTAGCATTTTGAATTTTACACGGTGGGGTAGGGGAAGCCAGTGAAGGGATTGGCAGAGAGGAGCAGCAGTCACGGATCGATTAGTGAGGTGTATTAGTCTAGCAGCAGCATTCATAATAGACTGAAGGGGGAATAGCCTGCTTAAGGGTAGGCCATTAAGGAGAGAGTTGCAATAGTCGAGGCGGGAAATAATCAAAGAGTGAATAAGTTGTTTTGTAGTGTCATTAGTCAGAAAGGGTCGAATTTTGGAGATGTTGCGGAGGTTAAGGCGGCAGGATTTAGCCAGTGATTGGATATGGGGGCTGAAGGAGAGGTCAGAGTCAAGGATTACACCCAGGACTCTGGCATGTGTGGAGGGACCAATGGTTGTGTTGTTGATATTAATGGTGAAGTCACAGGAGGGGGACCGTGAAGGAGGAAATATAACAAGCTCAGTTTTAGAAAGATTAAGTTTGAGGAAGTGGTGTGACATCCATACCGATATGTCATTCAGCAAGTTTGAGATCCGTGAGGAGATAGTGGGGGTGAGTTGGGGAGTGGAGAGATAGATATGTGTGTCATCGGCATAGAGATGGTATTGGAAGCCATGGGAGGTGATCAACTGGCCCAGGGAAGAGGTATAGAGTGAGAAAAGGAGAGGCCCAAGGACAGAGCCTTGGGGTACCCCAACAGAAAGAGGAAGGGGAGCGGAGGAGGTGGAGTTGTAAGTGACGCTGAAAGTGCGCTGAGATAGGTAGGAGGAGAACCAGGATAATGCAGAATCACGGAGGCCAAGGGAGTGTAATTTGCTGAGGAGCAGCAGGTGGTCAACTGTGTCAAAGGCAGCAGAGAGGTCTAAAAGTATGAGTATGGAGTAGTGGCCATTGGTTTTGGCAGTTATTAGGTCATTGGTGATTTTTAGTAGGGCAGTTTCAGTCGAATGTTGTAGGCGGAAGCCAGACTGTAGGGGGTCGAGAAGGTTGTTGTCCGTGAGGTAGCGACTCATTTGGTCATGAACAAGGCGTTCGATGAGCTTGGAGGCAAACGGGAGAAGGGAGATAGGTCTTAAGTTATTCAAACAGGTGGGGTCTAGTGAGGGTTTTTTGAGTATGGGGGTAACCAGTGCATGTTTGAACGGGGAAGGAAAGGTGCCGGAGGAGAGGGAGAGGTTGAAGATGTGGGTTAGGGAGTTGAGGATAGAGTGGGAAGGTGGTCGCAGCAATTGAGAGGGGACAGGGTCCAGGGGACATGTAGTGAGGTGCGCCATGGAGAGGAGTTTATCAACTTCTTCTGTGGTAACTGGGCAAAAGGAGGAGAGTATTGAGTGTGGTGTTGGACCTGATATGTTGGGTAGGGGAGGAATTTTAATGCTGGATATCTCCTTGCGAATTGTGTTGATTTTGCTATTGAAGTGGTTGGCAATATGTTGAGCGGTAAGCAAGTTGGTGGGAGGGGGCAGTGGGGGGTGAAGTAAGGAATTAAGGGTAGAAAAGAGTTGACGAGGTTTGGATGAGAGGGTTTTGATGAGAGTGTTGTAATAGGTTTGTTTAGCAGTGTGGAGGCAGGAGTTGTATTTGAGAAGGACAGATTTGTAGAGGGTAAAGTCTTGCAGGGATTTAGATTTATGCCATGCTCGCTCAAGAGCACGGCTGCGTCTCTTGAGACTTCTGGTGTCGTCTGTTTGCCAGGGTTGTGGCAGATGGGGCCTGGTTCTGCGTGTAGAAAGAGGAGCAAGTACGTCTAGGGAGGATGACAACGTGGTGTTGTAGATGGAAGTGGTTAGGTCTGGGCAGGACAGAGGTGCGATTTTGTCATAAAGGCCATCAGTAGCAGAGTGAAGAAGGGAAGGTTTGAGGTTGCGAAGGTTCCTGCGGGTAGTGGTTTGTGGGTTGGCAGCATGGGATATAGGAGACAAGGAGAGTGTGAAACGGATAAGGTTGTGATCAGAGAGAGGAAAGGGTGCGTTGGAGAGATTGCAGGGAGTGCAGCGATGGGAGAATACAAGGTCAAGAGTGTTGCCGTTGGAGTGAGTGGTGGTTTGTGTCCATTGTGTTAGGTTAAAAGAGGAGGTTAAGTTGAGTAGTTTAGAAGTGGTAGCATTATTAACATTGATTGGAATGTTAAAGTCACCTAGGATGATGGCAGGCACTTCAGATGAGAGAAAATAGGGTAGCCATGCAGAGAAGTCATCCAGAAAGCGTGACACTGGTCCAGGAGGCCGATAAATGACTGCGACCCTCAGACAAGCTGGAGAGAAAAGACGAATGCAGTGCATTTCGAAAGAGCAGGTGGAAAGAGAGGGAGGTGTGGGCAGTACCTGGAAGGTGCATTGTGGGGAGAGGAGAAGTCCGACACCACCTCCTTTTCGTCCACTGGGTCTGGTGGAGTGAGTCCAGAGAAGGCCACTGTGGGACAGTGCAACTGGAGAGGTGGTATCAAATTCCTGGAGCCAGGTTTCAGTTATAGCAAATAGATCAAGGGATTTGGAGAGGAAAAGGTCATTGACAGAAACTAGTTTGTTGAAGACTGAGCGGGCATTCCAGAGGGCACATGAAAGAGGGGGGCTGACTTGTGGAATCAGGGGAATTGGGATGAGAAGGTTGAAGTTGCGACTACTGTTGGAGGTAGATGGCCGATCTTGGCGTTGGAAATTGGGTGTGGGAGGGCCGGGGTTTGGTGCGATGTCCCCAGACATTAGGAGTAGTAGGAGGGTGAGGGTGGTAAGGCGGGAGTGGGATTTATAGGAGCGCAGATGCTGTGGTGGAATGGACGTGGTGATGCTGTGTGGGCTTAGAATGAGCAGGAGGTGGTAAGTGGAGTAATATTGAGTGGGCAGAAGAGAGGGAGATATATAAAGGTTGGGGGCTGGAGAGGGGGGGGTAAAATAATGAGAGTTTGAGGAGAGAGGACGTTATAACAAAGATTAGTGTGAGCATTTTAGAGGGTGGGGACAGGCTAATAGAAGGAAGGCTGAGGAAATTTAGTGAATGAAGTGGAACTTCCTGCAAAATAGCTGTGAAACAATAATGTCTGTACTTACTTACTTTCATCATCATATCCACAATTCTATACTGCTTCAGCTACGGTTAAACAGCGCGGAACTCTCATTGGTTTTCACCGTTCCACTCTTCTTAGATAAATCTCCCCCTGGACCTACCACAAACTCAATAAACCTAACTTTTCAACATCTACTCACCACTCATAGCCTGGTAGATACTTGGCGAGAGATGAACCCTATTAGTAGGCGCTTCACTCATTATTCTTATCCGCATAACTCTTTTTCACGAATAGATCATATTCTAATCCCGTCAAGTATGCTACCTGAAATCATATCATCCAAAATCATTCCTTTTCCATGGACAGACCACTGCGCAGTATTCATTACCATTGCTTCCACAATTCCTAGATCACACGATACCACTTGGTGTATAAACGATTCAATTCTGAGCCACCCTTCTCATCGTGTTGAGATTGAAAAAGCACTTTCTGATTACCTAAAATCCAATGATACAGACGATGTCTCTGCTATTACATTATGGGAGGCGCACAAGGTAGTCATTAGGGGTAGACTGATTCAACAAGCAACTAACCTTAAAAGAGAACGCAAACTGTTGTTTGCAAAACTTGAATCTACCTTTAACGACTGTCATCAAACTTTTCAAACCTCCCCGAATGCTACCAACAGTACCAAACTAGAAAAAGCCCGCCTGGATCTAGATCTTTTTCTTACTGATACCGCAGATAAACTTATAAGTAAATGCCAGCATGTTCAATATCGCAGGGCAAATAAACCTGATACACCTATGGCCAGAATTTAAAAAAATTCACAACATATACATACGCCTATCAGATTGAAAGTATCTCGGGAATCTTACACTAGTAACCCAGTGAAAATACTTGAAATTTTTCGCTCTAAGTTATCTAAACTATATTCTTCTGCCTCAAATTTTGATAAAACTAAAGCAGACACACTGTTCTCCAATATCATGCTTCCTAACCTTGATCAACAACAGAAAGATCTTCTTGAATGTCCAATTACAGATACTGAAGTCCTTAACGCAATAAAATCTTTAAAATTACGTAAAAGACCAGGCCCAGATGGATTTTCGGCAACATATTATAGACAATTTGCATCAATCTTAACACCTGTCTTAACTAAAGCCTTCAATTCGATCCTTAAAGGTAACTCATTTAGAACACCTCTATAATAGCAATGATCCCCAAACCACATTCTGACTCCACCTCCTGGACTAATTATCGTCCTATATCCCTCCTAAATCTCGATATAAAATTAATTGCTAAAATTTTGGCCACTAGACTGAATAATATTATTGGCCTACTAATCCATAAAGACCAAACAGGCTTTATGCCTAAACGCCAAGCTGAAGATAATATCAGGAGAGCACTCTTACTTATTAATGCGGCTAAAACTAGACGAATCCCAGCTTGCCTTGCATCCTTAGACATAAGGAAAGCATTCGATTCGGTTACGTGGCCTTATATGGAATATGTCCTTGGTAAATGGGGATTTGGATTTGGAAACAATTTTTTAACCTGGGTCTCATCCTTATACAATAATCCTAGAGCATATATCAAATATGCAGGCTATAAGTCAACAATGATTGATATCAAAAGAGGCACTAGACAAGGATGCCCTCTTTCCCCTCTACTTTTTGCCCTAATAATAGAACCCCTGGCACACCTTATTAGAACCAATCCTGAAATTAAAGGTATCGAACTAGGTTGTTATCACCATAAACTATGTCTCTTTGCGGATGACATTCTCATATTTTTGTCTCATCCCCATATATCCACCCCTAATCTATTAAAAACACTAGATAATTTTGCCCAAATATCAGGACTACATGTTAATCCAACAAAATCAAATGCATTAAATATTTCCTTATCTCAATTAGAACTTTGGCAGGCACAAACTTCCTTACCCTTTACTTGGGTTCCAAAGCAGCTTCCATACCTAGGAATAAAACTCACAATCTCTCTTAAAGACCTTTTTGCGGCAAATTACTTACCACTCCTTAAACAAACTTCCGGCTGCCTGAAACAATGGGCTCTTCTATCATTGTCATGGTTGGGAAGGATTAATGCGGTAAAGATGTCAATCCTGCCAAAATTCTTATATTTATTTAGGGTACTCCCTATTTCTTTACCATCTTACTTTCTTAGACTTACTCAACGTAGAGTTATGTCCTTCATTTGGGGTACCTCCAAACCTCGTATACCTAAATCTACGCTTTACCTTAATAAATTGAGTGGTGGTTTGGGATTGCCCAACTTTTCCTCCTATTTCTACGCTGCACAGCTAGCACTTATACCCAAGTATCATACTTCTGTAGAAGCTCCCCTATGGGTAGCTATTGAATCAGTGGAAAGTGACCCTATCTCAGTGGCAAATATGTTTTGGCTCTGTCCTGCTGATAGAATACATCTTTCTAATCCTATCACGAAACAGACCCTAGCAGTATGGGATAAATGTAAATTTGCACATAATCTTCAATCAACACATAATCCCTTGCTTTCATTTCTTAATAATCCAGCCTTTTATCCTGCCTGGAAATTCCCAAAATCATTCTCTGCATGGACCTCTACGAACCTGACTCGTTTATACAATCTTTCCTCGACTAAAGCTATTTATACATTTCCTGTACTATGTGAAACCTTTGGGTTACCTAAAACTGAAATATTTTGATATTTACAAATTAAAAATTTTTATGAACCACTTCTTAGTACAGGCTCAACTCTTAATCAAATGACTCAATTTGAGCCGATTTGTATAAGTGATCCACACATTAGAGGACTTATCTCAATATTATATTTCCAACTTAATATGATATCTAATGAGTTTCTACCCTCATACACAACTAAATGGGCACAAGATATGAATCGAGTGTTTAATAAACAAGATTGGTCGAATATATGGTCAGCCACCAAAACTTCCTCTCCAAATTGTTTTGCTGCAGAAACTAATTACAAGGTTCTAGCACGCTGGTACCTTGTACCAGCTAGAATAGCTAAATTTGTCCCCACATATTCACCTAATTGCTTTAGAGGATGTGACACAGCAGGAACACATTTTCACATATGGTGGCAATGCCCCGTAGTTGAAGAATTCTGGAAGAATATATTTCTTATGGCTTCTAAAGCCCTGGAAATCACGATTCCTCCAGATCCTGCAACGGCACTCCTAAACCTTAAACCCACAATACTCACCCATACTCAATTCCAATTGTTTATCCAACTTAGCACTCCAGCTAAACAAACGATTGCCAAGGCGTGGAAGTCCCAAAATCTAATTCTTGCTGAAGCTAAACACAGAATGAACAGAGCACTTTTATACGCCAAGATGACAGCTATTGAAGAAAATAAAATAAATACATTTCGCAAAATTTGGCAACCATGGGTTAAAAACTACCTCCCTACAGATTTTGTCCAATCTCTGTTGTTACCACACTAAGATATATATCATATTATTACTGAAATATATATTATATTTGTATACCTAATGAGAGCTGAATCATCATCCCGGGAAACTCTCTTTTTTTTTTTTCTCTTCTTTTCTTCTTTCCATCTTTATCTCTCCTCCATCTCCTTTTCTTTTATTATTTCCTAAAATATTCCTGTGGATACTTAGTCTAATAACTTGATTTATTTCTCTAATCTTACATCTAGAATCCCAACTAGTGTATAGTAAATATGGTTGTAAGATATCTCTAAAATTACTTTATTTTATTAACTTATTTATTTATCTTTTTTATCATACTGCAAAGATCTTCTGACGACTGATATGTATCCATGTATTGTATCATTTTATTTCTTCTTCTGTGAAAACCAGGGCCAGATTAAGAGCATCATGGGCCTGGTGCTGAGGATTTTGGTGGGCCTTTTTATGGAAACAATATGAAAGTGCAAACATTTTTTGCTAAAACAAATTACCGGTAAATATACTCTCACCAGTAATATCAGCCGTGCAGCCTCTGAGCAGCAGCAACACCACCAATACCACCTGCTATGCAGTCTCTCACTAACAGCAACATAGGGCGACCACATTTCCAAACTGCCATTCAGGGACATCCCCCCCTTCCCAAAAAAAAGATGAGGGGGGATGTAGTCTTGGGTTTGATGGGGAAATAGGTGGCGGGGGTGATTTTTCGGGCAAATGGCTGGTGTTAGCACTTAAAATCATCCTGACACTATGCTTGATATGGCGTCAGGATGATCAAATTCCATTATTTCTATTACTACATTGTAATATATAGTGAAATAGTTCAACTCATCATGATGCAGAATCAGTAGGAACCTGAGCTTGTCACTTGCCACCATCGCCTGCCGCCAGATGCCACCCATAGCCTGCTATCAGATACAGTGTGCCACTTAACACCTGCAACCTGCCACCAGATACAGTGTGCCACTTGCCACCAGCAGCCTGCCACCAGTGACGGTGTGCCACTTGCCACCAGCAGCCTGCCACCAGATACAGTGTGCCACTTACCACCAGATACAGTGTGCCACTTACCACCAGATACAGTGTGCCACTTGCCACCAGCAGCCTGCCACCAGATACAGTGTGTCACTTTCCACCAGCAGCATGCCACCAGATACGGTGTGCCACTTGCCACCAGCAGCCTGCCACCAGATATGGTGTGCCACTTGCCAACAGCAGCCTGCCACCAGATACAGTGTGCCACTTGCCACAAGCAGCATGCCACCAGATACAGTGTGCCACTTACCACCAGATACAGTGTGCCACTTGCCACCAGCAGCCTGCCACCAGATACAGTGTGTCACTTTCCACCAGCAGCATGCCACCAGATACGATGTGCCACTTGCCACCAGATACACTGTGCCACTTGCCACCAGCAGCCTGCCACCAGATATGGTGTTCCACTTGCCAACAGCAGCCTGTGACCAGATACAGTGTGCCACTTGCCACAAGCAGTTTGCCACCAGATATGGTGTGCTACTTGCCACCCACAGCCTGCTACCAGACACAGTGTGCCACTTGCCACCAGCAGCCTGCCACCAGATACAGTGTGCCACTTGCCACCAGCAGCATGCCACCAGATATGGTGTGCCACTTGCCACCAGCAGCATGCCACCAGATATGGTGTGCCACTTGCCACCAGATAGTGTGCCACTTGCCACCAGCAGCCTGCCACCAGATACAGTGTGCCACTTGCCACCAGATACAGTGTGCCACTTGCCACAAGCAGCCTGTCACCAGATACAGTGTGCCACTTGCCACCAACAGTCTGTCACCAGATACACTGTGCCACTTGCCACCAGCAATCTGCCACCAGATATGGTGTTCCACTTGCCAACAGCAGCCTGCGACCAGATACAGTGTGCCACTTGCCACAAGCAGCATGCCACCAGATACAGTGTGCCACTTGCCACCAGCAGCCTGCCCCAGATATGGTGTGCTACTTGCCACCAGCAGCCTGCCACCAGATACAGTGTGCCACTTGCCACCAGCAGCATGCCACCAGATACAGTGTGCCACTTGCCACCAGCAGCATTCCACCAGATATGGTGTGCCACTTGCCACCAGATAGTGTGCCACTTGCCACCAGCAGCCTGCCACCAGATACAGTGTGCCACTTGCCACCAGCAGCATGCCACCAGATACAGTGTGCCACTTGCCACCAGCAGCCTGCCATCAGATATGGTGTGCCACTTGCCAACAGAAGCCTGCCACCAGATACAGTGTGCCACCTGCCACCAGATACAGTCAGCAGCCTGCCACCAGACACAGTGTGCCACTTGCCACCAGCAGCATGCAACCAGATAGAGTGTGCCACTTGCCACCAGCAGCCTGCCACTGCCTCCAGAACTCTGCCCAGACAGATAGGAGGGACAGGGCCTGTATAGTCAATCAAATCCCTGGAGCCCCTACCCCTCCTGAGCTGGGATGGTATGGCCGTGTGTGTGTATGCCAGGAGTATTGATTAGACCAAGTTCTACAGGGGGTTGTGTGTACAAGCCTTTGGGCTCACACTGGTGTGCTGCAGTCGGCCGCACTGCTTGTGTATCTGCAGGTTTAGCTGCGGTCCTATTGATATATATCAGGTTGCAGGTTTTGCTGCATTTTCTGACAGTGCGCCAAAGGTAAGATGCAGCATGCAGGAATTTTGGTGCACTTTCAGAAAAAAACACACAACCTAATAGAAATCAATAGGACTGTGAGTAAAACGCAGGAAAACTGTGGATACACCAGCAATGGGCCAAAACATAGCAAACCAGTGTGAACCCACCTAAAAGCACAAGGGACCGAGTACTACCACAGGCTGAGGACACAATTCTAAACACTTTGGCTGCAGCTATAAGAGCTACTGCTGGAGGAATAAGTTAAAAAGGAGGGGAAGGGAGATAAGAGTCACTGAGCTCACATTTGGATGGTCCCTGGAGGCTCATCACTCAGATATCTGCCGCTGTTCTGTTCATAATTTCCCACCCACACGGCTCCTTCTTCACTACACAGCCACAGACTTCACAGAGTGAGAGAGGGGAGGGGAAAGGCAGAGCCGACTCAGCCTCTCCCATTTGTGTAGGGGGGGAACTGTGCACTGTGACAATGTAATAAACACAGTGAGCAAACACAGATGCAGCCAGACACCCCTACATTTACACACAGCTTCTCCTGTCCCAGAGAAGTTTATGGACATGAGAAATCAGGCTTATACTGCTGGCTGTGAGGGCCGATTTTAAGGCAGGGGCCTGGAGCTGCAGCTCCATCAGCCCCTATGTTAATCGGGCCCTGGTGAAAACTCAATAAATATATTTAACAAGAAAACATATTGCATTTCTACAGAGAGAAGAATTGGAAGACGTAAGAAGATGGCTGGAGAGCAGAGTTGCGATGCTGGCTTGACCTTAATACAAGAAACAAGCAGAGAACAACTGGAAGCAATTGATAAGCTTAATGCAGAAATTACAAAACGTACAATGCAGATGAATATGCTTCACCAGCGATTTGCTTTCTTGCAAATCCAAATATTGTTGGATACCAGAAAAGATGATTTCATTAATGAACAAATTCAGCACACGTGTGCTCAGTACACGGAGTTGAATGCTGCATCTATGATCACTGAAATAAGTCGACTTCGGCACCACATTGTCTTATATAAGGAAGTCAATCCTGATGTGCAGGTTGAAAACTGGTCTGCTTTAGATTTGCTTCGGTGGGTGTGCAAGTGCAAGTTGCAAGAGAGTTTAACTAACTTTGTTGTGACATTAAGAATCTTTCTTACTATTACTGTTTCTACTGCCAGTTGTGAAAGAAGTTTCTCAAAACTTAAACTAATCAAAACATATCAAAGATCTACAATGAGCCAAGAAAGACTGAGTAACCTAGCAATACTGTCCATTGAGAGAGACTTCAATGTAGATTTTAATTCTGTTGTTGAAAAATTTGCATAAATTAAAAGCAGGCGATTTTAAAACGGACCTTCTGTGTGCTCATTGGTGGACATTCCCTGCTTTCTCCTCCAACCACTGTGTGCTTTGGGTCATTGTTATGTTGGAAGGTAAACTTTATTCCCATTGACAACTTTCTGTCAGCAGAAAGCAGATTTTCATAAAGAATTTTATGGTATTTTGCCCCATCTATTTTTTCTTTTAACCTGGACCAGTGCTCCAGTCCCAGATGCTGTAGACCTCTTTGAATCCTCTCTGACCTCCTGGTTCTTTCATCCAGTTTGGGGCAACATCCTGATCCAGGGAGGGTCTGTGTTGTGCCAAGTTCCTTCCACTTCTTAATAGGCTTCACTGTGCTTCTAGGCATTGATAAAGCCTTTCGTTTTATTTTTTTTATTTTTGGATCCATCTCTTGACTTGTACATGTCCACAACTGTATGTGCCTTGCTACCCATAGTTGATTGTTTTATTCAGTTGCACTACCAGGGACTGAAATGTTCCAGGAAAGCTCTTTTACATGCTGAACTAATCAAAATGACCACAGCTGAAAGTCAAATGGCTTTTTGTGCCATTGGCAAGAAGATTAGCTACACCTGGTTGAGTTTACAAGTCATTTTTAGGAGAGGTGGGATCCTTTGTCCAACACTTTGTTATAAATTGAACTGAATAAATACAGCTAGAAAAAACAAAAATTGTCTGTCTCCATTTCAGGCTGCAAAGGAACAAAGTGTGATTATTTCAAAGGTGGGGTGATTCTTTTTTATACCCACTGTAGCTCTACCTGCAAAATGGCCCAGCCTGAAGGGATCTAGCAGAGCTTAACTTTCTGTTCCACAATTTTCTGTTAGTACTATCTTAAAGTGGAAAGTTATGTGCACTAATCTTATTTTTGTAAAAGTTATTATATTTCTTGTTTCACTTGCAATGTATTGATAGACCTGTTGAATATGTGGAGATTGCCTGATGCATTTTCACACTCAATAAAGTGTTTGAAAATAAACTTGTATTGGATGCATTTTTACTTTAATTACATCAGTATTTTTCATAGAATATGATGCATTTGCTTAGGGTGTCACAATGCTACTGATGTGAGCCCACAGGCGAGCAGGTGACACGGGATCCCCCAAGGCGTGGAATCTAAGGGACAGACGGTATTCTGCCAGGGACCCCCTCACAAGGGTTTGGGCTTAGCTGCGTGCTGACCCCAGGTCACGACCCCCGGGTTCACCCTGTTCACAAGGAGAGTACCAGAAGACACTGTCAGACACAGATGGATGGATGGATGGATGGATGGAGCAAAAGGAGAGCCAGATAGCGAGCCGAGGTCAGGGCGGGCAGCAGACAACATAATCAGGAGAACTAGCCGAGTTGGTACACAAGGGATCAGTTCACGAGAAGTCCGTTTAAGCAGGCTACAGGAAGGGTGCTCAGGAATAAGTGTTGCTCAAGCAAGTGGAACAACAGGTGCCAGCCGACCTACAGCAGTAAAGGTAAGACACAGATCAGCTCTGCAGCTGATCTGTGACATAGGGGGTAAGGGGTTTTACACTGTACTAGTCGAAGGGACTCATTGAGTGCTAAAAGTCAAGCGTTAGGGGGGCGCAAATTACTTGCCTTGCCCGAGAGCGCTGACAACCCACGCTACGCCACTGTGATCAGGAATTACACACATATCACTCTCTATCACAAGCATGCGAGTGACTGTTTGGCTGGCTTATAACAGGTTTGGTTTCCACCCAGAGACTGACCACATCAATCGTCTTTGATTGACAAAGACAGGGAGAATGCAATAGCCAAAACCAGGATGCTGGAATGAGGAGCAGGAGCGCTAGATGCTCCTGACAGGGATGCAGAACCCGATTGCCTCCTGCAAGCTTTGCATGAAAAACCTCCACCCCTCCCTTAAGGCCCCCCAAACATGATAAAAATTAATTGATATGTGGCGCTAACTAACCCGTGTAACAATATGATGATATAAAATATATTTATGGGTGGAGCCCTATGTCCGATATGGACATAGATAACATTTGTAGTTAACATAAAACTTACCATCGGAAATAGACCTGGAAGTGTGGACTTACCATATGAAATGGACCTGAAAGTGTGCCTTGGTCTGCTGGTCGGTATGCCAGAATAAGGGGGCATACCCTAGTTTAAGAAATGATTATTCTGTAGAGAGAAATGAATGAAATGAAAGCCTTGAAATGGGGATGGGAGGGTGGGTATCGCGCACAGGAAACCGACAAGCACCACAGGTGAGCGGGCTGCTTAAATACCCCCCGGGCTCCTCCCATAAATTCAGGCCACCATACTGGCCTTCCTACTTATGGGTGGAGCCCTATGTCCGATATGGACATAGATAACATTTGTAGTTAACATAAAACTTACCATCGGAAATAGACCTGGAAGTGTGGACTTACCATATGAAATGGACCTGAAAGTGTGCCTTGGTCTGCTGGTCGGTATGCCAGAATAAGGGGGCATACCCTAGTTTAAGAAATGATTATTCTGTAGAGAGAAATGAATGAAATGAAAGCCTTGAAATGGGGATGGGAGGGTGGGTATCGCGCACAGGAAACCGACAAGCACCACAGGTGAGCGGGCTGCTTAAATACCCCCCGGGCTCCTCCCATAAATTCAGGCCACCATACTGGCCTTCCTACTTATGGGTGGAGCCCTATGTCCGATATGGACATAGATAACATTTGTAGTTAACATAAAACTTACCATCGGAAATAGACCTGGAAGTGTGGACTTACCATATGAAATGGACCTGAAAGTGTGCCTTGGTCTGCTGGTCAGTATGCCAGAATAAGGGGGCAAAAACATTCAGGTAGGGGTGTGGTTTTATTAGTTTTGGCTTTATTTATTTGAGCAAGTTAGGTGAATGCTTGTGCCGTTTCCACCTAAGGAGTGGGGACGTGCCGGGCGAGGTAGGCGGAGTTTCACCTGCTAAGTCTCTTGATGACGTGGTCTGGGACCCATGCCGACATGCTGCCAAGGCTGCCCCAATACTAAAAGTGACTGGAGTGCTGACTGGGGTCGAGGTGTAGGCAGCGTAGAAGAACCCCCGGGTGTTTGATGGACTGGCAGGCACTCGAGGGTTGCCCGGAAAGGTAATAGGGGACTAGAGGTTGGGTGTTCCGGTAGGAGTGACAGTAGGCGGTCGAGTATGGTTACTGGCTACCGGACGTTGTTTACTTTATGG
This sequence comes from Lithobates clamitans, assembly GCA_037952925.1. NCBI lineage: Eukaryota > Metazoa > Chordata > Amphibia > Anura > Ranidae > Lithobates > Lithobates clamitans. Next base: position 899,947 of record JBBGZY010001506.1, read on the forward strand.
AGATGGATGACTATCCTGGAGCTGATTGCTGGGTTTTGGACACTGCAGGGTGGAGGATGAAATGGTTTTGGCAGCGAGCCAACTACACAGAAGTTGGCCTGCGGGATTGCTGCGGGTGAACTCGCTGGGCCGCCAGAACCCGTGGTAGGCCGAGTAAATGGCTGCTTGTATGACCAAACTGGGGAGAAGGCCCAACAGTGAACTGGTTAATATATTAGACATGTCCCAGAAGATGGCAGCCTGGAACGAACGTGCAGTGGACATTAAACTGGTGTTGCCAAGCTAATTACACCAGCCTGCGCAAGAAGGACATAACAGAGCGATGCGGACCTGGCTTCATTAAGAGGCTCGCCTCGGACCGGATGTCGGTGGCAAAGCTACGACCTGTCCTGTCCAGATAAGACCCTAGAGTTAAGCGGTTGCCATGACTGGGTGTAACTTGAAGAGGGAGGAAGTCCGGGTAAACCCGGGGTTTAGGAGTGTCTCTGGGGGCCATGTACTTGTAAACCTATGATGGCCAAAAATTGCCGCGATGCCTGTGGTGGTTGTGGCATCTGTTGCTACCTGGGGTGACAAGGGCGACGTAGGTGATAAGACCCTAGAGTTTAAAGTATAACCATTGATACACCGATCCACGTAGTACGGGACCTTCCGACATTGATAGGTCCGCGTTCTTAGGAAAGACTGCCGCTACTTGTTAGTACACACCCGTATATGGTTGAAGTCTTGGGGAACTAACCTGATACGGGTCAGTTTGTCAAGGGGGAGGCTGGCCTGCGTGGTGTTCGTTAATTCGGAGAAGGTAAGTGTAGACCTTGGTTCCGGTTTATTGAATTTTTAGAGACTACAAGCTGAAGGACATAATGGTATTACCAGCGAGTCAAGTTGTGTGTACGTAGTACCTGGCTGCCTGTGCCAGTAAAAGTGAATTGTTAGGCCGTAGAACCTCAGAGGGCCAGGTAGATGGCTGCTTGACTAGACTGGGGAATGTCTGAGGTTTTGACATGTCCCTGAAGATGGCAGTTGTGATGGGCAACGTTTGCCGTTAGCTGTGGTCTGATGCTTCTGGACGCCACATAGAAAGGATTCTACTGTATGAGCCGTAAACACGGATGACTCTCTGGGGTCCTGTGAGGTCGAGAAATGCTGGATGTTGGCTGGTAAAGCCTGATGATGTTATGCGGAGCCAGCTGTGTGTGGCAATACGATACCTGGTGCGGGGTGGAACCTGAACTCAACTGACCTAAGCGAGAAATGATACAGAAATTGATGAGTGGCTCGTATGAAATGCCACCGGAGACAAGTGGCCGATTAAGTGCCACTGAAGATTGATGTGTGACTGATTGTGTGCCATTGGAAATGTGTACTGACTGCAAGAAGTCCTGCTAAGATGCGAACCCGGCAATGATTGCAAGAGTTGTGCTTAATACATGTTTGCAACAATTGCCAGGGAGTTTGTGTCAATGGAGATGTGTTTGCCGTGACTGCAAGAAGTCCGTATTACTGCATGTGCTTGCACGGGCTGCAAGGAGTTATACTTGGATGCGTGTTTGCAACGATTATAAAGTTGTGTTTGGATGCGTGCTTGCCATGATTGCAAGAAGTTGTGCTTGGGTGTGTCCCTGCAACATTTGCGAGAAGTTGCGACTGGATGCGTGCTTGTAATGATTGCAAGAAGTTATGCTAATCATGCGTGTTTTGTAATGATTGTAAGATTTGTGCTTGAATGTGTGCTTGCAATGATTTCAAGGGAGTTCCTGTCGGTGGAGATGTGTTTGTAGTGACTGTGAAAAGTTCGTATTGCTGCATGTGCTTGCAAGACTGCAAGCTTTAAGCTTGGATGTGTGCTTGCAATGGCTGCGAGAAGTTGTAATTGGATGCGTACTTGCGACGATTGCAAGAAGTTATGCTTGAATGCATGCCTGCAACGTTTGCAAGAAGTTTTTGTGATCGGATGCGTGTTTGAAATGATTGCAAGAAATTGTGCTAGGATGTGTGCTTGCAACGATTGCAAGACGTTCTGTTTGGATGCGTACTTGCAACGATTGCAAGAAGTCATGATGGGATGTGTGCTTGCAACAATTGCAAGAAGTTATGTTTCGATGTGTGCTTGCAATGAAATGCAAGAAGTTGTGTTTGGATGCGTATTTGCGATGATTGCAAGAAGTTATACTTGGATGTGCAGTGACTATGAGGGGGTATAGTCGCAAGGCGAAGGTTTCAACGAATGAAATCGGGACCATGACTGAGCTTCGAAGGAAGACGGGGTGTGGCCCCCCCTTTTTTTTTTTTTTTCGACTGACCTAGAGGAAATGACAGATGAGAACCGGTGGAGTGTTTGACTACCTGGTTTGGAAGGTCATTGTAACATGTTTAAGCGACAGTTGCATGGCATTAAATATATGAGTGAACTGTTTGTGCCATGACAAAGGCACGAATCGGTGTGCCATGACTGCGCAAATGAGGCTGCGCCAACTGGGGGTTGCCAGGATGAATGGATGTCTGACAGATGCCCTGAATTTGAATCGGGGCGCGGCATGCGACAGAGAAATAAATGAAATGTTTGCCTTAGAGTGAAATGAATGAAAAAGGTTTCGCCATCACAGAGGCACGAATCGGTCGTGCCGCAGCTGCGACTGACTGCGGCCCGGACTCGAGCATGTACTGAAATGAGGCAAAGAAACGCTGGTGCATGCCGGAATAAATTGGTGCATCACGGATGCGACTGGATTTGACTTGGAGTGTGGTATGTAACCGTGAAATGTTTGTCCTGGCAAAGGCACGAATTGGTTATGCCGCAACTGATAGCTAACCAAGTTCTGATGCAGGTGTTGGCTGGGGCCGAAAACGTTTAATTTATACTACTTTATTTATATGTGTATATATATATATATATATATATATATATATATATAATATAATATAATATAATATATAATATACAATATATAATATAATATAATATACATATATATATATACACACACACACATATATATATATATATATCACACATACACACTTTTTTTTTTTTGTATACATATATATATTCACATACACACATTTTTTTTTCTTTTTTTCTTTTTTTTTTCTTTTTTTTTTTTTTCGGCTGCACCAGATGACTAGTCAGACTGTGGAGTACGAATGAAATGAGGCCAAGACAACTGGGGCGCGCCGGGACGAATCGGTGCATCTCGGATGCTACTGGATTCGAATCGGGGCACGGTACGTGACAGAGAAATGATTGAAATGATGAAATGAATGAAATGATTTGTCATGGTAGAGGCACGTGCCATGACGGAGGCACGAGTCGATCATGTCGCGACTGCAACTGATAACGACCGGACTCCGGAGCATGTACTGAAATGTGGCCGAAAATACCTGGGGCACGCCGGGACGAATCGTTGCATCATGGAAGCGACTAGATTCGAATCGGAGCGTGATTCGTGACAGTTGAAATGATTCCCATGACAGAGGCACGAATCGGTGAGCCGCAAACTACGGCTGACAACGAACCGGACTCTGGAGCATGTTCAGAAATGAGGCCGGGCCCTGGGGCACGACGTAACGAATCGGTGCATCGAAGATGCGACTGGATTCGAACCGGAGCGCGGTAAGTGCAGGTGTAACATTTTGTTGCCATGACAGAGGCGCGAATCGATCATGCCGCTATAGCGACTGACTGCGAATCGGACTCTGGAGCTTGTACTGAAATGTGGCCAATACCTGGGACACGCCGAGACGAATTGGTGCATTTCCATGCGACTGAATTCGTAACGGAGCGTGATACGTGGCATGATAACCATGACAGAGGTACGAATCGGTGAGTCGAAAGCAACTGATAATGACGTGACTCTGGAGCATGTACTGAAATGAGGCCGTAACTACTGGGGCACACCGGAGCGAATCGGTGCATCTTGAGATGCTACTGGATTCGAATCGGAGCGCAGTACGTGACTGAAATGAAAGAAATGATTAGAAATGGTTTGAAATGTTAGAAATGTATTTTGAAATGTTTCAAAACTGAGAAATGATTGGTATCGAACTGACGTGGTTCGATAAGGAATTGCGAATCGCTACGGATGTTTGCTGACGCCTGGTAATAATTAGACATGCCTGAAATGAAGCGACGTCTATGTCGCGGTGGTTTTTTCAGATAACGAGAAATGGTAACATAACGAAAGTGCGAGTGGTATGCATTGCGGCTACGTTTGTGAAATTGCGAGTGACTAGTAAGTTTGATATCACGGTTTAGTGACATGATATCTAACAATGCGTAAAAAACAAAGTCCGACGGGACCCTACCTGCGACAGCCAAGCCAGACGCGCGGTACGAACTACGAATCGGTAACACGGACTTCGAAACTCTCGAGCACGGAATTTTGCGAAAACGGGAACTTGCGAGACAAGAACTAGCGGACGCTGGCATTCGAATCGTCGGCCTAGTGACGTATTTCGCGCACAGGAAACCGACAAGCACCACAGGTGAGCGGGCTGCTTAAATACCCCCCGGGCTCCTCCCATAAATTCAGGCCACCATACTGGCCTTCCTACATATCAAAAACAATCGATGAATAAACAATGAATAATAGATAATAGATATAGCAGCTGAATAATAAAGTGCAAATGAATAACCAAATCTTAAGAAATACAATAATAGATAACCCTCCTACATTGAGAAATTCTTCAAAAGTGCAATATAAAGTGCATAAGTGAGTGACACAGCTGAAAAATATATACCAGTGAATGTCTAATAAATTCCAATACAGTGCAATTAAAAATAAAGTGAAGACAGAGATCCACTGAACCATATAGTAGAAATCCCAACAGCAGGGATCAGAACTCCTTGCGGCAGTTCATATGTGAAAAAAAGAGCAAGTGCAACAAACGATCGATGTGAAAGAAAAAGAACTATGTCTATTCCATCCAATCACAATCCGGAGTGCGCCACCTGTTTCCCCCAGCCTCTCACCTCTAGCAGCGGCCCCCACAAGCCAAGTTGAGCTTGGATCAGCAAACAGTGCAGATTTCCTCAAACAATCGACCTCCAATGGTCACCTCAAAGGAACACCAGAAAACAGCTTCGGTCTCTGATCTCCAGACTCAGCGGTTGTAGTGAGGGTATGTATTAAAAAGAAAGGTGGCTCCATTGTGTAGTATTTTCAATACATTTATTTATTCCAGCACACGTATAAACTTACATTTAAAAACACGAAACTCAGCAATCAGAACGAATACTTTCGGTCTCGGCCGTGACCGGAAGTAGCGATACCTGGCTCCTCGCTGAAGCGTTGTGTCACTGCTCACGTGACTTTATCAAAGTGTCAAGGAGTCAGGTGTCAATGTGCCAGTTTGTATGGTCTCTGCCGCTGTCATGGCAACAGCGAATACAATAAATGACATATCTTCAATTAATTCAATAAACAATAAAACCATCATAAAAAACGAAATAGAATATTCACTAGGAATTTTAAAATAAATATAAATATTAAAAAACTGATAAAAAATTCCGACATATTGATTTTCTGGTAAGGTGGTAATTTCAAATCTTGTAAGTCCTTCAAAACCATTCTTTTAAATACCTCAACATTTCCGTCATTCCCAGCCGGTGGATTAAAGAGAAATTTGTTCTAGAGATTGCTGAATAGAATACCATTGGTTTCCGGTATGTTCCTTCCTCTACACTCTCCAGGGTTACTGAGCATGTATTTTCTTATGTTGAGATTTCTAACAAATTTGTTGATATCAGCATAAGCTTGTTAAGATTCTTTTTAGGAGCGAATTCTAACCCTTTATCTAATACTTTGATTTCTTCTTGTGTTAATTCTTAATTAAAACACCAACAATACAAATATAAAGCTCACTTGGGAGAGAAGTGATGAAAAAAATCAATTTCCCAGATTTAGTAATAGAAAGAGAAGGAATCAAATTGATTACACAAACTTATTTTAAAACATATTTTTTTATATAAATATTTTTTTGGGGGTAAGCCTTTATGGGTGCCTCAGAGTGATAACACATTCTTTATCTCATGTTGTATTATTATTGTAAAATATATTTTTCTATATGTAAAACCCCTTTTCTTCTTTTGTAGAATAATCTAAAAGTATTGGATGACTCGCTACTCAATTGCATACCCCTTGATAAAGCGACTAATGCGAAACATGTCGGGCTAGTATGCAATAACGACTATTTGTGAATTCGTAGCGTATATCCTACATGTTATCCTCCATTATTGACCACGCTGTTTTTAATTGTATTGTCACAAATTATTGACATATGTGTCAGGTTTTAATGTAAACAATAAAACTGTTTTTTAACATATAGCCTTCTCTTTCATATTTGAATAAATTGCACCGTAAAAATCCCTTTTTTTCCCCTTTTTCACCTATTTAATCTTTACCTGGGATGAGGTGCCTATTTTTAGGGTGTTTCCCTTTCCGAAACCACAAACCTGTATAACCTAGATTCAGTGTTTTAATACACACTCTTTCGAGGTTTCCGGGAAGGGTAACGCAACAATGTTAGTTATATGAGTTACTATGTATCAAACCTATAATCCTTTTTTTTCTTTTGTTTATTAACTATTATCTTCATTATTTTGTGTTGTTAGAAGGACTAATTTTGCCCCCTCCCTCTCCATTTCTTGTCCCTCCCCCTTTCCCTCCCCGTACTCCCCCATGGCAGCTTTCAGTGGAGAGGCCTGGTTAGGCCTTATGGATAAGATCCAACAAACCCATAATACGGGAGAAATGAGTGACAAGGATCTGGAACATATTTTCATAAGACTTCAACGTCTTCTGGAACGTAAAGTAAGAATATATTGGCATAAAAAATATTTTATTAAATATATAGATCACAAAATTGTGCCTTGGGGTCTAAGAATTCAAATCTTTCCTAATGTACGCAAAGTTGATGACCCCTTGAAGGTCCAGTGGGAAGAAAACCTGCAGACTTGTTCCTTTGGGATGATGGATCTATTGTGCAAACAATACGAACAAGAATTTGTCACTTTAGATGCATCCATTACACAATGGTACAATGACCATAAACATATATCACATAATGCAAAATTTAAGAAAAAAGAAAATGAACTCAAGGTTCATGTAGAAAAATATACCTTGGACATCATCCGAACGAAGGAGAACAAGTTTGCACGTGATACCAATGCCCACTCAAACGGGTCAGCTTACAAATGGACGCATAATACTAACACTAGACCATATAGATCCTCCGGTCAACGCAATACTAGAAATGGTAATGATACAACTAACCTTTCACCTTCCTCTTCCTTATCATCTAGCCAATCAACGGTCTATCGAGATCTGTCTGGAGACAGACTGTCGAAGCGACGCAAAAGCAACTCAGACACGGCTTCCTTGGAGTCCCTTAAGAACCTAACCGGCACTCCTGCACCTCGTCGGTCACAGCCCAACCACCTCAAACTGGCACCACCTCGCACCTCTAGCGTACCTCACCCTTCGTCACAAACTTCACGTGGTCCACAGGTATCGGCCACTCATACTATTGTATCCACAGCACCTTCTACGGCGGTCACTGCCCCTCCCCTTAACCTTAACACGATTACCAAGGTAAGCAACACTAATACCGTGATTTCTCCCTCAGGTACACCTGTAACAGCAGATATGAAGTTAGCTCCCATTTTTTTAGGGAAAGATCAGGAAATGGCATAAACTCAGATTCCAGCTTAACTCCCTGTACCTCTGACCCCACATCTAATCCATCTGAATTGTCTATCATTAATCTCTCTTCGTATGCCTTAAATGAGTTCGAAGAACAAGTCCTTAAATTGGGTCTTACTTTTTGCCCTGATTCCCAGCCTGATAAGTTTCACCTTATCAAGGATCTCCATCTATTCGCTCGCAGACTCCTATATAAAGTCATCTTTGACAAACCCCAATCAGACATCCGTCCTAATGATAAAACAAGTAGTCTTTGGACTAATATGGAAGAACAGAGAGCCTATGAGGACTTGATGGCACTCTGGGAGGAGGGACACACGGATGACGACGCCTCCGGTTGTCTGCACTTGCCGGAGCTGTCGGTCGCCGGTGTGTCTTTCCCCCCCCCACAGTCCTATAAACCAAAGTCAAAAAATTTCCCTCTTCTAAATACGAACCCCAATATCTGGGCATTCGTTACACAGACCTCACAAGCAATTGAAGAGTCTAACCTTCGCCCCTCCGGTTCGTCTAACTTAAATGCAAATCAAAAAGCTGCCCTTAAATCCCTTGAGTCCAATCAAAAAATAATAATCAAGCCTGCCGATAAAGGCGGGAATTTGGTTATCATGGAAATACCTCAATACATTAATATGTGCAATAAAATTCTATGTAATCAAGAATGGTACCGTCCTATTTCCAAAAGTCTAATACAAAATTTCCATGCCGAATACCATAATATCATTTTTAAGGCATTTCACGAGGGCATTATAGATAAAAATACGTGGGATTACCTCAATGTGAAGGACCCACGTATTCCTACGTTTTATGCCTTACCAAAGGTACATAAATCCATTACAGACCCTCCAGGACGCCCCATAATCTCGGGCTGTCTGTGTCTTACGGAAAATGCTAGCTGTCTAGTTGACAATTATTTACATCCTCACGTTACCTCCCTCTTCTCTTATATTAAAGACACTATAGATCTATTAAAAACTATTGAAGATATATCCCTCCCACCAGGCACCATTTTGGTTGCCCTGGATATCGAAAGCCTCTATAATACGATCCCCCATAAAAAGGGTATTGAAATCGTCAGTAATCACCTACAAGAGAGAGGTCCCTCATTTGAGAAATACAATGACTTTGTCTTAAAACTTCTCAACTACATACTAAGACACAATGTCTTCATGTTCAACTCTTCCCACTACCTCCAGGTACAGGGGGTTGCGATGGGGACCAAATGTGCCCCATCGTATGCCAACCTGTACCTGGGGGGGTGGGAAAAAGATCTGTTTTCCAGGGACGACCTGACCTTTTTCTTGGAAAAGGTCGTCTCCTGGTATCGTTACCTAGACAGATGTTCTGGTATTTTGGTCTGGGTCAGAAAGAGAATTGGTTGAATTCTTTAAACTGATCTCTGTTAACAATTTCAACTTACATTTCACCATGGAACATAGCATAACTGCAATTAATTTTCTTGATCTTACCATTTCAATTGATACCAATGGAAAACTAAATTCGTCACTTTTCAGAAAACCCTCGGCGGGAAACACTATTCTCCACGCAGCTAGTGCGCACCCTGACCCGTTGTTGAAAAGTATCCCCTACAGTCAATACTTGCGTCTAAGACGCAACTGTAGTAGGGATACTGATTTCCATACAGCAGCAAAAGATTTATATAAAAGGCTATTGTCCCGAGGATATAGCCATGCATGCCTCAAGAGGGCCTACAACAAGGTAAAAATACAGAATAGAGATCCCTTATTATTTTTAAAAAAACACTCAAAAAAATCTGACACGGTCAGATTGATCACTCGCTATTCTGGTCAACATAAAAAAATTAGAAATATTATAACAAAATTCTGGCCTCTTTTGTCTGCTGACCCAGCTGTCAGCAGACACATCAATTCATTTCCTGAAATAACCTACAGACGTGCCCCGTCATTGAAGGACCGTCTAGTCCATAGTCATTTTCAAGACACCTCAATTAACAATAACCCTTCCCACATAGGTATCTCCCCGTGTGGCAGATGCGACATATGCCCCTATGTGGAAAATACATCACAATTCCCACTTCCCAATGGTCAATGGCATTTAATAAAATTTAAGGCTACATGTCAAACTCCAGGCATAGTCTATTTAGCTCAATGTATCTGCGGTGGATTCTATGTGGGTAAAACAAAACGACCACTATACAAACGAATTAGAGACCACATAAAGCCAATCTTGAAAAAACAAATGGACACAGCCATTGCCAGACATGTAGGATTATATCATAACTTCAATCCCAGAACCATAAAGTTCTATGCTTTGGAACACATACCACTAGATGAAAGAGGGGGAAGCGTCGATCGGACACTCCTCCAGCTTGAAGCCCGTTGGATTTACAGTCTCCAAGCCACTCACTTCCCAGGTTTCAATGAATGCCTTAGTTACAGACCCTTCCTCTGATTCAAGCTGCTCATGCCATAGGTAATGATGTCATTTTCCATCTGACACCATCCCCCTTTATCCCTCTACCCCTTTCCCATCTCCCTCCCCCACCCCTACCCCTTTCCTCTATGCCTTTCTCATAACTAGTTATCTGTGAATATCCACGTTAGCTTATTTTATTTACCTTTATTGATACATTTGTGTAAATGTGTAATTGCTGTCTAAATGATGTCTCACTGTTTAACCATGTTTTTTATTGCATTCATGATCTGATAGATACAATATGTGTTGTCCCTCAGTAGCACCGATCGAAATTGGCTGGTTTGTGGTCCCCCCATGTCGATCGATTACCCCCTTGACCCTTCTTAGTTAGACCACTTCAGGCCGGTCCTGTTGGGATGGTATAGGGGGGCTGCCGCATCCACACGGACGCCCGGGGCACACCTTTTGATGTGCCCAATCCGCGCCGTGCATCCCCTCCAAGCCAGCTTCTCGACAGGCAATGGCATCGTCGCCCTCAGCAGAGCTGGTTTCCATCGCAACCATTCCCCGCCCCCTCCGTCCCCGCGTGATCATTGTGCGGGAGGAGCCACCATGCGCATTGGCGCGCATGTCGGCTGTCTCCTCCGGCGCGGTGATTTGTGGGGATTGGGGTTCGACGAGGTTTGGCCTCTCGGGCATGCGCAGTAGCGCCATCACGTCCGCATCGAGCCGGCAACGTCACACGCCGTCTCGATGGGGAGCAGTATTTAAACCGGCTAATCTGACAGCTATGTCTGCCAGCGCCGGAGGTTGCAAGCGAAGACTTAAGCTAGGTAATGTGACTGGTGTTTATCACCATACCTTGCTCCATATTCTAGAGTTATGTTTTGATGGTTATACCTATTGAACTCTGGTTGAGTTTCTAATTTATCTATAACTTTTCTCCCTTTTAAGCTAATGGAAAACTCTATACTCTGAACAAACTCTCGGTATGATGTTGGCTGACAACATCATTTTTCAATACTTTCTTTATGGAGCATAGTCTTAATTTCAAACTTTAACCATACCCTTGTGCAAATTGTGTTTAGGTCCTGTTTCCCAGTTCCAAACGTTTACTTATTTCCGGCTATTGCCATTTCTGGCGTTTAACTGCATCTCTTGGATCGCAGATGCAACTTATAATAACTCTTTGATGTAAGTGATATTCACCTAACTTTATATTCTCTATAAATCCAACTAACCCTTTATACAATGATATTTATCCCCTTATATTGAACACCCCTTTGTTTTGTACAACAGCTTCTCCTGACTGCTCCCTGTGGTTGCATATTTAGCCTCCCTTGCTGTCCCGCCCGGCTGTGTCTGCATACACTGGTTCTGACGAGTCCACCTAGGGTCAATCATTTTTTTGGGGGTAAGCCTTTATGGGTGCCTCAGAGTGATAACACATTCTTTATCTCATGTTGTATTATTATTGTAAAATATATTTTTCTATATGTAAAACCCCTTTTCTTCTTTTGTAGAATAATCTAAAAGTATTGGATGACTCGCTACTCAATTGCATACCCCTTGATAAAGCGACTAATGCGAAACATGTCGGGCTAGTATGCAATAACGACTATTTGTGAATTCGTAGCGTATATCCTACATGTTATCCTCCATTATTGACCACGCTGTTTTTAATTGTATTGTCACAAATTATTGACATATGTGTCAGGTTTTAATGTAAACAATAAAACTGTTTTTTAACATATAGCCTTCTCTTTCATATTTGAATAAATTGCACCGTAAAAATCCCTTTTTTTCCCCTTTTTCACTTATTTTAAAACAGTTGATAGGAACAGCTATTTTCCCCTTGATAGCTGTCATCATACCCTGTGGCTAGATAATATACCATAGGGTCAGCTAATCAGATTAAGACGGAACTGTACCACTAAGAAAGTATTTTTGAAACAAGCAGAAATGATTGGGGAGAGATTTGTTCAAAAAGAATACCATACTGAGTTTATTGAAGAAAAAATACGGGATGTCTCACTATTAGATATAGAAAAATTGATACAAGATAACATCAAAAATACAGCCAATCAAGATAAGGTACCTATCATTATGGATTTCAACATCCAACACAAGCAAATTGAGAGAATTTTCAAAAAGTATTGGAATATTGTTAGAGCAGATCGCCATTTAGGCACTATTCTCCCAGAAAGACCAAAATTTACCTATGGGAGGGCTTCAGGCAGTGAACTATGTTGGATCGTGTGGATCACAGCTTCGGAAGTCTATGAATACTATATTCTTAACAGTTAACTTTACCCTTAACAGCTATCAGGTAGGAAGACTCAGATAAATTTGGAAATACAATCGGTTATTATTTATTTAGAGTGGTAATACACAGCCATGACAGGGATCTTCAGAGGCAACTTAAGATTAGTAGCACTACACAGGGATAAAGTTTATAGGAAACGTAAAAATACTTGCAGTGAGTGGATTCCTGGAGATGGGGTCACCCAGTGGCTTCTTGAGAGATGTACTGGTCTCCTATGTGGAAAGGAGCAGGTAAGGTTTTCTTCGGGCAAAGTAAGTAGACTGTGGGTAGGGCAGAGGAGAGTCTCTGACTACTAGAGAGGAAGGGGCTCTGTCCGGCCCAACAAGTGGAAGTTGGAGGGGCTCTGTCCAGCCCAAAAGTGAGGTGGAAGACGGGGCTCTATCCGCCCAAAAAGTGAGATGATAGTCGGGGCTCTGACCGGCCCAAAAGTGAGATGGTAGTCGGGCTCTAACCAGCCCAAAAGAGAGATGGTAGTTGGGGCTCTGACTGGCCCAAAAGAGAGATGATAGTCGGGGCTCTGACTGGCCCAATAGAGAGAGATGATGGCAGTCTTCTGTTAGAGATCTTTACCTGGCATCAGGTTCTTAGCACGAACGTCAAGCAAATGGCATCGGCTGTTTAAGTAGGGACAAGAGGAGGAGCCGGGTGATGTCGTTGTGACGTCATCAATCTGCGACGGAGTTTGTGGAGCTATCAGAGCTCCCAGTGGAAAGATAAGAATATTGCAGGAGAAATGTCGGAGCCTCCAGTGGAGGGATAAAGACATTACAGGAGAGATGTCGGAGCCTCCAGTGGAGGGATAAGGACATTACACTCCAACCCTTAGGGACTGTTTGGCAAAAAATGTCCTTGACCCCCCGGATAAGAAAACGTTCTCCTTTTTCAAAGGTAAAGGTTACTGCCCTTGTAGAAGTTGTTACACGTGTCGACACACAAAAGAAAGCAAGAAAAAGAAATCTAGCTTCACGTCAGTGGTGACTTCAAAAAACTATATAATAGAAGATTTTATATCATGTCGCAGTGAAGGTGTCGTGTATCTTTTGGAGTGTCCCTGTCACATCCAATATATTGGCAGAACGAAGAGGGAATTATGGAAGAGGCTGAGGGAACATGTCCAGAACATCAAAAAAGGGTTTGAGAAGCATAGTCTGTCAAGACATTATGCAAAATATCATAATAGTAACTAGGGGTGCAACGGATCGTCACCGATCAGTGATCCGAACGGTTCAGCCTGTTCGGATCGGCACACATGTGCTCCGCAGAGAGCGCTGCTGCCTCGGCCTTAGGAAAGGCTTCGGTCTAGCTCCGGAATGGCGACCATCTTGGTACACCCGGCGGCCCTTTACCACATGATCGCTCTGTCAAATGACGGAGCAATCACTTGTAAACAAACCGGCGTCATGCCATGACGCCGGTTCCTCTCTCCCCTCTGTGTACTGATCTGTACAGTGGAGGGGAGAGATCAGATGGCAGCAGTGCCAATACTCTGCCATACCTTGCCAATACTCTGCCATACCCTGCAATACCCTGCCAATACTCTGCAATACCCGCCAATACTCTGCAATACCCGCCAATACTCTGCAATACCCGCCAATACTCTGCAATACCCGCCAATACTCTGCAATACCCGCCAATACTCTGCCATACCAGCCAATACCCTGCCAATACTATGCCATACCCTGCCATACCCTGCCAATACTCTGCAAATACCCTGCCAATACTCTGAAATACCCTGCAATACCCTGCCATTGTGGATATTACAGTGGGGGAGATTTTTTTTTGTTAAACCGAAAATGATCTGAACCGTGACTCATGATCCGAGGAACGATCCAAACCGTGAGTTTTTTGATCCATTGCACCCCTAATAGTGACCCCTCATCATTACGAGTCTGTGGAATAGAAAAATACAAACCCCACTGGAGGGGTGATAATAAAGTAATTAAGATTAGCCAAGCTGAGTCCCGATGGATATATGAATTACGTACCTTGACGCCACTAGGACATCAGTCGAATTTGACTTAAATTGTTTTTTATCAAACTATTAATATTATGCGATTTTATTTTTTTAAAATATATATATTGTCTATATTGTCCTTTTGGTGGAATTCGTTATTCTACCATTAAATGGTGCTGGAGAGTTTTGCCCTGAGCAATTGAGCTGCTAGACTCTGATTTTAGTAGTTGTCATCGGTCAGACCAGTTCCTTATTATTGTTGTTTATATTACTGGTCGTTGGATGACGTCTTTAGGTTTTTAGGGATTTAATTTTAGAAATGTTAGATATCACATTTCCACTAGATGTCGTCAGTGAGACCTGGAGGTCTTGGTTATTTCTATTTTTAAGAATTTCCTCTAGAAGTGTTAGGTATCACATTTCCACTAGATGTCATCAGTGAGTCTTGCAGGATTCTCTGTATTTCTATTTATCCTTCCAACCACCAGATGGCGCTTGTAATGTGCTCTATGAATTCACTATGTGACTGATTAGAAAATCAATATGTCAGAATTTTTTATAAGTTTTTTAATACTTTTATCTATTTTTAATTCCTAGCGAATATTCTACTTAATTTTTTATGATGTTTTTATGGTTTATTGAATTAATTGAAGATATGTCATTTATTGTATTTGCTGTTGCCATGACAGCGGAAGAGACCATATAAACTGGCACATTGACACCTGACTCTTTGACCCTTTGATAAAGTCACGTGAGCAGTGACGCAACACGTCAGGGAGGAGCCAGGTGTTGCTACTTCCGGTCACGGCCGAGATCAAAAGTATTCGTTCTGATTGCTGAGTTTCGTGTTTTTAAATCTAAGTTACTACGTGTGCTGGATTAAATAAATGCATTGAAAATACTACACAATGGAGCCACCTTTTTCTTTTAATACATACCCTCACTACAGCCGCTGAGTCTGGAGATCAGAGACCGAAGCTGTTTGCTGGATACTGTGTGTTCCTTGGAGGTGACCATTGAAGGTCGATCGTTTGAGGAAATCTGCACTGTTTGCTGATCCAAGCTCAACTTGGCCCGTGGGGGGCGCTGCTAGAGGTGAGAGGCTGGGGGAAACAGGTGGCGCACTCCGGATTGTGATTGGATGGAATAGACATTGTTCGTTTTTCTTTCACATCAATCGTTTGTTGCACTTGCACTTTTTTCACATATGGACTGCCGCAAGGTGTTCTGATCCCTGCTGTTGGGATTTCTACTATATGGTTCAGTGGATCTCTGTCTTCATTTTATTTTTAATTGCACTGTATTGGAATTTTTTGAACATTCACTGGTATATATTTTTCAGCTGTGTCACTCACTTATGCACTTTATATTGCACTTTTGAAGAATTTCTCAATGTAGAAGGGTTATCTATTATTGCATTTCTTAAGATTTGGTTATTCATTTGCACTTTATTATTCAGCTGCTATATCTATTATCTATTATTTATTATTCATTGTTTATTCATTGATTGTTTTTGATATATATGTTTTATATCATCATATTGTTACACAGGTTAGTTAGCGCCACATATCAATTAATTTTTATCTATTTTGAGTTGTGTGAGATCACTTATATATGCTGGCAGCTTCTTTCTATTTATATTTACATTGTGGTTTTGCGCATTAGTTACCCCCCATTTTATATTTACCCCCCAGACATGATGACATTCAGGAGATTGAAAGTTATCAGCAGCTATGGCAATAGGAAGATTGAGGATGTGCTTCTTGTGGTTTACAATTTGGAGAAACATGTCTCAGTTGACACTGCTGACCCCAAAATAAACATTTATACATTTCTTCCATCTGAAATACTTGGTTCAATTGTTCAGTTCACCTTCTTCCTTGTTCAAAACTGACCACACAATGTAGATCGATGCTGTGGCCAAACCTCCACCTGATATCAGGAAGAGTAGGTTCTATAGTGCTGTGCTGTCATGTGACATGAGAAAGATGAAGCTACAAAAAAGGGTATAATAGTCAATACGGTGCATGGATAATTAGATGTATATAGGAAAGTGTCTGTAAGCTTGTGCCTTCTGTTGGGTCTATTCATTGTGAATGGGCAGTAGAAGATAATATGCAATCCAACGCAAAACAATTCGTGTTAATGGAGTGCAATACAGCACAAATAATAAACATGTGGTAACAAACAACATCAAATAATAAACATGTCCTCTTCTGGGGTCCCCCTGATTGCACTCTCCGCTCCTCCTCTTCTGGGGACCCCCTGCTTGCACTCTCTACTCCTCCTCTTCTGGGGTCCCTCTGCTTGCACTCTCCGCTTCTCCTCTTCTGGGGTCCCCCTGCTTGCACTCTCCGCTCCTCCTCTTCTGGGGTCCCTCTGCTTGCACTCTCCTCTCCTCCTCTTCTGGGGTCCCCCTACTTGCTGCACTCTCCGCTCCTCCACTTCCGGGGTCCCCCTGCTTGCACACTCCGCTCCTCCTCTTCTGGGGTCCCTCTGCTTGCACACTCTGCTCCTCCTCCTCTGGGGTCCCTCCGCTTGCACTCTCTACTCCTCCTCTTCTGGGGTCCCCCTGCTTGCACACTCCGCTCCTCCTCTTCTGGGGTCCCTCTGCTTGCACACTCTGCTCCTCCTCCTCTGGGGTCCCTCTGCTTGCACTCTCTACTCCTCCTCTTCTGGGGTCCCCCTGCTTGCACTCTCTGCTCCTCCTCTTCTAGGGTCCCCCTGCTTGCACTCTCTGCTCCTCCTCTTCTGGGGTCCCTCTGCTTGCACTCTCCGCTCTTCCTCTTCTGGGGTCCCCCTGCTTGCACTCTCTGCTCCTCCTGTTCTGGGGTCCCTCTGCTTGCACTCTCCGGTCATCCTCTTCTGGGGTCCCTCTGCTTGCACTCTCTTCTCCTCCTCTTCTGGAGTCCCCCTGCTTGCACTCTCCGCTCTTCCTCTTCTGGGGTCCCTCTGCTTGCACTCTCCGCTCCTCCTCTTCTGGGGTCCCTCTGCTTGCACTCTCTGCTCCTCCTCTTCTGGGGTCCCTCTGCTTGCACTCTCCGCTCCTCCTCTTCTGGGGTCCCTCTGCTTGCACTCTCCGCTCCTCCTCTTCTGGGGTCCCTCTGCTTGCACTCTCTGCTCCTCCTCTTCTGGGGTCCCTCTGCTTGCACTCTCTGGTCATCCTCTTCTGGGGTCCCTCTGCTTGCACTCTCTTCTCCTCCTCTTCTGGAGTCCCCCTGCTTGCACTCTCCGCTCTTCCTCTTCTGGGGTCCCTCTGCTTGCACTCTCCACTCCTCCTCTTCTGGGGTCCCTCTGCTTGCACTCTCCGCTATTCCTCTTCTGGGGTCCCTCTGCTTGCACTCTCCGCTCCTCCTCTTCTGGGGTCCCCCTGCTTGCACTCTCCGCTCCTCCTCTTCTGGGGTCCCTCTGCTTGCACTCTCCGCTCCTCCTCTTCTGGGGTCCTTCTGCTTGCACTATCCACTCCTCCTTTTCTAGGTGTGCCTCCATAGGAAGCTGCTTTCTCCTAAGCATCCATTAACACACACGGTGTAGATTGGCTCCCACCCCCCCTAGACATGTGCAGAACGAAAATATTTGTTTCATTTCTATTCTTTATTTAACAAATTTAGTTTTTTTAAATGTATTTAATTTGTATCTGAAATTTATTTTAGTTTCATTTTATTTTTGTTGTTTTCTAATTTAATTGAAATTAATTAAAATTTTCCGAATTCGGTCAAATTTAAATTTATGTTATTTCGGACAAATTTTTTGTTCATTATTTTGGCCCTGCCTTTGGCCAATCATGGCTCTAACGGCAGATTGCGCTGTGATTGGCCAAAGCATGCAGGTCAGGTGCATGCTTTGGCCAATCAGCAGCCGTCAATGCACTGCGATCTCGCAGTGCATTATGGGGCACTCCGTGGCGCTCAGATTTGCCGTGAACACCCCATATATTCGGTTCGTTTGCGAAACAAACAAACACCCAATGTTCGAGTTGAACTTACGTTCGATTCGAACATCAGGACCATCCCTATAGATGGAGGGTAGATCATTTGGGACCTAGATCCTCTGGAGAACCACATCTATATCTACCAGCATTGGTGAATATTTGACTTCTATGGTACTTCTTTTCACTGCCACCATTCACTTATATGGTTTAATTTCTGTATTCAGTGGGTATTTCATTGGTGGCTTAGGTGCTTATATTGTGGTTGCACATACACTTTTACTTGCACTTTTCAAATGTATCTTTTCATTTCATCCTTGGTTCACTCAAGCCCTATTTGAATCACTTTCTTTTGCAATACCCCTTTTCCATCCCCAGATTTGGGTATGTACAGACACATGTACTATTATAATACTTTGAGATATTGGGTATATATACACCAAGACAATATATTGAGATATCTCCTTTTTTTTTTAATCAGCAGCACCAGGGTATATTTTTTACACCCTCGTTTGGGGTCCATTATCATTTTTCTTTTTTTTTTTCTTCTTAGGATTGCTGGATGTTTTCTGTCATCTCACATTCCTTCTATTCCACCCATGCACTCCGTTGTGTTGCCTCCTTGATTTTTCCTCTGGGGTCCATGGTCCCCTTCCACCACTCCCAGGTCAGACACTAAGCAGTGGTCACCATTTGGAGATGCAATCCCAGACCAAGTTTCAAGCTGATTTGTAAGTCTTGTTATATTTAGGACACTTTCAGTTAGGTCCATATACAGTATCACAAAAGTAAGTGCACCCCTCACATTTTTGTAAAAATTTTATCATATCTTTTCATGTGACAACACTGAAGAAATGACACTTTGCTACAATGTAAAGTAGTGAGTGTACAGCTTGTATAACAGTGTAAATTTGCTGTCCCCTCAAAATAACTCAACACACAGCCATTAATGTCTAAACTGCTGGCAACAAAAGTGAGTACACCCCTAAGTGAAAATATCCAAATTGGGCATTGGACAATTCAATGTCTTCTGAACAGTGATTCCTGAAGAGTCGCCCTTGCAGAGGTTCCACTCGTGACAATCATCCGATGAACAGCACAAAGTGCGGGTTGTTGGACTATCAGGGTGATGCTAGGTAGGTGCCTGATGATCAGCAAGCAGGGATGGGCCCTTCTAGTGCCGGGTTGGAATGTTGTACACAGCATGGTAGGCCACGACCTCACCCTCGGAATGGAGAGGTCCGTCACACACCAGGCCCAGGAGGAAGAGAGCGCAGCGCGCATCTCTGGTCTCTTTTATGCTCCTCCCAGCATTCTCCACTGATGATAGCAAAGATCCCTGGGATATGAAGTCCGGGTGCATAGTCATACAGAGTAATTGCCATTCTGAGGAACTTCTAATCCCACAATTCCTCTGGGTGGACTCACAGATATGAGGTCAGTTAGTGATGCTGGGTGCTAGAGGGAGAATACAATACGTAGAAATGATGGGAATCACAGTGATCACTATACTTTGCAATTGTAGTCCACATTGCTATACTCTCAATTCACAATGTCGTTTTGCGGTAATTTACGTATAACGCTAAAAATGCTTGGTAAATACTGCATTAAAAGGTGATAAACTCAATTCACAAAAGGAAATAAGTAAAAAAATAAATGTGGTCATTAAAAGTGGTCCAGGCCTGAGATAGTTTGGGAATGTGTATGATTTTAACAGGTTGTTAAGGAGTCAGGACCTGCCAGTGTCCTTAACAACAAGTAACTATTATGGTTGTTAAGGAGCAGACGGCCGTCGCATCCTTAACAACTGATGAGTCAGAAGCTGTCAGTGGAGTTCCCTAACAATAATCTTCTATTATGTGTTCCCTTCTGGTCCAGTAAGTGTGCCATATAAGCAGTTTTGTGCACTGTATTTGTCTGATAAGTGCATCAGAAGGGAACACATAATAGAAGATTATTGTTAGGGTTTACACAGTGGCGGTGCGTCCATAAGGGCGCACGGGCGCCGCCCCCTCTCTCCAGCCACCCCCTCTAGCACCAATAGATAGATTCATGCATTGCATGAATCTATCCATTGCCGATGCTGCCACCCCTTATTCAGGCGCCCGGCCCTTTTCGGGTGCCGGGCGCCTGAACTACAGCGCCAGGTTTTTATTAGAGCCATAGGCTCTAATAGGCATCAAAAAAGGTGACCTGCCAGCGCCATGTGGGGCGCTGGCAGGTCACTCAGCTGTGTTAGAAAAGCGAATGAATATTTGCTTTCCTAACACTAAAACACCAATCAGGTGCTCGGATCTGTTACCCGTCACCTGATTGGCTGAGACGACAGGCGCTGTGATTGGACGCCTATCATGTGTAGGCTACATCAGACTTTTTCCGTCGGAGTTTCCGACACACAAAGTTTGAGAGCAGGATATAAAAATTTCTGACAACAAAATCCGATCGGTTAAATTCTGATCGTGTGTACACAAATCCGACGGACAAAGTGCCACGCATGCTCAGAATAAATTAAGAGACGAAAGCTATTGGCTACTGCCCTGACGTATATGTTTTACATCACCGCGTTCAGAACGTTCAGATTTTCCAACAACTTTGTACGACAGTGTGTATACAAGACAAGTTTGAGCCAACATCCGTCAGAAAAAATCCATGGATTTTGTTGACGGAATGTCCGATCGTGTGTACGGGGCATTAGAATAGATTTCTTTCTTTCTTGAAGTTCTGCAAGCAAAAAACTTTTAGAAGTTATCCTCTAGACTAATCATTGTAGCTGGTTTGAATGGACTGTTGCTTGTGTGGATGGGTGGCCTCTGTATTTTTTGGGAAAGAACCAGTTAAAATCAGCGGGCCCTCTGGGAGTAGCGCTGCATGTGCTTATACTGTAGTATAAAGTAGGTGCTTCTTTATTTTGGAATATTCTGTGTAGAATCCTTTTGGAGGTGTGCAGTTTACAGAGGGGATATTATTTCTTTGTGTGCAGTATTGGGGTTTTAAAATGCAATTTACCTCTAAAGCCGCGTTTTCGCGATCAGAAATTCGGCCAGCAAAAGAGCGATGAAAGCTTTTGGTCGGAAAATGCGACCGTGTGTATGCTCCATCGGACTTTTGCTGGCCGAATTCCAGCCAGCAAAAGATTAAGAGCAGGTTCTCAATTTTTCGGTCGGAAAAAGTTCCTATCCGAAAATGCGATTGTCTGTAGCAATTCCGGCGCGCAAAATTCCTACGCATGCTCGGAAACAATTCGACGCATGCTCGGAAGCATTGAACTTCATTTTCTCGGCTCGTCGTAGTGTTGTTCGTCACCGCGTTCTTGACGGTCGAAAGTTCAGCGAACTTTTGTGTGACCGTGTGTATGCAAGCCAAGCTTGAGCGGAATTCCATCAGAAAAACCATCCAAGATTTCTGACGGAAAATCTGCTCGTGTGTACGCGGCATAAGTTTGGTAGAAGTTACATATATAGTTACATCATTTGTAAGGTTGAATAAAGGCACCAGTCAATCTAGTTCAACCTGTGTTTATTTCAATAATAATTCCCATATCACTGTATATTGCATTCGCTAAGATGCCCATCTAATAGTTTTTTGAAACTACAACACTCCTCGCCGACACTGCTGATTGTGAAAGAGAGTTCCACATTGTTACCACTCTGGCAGTAAAGAACCCCTTCCCTTACACAGTTTCAGATGAAACCACTTCTCCTCCAATTTCAATGAGTGGCCACATGTCTTCTTAGGCTTCCTTATACTGAATACTAGAAGGAGCACCAAAAGAGGGAAACTAAATAGTTGCACTGAAGTGCACTGCAGTCCCCAACATGCCGAGCGGGAGGATGGGAGAGGAGAAGAGGAACCATGAGCCTGTCGGGTGGAGGGAGCCAAAGAGAAAGTTCCAGTGATTTTACTATATATCCTCCAAGGTAAGAACTTAACTCCAGGTGGGGGGTGGGGGCGGGGATGCAGGCTTCCATATAGGTACAGGGCTTTATCATTGGCTGCTCCCACCCTCTCCTCCCCTCCTCATGGCTGCTCCTACCCTGTCCTCCCCTCCTCCTGGCTGCTCCTACCCTCTCCTCCCCTCCTCCTGGCTTCTCCTACCCTATCCTATCCTCCACCTGGCTGCTCTCACTCTGTCCTCCCATCCACCTGGCTGCTCCTACCCGGTCCTCCCCTCCACCTGGCTGCTCTCACTTTGTCCTCCCCTCCACCTGGCTGCTCCAACCCTGTCCTCCCCTCCACCTGGCTGCATCCACCCTCTCCTTCCCTCCACCTGGCTGCTCCTACCCTGTCCTCCCCTCCACCTGGCTGCTCCTACCCTGTCCTCCCCTCCACCTGGCTGCTCCTACCCTGTCCTCCCCTCCAGCTGGCTGCTTCTACCCTGTCCTCCCCTCCACCTTTCTGCTCCTACCCAGTCCTCCCCTCCTCCTGGCTGCTTCTACCCTGTCCCCCCCTCCACCTTTCTGCTACTACCCTGTCCTCCCCTCCTCCTGGATGCTCCTACCCTGTCCTACCCTCCACCTGGCTGCTCCTACCCTGTCCTCCCCTCCACCTGGCTGCTCTCACCCTGTCCTTCCTTCCACCTGGCTGCTCTCACTCTGTCCTCCCCCCTACTTGGCTGCTCCCACCCTGTCCTCCCCTCCACCTGGCTGCTCCCACTCTGTCCCCCCCTCCACCTGGCTGCTCCCACTCAGTCCTCCCCTCCACCTGGCTGCTCCCACTCTGTCCTCCCCTTCACCTGGCTGCTCCCACTCTGTCCTCCCCTCCACCTGGCTGCTCCCACCCTCCCCCCCCCCCACTTGGTTGCTCCCACCCTGTCCTCCCCTCCACCTGGCTGCTCCCACTCTGTCCCCCCTTGCACCTGGCTGCTCCCACCCTCTCCTCCCCCCCACTTGGCTGCTCCCACCCTCTCCCCTCCACCTGGCTGCTCCCACTCTGTCCTCCCCCCAGCTGGCTGCTCCCACTCTGTCCTCCCCCCACCTGGCTGCTCCCACTCTGTCCTCCCTTCCACCTGGCTGCTCCCACTTTGTCCTCCCCTTCACCTGGCTGCTCCCACTCTGTCCTCCCTTCCACCTGGCTGCTCTCACTCTGTCCTATCCTCCACCTGCCTGCTCCCACCCTGTCCTCCCTTCCACCTGTCTGCTCCCACCCTGTCCTCCCTTACACCTGACTGCATCCACCCTGTCCTCCCCTCCACCTGGCTGCAACTTTTTCAAGACACTGTGTATTTATATGTGTGTGTATATATAATGGCATTTTATAGTTGCCACCCTATGTACCCCCTAAATATGAAAGCTGGAGATCACCGCATTTCTGCATCTAAAAAAAGACTGCCATTACTGTGCAGGCGCGGGCAGCAGAGAGATGACATCATCTCTCACTGCCCACCCTCACTCTGGGACAACAGGGACACTGTCTCTGGCCACTGGCAGTGACAATCTGCATCTGATAACAGGTGACGTAGCAAGTGACAAGCCCCATCTAAAGGCAGGTGGCGGTGGCAAGTGACATACTCAGGGCTCCCACTGATTCTGAATTATAGTGAATTCAACTATTTTATTGTATATTACAATGCAATAAGAGAAATAATGTGCTTCAATCATCCTGACACCATATTACCGATGGTGCCGTGATGATTGAAGCGCCAACACCAGCCATTGCTCTGACAAATTGCCCACAAAAATTTTGGCAGTGCCCCTCCCAAGATTAGACTCTGGATCGGCCCCTGCTCCAGGTGCGGCCGGACCAGAGTCTTGTAGAGTGGAAGAATTCTCGTTTTATCTCTGGAGTTAATCCCCTTTTAAAAGGATGCCAATATTCTGGTTAATAAGGTTACTTAAGGGCGACACATTGTACAAACACATTGACAGCATTGTTGAAGCCCAACTTCGATCTCCACACTGTCCAAGGCTGCCCCCTCCCTGCAAATTCCCTTGCATGTTTTATATTATATATTTTTTAACTTATCTTTTCTAAAGTATTCAGGTCAGTCAAGTGCAGGATCCTTTTCCTCTCTTCCCTGGGCTTGGTGGTCCTTACTGATGTGGAGAGCAGCACTGATGTGAATGATGACCTGAGCTAGTACATTGTGAAATAAGGGCACTGTGATGACCTTCCCTAAGGGATGAACCCATGACCTCCATGTTCTTTAGCCTGGACATCATTCAATATGAAAGACTGAGAGCATCCTGGGGTGAAGAAGAGGTTATGAGAGAGGGCATCACCTGATTAAGGGTAAGTATTACAGACAGATCTACTTTTTTTTTAAACAGGATGGGGGGAAATTTTGATCAATAAAAATAAAGCTCAGAGATGTACTTTATTTGAACAAATGTATTTACCTGACATCTTTACTTTGTAAAATACTGTAAAACCTTCAAAAGTGAAAAAAAAAACAAAGCAGTATTTATGTTTTCAACTTTTCTTCTTCACATCATACAATATCCTCTGGAATTGTAAGTTCATTGTAACCTTTTTGCTGCCAGAGCGTTTCTTCATTATTTGGGCTTTGCGGAGCCTGGGAAAATGGCAGAGGTGCGCAAATAATCACGGGGGGTGTGTGGAAGTGATCTGGTGGCTGCACAGCCAAAAGTCAGTTTGTCAGATTTACACTCAGAGTGTGTGCAACCCCCTCCCCGTGCCACCACCAACCTATAGCATACAGGGGTGGGGGGTAAAAGGGTTAAAGAAAATCAGTAATAATATAAATATGAAAGCTTCCATTGAGGACCTCTGCCAGTGAAAATGTTAGTTGCCCAGTTTTAGAGTCAAAGTACTTTTTAGAACAAAGTTTCTGTTGATTGAAAGTTTTCATTTGTCTCTGATTTATTTTGCTGAATGCCAGCTTCATCTTTATAAAAGCAGTCATTTCTGAAGAAGGTCACCAATAACATCATCCATATATCCAAGTTTTTTTTCTCAGAATATAGTGTAGGAGTGTAGGGACATATACCTTTACCATAAACATTTATTTATTCACAAACTTCCTCAAGATAAAAGCTGCAAGACCAGCTCAGCCCCACCCTGTGCCGAGAAATGTGAGATGACTTTTGGATTTTCAGTCTCAGAGGCTTTCACTTTTATTTCTCTCTTCTGCTGTCAGCGATGGCGTCTGCTGATGTGAGACAAGAGCTGGACTGTTCCGTCTGTCTGAACATTTATACAGATCCCGTAAACCTGAGATGTGGACACAACTTCTGCCGGGTCTGTATTGATGGTGTGTTGGATACACAGGAGGGATCTGGAGGTTATTCCTGTCCTCAGTGCAGAGAAGAGTTCCAGGATCGGCCTGTACTGCAGAGGAACATAACACTATGTAACATAGTGGAGGCTTTCCGATCTTCTCAGCTGGAAGAAGGGAAGACTGGAATCTTCTGTACTTACTGTATTCACTATCCTGTACCTGCTGTTAAATCCTGTCTGATGTGTGAAGCTTCTTTGTGTGATAATCACCTGAGAGTCCATAGCAAGGCACCAGAACATGTCCTAACTGATCCCACTACTTCCATGGAGAACAGAAAATGCTTCATCCATAAGAAGATCCTGGAGTATTACTGCACTGAGGACTCTGCCTGTATCTGTGTGTCCTGCCGGCTGGATGGAGAACACCAGGGACACAAGGTGGAGACTCTGGATGAGGCCTCCGAGAAGAAGAAACAGAAACTGAGAAATGTTCTGCAGAAACTGATGACAGAGAGAGAGGAGACGGAGAAAAGAGTCCAGAGTCTGCAGGATCGCAGGAGAAAAGTACAAGAAAGATCAGCCGGTCTAACAGAGAGAGTCACTGCCCTGTTCATAGAGCTCAGGAGACATCTGGAGGACCTGGAGAATAGAGTCCTGAGGAACATCTCCAGCCAGGAAGAGCGGATCTCATGGTCTGATCTGATCCATCAGCTGGAAATAAAGAAGAAGGATCTGTCCAGGAAGATGGAGGATATTGAGGAGCTGTGTAACATGACTGACCCACTGACTGTCCTACAGGAATCAGACACAGGGGACTTGTGTGATACTAAGGAGGGAGATGATGAGGACAGAGAGAGACATGATAGACTCCTCCATGATGGAGAGGATCTGGATGTGTCTGGAATCTTACGCACATTACACACAGAGTTATCTGATATGATAAAAGGGGTAAATGTATTCTTCTATATACAGGAAGCTTCAGACATATTACTGGATGTGAACACAGCTCAGAATAATCTACACATATCAGATGACATGAAAACTGTATCCAGGTCAGATATAGAGCAGAATCGTCCAGAAACACCGGAGAGATTTCAGTCATGGTTCCAGGTATTAAGCAGTCAGAGATTTTCCTTGGGGCGACATTACTGGGAAGTGGATGTCAGTGAGTCCGAATATTGCAGAGTCGGGATGTGTTATCCCAGTATAGAGAGGAGAGGAGGAGGAGAGCGGTCACTGATTGGATATAATAACAAGTCCTGGGGTTTGAGCAAGTATATTGGTGTGTGTTTTCTAAGACATGACAATAAACTGATCATCATATCTCCCAATCTCTCCAGTAACAGAGTCAGGATCTATGTGGATTATGAGGCCGGTCGGCTGTCCTTTTATGATCTGTGTGACCCAATCCGACACCTCCACACCTTCACCACCACCTTCACTGAGCCCCTCCATGCTGTGTTATATGTAGGAAAAGGTTCTATAACAATATCTGGGGGTGAAAGGCGACGTGAGAAATAATAATATAACAGAAAATCTGCCCAAACCTGCTGACATCACAGAAATCTGAATCTGATTATTTGTAACTAATGGAATAATGCAGAAGATTCATATTCCATATGTCATAAATCTAAAGGTTCCCAACACAAACAATCACAGCATTGAGAAATCTCAGCACAGGAAAGTGTGATTTATTCTCTTATAATGACAATAATAAGATTTGGGGTTTTCAGGGGTTCATTAAGGGCCAGTTCACACCACATGCATTCCAATGCGTTTTTTTCCTGCATCAAAAACGCATAGAAAGTAGGTTTTATGGTTTTCAATGGCATTGTTTACACCAGTGCTTGCAGTTGCAGAAAAAAAAGTAGAACATGCTGCATTTTTCCTGCACTGGAATGTACTGGAACGCTGTAAAAAGCATCAAAAACTTAAAGGAACGCACCTAAATGCACTGGAACACCCATGTTCTTATTTAAGGTTAAGGAAAAGAAGGGGGGAAAATGCACTGGACTGCATCAAAAATGCGCATGGAAAAGAAAAGCATCTGGAGAGCATCCGGAATGCATTTCTATGGTGTGAACTGGCCCTTATAGTGACAATAATAAGATTTGGGGTTTTCAGGGGTTTATTAAGGGCCAGCTCACACCACATGCAGTCCAGTGCATTTTTTTCTGCATCAAAAATGCATAGAAAGTAGGTTATATGGTTTTCAATGGCATCGTTCACACCAGTGCTTGCAGTTTCAGTTGCAGAAAAAAAAGTAGAACATGCTGCATTTTTTCTGCACTGGACTGTACTGGAACGCTGTAAAAAGCATCAAAAACTCACGGAAACGCACCAAAAACGCACTGCAACACCCATGTTCTTATTTAAGGTTAAGAAAAAAAAGGGGGGGAATGCACTGGACTGCATCAAAAACACGCATTTAAAAAAGCATCTGGAGCACATCCGGACTGCGTTTCTATGGTGTAAACTGGCCCGGATGCGTTCCAGGTGCTTTTCTGCATGCGCGTTCTTGATGCATTCCAGTGCGTTTTTGATGCAGTCCAGTGCTTTTTTTCCCCCCTCTTTTTTCTTAACCATAAATAAGGACAAGTGTGTTGCAATGCGTTTTTGGTGCATTCCGGTGCGTTCCAGTGCGTTTTTGATGCGTTTTACAGCACTCCAGTACAGTCCAGTGCAGGAAAAATGCAGCATGTTTTACTTTTTTTCTGTAACTGAAACGCACTGGAACTGCAAGCACTGGTGTGAAGGATGCCATTGAAAACCATATAACCTACTTTCCATGCGTTTTTGATGCAGAAAAAAACGCACTGGACTGCATGTGGTGTGAACCGGCCCTAAGTGTTAGTGGTCAGGATAAGACTATTATCATTAATTATAATTTGAATAATTATTCTAAATTGTCAGAAAATGTAATGTACACTATTGCAGCTTGCCAATACTTAGATGTGCTGACTGCATTGGTTTTCTTTTTTCAGTCTTTTTTTTTTCTATTTTTACCTAGAGATCCTGCCAGTAACACACTTCCTGTCCTAGGATGACACCACTCACTCATGGTACTGTACACTGTAGATTTTTAGGTACTGTCGTTTTTTGGCGCCGTTCCACGAGCGTACGCAGTTTTAAAGCGTGACATGTTGGGTATCTATTTACTCAGCATAACATCATCTTTTATATTTCACCATATGGGTAATATATTGTGTTTTAAAATTGTGTGTGTATTAAAATTCATTACGTTTTTTTTTTCTCAAAAAAATTTGCATTTAAAAAGACGCTGTGCAAATATAAAAATATGCAACACCCACCATTTTATTCTCTAGGGTCTCTGCTTTAAACAATCTATAATGTTTGAGGGCTCTGGGCAGTTTTCCAGCAAAACAATGCTGATTTTTACATATAGGAGAGGAATGTCAGAATTGGCCCGGACTGGAAGCGGTTAATATCAGACTGCAGAGTGCACAGGACAGCACTGGATTTTTGGCAGGATTCACAGGGTGATTTGTACACTGATTGAATAGCTATAACAATATTCTTTCACATGTATATTTAACAGACCAAAATGAAGGAAATAAGTGAAGTTAATTGGTATCTTCATTGTAGTTTATTGTTGCTGTCAGACAGAAGTGTACAAAGCTGTGAAGCTCTAATTGGCTCAGAGTGCTGCCCCTCCCCCCCATGCTGCTGTGTAGGTGATTACAGGAAGTGATATCAGGACCAATTCAGGTATATACAACAGTTCTATGTAGACAAAAAAAATAAGCTTTTTAATTAATACATAATTGCATTAAAGTAGAACTGAAGGCAATACTTTTTTTTTTCATTTTGGATAGATCAAGGGAGGGTTATAACCCCGTCAGATTTTTTTTTTCTGCCATCTGTGTCCGATTGTTGAGATTTCCCTTCACTTCCTGTCCCATAGCCAAACAGGAAGTGAGAGGAAATCCCTGTAAATCAAGGGATTTTTTTGGGACCCCCCGCCAGGTCACGGCGATTTTTTAGTAAAATACGTGCATCCCACCCCTGATGACTGGCAGGAAACCAAGAAACGCGTCGGGTTATAAACTAAGGGTGCCGAGCTAAGCCTATTCTTATCTTGAATTCAATGAACTTTTCTCTGATTTTGTATTCTTATCATATGATTTATGTAAAATTTGGATTGTCATGTATTTTTTGACTCTTGTATTTTTCTGCAGAAATTGTATCAGTTTATGTCCCTTGATTTGTCTGCATAAAATTGTGATTATTAATACAAATATTTCATCTTTTATGATTATGCCTGTATTCTATTTATTCTTTTTTTTTTTTTTTTTTAATCTTATATTCAATTTAGCAAATACAAAAGGAAAAGGAACCCCAACCCCTATCCCTCCCTCCTACCCCCCCGCCCTCCCCCCCCCCACACCTCTTGTGTACATTAGTTGTTATCTCTAATTTAATCAATTCTTATTCTCAAACCTTCAGTAATACTCCATGATTTTTTGAACTCCTTCCAGTTTTGCCAGTTGTTCCTCCCTTCTGCTGATTCAACTTCTCTTTCAGGTCCTCCTTCCTCCATATATCGAATCCCTTCTACTACATCAACCCACTCCCATATTGATGGGCCCTCTAACTTCTTCCAGTTCTTTGCTATGACCTTTTTTGCCGCATTCAACAGGTGTGGTACTAGGGTGTTTTTATAAATTTTTACCTCCCCTCCTATCCCATGGTGTAGCACTGTCCAGGGGTCTAATTTAACCTCTATCTTAGTTATCTGCTTAATGTGTCCCAAGATTTTTAGCCAGTACCGTTTGATTACGGGGCAGTCCCACCAGATGTGAGCCATGTTTCCTACACCTTTACACCCCCTCCAACACTCCGGAGTTTTATCTTTTTGATATTTACTTGCCTTATCCGGGGTAATGTACCAGCCTGTTAGGATTTTGTAGTTCATTTCGGCAACACTGATGTCAGTTGACGAACTGTGGGTCAGCTCCAGAGTTTTCTTTAATCTATTACTATCTAACTGTACTCCTAATTCATTTTCCCATTTAATGATAAATGGTGGTATCTCCCTGCTACTCTTTGCCAAACCCAGTTTGTAAAGTTTTGATATTATACCTTTAGTATTATTTGACGTACATATCTTTTCCAACTCCGATAGCTCCTCCCCTGATCTTATTGGATGTGGTAGGCGGCTGATAAAATGGCTTAACTGCAGGTATCTCCAGCGATCTAATACCCAGATATCTGTTTTGTGCTTTAATTCCTGAAACGTGACTATCTTCCCCTCTTTAATAATATCTCTCAACTGTAGTGTTCCCTTTTTTATCCAGCTCCCCCCAATTTCCTTTTTACCAGGTGCAAAATAATCATTCTCTGAAAGTGAGATTAACGGAGAATTATAAGTGTTATTTACTTGTTTGTAAACTATATCCCAAACTCTAAAAACCGCCTTTGTCAGTGAATGTGTATTTATATCTAATACCCTATAGTGTGGAGGATTCCAAATCAAATGTCCTAAGTGCGCCTTACTCAAACTATTCTCTATATTTACCCATCTTTTCTGTGTGTTCTCTCTAAACCACTCTATCGCTCTTGAAACCAGTGTTGCCCTGTAATAACCCTGAATATCAGGTATCGCCAAGCCCCCTTTTCTTTTTTCCTGTTTTAAGATATCAAAAGACACTCTAGCCCTTCTATTTTTCCAAACAGCTCTCATAATGATTGATTTCAATTTTTTAAAATAGTAATGAGGGATATTCAACGGAAGCATCTGTAGTTTATAGGTGATTTTAGGTAATAATATCATTTTTATGGCATTAATACGTCTGATCCATGAAAGTGGTTTAGTTATAATCCTTTTACTCTCCGATTTTGTTTCGTCTAATAGTGGGATAAAATTTACTTTATAGATCTTCCCTAGTGAATTGGCCAGTTTTATACCCAAGTAATTTATTTCTTTTTTCCATATAAATTTAAATTCCTTTTTCAACTTTTTTTCCTCCCTCTTTCCCAGGTTGATATTCAGGATTTCCGATTTTGCCAAGTTGATTTTGAAGTTTGATACTTCACCATATTGCCTCATGACTTCGAGGAAATTAGGCATTGAAATTCTGGGGTTGGTCATGAAAAGCAGAACATCGTCGGCAAAAGCCGCGATCCTGTGCTCCTCATCCCCAACCCTTATACCCCAAATGTCCGGGTCCGCCCTAATCACTGACAACAGTGGCTCCAGGGAGAGGACGAAAAGCAGGGGGGACAAAGGGCACCCCTGCCTCGTTCCATTTTCCATTTCAAAAGCCTCTGAAAGGGACCCGTTAATTTTTATCGAAGCAGTAGGGTGATTATACAGAGCACATATCCTATTAATCATTTTTGGGCCTATACCCATAAATTCCAGAGTTTGGAACATGAACCCCCAGTCTACTCTGTCAAACGCTTTCTCCGCATCTATAGACAAGAGTAGACCTGGGGGTCCCCTGTCCTTCATATGCTGCAGCAAGAGGAGTGCCCTCACGCCATTGTCTCGCCCTTCTCTTTTTGGGATGAACCCCACTTGGTCCGGATGTACCAGACCATTGAGGCTCTCTTTTAGCCGATTTGCTAAGACTCTGGCATATAATTTAACATCGGTGTTGATCAACGATATCGGCCTATAGCCAGAGCATAGTGTAGAGTTTTTCCCCTCTTTTGGGATAACCGTGATCTCTGCTCTAAGAGCTTCTCTACTCAAGTCAAAGTCTCTACCCAACCCGTTCATGTACTCACATAGTCTGGGAGTCAATATTTCTTTAAATTTTGTATAGTACCTACAAGTAAATCCATCGGGCCCCGGGCTTTTGCCTGAAGCTGATTCTGATAATGCTCTGTTAATTTCTTCTATCGTTATGGGGTTTTCTAGGATTTCTCTGTCGATCTCATTAATCTTCGGGAGGTTGGCTTTATTCAAGAATTCTACTGTTTTCCTGTCCTTTGCACCTCTTAGCCTTGTATTTTTAGCTACTGAATATAATTCACTATAATATTCCTTAAAGGATTCCCCTATCTCTTTTGTTGTATGGAGCATTTCTCCTTTACTATTTTGGATTTTTTCAATGTAGTTTCTAGTTTTTTTCTTTCTTATTGTTTTAGCTAGTAGTCTACTGCTCTTATTTCGACTCTGGTAATTTTCTTTCGCCACCTTATAGAATGCTTTTTTTATTTCTAGATCTGTATGCTCCTTTAGCTCTTCTCTTTTTTTTACCAATTTTTGATAGACCTTCTTTCCTTGGCCCGGGCCCTCCTTATGTTCTTGCTCCAGATCATATATTTCTTCTGTTAGTTTTTTAATTTTTTCCCTTGTTTCCCTTTTCCTCATTGCCCCTATCTTCATTATTACTCCCCTTATGTAGGCCTTATGGGCCTCCCACAAAGATGATCCTGAGATCCCTGCTGTATCATTCGTTGAGAAATATTGTTTTAATTCCTGTTCTATTTTCTCCACATTAGATACTTCTTGTAAAAGATCTTCGTCTAATCTCCAAGTTATTGGGGTTCTCTGATTTTCTGGGACAGACAGTCTCATACTAACTGGGGCGTGGTCTGATAAGGTAATAACTTCTATCTTAGCCTCCCGGACTCTTTCCAACAATGAGTGTTCCGTCAATATGTAATCAATCCTAGAGTACGTCCCGTGCGCAGAGGAATAGAACGAAAAATCCTTCTTATTTGGGTTCATAATCCTCCATACATCCACCAGTTGACACGAATGCAGCTTCTGTTTTAGTTTCTTCAGCTTCCCATTCATTGTCCCCTGCGCACGAGACGTACTGTCAACCCCTGGAGCCATACAGACATTGAAGTCCCCCATCATGATCAGGTTGCCTTCTTTAAATTCTATTAGTTTCTCTAATATTGTTCCTAGAAAACCACACGGCTCTTTGTTTGGTGCATAAATATTTGCCAGTGTAACCTTCCATCCCTCCAAAGAACCTCTCAGGAACATATATCTTCCTCCCTGGTCTATTAACCTCTCTTCGACCCTAAAATTTATCCCTCTTGCTATTCCTATTGCCACTCCTCTCGCTCTTGATGTTATTGAGTCTCCGTAAAACCAAGTTGGGTACATATTTGACTTTATCTTAATCTTAGAGTAGTATGTTAAGTGGGTTTCTTGGAGGAACACAACCTCAGCCCCATATCTCTCTAATTCCCTCAAGATCTTATGTCTCTTAGTGGGCTCATTAAGACCCTTTACATTATAGGTCATGAATTTTAATTTTCTCATCTCCTCGCTTTTTTTTTTTTTGATTTTTGTTGGATTCGTATTACTGAGCTATTCTGATTCCTATCTTTGTTATCTTGTTTCTTTTCTTCTTCCCTCTTACTTCCTTGTACACCGGGTGCCCCTTTCCCCTCTCTTCTCCCCAACCCTCCCTCCCTACCCCTCAGCCACCCCCTGGCTCCCCATTCGCCCAGCGCCATGGATACCATGGAGCCTAATGAATCACATATTTGAGGTGGGAGCCCGAGTTGTGCCTTTTACCCCCCCCGCCTGGTGTTTTAAGCAGAGAGGGGCAATCCAGATACACACAGAGCAACTCCTCCTCCCTCCCGCCACCCTTCCACTCCACTAATCTGATAAACCACCAAACCAGCCCTCCCTACCCCACCCCACCCCCCCCCACACACACCCAGTCACCCCTCTACCCAGCCCGGCAGCTCCGGTTCTTTCATATCAAGCCTATCACAGAAGTCCTTTAAATCCTCTGGGAACCTCAATCTTGCCGATCTTCCATTTCTAAAGCCTCTCAAACACGCCGGGAAACCCCAGCTATACTTAATGTTTAGTTCTCTCATCTGATCTAATAAAGGCTTCAGAAGCCTTCTCCTAGCGAGGGTTTCGGGGGCAAGATCCGCATAGATTTGAAACTCTGACCCTTCAAATTTTTCCGGGGGTTTGCCTCTCATTTTGGATAGGATTCGAGCTTTGTCCTCATAGAACCTAAAACGAATTATTATATCTCTCGGCCTCTGGTGGTCCGAGTTGAATAATTTTCCAACTCGGTGAGTCCTTTCTATTTTTGGGAATTCCTTATCCTCCTCTCCGACCAGAGGCCCCAGTATTTGGGGAATCATCCTTCTCAGATCTTCTCCTTTGTTTTCTGGGACATTACGAAGTCTTATATTTTGTCTCCTATCTCGGTTTTCCTGATCCTCGATCTTATATAAAATTATCTTCTGATTTTGTCTAGAGGTTTTAATTTGTTCTTTGAGGTTCATTATCTCCTTTTCCAATTCCTCCGTTCTTTTTTCCGTTGTTTCTACCCTATCCAATAAGCTTCCCAGGTCTGCTCTCACCAGGCCTATTTCAACTTTTATTGAGAGCTCCAGATTTTTAAGCATGTCTCTCATTTCCTCCTTTGAAAGCATTGGGGCACTTGTTCTTCTCCCTTCCACCCGACTTAAATCTCCTTCACTTTCCACTACTGAATTTTCTTTTGATTGAATCGTTTTGTCCCCCTTTTTATCTGGAGTTCCCCCTCTTCCTCCTTGGGCTCCTTGCTCCCCTCCTTTTGGACTCCCACCTTGGGACATGAACTGTTTTATTGAGCTTCCAGCTGTCCTATCCCTCGGCGTTTTAGGTGCCCCTCCTTTTTTTGTTGTCGCTTTATTCATTCCTCCTTTCTTCCTCTGACCCCCTGTTGGTTTCCCCAGGATTAACTGAACTTCTTCCCACCTCTTGTAGGTATGGATCCTTCAGGGGTATCAGCCCTGGTGATTATTTTCTGAGTCCTGCTCCAGACAGTACCCCACCTTTATACTATTAAAATATTCAGTCCGGGGGAAGGGGGGGTAAAACGCCTCCTAGAAATGACCCAGGCCCTCTCAGGAACCGGTATCTCAAAGATGCTTCACTCTTATCAGTCCCCAGTCTGGTATTTCCTACCTAGGAACCCTTTTTCACAGATTTGAGACAGGCTTCATTGCTCCATCGGGGGAAAATACCTTCCCAAAACCGAAACTTCAATCAGTTTACTTCTGTCCCCGATATATCCAGCATATGTTAGCAGATATTAGTAATGACATTAGCGATAACACCCAAGCTGAGGGATTCAATCAAAACAACTACTCCAGACACCTTGTCATTCATTAACCTCTTAGACTGTTATAGTAGGCTGTGAAGAGAGTTTTCTCTATATGATCATGTCTGCAGGTTTCCAGTACAGCAATAGCTTTAGATTCTATCCTCCTTCAAATAACTTTTGTCATCTTCATAACAGATATTATAATAGATCTTACTTATAATCCCAAAGCTAAGGAGGGTTTCAAATAGATACAGCAGCTTCAGCTACCGTCTTTAGTCATTAGTTTCTAACACCGTTATATCAAGCTGTTATAGTGAAATGTCACTGATACATATAAACTGATACGTATAGACAGGTATTGTATACAGGTATTGTGTACATTGTATACAGAGTTGTTCCTACTTTACCACCACCGGACTCAGCCGAACTCCAACGGGGTCACACGTTGCCTGGAGAATGTTGTGGGGCATCCGAGGGGGGGGGGGGAAGCCGGAGGGGGGGGGGAGGGGGGGACGCCGTCAAATCCTCCCTTCCTCTCTGTCTGTGCTGGATCCGCAGCCGCCTCTCATGTCCCAACAGCGGCGTGTGGAGCGGCGTGTGGAGCTTCTGTGTTCTTCCCCTGTTGGAATCTGGGGACATCAGCAGCAGCGCTCGTAATGGCGTTCGGGGATCTTCCTCCCCTCTTTAGCCGCGGGCATATCCTGTGTGGCGGCTGAATGAACACGCTCCGGGGATCCTAGGAGAGTCTGCTTCTCCTTCTGACACCCTCACCTCCCTCCCTCCGTGATGCGCGCTACGTCATCACGCCCACCCGTATTCTATTTATTCTACTTGTGTAGGCCTAAAACAATCACGGACAACCCGGACGGGTTAACGACATCAAAATAAATCCAAATGAATATAATTGAATGTATATTTATCACCTACAATGACATGCTTCATTTAAAGTCCCTTCTCCGTTCTCCAATTTTCTGTAATATAACCAGGGATGGAAGCATGCCATTGATACATGAAGGTAGTGACAGGCCACGTTTTCTTCATTAGAATCAAAGCAGGTTTAAGAATTCGGTTAAATACTGTACAAATTTGAATTACGTTATTTCGGAACAAATTTTGTTTCATTATTTTGGAGGATTCCTTTACATTTGCATTACTGATAAGGTTTATTTCAAATATGTGAAGTGTTCAATATTATAAAAGAAATATCTAAATTCAACATTTTGCTGCGTACATGTACAATACTGTGCAAAAGTTTTAGGCAGGTGTGAAGAAATAATGTGAAGTACAAATGCTTTCAAATATATACAATACAGCTGTGGCCAGGGGCGTTGCTAGGTCTACAAAAGATCTGGGGCTAGAGCCCATAGCAACGTAGTAAAGAAATTCATACGCGTGTATATAATATACGTGTGTGTGTGTGTATATCCCCAGAGAGCCCCCTTACATCAGGGTCCCCAGGGAGCGCCCCCTACATTAGGATCCCCAGAGAGCCTCCCCCTTGCATCAGGGTTCCCAGAGAGCCTCCCTATTGCATCAAGGTTCCCAGACAGCCTCCCCCTTAAATCAGGGTCCCCAGAGAGCCTCCCCCTTAAATCAGGGTCCCCAGAGGGCCTCCCCCTTAAATCAGGGTCCCCAGAGAGCCTGCGACTTAAATTAGTGTCCCCAGAGAGCCCCCCCTTAAATCAGGGTCCCCAGAGAGCCCCCTTTGCATCAGGGTTCCCAGAGAGCCTCCCCCTTGCATCAGGGTTCCCAGAGAGCCTCTCCCTTAAATAAGGGTCCCCAGAGAGCCTGCGACTTAAATCAGGGTTCCCAGAGAGCCCTCCCTTAAATCAGGGTCCCCAGAGAGCCCCCTTTGCATCAGGGTTCCCAGAGAGCCTCCCCCTTGCATCAGGGTTCCCAGAGAGCCTCTCCCTTAAATCAGGGTCCCCAGAGAGAATCTCCCTTAAATCAGGGTCCCCAGAGAGCCTCCCCCTTAAATCAGGGTCCCCAGAGAGCCTGCGACTTAAATCAGGGTCCCCAGAGAGCCCCCCTTAAATCAGGGTCCCCAGAGATCCCCCTTTGCATCAGGGTTCCCAGAGAGCCTCCCCTTTGCATCAAGGTTCCCAGAGCGCCTCCCCCTTAAATCAGGGTCCCCAGAGAGCCTCCCCCTTAAATCAGGGTCCCCAGAGAGCCTCCCCATGCATCAGGGTCCACAGAGGGCCCCCCACTTACATCAGGGTCCCCAGAGAGCCTCCCCTCCCCTTGGGGACCCCTGCAGAGACTCTGGGCTATGGGCCCGAGATTCGGGGCTATAGCCCCAAAAGCCACCCCCTAGCGACGCCACTGGCTGTGGCCAAAAGTTTTGAGAATGACACAAATATTCATTTTCACAAAGTCTGCTGCCTCTGTTTTTTATGATGGTGATTTGCATATTCTACAGAATGTTATTTAGAGTGATCAGATTTGTCCCTCTTTGCCACGAAAATGAACTTGATCCCATAAAAAAAAATTTCCACTGCATTTGTGAAGAAGACTTCAGGGCGTCCAAGAAAGTCCACCAAGCGCCAAGACCGTCTTCTACAGTTGATCAAGCTGCGGGATCGGGGGCACCACCAGTGCAGAGCTTGCTCAGGAATGGTAGCAGGCAGGTGTGAGGACATCGACACACACAGTGAGGAGAAGACTTTTGGAGGATGGCCTGGTGTCAAGAAGGGCAGCAAAGAAGCCACTTCTCTCCAGGAAAAACATCAGACAGACTGATATTCTGAAAAAGGTACAAGGATTGGACTGCTGAGGATTGGGGTAACGTCATTTCCTCAGATGAATCCCCTTTCTGGTTGTTTGGGGCATCCGGAAAAACCTTGTCGGGAGAAGAAAAGGTGAGCGCTACCATCAGTCCTGTGTCATGCCAACAGTAAAGCCTCCTGAGACCATTCATGTGTGGGGTCTCTTCTCAGCCAAGGGAGTGGGCTCACTCACAATGTTGCCTAAGAACATGAATAAAGAATGGTACAAAAACATCCTCCGAGAGCAACTTCTCCCAACCATCCAATAATAGTTTGGTGAGGAACAATGCCTTTTCCAGCATGGTGGAGCACCTTGCCAAAAGGCAAAAGTGATAACTAAGTGGCTTGGGGAACAAAACATCAACATTTTGGCTCCATGGCCAGTAAACACCCCCAGACCTTAATCCCATTGAGAACTTGTGGTCAATCCTCAAGAGACGGGTGAACAAAACAACACAAATTCTGACAAACTCCAAGCATTGACTAGACTCCAAGCATTGACAAGAATGGGCTGCCTTTAGTCAGGATGTGACCCAGAAATTGATTGACAACATGCCAGGGCCAATTGCAGAGGTCTTGGAGAAAAAGGGTCAACACTGAAAATACTGACTCTTTGCATAAACTTAATGTAATTGTCAATAAAAGCCTTTGACATACCATAGTAACATCTGACAAAAAGATCTAAAAACATTGAAGCAGCAGGCTTTGTGAAAATTAATATTTGTGTCATTCTCAAAACCACAGCTGTATATTGCCAAAAGTATTGGGACGCCTGCCTTTACACACACCTCCCAGTCTTAGTCCGTAGGTTTCAATATTGAATTGGCTCACCCTTTGCAGCTATAACAGCTTTAACTCTTCTGGGAAGGCTGTCCACAAGGTTTAGGAGTGTGTCTATGGGAATGTTTGACCATTCTTCCAGAAGCGCATTTGTGAAGTGAGGCATTGATGTGGATGAGAAGGCCTGGCTCACAGTCTTTACTCTAATTCATCCCAAAGGTGTTCTATCGGGTTGAGGTCAGGACTCTGTGCAGGTCAGTCAAGTTTCTCCACCCCAAACTCGCTCATCCATGTCTTTATGAACCTTGCTTTGTGCACTGGTGCGCAGTCATTTCGGAACAAGAAGGGGGCATTTTCAAACTGTTCCCACAAAGTTGGGAGCATGATATTGTCCAAAATGTCTTGGTATGCTGACGCCTTAAGAGCCATGGTCCCCTTCCACCACTGCCAGGTGAGACATTAAGCGGTGGTCACCATTTGGAGATGCAATCCCAGACCAAGTTTCAAGCTGATTTGTAAGTCCTGTTATATTTAGGACTCTTATGCCCTGTACACACGATCGGACATTCCGACAACAAAATCCATGGATTTTTTCCGATGGACTTTGGTTCAAACTTGTCTTGCATACAAATGGTCGCACAAAGTTGTCGGAAAATCCGATTGTTCTGAACGCGGTGACGTAAAACACGTACGTCGGAACTATAAACAGGGCAGTAGCTAATAGCTTTCATCCCTTAATTTATTCTGAGCATGCGTGGCACTTTGTGCGTCGGATTTGTGTACACACGATCGGAATTTAACCAATCAGATTTTGTTGTCGGAAAATTTTACATCCTGCTCTCAAACTTTGTGTGTCGGAAATTCCGACGGAAAAAGTCCGATGGAGCCCACACACGATCGGAATTTCCGACAACACAATCCGATCGCATTTTTTCCGTCGGAAAATCCGACCGTGTGTACAGGGCATTACAGTTACAGTGGGGGCAGAAAATATTCAGACCCCCTTAAATTTTTCACTCTTTGTTATATTGCAGCCATTTGCTAAAATCATTTAAGTTCATTTTTTTTCCTTATTAACCACTCGCCGACCGCTTAACGCAGATATACTGCGGCAGAATGGCACGGGCAGGCAAAATCACGTACCTGGTACGTGATCTGCTTCCTGCGATGCGCCCCCCCGGTGCCCGAGGCGGTCGACTTCGTTAGGGGAGCGATCCGAGGTGAGTTGGAGACCACTCATTCATGGCCACCCCCTCGCGATCGCTCCCAACTAATGAAAATCTTCCTCTGCTGCTGTAATGTAAACAGCGGCAGAGGAAGTGATGTCATCTCTCCTCGCGTCGGTATTTTCCGTTCCGGCGCCGAGGAGAGAAGACATCTAAGTAAGTGCACCAACACCACACATTCAGTAAAACACACCAGGCACACCTTACACCCCCCATCACCCCCCAATCACCCCCCGATCACCCACCTGTACCCCCTGTCACAGTGACACCAATAGCAGTTTTTTTTTCTGATTTCTGCATTGATGTCAGTTTGTGACAGTTATAAGTGGTAGGGCAGTTAGTGTTAGGCCCCCTTTAGG
Source organism: Lithobates clamitans (assembly GCA_037952925.1). Lineage (NCBI taxonomy): Eukaryota > Metazoa > Chordata > Amphibia > Anura > Ranidae > Lithobates > Lithobates clamitans. Next base: position 940,613 of record JBBGZY010001506.1, read on the forward strand.
TCTAGGGTACCCCCCTAACCCCCCCTAATAAAGTTTTACCCCTTGATCACCCCCCGTCGCCAGTGTCACTAAGCGACCATTTTTCTGATCGCTGTATTAGTGTCACAGGTGAGGCTAGTTAGGGAAATAAGTATTTAGGTTCGCCGTCAGCGTTTTATAGCGTCAGGGACCCCCATATACTACCTAATAAATGTTTTAACCCCTTGATTTCCCCCTAGTTAACCCTTTCACCAGTGATCACCGTATAACTATTACGAGTGACGCTGGTTAGTTAGTTTATTTTTTATAGTGTCAGGGCACCCGCCGTTTATTACCTAATAAAGGTTTAACCCCCTGATCGCCCGGTGGTGATATAAGTTAAGTTTTAGGGTCAGATATGGTCTGCGTCACCCCAGGCAGCGTCAGGTTAGTGCCAGTAGCGCTAACACCCACGCACGCAGCATACACCTCCCTTAGTGGTATAGTATCTGAACGGATCAATATCTGATCCGATCAGATCTATACTAGCGTCCCCAGCAGTTTAGGGTTCCCAAAAACGCAGTGTTAGCGGGATCAGCCCAGATACCTGCTAGCACCTGCGTTTTGCCCCTCCTCCCGGCCCAGCCCAGCCCACCCAAGTGCAGTATCGATCGATCACTGTCACTTACAAAACACTAAACGCATAACTGCAGCATTCGCAGAGTCAGGCCTGATCCCTGCGATCGCTAACAGTTTTTTTGGTACCCTTTTGGTGAACTGGCAAGCACCAGCGGCGTAGTACACCCCGGTCATAGTCAAACCAGCACTGCAGTAACACTTGGTGACGTGGCGAGTCCCATAAGTGCAGTTCAAGCTGGTGAGGTGGCAAGCACAAGTAGTGTCCCGCTGCCACCAAGAAGACAAACACAGGCCCATCGTGCCCATAATGCCCTTCCTGCTACATTCGCCAATCCTAATTGGGAACCCACCACTTCTGCAGCGCCCGTACTTCCCCCATTCACATTCCCAACCAAATGCAGTCGGCTGCATGAGAGGCATTTTTATGTCCTCCCGAGTACCCCTACCCAACGAAACCCCCCAAAAAAGAGGTCGTGTCTGCAGCAAGCGCGGATATAGGCGTGACACCCGCTATTATTGTCCCTCCTGTCCTGACAATCCTGGTCTTTGCATTGGTGAATGTTTTGAACGCTATCATACACTAGTTGAGTATTAGCGTAGGGTACAGCATTGCACAGACTAGGCGCACTTTCACAGGGTCTCCCAAGATGCCATCGCATTTTGAGAGACCCGAACCTGGAACAGGTTACAGTTATAAAAGTTACAGTTACAAAAAAAGTGTAAAAAAAAAAAAAAAAAACACAAAAAATATATAAAATAAAAAAAATTTAAAAAATTGTCGTTTTATTGTTCTCTCTCTCTCTATTCTCTCTCTATTGTTCTGCTCTTTTTTTACTGTATTCTATTCTGCAATGTTTTATTGTTATTATGTTTTATCATGTTTGCTTTTCAAGTATGCAATTTTTTATAATTTACTATTTACTGTGCTTTATTGTTAACCATTTTTTTGTTTTCAGGTACGACATTCAGCTGCAGATTTATTTATCTTGACAGCAACAGCGTTTGCTCCCACGATATATAAAGCCGTGACTCCAGCGCTGTCAGAGGTGATATATGCCGAAGCATGGGGCAGCAGGGGCAGAGGAGCGATTTGCTCCTACCTTTTGCGGGAGGATGCCCCCATGCTTCGGCATATATAAACGGTGCATGTATGCCCATCATTAGAAGTTGGTGAAAGAAGGGAGGTATTCTAATGGTGGGCATACCCACCAATCAATCTCTTTTTTTCGTTCAGCCCACAGGCTGAATGCAGCCGGTGATTCGGCCAGCTGACCATAGAGCTGATCAGAGACTAGAGTGGCTCCAAACATCTCTATGGCCTAAGAAACTGGAAGCTACGAGCATTTCATAAGGTTAGATTTCACCGGATGTAAACAGCGCCATTGGGAAAGCATTTTATCACACCGATCTTGGTGTGGTCAGATGCTTTGAGGGCAGAGGAGAAATCTAGGGTCTAATAGACCCCATTTTTTTCAAAAAAGAGTACCTATCACTACCTATTGTTATCATAGGGGATATTTACATTCCCTGAGATAACAATAAAAATGATAAAAAAAAATGAAAGGAACAGTTTCAAAATAAGATAAAAAAGCAAAAAAATAATAAAGAAAAAAAAAAAAAAAAAAACACCCCTATGCCCCCCTGCTCTCGCGCAAAGACGAACACAAGCGTCGGTCTGGCGTCAAATGTAAACAGCAATTGCACCATGCATGTGAGGTATCACCGCGAAGGTCAGATCGAGGGCAGTAATTTTAGTAGTAGACCTCCTCTGTAAATCTAAAGTGGTAACCTGTAAAGGCTTTTAAAAATGTATTTAGTTTGTCGCCACTGCACGTTTGTGCGCAATTGTAAAGCATGTCATGTTTGGTATCCATGTACTCGGCCTAAGATCATCTTTTTTATTTCATCAAACATTTGGGCAATATAGTGTGTTTTTGTGCATTAAAATTTAAAAAAGTGTGTTATTTCCCAAAAAAATGCGTTTAAAAAAAATCGCTGCGCAAATACTGTGTGAACAAAAAAAATTAAACACCCACCATTTAATCTGTAGGGCATTTGCTTTAAAAATATATATAATGTTTGGGGGTTCAAAGTAATTTTCTTGCAAAAAAAAAATAATTTTTCATTGTAAACAAAAAGTGTCAGAAAGGGCTTTGTCTTCAAGTGGTTAGAAGAGTGGGTGATGTGTGACATAAGCTTCTAAATGTTGTGCATAAAATGCCAGGACAGTTCAAACCCCCCCAAATGACCCCATTTTGGAAAGTAGACACCCCAAGCTATTTGCTGAGAGGCATGTCGAGTCCATGGAATGTTTTATATTGTGACACAAGTTGCGGGAAAAAAGACACATTTTTTTTTTGCACAAAGTTGTCACTAAATGATATATTGCTCAAACATGCCATGGGCATATGTAGAATTACACACCAAAATACATTCTGTTGCTTCTCCTGAGTACGGGGATACCACATGTGTGAGACTTTTTGGGAGCCTAGCCGCGTACGGGACCCCGAAAACCAAGCACCGCCTTCAGGCTTTTTAAGGGCGTAAATTTTTGATTTCACTCTTGACTGCCTATCACAGTTTCGGAGGCCATAAAATGCCCAGGTGGCACAAACCCCCCCAATTGACCCCATTTTGGAAAGTAGACACCCCAAGCTATTTGCTGAGAGGTATAGTGAGTATTTTGCAGACCTCACCTTTTGTCACAAAGTTTTGAAAATTGAAAAAAGAAAAAAAAATGTTTTTCTTGTCTTTCTTTATTTTCAAAAACAAGTGAGAGCTGCAAAATACTCACCATGCCTCTCAGCAAATAGCTTGAGGTGTCTACTTTCCAAAATGGGGTCATTTGTGGGGGGGGGGGGGGGGGGTTGTGCCATCTGGGCATTTTATGGCCTTCAAAACGGTGATAGGTAGTGAGGAGTGAAATCAAAACTTTACGCCCTTAGAAATGCTGAAGGCGGTGCTTGGTTTTCGGGGCCCCGTACGCAACTAGGCTCCCAAAAAGTCCCACACATGTGGTATCCCCATACTCAGGAGAAGCAGCAGAATGTATTTTGGGGTGCAATTCCACATACGCTCATGGCCTGTGTGAGCAATATATCATTTAGTGACAACTGTTTGTAAATTATTTTTTTTTTGTCATTATTCAATCACTTGGGAGAAAAAAAATGAATATTCAATGGGCTCAGCATGCCTCTCAGAAATTTCCTTGGGGTGTCTACTTTCCAAAATGGGGTCATTTGGGGGGGTTTGTACTGCCCTGCCATTTTAGCACCTCAAGAAATGACATAGGCAGTCATAAACTAAAAGCTGTGTAAATTCCAGAAAATGTACCCCAGTTTGTAGACGCTATAACTTTTGCGCAAACCAATAAATATACTCTTATTGACATTTTTTTTACCAAAGACATGTGGCTGGATACATGTTGGCAAAAATGTATGACTAAAATTGAGTTTATTGGATTTTTTTTAGAACAAAAAGTAGAAAATATATTTTTTTTCAAAATTTTCGGTCTTTTTCCGTTTATAGCACAAAAAATAAAAACGACAGAGGTGATCAAATACCATCAAAAGAAAGCTCTAATTGTGGGAAGAAAAGGAAGCAAATTTCGTTTGGGTACAGCATTGCATGACCGCACAATTAGCAGTTAAAGCGACGCAGTGCCAAATTGTAAAAAGTGCTCTGGTCAGGAAGGGGGTAAATCCTTCCGGGGCTGAAGTGGTTAAACTGAAAACAAAGGGTTTGTTTTGTTTTATAGTCGTTGGCCCATTTTTCTTGCTGAAATACTGCAATAGGCAGAGGGATCAATGTGACATAAATAATACTGAAGTTTATAGGCATAAGAATATTAGACGTTTTGATCATACAGATAAGTGTAATGATCTCTCCCCTTATTGGGTGCTTAGATACAATTTATGTATATATCTCATAGATAGTGTACTCTCTGAGTACTATCTGTTGTAGAACCACAAGTCCCAGCATAGCTTGAATCTGTAGATAAATTCAATGCTGCTAATATAATTAATGTCATGTTTAAAAAGATTTTACAGTTGTAGGTTTTACTTGTTAGACGAAATACTGTATTTTTTTCAGTATGTGTTTAGTAGCTTAGAAGGTAAAGCCACCATTTTAGAAATAGCTGTCTACACGTATGTGCAACAACATTAAATCACTTTTTGTGACGGCTCATCTCAGCGCTCTGTACTGAGATGAAAGGGGCACGTTTAGGGAAGTTATGTCTGGTGAATTTAGTCAGAAACTTGATAAGCTGACCAGAAAAAAAAAAAAATCTCAGAATAGGTTCTTATTCTTAAACATTTGTTAAGTTTTATTTTTATGCTTTTAAACAGGGAAATGTCTATCATAGGAATAGGTCTCGATTTATTAGAATATAAATTGTAGGTTATAATAGGTATTCTGTCCTTTTATATTATGGACTGTAGTAGTGAAAGGTGCATTTTATTTTTAGTGTATCACTCTTATAAATAGGGTGCTTATGGGATTGTACACCCCATTAACACCCATCATACCATAAGATAGGGTGACCAGATTTTCAAAATGAAATCCGGGGACATTTTTTTTTGGCAAATGGTAAACGATTTTATAAGCATATATTCCTTTAAATTATATATGCAGTGTATGTGGTATATGTTTATGGAAGGATTACATGATATATACGTTATTTCTCACATTTCGTTCATGAGATTAAAAAAAAAGATTCTTTAGAATTTTTTGGGATACGACTACCAAATGTTAGAAAGATAAGATGGAGATAAAACTTTTCAATGCATATTTTGTATTTTATTCTTGCCAAAGAATTTTGGTTCAACAATAAAAATGAACAATAAATTAACGATTCAGAACAGTCAAATATTGCATGGTAACAACATGTAGGATACCTTCGAACATAAATAATCAAATATTAATAGCTAACTGTTATAAGACTACAAATGTACAGTAAAGTGCCGCTAAAAATAGCGGCGTTTTACCGCCGACCCCGCCCCAGTGTGAAAGCAGCCTTACAGCAGATGTCATTTGTGGGCTGAGCTCCTGTATGTTTCATTGGATTCACGAATACAGTTTTTTTTTTGGACAGTTTTGATATACACTTACTCACTTACTGCGACAAAGTACCCCGAATTAGTGGGGAAACATATTACAGCACACACATTAAAGAATAACATTTCCTGCAATGCTAGTTAAAGAAAACTATCACATATACCGTATATACTCGAGTATAAGTCGTTCCGAGTATAAGTCGAGGCCCTAATTTACCACAAAAAAAATGGGAAAAACTTATTGACCCGAGTATAAGACGAGGGTGAGAAATGCACAGCTATTGTAAGTGGAAAAGAGGGTCAACAATGCCCATTTGCATGCCTCACTGTGCCCATTTGCAGCCATAGGTCCCCTGAACTTCAAACTCGGTAGTTAAGGGTTCCTAGATGCCCCCTAGCTGCAGCCAAAATTTGGGGTCTCTGAACCCAAAGGGTCCCGAAATGACATTGCTGCCGGTGGACACAGTTGACCGAATTTGGGGCCCTGTATCTCGGGGCCACTTAGTGCTAAGAACCCCAAATTTGGTGTGCAAACCCAGTGGAACTAGCAGCATAACATTTCCAAAGATGGGGTTTCTAACACTAAGTGGCCCCGAGATATAGGGCCCCAAAAATCAGTTCATAAAATGTCAAGCACTTTTCTGCAGCAGAGAATGACATTTTCCAAACCGGTTTTGGGGCCCCGTATCTCAGGGCCACTTAGTGCTAGGAACCCCAGCTTTGGATATGTTATGGTACCAGTTCCAGTGGGTTTGGACACAGTTGACCAATTTGGGGCCCTGTATCTCGGGGCCACTTAGTGCTAAGAACCCCAAATTTGGTGTGCAAACCCAGTGGAACTAGCAGCATAACATTTCCAAAGCTGGGGTTCCTAGCACCTAGTGGCCCTGAGATATGGGGCCCCAAATTCAGTTCAGAAAATGTCAAGCACTTTTCGGCAGCAGAGAATGACATTTTCCGAACCGATTTTGGGGCCCCGTATCTCAGGGCCACTTAGTGCTATCTCGGGGCCCCAAAGTCGGATCGGAAAATGAAATTTTTTGCTGCAGAAAAGTGCTTGACTCGAGTATAAGTCGAGGGGGGCACTTTCAGCACAAAAAAATGTGCTGAAAAATTCGACTTATACTCGAGTATATACGGTATTTGATTTTTTTTTTTATATAATCAATTGCATATTTTATTTTTATCTATCTATCTATCTATCTATCTATCTATCTATCTATCTATCTATCTATCTATCTATCTATCTATCTATCTATCTATCTATCTATCTATCTATAGATATATATATATATAGATATATATATATCTAGAGAGAGAGCGATATAGATATATAGATATATATCTATATATCTATAGATAGATATATTTATATATATAGTGCCACATGAGTGCTGCCTGTCAGTGCCCACCAGTGAAGGAGAAAAATGTTATCATGTTAGCTGCTAGCATAAAAACTCACCTGCTTGTGGCCATTCACTCTGTACTACTTCTTGCCTACAATTCCCATAGTGCCTTGCAGGACCAGAGGGAAGGGGAGGAATGCTGTACTCTGTCCTCTCCCCTTTGCTGCCAGGAGCGCGATTGGAGGAGGGAGCAGAAGTAGGAGGAGAAGGGCGGGATGCTGGAAGAGTCATGTCACATGATGGATTTTTCAGCTGAGGAGGAGTGGCGGCTACTAACTACACTAGCACAGCATAGGCAGGCTGGAGCCGCTCCAGCTCCTCCTCTACAGTCACTCTACACAGCTCTGCATGTGCTATCTCTTGTGGAAATGCCCCCGTCCATCGGGAAATGCCCCCGTCCATCAGGAAACGCCCCCATCCATTGGGAAACTGCCGCAGCCTTGCTGCCCAAATGCTGGCCGGCAAAACCGGGGACAAATGGGGTCTGGGGATCATAGTCGGAAAATGGGGACTGTCCCCGGAAAACGGGGACGTCTGGTCACTTTACCATAAGAACATACCTAAAATATATAATAAAAACACACAACAAGGATTGTGGAAAAGCTTAGGCCGCAGCCCCTTTATTGGGTTTAAAACAATTTTAATTATGAAATGAACTTTAACCTTTAATACCAAACAGAACCGCTGTTAACCATTAACAGACCAACATGCTTAGTCACTAAGATTTTAGCAGCAATATCTTATATCAACCAAATAACAGTTTACCAACCACTGTCCACCCACAAAGTGGGCGACATTACCCAAAAGCCAGGTTACCAACCTGGCCCCACCCCACCACCGCGGCCTAAACAATCGCTTTCTACAATCCAGCATTGAAAATGCCCTTGACCAATGACTGAGAAAATGCACCAAAAACATACCTCTCAAATTTGAAATGATAAAGAGGGACACCCTTTTACACAGTAAGTAGCAAAGAACATGTACCTGGTTACAGGGACCCCAAAGATCTAATATGCAGAAATAATTGGTTAAACAACACAAGTGTTTTTTTCTTACCTCTACTTTACCTTTTTATAATGGCTTTTCAAAATAACAAATGCAGCAATCTGGATAAAAAGTTTAGTGCAGCATAACACTTTTGGCAGTAAAATAGTACATTTTGTATAGAGATGAACACCTCAGACCAAAACGAGGGACAACTAAAGCTGTATGAGGGACAGAGGGATTTGGTCCCAAATAAGGGACAACTGGGCTCTATGCCAAACACTGCTAGACCTCCGATGTAACTCTCCAGTTCACAATAGGGAAAATTAAGTCACTAATAATGAGTATACAGCAAATCAGCATATCCGTCAATTCACATTTTATGGTAACCGAAGCCCAGGCCTAGAAAACCACTTATTTGTAGACAGAACAGTTCCTATTTTATTTACAAGGTCTAAGATTTTGAATCCACCTAAATAATTCCCTTCCAGGTGAACATCTTTTAGGGACAGATTTCAAATTATGATTGTGATAAAAGAGAGCCATTCAAATGCGACAGAAAAAGAAAGGAAAGCCCTGCGAATAGTTAAAATTGCTGAATCAGCTCTATTGGGCAATGAGAATGGCCTAAGGCATGAAATAACTGCCTATCCTTGTCTTGCTAATCGATTTCTGCAAACACTTTTGTCCAGTAAGTTATCAACTTACTTCAACTAACCAGACTGAACTTAGTGGGAAAGCAGTTTCTAAAGTATTTTATATGCAGAAGAACAGATTGATTCCATAGCAGTAGCGAAATTACATGACACGTTGAATGCAATTTGTGACTCAATAGCAATATAAACATATCTTCTGAAAACCTTTTCAGAACTCCTCACCAAAAGCGAGAATTGTGTGCAAAGTCATTGTGTCTCAAACTCCTACTAACAGTTTTGATGAGAGTGTGGAAACAACCACTGTGATACATGTCATATAAAGGCCAAAAGAGTTCTGCAGAGTCCTCAAAGGAGAAGCAACCAATAGATAATGCAGGTTGTTTCAGCAAGAGAATGGAATATAATATCGGATATAACTGCAAGCGAAAAACTGGTTTTAAGGACATTTTAGGCCTTTGAATAGCGCTGGGGTAACCAGTGTCCTGAAACAGTGGAAACATAGCAAAACAAAACACCAGCTAATAAATGTTTTGCTATCATGAAAATGTCCTACTTTAACCTAAATATTAAATGAAGACCAGGAAGAACCAAATATCTTAGACAATTAATTGCATAAAAACGCTTTTCTAACATTCATCGATAAGAGGCTCTGGCGGGTGAACTGCTTTCTCCAAAGTGCAACAACAACAGGGAAGAGCCCAAGTGAACAATATTCTTAGGGACACCATGTAAATATAATATTCTGGTCAAAACGCTGAACACTAATTGCCAGACTGGAAATGACCACATTCAATAGATTTTGTCGTATCTGTAGACAACTGGAAAATGCTCATCTAAAACACAATTCACTCTGCCACATAGAGCCAACATTTTACGTTGAAATAAATTTGCACCAAAACCAGTAGATCCTCTTTTACCTTCTAACCAAACCAACATGCCAATAAGAACATTTAAGGCCTGAGATGAGAAGCACCCAGTCTACTAGTAAAATTCTGCTCATAGACATAATGCCTGATACAAACACCAAAAAGACCAAGGACAACTGAATCACATAAATAGTATACTAGTTTCTGATAAGGTGGTTCTGAAAAGATACCATGTCTTTTGTAGGAGTCTAAAACTCCATCCTGGCCAACTCTATAACAAGACCCAGGAAATAATGTGGAGCAAAAGGCAGAACTGGGATTCAGCAGCCAAAGAGACATGAGAAGATTCATTGACCATCAAACTGGAAGACCAGGGGATCCCTTCCCCCATCATCACTGGACTATGACTTGGAGAACAAACTTCCTACCAGGAAACAGTATTTTGCAAAGCAGATTTCTGCAGCCCTGTAGTAGAAATACACTGTGATTTACTAAAAGAAAAGCAGAGCTCTGAACTGAATTAAGAGGAAGAGGAGTATTGGAGAATGCAGATCTCTTTGGCTGAGCCACAGAGGGGATGATGTAGCTACACCAAGAGCCTTACAATGCTTCACTATTTCAATCTTCATGCTGCTTATCAAAAAAAAAAAATACATTTGAGATGAAGCAAGAAGAGAATGACCAGGGAGTTACAAGCTCCTCACCAAAAGCATAGAATAAACAAAAAAGATTTAATGTCAGATTTGACTAAAAGGGCATCTGACCATCTAATCACAAAAAGAGCTTGATATATTGTAGATTTAGGTATATCAATGAGAATAAGCTATCACCAATTGGATCAATAAAGAACAGGAACCCTTAGGAACTGACTAATGAATAAACTCATTGGATTCTTCAGGAATCACAGCTAGAGGAGATAGCTTAACCACTTGAGGTCCGGGCCATAGCCGAATGACGGCCATGGGACGTCCTCCCCTGTGCACGCGGTCCGAGAAAAGGACTGATCCCAGCCCCTTACCATGTAATCAGCTGTCAGCCAATGACGGGCCATAGCCGAATGACGGCCACAGCGCGGACCTCAATTTCCGGGAGGCCATCATGGGACGTCCTCCCCTGTGCACGCGCACCGCGCGCACCCTGCAGGGCGCGCGGTGTGGGCACTGTGATCACTGAGTCACAGAGACTCGGATGATCACAGGTCCGAGAAAAGGACTGATCCCAGCCCCTTACCATGTAATCAGCTGTCAGCCAATGACAGCTGATCACGTGATGTAAACAAAAGCTCGTTGATCGGTTTCGTTTTCTCCTCACGCTGACAGTGTGAGGAGGAAAGAAAAGCCGATCACTGGCTTATGTCAAAGGGACATTGGTCCCGAAGAGGAAGGAGGCACATATGCCTCATCTGTGCCTGCAAGTGCCATCTGTCATTGCCACCTGCCAGTGTCCACAGTGCCATCTATCAATGCCCATAAGTGCCACCTATCAATGCCCACCAGTGGTGCCAATCAGTGCCACCTAGCAGTGCTGCCATCAATCAGTGCCCAATCAGTGCCCATCACTGCCACCTATCGGTGCCCATCAGTGCCACCTCATCAGTGTACATCAATGAAGGAGAAAAATTGTATTTTGAATTTGTACTGCTCTTTTACTTTTCATAATAAAACAAAGTAGGAAAAATTATGTATTAAAAACAATATTTAGGCAACTCATTCACTAATTTAAAACTTACATGCCTTAAACAGCCTAATAAATAAAACCCTCAGAAAAGCCATTGATGATAAGCTGACTGATCAGCCTGTTAGGGGAGAATTTGGGGTTACATGAGTGCCTAATAACAACCCTGTCATGCTGTAATGCTGTATGCTGGACAGAATCACTACCATTCTAACACAGTACCTGCAATAACTGCAGCAAATGAAAACACAATAAAGACATTTCACAGGTCAGAAGTGTGAGAAATGAAATATAAATGAAAGTACTAGAGAGCTGAAAGTGAACAGGAGAGATGACTAAAGGCTGACAGACAGAGGACACTGAGCAGGGAAGACCCTGACACAGAGGACACTGAGCAGAGAAGACACTGACACAGAGGACACTGAGCAGGGAAGACCCTGACACAGAGGACACTGAGCAGGGAAGACCCTGACAGAGAGGACACTGAGCAGGAAAGACACTGACACAGAGGACAGTGAGCAGGGAAGACACTGACACAGAGGACAGTGAGCAGGGAAAACACTGACACAGAGGACACTGAGCAGGGAAGACACTGACACAGAGGACACTGATCAGGGAAGACACTGACACAGAGGACACTGAGCAGGGAAGACACTGACACAGAGGACACTGAGCAGGGAAGACACAGACAGAGGAGACTGAAGCAGACAGAACAGAGTGAAGTCTGTGTACATTCCCAGCCCTCAGAGCCTTCACTCACCCCTAGTCTGTGATGATGATGATCCTGTTGGAGAGGTGTTGATCACGCTGTCGGGCTCATGGTAGCAGCTTCAGGCTCGCTGCCTACCTGGCTCCCGCTGGCAGGATCAGTGGCTCTGTGGGTGTCTGAAGAAGAGTAGGGCCTCCTTATCCTGCATATCCTGTCTTGTCGGCCTGTATGCTGACACTTCCATCTCTTCTGGTCCCTGTAAAGTCCCAGTGGTGATGTGACGCTCCTATAGTCTTGCCTCAAGTATTATTCTGCCTACAGGTGGATAAAAAGTTCCCTGTCTGACCGATTACCATCAGTATACAGGGCAGCCCCGGCACTTCAGGAATGAGAGGCACAATACAGGCCCAGGGCCCACAGATGGAAGTGATGATACATCTGTAACCAGTGAAAACTGAGGAGGGAAAAGTAAAAAAAAAATGAATGAATTGAAATGACTGAGGCGACCCTTCCTCCAGGGGGATTAGTCTTTTGAAGTAGTTCATGAAGTACAATATCCATTCTGGGCTGAGAGCGGGTCAAAAGATCCAAAAGGAAGGCCGAGGAGAATCCAGAGGTGAGTCCAGCTGAGAGACCTGAGGTAAATGCTGACTCCGCCCAGTGATAGGAGGGGATATAGGTAACAGGTTACACTCATTGGCTAAGTGTCTCCCACCAAAGGATTTGTCACCAATCCAGTGCTCAGCATCTGAGGTAAATCTTCCCAGCAACGGCAGGCAGCCTGTCACCTGAAACACAAAACTGAAAGAACCAGCAAAGCAGCCAAATAGAGTCATGTACTTCCCAATCACCATAGAGAGTCATGTACTTCCCAATCACCATAGAGAGTCATGTACTTCCCAATCACCATAGAGAGTTATGTACTTCTCAATCACCATAGAGAGTTATGTACTTCCCAATCACCATAGAGAGTCATGTACTTCCCAATCACCATAGAGAGTCATGTACTTCCCTATCACCATAGAGAGTCATGTACTTCCTAATCACCATAGAGAGTCATGTACTTCCCAATCACCATAGAGATTCACGTACTTCCCAATCACCATAGAGAGTCATGTACTTCCCAATCACCATAGAGAGTCATGTACTTCCCAATCACCATAGAGAGTCATGTACTTCCCAATCACCATAGAGAGTCATGTACTTCACAATCACCATAGAGAGTCATGTACTTCCCAATCACCATAGAGAGTCATGTGCTTCCCAATCACCATAGAGAGTCATGTGCTTCCCAATCACCATAGAGAGTCATGTACTTCCCAATCACCATAGAGAGTCATGTACTTTCCAATCACCATAGAGAGTCATGTACTTCCCAATCACCATAGAGAGTCATGTACTTCCCAATCACCATAGAGAGTCATGTACTTCCCAATCACCATAGAGAGTTATGTACTTCTCAATCACCATAGAGAGTTATGTACTTCCCAATCACCATAGAGAGTCATGTACTTCCCAATCACCATAGAGAGTTATGTACTTCTCAATCACCATAGAGAGTCATGTACTTCCTAATCACCATAGAGAGTCATGTACTTCCCAATCACCATAGAGATTCACGTACTTCCCAATCACCATAGAGAGTCATGTACTTCCCAATCACCATAGAGAGTCATGTACTTCCCAATCACCATAGAGAGTCATGTACTTCCCAATCACCATAGAGAGTCATGTACTTCACAATCACCATAGAGAGTCATGTACTTCCCAATCACCATAGAGAGTCATGTGCTTCCCAATCACCATAGAGAGTCATGTGCTTCCCAATCACCATAGAGAGTCATGTACTTCCCAATCACCATAGAGAGTCATGTACTTTCCAATCACCATAGAGAGTCATGTACTTCCCAATCACCATAGAGAGTCATGTACTTCCCAATCACCATAGAGAGTCATGTACTTCCCAATCACCATAGCCCTCTATTAAGAGTAAAATGTATTTATAAAACAAATGGGTGTCAGGGGTGACAATCCCATGGGGCCACTTCTCTATTTTATTCTTTCGTGGCCCTGACATTCTTCTATATACAGGAAGCTTCAGACATATTACTGGATGTGAACACAGCTCATAATAATCTACAGATATCAGATGATATGAAAACTGTATCCAGGTCAGATATAGAGCAGAATCGTCCAGAAACACCGGAGAGATTTCAGTCATGGTTCCAGGTATTAAGCAGTCAGAGATTTTCCTCGGGGCGACATTACTGGGAAGTGGATGTCAGCAGGGACGTCTTTAATATGGTTTGGACCCTGGGCAAACATTTTTTTTTTGGGCCCCCCCAATGCAATTTTGCTCTTCACCCCAACATCTCAAAAACAGACACATACATAGAATTATCTAATAAAAACTTTAATAATGTATTGTAAACATAAAGAACTGGTCCACAAACAAGTCCTTAGCTAGATCTGTAACAGTACATACTAGCCAACTGTACATCAAACACAGCCACTGGACCCATAAATTGCCACGACTGTGCCAAACGCAGCAACTGTGCCAGCAAACGCAACTACTGTACATCCCCCGCCCGCCCGGCACTTACCGTGTCTCGGTGGGGCAGCGGGTCACGGCGGCAGTGTCCTCCACTCTCCTCGATGTCTTCTCCTGTCCTCTCTTCCCTGATAGGCCTCCAATCACAGTACCTGTCATTTCAGCCAATCAGGTAACAGGTAACAGACCCGAGCACCTGATTGGTGGAGAGGCAGTTCAGTGTTAGGAAACAAATGAATATTCGCTTTCCTAACACACAGCTGAGTGAACTGCGAGCGTCCAGCATGGCGCTCGCTGTTCACCTTTTTTTGAAGCCTATTAGAGCCTACGGCTCTAATCGGGTGCTTAAAAAAAAACCTGCCGCTGTAATTCAGGGTCCCGGTTCCCGAAAAAGAGGGGGTGGCAGCGGCGACCATAGATAGATTCATGCAATGCAATCTATAAATCTATCTATGGTGATAGACAGGTGGCAGGAGAGAGAGGGCGGCGCCCGTGCGCCCTTCATGGACGCACCGCCACTGGACCTGGGGATGTTTTTTTCTTTTTCACTATCTGCAGAGCAGAAGTGCTCAGGCTTTGTGAGTTGGCCTCCTCTCTGCTGCCGGGAACTGGCAGGGCCAGGCAGAGGGATGCACATGGGGGATGATTAGGGTGTGCCCATGCACACCTGGCACACGCCTATGTTGAGGGGCTTATTTTGTGCCTGGCTGGTTCTGATGTTTTGGCAGCCCATATTTGCGCAGGCACAGCAGCCCATTCATTTGAATGGGCTGCCATGCCTGTGTTTCCTGCAGAAAAAATAGGTGCATCATGCACGAATGAATAATTGGGCTGCTGTGCCTGCGCAAATGTGGGCCACCAAAACATATATATGTGAACCAGCCAGGCACAAAATAAGCCCATCAAGCAGTGAAATACAGTAACAGTCCTGTGTGGTTTGGTGGCCCATGCTGTGTGCTCTGAAATAAGAAAAAATACACTCACAGCCTCACTCAGCCTGGACTGCAGGAGCGTTTTTAAACTCTCTACAAATGGGGAGCCAGGGGAGGAGAAAAAAGACCTACCTTGTCCTCCTGGCCAGCCCAGCTCCGATCAATCCCTCCACACTGTACTTTCCCTTAGTTGACCATAATCCAGCAGACCAGCACTCTGACAGCACGCCACTCCGTGGTCCAACTCCTCCTACCGAGGCCTCCGCTCCTCCGATCATGTCGTACACTTGTACAGGCAGTGACTGTGCACTCATAGCAAGGGGCGGGGCCAGAGCGTCAGTAGAACTCAAGGCCCCGCCCACCCGCTGCCCGCTCCGTGATTGAAAATATGCAGCACTGACACCGCTGCACTGTGCGCACTGATGCTGCGGCTCAGCGGATGCTTGTGACAGACTGTCACTGTGTGTGGTAAATTTTAAGCGCCGATCATGCGATTTGCTGGCAGTGCATGGGCTTAAGGGGGAGCTCTGCTTTGGGCCCCAAAACAGTGACAGGGCCCTGGGCAGCTGCCCCGTAAAGTCGGCCCTGGATGTCAGTGAGTCAGAAGAGTGCAGAGTCGGGATTTGTTATCCCAGTATAGAGAGGAGAGGAGTGCAGAAATTGATTGGAGATAATAACAAGTCCTGGGGTTTGTGGAGGTATATCGGTGAGTGTTCTCTAATACATGACAATAAACAGATCAGAATATCTCCCAATCCCTCCAGTAACAGAGTCAGGATCTATGTGGATTATGAGGCCGGGCAGCTGTCCTTTTATGATCTGTGTGACCCGATCCGACACCTCCACACCTTCACCACCACCTTCACTGAGCCCCTCCATGCCGGGTTATATGTAAGAAAAGGTTCTATAACAATATCTGGGGGTGAAAGGCGACGTGAGAAATAATAATATAACAGAAAATCTGCCCAAACCTGCTGACATCACAAACCACCGCCTGTGGAAGGGAATTACACATCCTTGCCGCTCTTACAGTAAAGAACCCTCTATGTAGTTTATGGTTAAACCTCTTTTATTCTAATTTTAATGAGTGGCCACGTGTCTTGTTAAACTTCCTCCCGCAAAAAAGTTTTATCCTTATTGTGGGGTCACCAGTACGGTATTTATAAATTTAAATCACATTCCCCTCTCAAGCGTCTCTTCTCCAGAGAGAATAAGTTCAGTGCTCGCAACCTTTCCTCATAACTAATATCCTCCAGACCCTTTATTAGCTTTGTTGACCTTCTTTGTACTTGTTCCATTTCCAGTACATCCTTCCTGAGGACTGGTGCCCAGAACTGGACGGCATACTCCAGGTGCGTCCGGACCAGAGTCTTGTAGAGTGGGAGAATTATCGTTTTATCTCTGGAGTTGATCCCCCTTTAATGCCAATATTCTGTTTGCTTTGTTAGCAGCAGCTTGGCATTGCATGCCATTGCTGAGCCTATCATCTACTAGGACCCCCAGGTCCTTTTCCATCCTAGATTCCCCCAGAGGTTCTCCCCCCAATGTATAGATTGCATTCATATTCTTGCCACCCAAATGCATTATTTTAAATTTTTCCTACATTAAACCTCATTTGCCATGTAGTCAGTGGCGGCCCGTCCATAGGGGGCGCCCGGGCGCCGCCCCCCCCTTCTATGTAGTCACAAAAAAAAAAAAGTCCTTTAACATAGTACACTGTGTTCGAGAGCGCCGGACACAGTGCACTATGGCAAGCGCCACGTCAATGCAATCACAAGATTGCAGACGCGGCGCTTCATTTGCGGCCGTTTATCCCGCCTTGGGGCGCTTTCTAAAGCGCTGAGTAGCTTCCGCCCGGCACTTTTACTATGGCCGGGCGGTTTGATTGACATCTGAGGTTTGATGTCACTTCCTGTTGTCTCTGTCCCGGGCGCAATGGGAAAGAGATAACAGGAAGTATGAAGAGCGGATCTCTCCATTGCTTCTGGAAGGAGATACCGCTGGAGAGGAGAGGAGAGGACAGGACAGGACAGGACAAGGAGGAGAGGAGAGAAGAGGACAAGGAGGAGAGGAGAGAAGAGGACAAGGAGGAGAGGATAGCAGAGGACAACACAGTCAGCATGGTAAGTGCCGCTGCTGTGTTGGGGGGATCTGTCTTAGCATTTTTTAAACCTGCTGGAGGTTTTGTGGTGTTCTTGCTGTGAGATACATATTGGCATGGGGGTTTTCTCTGAGAGCTTTGAGCCAGCCCCTGCCTGTGTTACAAAAGATCCGGAGCAAACATAGAGAACTCCTCTGGTCTGATCTGCACACTGGCTCTCCCTCCCACACTAACTTTGGGATAACAAGATAAGATAAGAGAAGAGTCATGTCAGTGAGTACACTTGCTATCACACTGATCCAGCCTGTCCCTTACAAAACACTAGCCCTGCAGCCGCAAAACAGATGCCTTCCCACGCGCTCCCCCCTCCTCTCCCTGTGCTTGATAATGAAGTCCCTTCCAGCCAGCTACTATCTGTAATGTTACCCACTGCACAGTGCCTCTCTGATCCTCCCCCATGCTCTCCCCCTCCTCTACTTAGGCTTGATAACAGAGGTCACTGCAATGGCTCCTTTTCAGCCTCACAGACTGCACACCTCCCGTCCCTGCTTTCTCTGCATGCCTGGTTGCTGTGAATCTCCCTGAGTTCCCTCAAACAGCACAGTAGAAGAGAGGGCACATTTAGGGCCAGTTCACACTGCTGCGATGTCAGACATCACATGTGATTCCCACCGCACTGCTGTGCAAATCTCATGTGATGTCTGTGTGATGCAAATTCAGCCATACAGATAGTATGGCTGAAATCGCATTCAGACCAAACTCACACAGGACCCATTTTTTGATCCGCACCAGAATCGGATCACATAGGTGTTTACACTCATGTGATCCGATTCCTGTCCAAATTCACAGTTCGCACTGCGATATGCAAACTTTACTGGAGGTGTCATTAACATTGTATTGACACCCCCAGCAGTTCACAAAGGGCAGTGTAAACTGCCTGCGAGTTGTATGCGATGCAGGAACCCGTACTGGATTCGCAGGGTTCCCGCATCGCTGCAGTGTGAACGGAGCCTAAGAGTACCCATCTTGCTCAGCAGTAGCCTGGCCTGTCATCACCAATTCTGGCCCTGCTACCCGCACTACCTGCAATTTCTGCAGGGAAGCAAGCAGCAAGTACTTCTGGCTCCCTTGCGAGCCTGGCCAACCACAACTCACAAATGGATGTCAGTAAAACACTTTGGGGGAAAAAAAAGTCTGTTATTCTGAACTGTGCATGCGCAGTCTGAAGTCAGCCATTTAGAGAACTGCGTTTTGATGTGCACAGTGGCTGCGTTTTGATGTGCACAGTGAGGCTGCAATTGATGGGGTTTTTTTTCCGAATTTTTCAGTTTATTTGCGCCCCCCCAAAAATTTTGAGCACCAGCCGCCACTGCATGTAGTTGCCCACCCCATTCATTTTTTTGTTCAGATCTTTTTACAAGGTTTCCACATCCTGCAGAGAAGTTATTGCCCTGCTTAGCTTAGTATCGTCCACAAATACAGGGATTGAACAGTTTACCCCATTCTCCAGGTCATTTATGAACAAATTAAAAAGGATTGGTCTTTGCACAGAACCCTGGAGGACCCCACTACCCACCCCTGACCATTCCGTGTAGTCCCCATTTATTAACACCCTCTGAACTCGCCCTTGTAGCCAGTTTTCAATCCATGTACTCACCCTATGGTCCATGCCAACTGACCTTATTTTGTACAGTACACGTTTATGGGGAACTGTGTCAAATGCTTTTGCAAAATCCAGATACACCACATCTATGGGCCTTCCTTTATCTAGATGGCAACTCACCTGCTCATAGAAGGTTAATAGATTGGTTTGGCAAGAACGATTCTTCTTGAATCCATGCTGATTACTGCTAATTAGGGATGAGCTTCGAGTTCGAGTCGAACTCATGTTTGACTCGAACATTGGTTGTTCGCAAGTTCGCCGAACAGCGAACAATTTGGGGTGTTCGCGGCAAATTCGAATGCCGCGGAACACCCTTTAAAAGTCTATGGGAGAAAACAAAAGTGCTAATTTTAAAGGCTTATATGCAAGTTATTGACCCGGGTCCTGCCCCAGGGGACATGGATCAATGCAAAAAAAAGTTTTAAAAACGGCCGTTTTTTCAGGAGCAGTGATTTTAATAATGCTTAAAGTCAAACAATAAAAGTGTAATATCCCTTTAAATTTCGTAGCTGGGGGGTGTCTATAGTATGCCTGTAAAGGGGCGCATGTTTCCCGTGTTTAGAACAGTCTGACAGCAAAATGACATTTCGAAGGAAAAAACCCATTTAAAACTACTCTGGGCTATTGCATTGCCGACAATACACATAGAAGTTCATTGATAAAAACGGCATGGAAATTCCCCACAGGGGAACCCCGAACCAAAATTTAAAAAAAAAAATGACGTGGGAGTCCCCCTAAATTCCATACCAGGCCCTTCAGGTCTGGTATGGATATTAAGGGGAACCCCGGCCAAAATGTAAAAAAAAAATGATGTGGGGTTCCCCCTAAATTCCATACCAGACCCTTATCCGAGCACGCAACCTGGCAGGCCGCAGGAAAAGAGGGGGGACAAGAGTGCGGCCCCCCCCTCCTGAACTGTACCAGGCCACATGCCCTCAACATTGGGAGGGTGCTTTGGGGTAGCCCCCCAAAACACCTTGTCCCCATGTTGATGAGGACAAGGGCCTCATCCCCACAACCCAAACCGGTGGTTGTGGGGGTCTGCGGGCGGGGGGGCTTATCGGAATCTGGAAGCCCCCTTTAACAAGGGGACCCCCAGATCCCGGCCCCCCCCTGTGTGAAATGGTAAGGGGGTACTTACCCCTACCATTTCACTAAAAAACTGTCAAAAATGTTAAAAATGACAAGAGACAGTTTTTGACAATTCCTTTATTTAAATGCTTCTTCTTTCTTCTATCATCCTTCATCTTCTGGTTCTTCCTCCGGCGTTCTCGTCCAGCATCTCCTCCGCGGCATCTTCTATCTTCTTCTCCTCGGGCCGCTCCGCACCCATGGCATGGGGGAAGGCTCCCGCTCTTCTCTTCATCTTCTTCTTCTTCTCTTCTTCCTTCTTCCTTCTTCTCTTCTTCTCTTCTTCATTATTTGCTCCGGGCCGCTCCACATCCATGCTGGCATGGAGGGAGGCTCCCGCTGTGTGACGGCGTCTGACGGTTCTTAAATAACGTCCCCCTCTGACGCACGGGAAATGACGGGACTTCCTTGTGGCATTCCCCGTGACATCACAGGGAAGTCCCGTCAAGTCACCATGCGCCAGAGGGGGGCGGGATCACCGGGCGGCCCCGCCCCCCGTTATTTAAGAACCATCAGACAAGGAGACGCCGTCACACAGCGGGAGCCTCCCTCCATGCCAGCATGGGTGCGGAGCGGCCCGGAGAAGAAAATGAAGAAGAGAAGAAAAGAAGAAGAGAAGAGCAGGAGCCTCCCCCCATGCCATGGGTGCAGAGCGGCCCAAGGAGAAGAAGATAGAAGACGCCGCGGAGGAGATGCTGGACGAGAACGCCGGAGGAAGAACCAGAAGAGCCAGAAGAACCAGAATAAGAAGATGAAGGAAGATAGAAGAAAGAAGAAGCATTTAAATAAAGGAATTGTCAAAAACTGTCTCTTGTCATTTTTAACATTTTTGACAGTTTTTTAGTGAAATGGTAGGGGTAAGTACCCCCTTACCATTTCACAAGGGGATTCCAATAAGCCCCCCGCCCACAGAACCCCACAACCACCGGCCAGGGTTGTGGGGATGAGGCCCTTGTCCTCATCAACATGGGGACAAGGTGTTTTGGGGGGCTACCCCAAAGCACCCTCCCAATGTTGAGGGCATGTGGCCTGGTACGGTTCAGGAGGGGGGGGCTGCACTCTCGCCCCCCCTCTTTTCCTGCGGCCTGCCAGGTTGCGTGCTCGAATAAGGGTCTGGTATGGATTTTTAGGGGGACCCCACGCCGTTTTTTTTTTTTTGGCGCGGGGTTCCCCTTAAAATCCATACCAGACCTGAGGGCCTGGTATGGAATTTACGGGGACTCCCCGTCATTTTTTTTTTTAATTTTGGTTCGGGGTTCCCCTGTGGGGAATTCCCATGCCGTTTCTATCAATGAACTTCTATGTGTATTGTCGGCAATGCAATAGCCCAGAGTAGTTTTAAATGTGTTTTTTCCTTCGAAATGTCATTTTGCTGTCAGACTGTTCTAAACACGGGAAACATGCGCCCCTTTACAGGCATACTATAGACACCCCCCAGCTACGAAATTTAAAGGGATATTACACTTTTATTGTTTAACTTTAAGCATTATTAAAATCACTGCTCCTGAAAAAACGGCCATTTTTAAAACTTTTTTTTGCATTGATCCATGTCCCCTGGGGCAGGACCCATGTCCCCAAACACTTTTTATGACAATAACTTGCCTATAAGCCTTTAAAATTAGCACTTTTGATTATTCATGTTCGTGTCCCATAGACTTTAACGGTGTTCGCGTGTTTGAACAAACTTTTTTCCTGTTCGCATGTTCTGGTGCGAACCGAACAGGGGGGTGTTCGGCTCATCCCTACTGCTAATGATACCGTTGTCATTACTAAAATCTTGTATATAGTCCCTTATCATCCCCTCCAAGAGCTTGCATACTATTGATGTTAGACTAACTGGTCTGTAATTCCCAGGGATGTATTTTGGGCCCTTTTTGAATATTGGTGCTACATTGGCTTTTCTCCAATCAGCTGGTACCATTCCAGTCAGTAGACTGTCAGTAAAAATTAGGAACAATGGTCTGGCAATTTTCTTGACTGAGTTCTCTAAGTACCTTCGGGGGCAAGCCATCATCTCCCGGTGACTTATTAATGTTAAGCTTCCCAAGTCTAATTTTAATTCTGTTCTCTGTTAAACATGGAGGTGCTTCCTGTGATGTTTCCTGAGGATAAACACTGCAGTTTTGTTTACTGAATCCCCCGATTCCCTCGGGAAGACTGAGGAGAAGAATAAGTTCAATACCTTCGCCATCTCCCCATCCTTTGTAACCAGATGTCCTTCCTCATTCTTTATGAGGCCAATATGGTCTGTCCTCCCTTTTTTACTGTTTATATACTTAAAGAATTTCTTGCCATTCTTTTTTGCTCTCCTCCGCTATGTGTCTTTCATGTTCTATGTTAGCTGCCCCAATTGCACTCTTATGCCCCGTACACACGGTCGGATTTTCCGATGGAAAATGTCCGATCGGAGCGTGTTGTCGGAAATTCCGACCGTGTGTGGGCTCCATCGGACATTTTCCATCGGATTTTCCGACACACAAAGTTGGAGAGCAGGAGATAAAATTTTCCGACAACAAAATCCGTTGTCGGAAATTCTGATCGTGTGTACACAAATCCGACGGACAAAGTGCCACGCATGCTCAGAATAAATAAAGAGATGAAAGCTATTGGCCACTGCCCCGTTTATAGTCCCGACGTAAGTGTTTTACGTCACCGTGTTCAGAATGATCGGATTTTCCGACAACTTTGTGTGACCGTGTGTATGCAAGACAAGTTTGAGCCAACATCCGCCGGAAAAAATCCTAGGATTTTGTTGTCGGAATGTCCGAACAATGTCCGACCGTGTGTATGGGGCAATATAGTTCTTGTTGCATTCTTTATAAAGTCTGAATGCTGATGATGATCCCTCAACCTTGTATTTTTTGAAGGCCTTCTCCTTTGCTTTTATATGCATGTGTTCTCTGAGTTCAGCTTTAATTGGAAGTCACATGTAAGTTGTTGTTGGTGGACACGGTGGAGGAACTAACACCAATGCAGACTTCCTGACACCAATTTGGATGATGTATCTAGAAGAGGGGGGTTCAAAAACTTTTACATCTCCCATCCTGTTTTTCAACAATCAACATTTTCACATTCCATGGTGACTGGATGAAGGTGCCAATGCTACCTGCGTGGATATAAATGCTATAGCAGGGCTCAAAATTTCAAGTCCTGAGCTACTAGCCAGAACTCAAGGGTTACTCACCACTAGTTGCCCCACCCAGCCCCTACCCTGCCCCACCCCTAAACACGCCCTCATAAATTATCTCATGATTACACTTAAATGTTTTATGCAGAATTAGGTTACAAAAATAAATATTAACAACAACTCTATCTGTGCAGCCTCACCTGTGCCCCTCAACGCAGCCTCACCTGTGCTCATCAATGCAGGCTCACCTGTGCCCATCAATGCAGCCTCACCTGTGCCCACAATTACAGCCTCACCTGTGCCCACTATTGCAGCCTCACTGACCCCACCATTGCAACCACACTGTGCCCACCATTCCAGTCACACTGTGCCCCCTATTGCAGCCTCACTGTGACCACCATTGCAGCCTCACTGTGCCCACCATTGCAGCCTCACTGTGCCCACCATTACAGCCATACTGTGCCCACCTTTACTGCCTCACCGTGCCCACCATTGCAGCACTATGTGCCCACCATTGCTGTCACACTGTGCCCACCATTGCTGCCACACTGTGCCCACAATTGCTGCCACACTGTGCCCACAATTGCAGCCTCACTGTGCCCATTGCAGGCTCACTGTGCCCACCA
The DNA here is from genome assembly GCA_037952925.1 of Lithobates clamitans. NCBI lineage: Eukaryota > Metazoa > Chordata > Amphibia > Anura > Ranidae > Lithobates > Lithobates clamitans. The sequence continues at coordinate 964,693 of JBBGZY010001506.1, forward strand.
TTGCAGCCACACTGTGCCCACCATTGCAGCCTCACTGTGCCCACTATTGCAGCCTCGCCTGGGCAGAGGAATGCATGACTGGAGGAAGAGGAGAGCAGCAGGATAACAGAGCAGCTTACATTACAATTGTCTCCGCTCTGCTCAACACAGCCCCGCCTCCTCCTGACCCCATACCTTGGATAGACAGAACGCATTCCAGTATTGGACCGGCGTTCTGTCTATCACAGGCGCAGGCCAGGAGGAGTCAGGGCTGTGTCGAGCAGAGTGGAGACAATTGTAATGTAAGCTGTAACAGTGTGCTATCCTGCTCTGTGATCCCGCGGCTCTCCTATTCCTCAATGCTCTCTTCCCCCCGAGGCGATCGCTGGGAGAACGGCTCCCAATCAACCCCGTCCACCAGCGGTGCTCCCCCCCCCCCCGCTCCCAGGCAGCCCAGCTCGCAAGCCCTCATTTTCCACTCGCAAAGTGCGAGTAGGTGAGTGGAAAATTTGAGGGCTGTGCTATAGTATGGTGTGAGCAGTCTCTTCTAGCTACATAGTCCTACATTTGATGTCTCAATGGGATGATGTAACTAGAACAAGGGGGTTCCACACCTTTCACACCTCCCATGTTGTTCTTGGATAATCAGCATCTACCTCAACATATCTAATGGTGCTTGGGTTAAGGTGTTGGTGCTACCTGAGTACATGCTGGAGTATCTTTCTGACACTCATTAGAAATTGAAGAAGTGGCTTAGAGGATCTACAACATTTCTTCGACATTACAGAACAAGTCCAGCTGAATTGGATTTAATGAAGGTTTTGTCCATACTGCATTGTATAAAATAATAGTTAGTTTATATTAAAATAATGGAACATATGAGGTGTGTGCAAAAAGTAATGAGAATGATATTTTAAAAATAATTTTATTAAAAAACGTTAAAATTGAACATTGTCTCCTTCAAAGTATTCACCTTGTGAGTGTACACAACTCTCCCAGGGATTTTACTCTATTTTTTCATAATATCCCTGTAAGTCTTCTAGTGGGATGACGTTCAGAGCCGGCGTAGTGGCTCTTTGGACGTTATCCACACTACCAAATGGTGTCTTTTCTCGTGTTTAAATCCTGAGTCACAATTTCATGAAGAATTGACTTGGTAATTCCCATTTCCTCTGCAATCATTCTGATAGTGAGCTGTCGGTCACGGTTGAGAACCGACCTCACTGCATCTGTTCCATTTTTGACCGATAGCTCACTATCAGAATGATTGCAGAGGAAACGGGAGTTACCAAGTCAACACTAGAAAGGACACCATTTTGGTAGTGTGAATAATGTCCAAAGAGCCACTACGCCGGCTCTGAACGCCATCCCACCTGAAGACTTCCAGGGACGATATGAAGAATGAAAAAATCCCTGGGAGCGTTGTGTACACTCACAAGGTGCAAACTTTGAAGGAGACAATGTTCAAGTGTAAAGTTTTTCAATAAAATAATTTTTAAAATATAATACTCATTACTTTCTGGGCACACCTCGTATAATGACACTGTTTACTGTAAATGTGGCTCCTCGTGTTGCTTCTTCCTCCTACTTTCCAGCCCTGCTGTACAGGGACTGCAGGAAGCTGATACCAAGTCATATTCAGGTACTTACATTGATTGCATTTAAAAAATAAATTTATGATTACACAGCTTGGCTTAAATTGTCTAATTTACCTCTCATAGTTGAGCGCCTTATTCATTTGGATCTCCTTCTCTGCAGCCTTTCCAGTTCCAGGACATCTTTTTCATTAACTACCTTCAAAACTAGAGTGTATGTGTAAGATAAGTCCATATTACACTGGGAGTGTACACTGTGCATGTAATAAAAAATTAATAGGTACAAAGTGAAGGAACATTTTTTGTCTCTGCCATAAATCCTGCCTATGTTCCCACCTGCTTTGGAGTTTTTTTTTTCTGCCCACCTTTGTGTGTTCCAGCTCCTTCTTTTACACTATTTATAGTAAAAACACTTTTAGCCACTTCCCACGGGTTGAAGTGGTGATCTCTGAATGAGGCCTGCAGCTACAGGCATCATTCAGATATCTGTGCTTTCAGCAGGCAATTCCCTCTAATGTAAAAGCCACCCTAGTCCGCCACCCCTGCCAACACCCTCTGGTACCTTTCCAGACTCTCCTGTGTGATCGGGAGGCTGGATTACCAATCCGGTGACGGCGCTGGATTACCATAGAGCTGGCCATGGAGCGAATGGTTCCCAGCAATCTCTATGACCCTGGGAGGCCAGAGGCAACGTCATGACGTCCCTCCAGGCACTGGCAGATGTAAACACTGCCAGTTTCTTTTACCTGGAAAGCAGAGATGTTTTTTTTAATCTCATGCTTTCCAGGATAGAGGAGATATCTGGAGTCTCATTGAACCCAGATGTCTCCATAAAAAGGACCTGTCATGCCTTATTCCTTTTACAAGGAATGTTTATATTTTTTGTAATAGTATTAAAAGTTATTAAAAAATAAAAAGGGACAGTAAAAAAAAAAAAAAAAAGATTTTTTTTTAATGCGCCCCTGTCCCCTTGTGCTCACCTATAGAAACGAACACATACCTAGCTAGCGCCCGCATATGTAAACGGCATTCAAACCATACATGTGAGGTATCGCCGTGTACATGGACACATAGGCTTTTATGGAGTTGAGTTTAGGAGCTGCTAGTGTAATGGAGCCTAATCAGGTCCATAGAGTAGAAGTTTCCAGGTGGGTGGAGATAAATCATCTGAGACACTGGACATGGACTGAACAACTGTTTAAGGAGGCTAGAGAGATGCTCGGAGATGACTGCAGAGCCATACCAAAAAAGGGATCTGGGCCTCGGGGAACAATTCCATTGCATAGAGCAGTTAAGTATAAAAAGTTTTACATTTACAATTACTTTAAGCTGATCACTGAGACTGTGTGCTGGATTCTGCACTGGGTGCCGATGTTGCACGCTGACTGACCAATGTAGCCAGATGCTCAAAAATTTGCCTCATGGTCTTCAGGTGTGGAGTCTTGGACTGTTGTCAACCAATACTACTACCACTAGGAAAGACTGTCCTCTAAACACTACTGCTTCTGTAGTTTTGAAGTATCTCATGCCAAGTTCCTCTCCCTCACATTGAAGTTCTGCAGAGCAATAAACTTTTAGAAGACATCCTCTAGACTATTTATTGGAGCTGGTTTGAATGGACTGTTGCTCATGTGGATGGGTGGCCTCTGTATTTATTGAACTTTTTGAACTTTTCTATGCACCTTAATGTATTTGCTTCATTGTTCTATGCACGTTGCACTTTAGTGTGTTTTATACTCTATTGATATATTTATAATTTTTTAAGGTTACGTTTTTATTTATCATTTTGGATTTATCACTTTTGGATTCACCCAGAGGGGTTATTGGTCACATATATGTTATAAGTGTTTTTGTACACAATTTTTATATTTGTATTTTGAGTAGATCCTACATTTATATACTGATTGATATATTACACTCTAGCGCAGCGTATTTTTTCTTTTGGATATTTTTTCTTTGTGTTATTTTTTCTTTGTGTGCAGTATTGGGGTTTTAAAATTAAATTTATCTCTAAGTTTGGCAGAAGATACATATATAGTTACATCATTGTTGAGTTTGAATAAAGACACCAGTCCATCCAGTTCAACCTGTGTGCGTGTGTTTATGTCAATAATAATTCTCATATCCCTGTATATTGCATTCGCTATGATGCCCATCTAATAGTTTTTTTGAAACTATCGACTGTCCTCGATGACACCACTGATTGTGAAAGGGAGTTCCACATGGTTACCGCTCTGACAGTAAAGAATCCCTTATGCAGTTTCAGATTGAACCACTTCTCCTCCAATTTCAATGAGTGGCCACATGTCTTCTTAACCTTCCTTAAACTGAATACTAGAAGGAGTGCCAAATGAGGGAAACAAAATAGTTGGGGTTGACGGGTAAATAAGGTCATTTAAAGGAGACACATCGTACAAACACATTGGCAGCATTGTTGAAGCCCAACTTCAAGCTCTACACTTTCCAAGGCTGTGCCCTCCCTGCAGATCCCCTTGCATGTTTTTTATTATATATTTTTTAACTTATCTTTTCTGAAGTCTTCAGGTCAGTCAAGTGCAGGATCCTTTTCCTCTTTTCCCTGGGCTTGGTGGTCCTTACTGATGTGGAGAGCAGCACTGATGTGAATGATGACCTGCGCTAGTACATTGTGAAATAAGGGTGATGACCTTCCCTAAGGGATGGGCCCATGACCTCCATGTTCCTCCTTAGCCTCGGCATCATTCAATATGGAAGACTGAGAGTATCCTGTGGTGAAGAAGAGGTTATGAGAGAAGGCAGCACCTGATTAAGGGTAAGTATTACAGACAGATCTACTTTTTTTTGTTTTTTTAAACAGGATGGGGGAAATTTTTCATAAATAAAAATATAGCTCAGAGATGTACTTGAATTTGAACAAATGTGTTTACCTGACATTTTTACTTTGTAAAATACTGTAAAGCCTTCAAAAATTAAAAAAAGAATAAAGCAGTATTTATGTTTTCAACTTTTATTCTTCACACCAAATAATATCCTTAGAAAATGGTAGGTTCCCTTTAACCCTTTTGCTGCCAGAATGGTTTTGCGTTATTTGGGCTTTGCGGAACCTGAAAAAATGGCAGGGGTGCGCATATACTCAACAGTCAGTATGTCAAATTTACACTCACAGTGTGCAACCCCCCTCCCCGTGCTACCACCAAAGTATAGCATACGGCGTATAGCATAGGGAGGACTGTTGCTCAATGGTCAAAGTCCTATTTTCAGATGAAAGTAAATTTTGCATTTCATTTGGAAATCAAGGTCCCAGAGTCTGCAGGAAGAGTGGAGAGGCAAAGAATCCAAGTTGCATTAAGTCCAGTGTGAAGTTTCCACGGACAGTGATGATTTGGGGAGCCATGTCATCTGCTGGTGTTGGTCCACTGTGTTTTATCAAGTCCAAAGTCAGCGCATTCCTCTACCAGGAAATTCTAGAGCACTTCATGCTCCCCTCTGCTGACCAGCTTTATGGAGATGCTGATTTCATTTTCCAGCAGGACTTGGCACCTTCCCACACTGCCAAAACTACCAATACCTGGTTTATTGATCATGGTATCACTGTCCTTGATTGGCCAACAAACTCGCCTAACCTAAACCCCATAGAAGTTAAATTTCAAAGGGAGCATCACCACAGGGTGGTGCTGTGAATGAAAAACAATTGTCATCAGCACCACGTCCTAAATTGGAGATAAGTTGGGGGATGTGAACTCTTGATGCACATTTTAGGCACCACACTATACACAATATAAAAATATATATTCGTTTATTGATACAAAAATATAAAATCAACAAAGTGCATTTTAAAATTGATAGCAACATAAGCTAAACAAACTACCACATATAGACATCCCCACCATTACCCTTTGGTAATGAGCTGATATTTGTAGAATAATTCTCCACCCCAGTATGTGTCACACATCCTGCTGTTCCCTCCATTATATTAATGAAGACCAGTTTTCAGTAGATATATTGAGCAGGCTCCTGTCATCTGCGTGCTGCCTGGGAGAGCAGATTATGGGAGCCTGCTCAATATATCTACTGAAAACTGGTCTTCATTAATATAATGGAGTGAACAGCAGGATTGGTGAGACATACTGGGGTGGAGAATTATTCTACAAATATCTGGGGATCCTGTTGACCCCACACAATACTTATATATTTTTGTCTAACAGACAATATCATTTCTCTCCCTTCGTTCCCCACTATTTCTGCCACCAACTGTATCCTATATTACTTTATTATGGTGTTGATCACTGCAGTGGATGCCATACTCCTTGGTCCATGTTTCTTGAGCAGTGAAGGACTCCCCGGGACATGTAATTACTGTCTATAGTACCTACCTGAAGCTCCAGAAGAAGCGTGTCAGCTCGAAAAATGTAGGGCGTTGAGCATTGAGCTCTTCTACCCTTGACATCAACCGAAATCAGGCCCATATTTTTCTACCTATGATTATACTTATTAAATTGAGTTACAGCGTGGCCTAAAGGTAATGGTTGGGATGTCTATGTGTAGTAGTTTGTTTAGCTTATGTTGCTAGGAATTTTAAAATGCGCTTTGTCTGTTGATTTTTTATTTTTGTATCAATAAACAATTATATTTTAGATTGTGTATCATGTGGTGGTGCCTAAAAAGTCCATCTAGAATTCACATCCCTCAACTTAAACCCCAAAGAAAATCCTTGGGGTATTGTCAAGAGGAAGATGAGAGACACCAGACCCAACAATGCAGATGAGCTTAAAGCCACTATCAAAGCAACCTGGGCTTCCATAACACCTCAGCAGTGCCACAGGCTGATCACCTCCATGCCACTCCACACTGATGCCATAATTCATGCTATTCTCCTAAACACAAAATACAAAAAGCATAAACATGCCGATGGTCCCCAAGATAAAAAACCGCCCACACTTGAAGAACCACCACTGCGCTCCTGGACAAACAAACACTGATGTGCACAGCTGCCACTCAATGTGATAAATATGTGAATAGTATTTTCACCCTCTATTGAAACTTAAAATAGTGAGAAAAAATAGTGGCGCTAAACTAAAATCATATGTGATGCATAAACTCACTCACTGAGAATATTAAATGTGCCAAAGTTATTGATAACACCATATATCAAGTGAAAAAAACAATCTAACTTATAAACACAACAACTATTATACTTCATATATCACCCTTGTGACAAGTGAAAAAGTATATATATTTTCTTTTTAAGTGTATCCACTTTGTGAAAAAGTCCATACAAAAAAAGAAGAAAAGAAAAATTCAAAAAAATATATATTTTTTGTAAAAAATAATAAAAACAGTTCCAATGGTGATTCCAGTGAAATGCTCTTCTAATCATCCACCACACCTCTGTGCACGTGATTCCGCTCCCCTCAGACACCGCACTTACCGCAAAAAATATGCCTCACACTCTCGTGATTGGCAAACGCGCCTTAAAACCCACAGATAGGGTTAAAGTGGTTGTAAACCCATTACAACCACTTTAACCTACAGGTAAGCCTAGATTAAGGCTTACCTGTAGGTGCAAGAAATATCTCCCAAACCTAAAAGGTTTAGGAGATATTTGCAGAAACAGCGGCACCGATGTCTACGCCACATGCGCCGCAGACATCGGGCACGGGCGCACTGAGCGTTCCATTTCTAACAGCGATCATGCCGTTAGTATTGACACCAGCGAGCATGCGTGGGAGTGACGTCATCGCGGCTCCGGCCAGTCACAGCGCCGGAGCCGCGATACCCGGAAGTCACTCTGGGATAGATGGCGCCGTCGGAGGAGGTGAACGAGGGCCGATGCGGGGGCTTCGATCTCAGGTAAGTAATTTATAATGAGCTAGTATGCTATGCATACTAGCTCATTATGCCTTTGTCTTGCAGGGTGTATTTTTTTTCAGACGCTTTACTTCCTCTTTAACCAGTTCCCGACCGGCGCACGCCGATGTACGTCGGCAGAATGGCACGGCTGGGCAAATGGACTTACAGGTACGTCTATTTGAATTCCCTGCCGTGCCATTGCGTGCGCGCCGGCGGCGGCGCGCGCACATGCCGGCCGGGAGCTTCGTGAGTCGGGTCGTGGGTCCTGTGGACTCGATCGCCGCGGGGATACCCACGATCGCCTCATGGAGAGAACGAACGGGGAGATGCTAATGTACACAGCATCTCCCCATTCTGCCTAGTGACAGTGTCACTTGATCTCTACTCCCTGTCATCGGAGCAGAGATCAGTGACATCACACACACAGCCCATCCCCCTACAGTTAGTAATCACTCCCCTTGGACATACTTAACCCATCCCCGCCCCCTAGTGGTTAACCCCTTCACTGCCAGTGTCATTTACACAGTAATCAGTGCATTTTTAATCGCACTGATCGCTGTATAAATGACAATGGTCCCAAAAATGTGTCAAAAATGTCCGACATCTCCGCCATAACGTCGCAGTCACAATAAAAATCGCTGATCGCCGCCATTACTAGTAAAAAAAAAATTATTCATAAATATGTCATAAACTATCCCCTATTTAGTAAACGCTATAACTTTTGCGCAAACCAATCAATAAACGCTTATCACAATTTTTTTTTTTTTTTTTTTTAAATATCTTTATTTATTCAAGCAGTTTTTAAATTTTAACAATTACAACACATATCCTAATAAAAACAGTCATTCTAGAAACATATATACACCATAGATAGTATTTATTTACCATGCTCAATTCCATCTCTAATTGCCTTTACTCAGCAAACGAACATCCTGCCAATTGATCCCATCCAATCGCTCATACTAAGCCATTCATACCTAACCTACAAAAAGAAAAGAGAAGGAAGAAAAAAAAAAAAAAAAAAAAAAAAAAAAAAAAAGGGTATATATTCCCATATCCTTAAGGGTACTCAACCTCTTATGGGTCACATATTAAATCTGCTGAGGCGCTATATGTTTCCCATCTCTTCCAAATATCCGTTGTCCGTTTAATCTGCTTACTGGATCCTTCCTCTCTCACCTTTCTTTCTTCCAGGGTCCGCATCTCCGTTATCTCACACTCCCACTCCACCAAGGAGGGTGGATCTGAACATTTCCATTTTCTGGCTATACACGTACGGGCAGCAGTTAGAAAATATTTTAATGGGCCTTTCTTTATACTTTTCATTGATCCGGGGATCATGGATAATACTGCTATTTGTATATCTGGATATATTTCCCTCGCTGTCATGGCCCTAAAAATTTCAAAAATTTTCTGCCAGAATGGAAGGATTTTAGAGCAATAATACCAGATATGGGACATTGTACCACGTCTTTCCTGACACCTCCAGCATACTTCTTTATTCATAGGGCTTATTCTATAGAGATCTACAGGGCACTTATACCATCTAGCTAAAATCTTATAGTTTCTTTCTTGATGTTTAGTTGAAACAGAGAGTTTGTGTGTGACTGCTAAGGCTTTTACCCATTCCTTCCTGGGGATCTCCTTCCCCAGTTCCTCTTCCCACTTCTTAATATATGGTAAATCCAACTTCTGGCCGTCCTCAATTAAAATTTTATATACTTTCGAAAGTGCGTGCACAGGTCTTTCAGCTTGAGTAAAGATTTCTTCTAGCTCCGTTAGGGGTCTAGTTATTTCTGCTTCTTTGAACAGGGATATGACATACTTTTGGAATAAGCCATACTGCAACCAATCTTTTCTATGTTCCTCCCTCATGGACTCTAGAGGAAGGACCCTATTTCCCACCAGTGTTTCTATTACCCTTGTGTCCTCATGACTGTACCATTTAAGGAATGATTTTACCCCGAATGCCAATGGGAATTCTGGGTTATCGAAGAGAGGGGTCATGGGTCCTCTAAAGGTAGAGACGCGCCCCGTTTTAATCAGTATGTCCCATGTTTTCATTGTTAAGGTCACTAAGAAGGGTGTATAGCCATACGGTGAGCTATATGTCCTTTTGATCCATGGCAGAGATTTTAGTTTCATCCCTGTGATCTTTTCCTCGAGTCCCACCCATTGTTTTTTATTCCTATTATGGAACCAGTCAACTAACCTGGTGACCATTACCGCCTTAAGATATACTGCTATATCAGGGAGGGATAGGCCCCCATTTGCTTTAGTCTTGTTTAGCACTTTTCTACTGATCCTGGGGGTCTTACCTGCCCATACAAATTGTCCAATAATCCTGGAAACCTTTTTCACAAAGCCCACTGCAGGAAACACGGGGATCGCTTGTAATATATATAGTATTTTTGGAAGTATGTCCATTTTTATGACATTTACCCTCCCCAACCATGAGAAAGTACCCTTATTATATTGCTGGAGAGTTTTTGTTATTTTTTGCAATATCGGGACATAATTGTACTCTTCTAATTTCTTTAAATCCATAGGGATATAGGTGCCCAGGTATTTAATAGCATTTTCCTGCCATCTAAAGGGGAAATCCTTCTTGAGTAATTCCACCATACTTCTGGACATATTGATATTCATTGCCTCAGACTTATTATAGTTAACTTTAAAATTACTCAGGATGCCAAAGCGTTTAAATTCCTTTATCAGGTTTGGTAGTGTTATCAACGGGTTTGTGACATACAACAAAATGTCGTCTGCATAGACAGACAGCTTGTATTCTGTATCCCCCACTCTTATACCTTGTATATCTTTATTCACCCTAATAGCATTTAATAGGTGTTCCATAATTAATATATATAGTATTGGGGACAGTGGGCAGCCTTGTCTGGTTCCATTTGCTATTGTTATTTCTCCGGACAGGTTGCTGTTCGCCCGTATCTTGGCCGTTGGATGTTGATACAGGGTCATTATCTTGTCTATCATTACAGTTCCCAGCCCCCATTGTATAAGGGTCTCTTTGAGAAAGCTCCATCCCACCCTGTCAAAAGCTTTTTCAGCGTCTATTGCTAACAAGCAGGATGGGATGGAGCCCTTCTGTACATATTCCATTAGAGTAAGCGTTTTCAGGGTGTTGTCTCTGGCTTCTCTCCCTTTAACGAATCCCGCCTGGTCCAGATGGATATAACGAGGTATTATAGGGGTAAGTCTATTGGCTATAATTTTGGAGTATATTCTGAGATCCAGGTTTGTCAAAGATATCGGCCTATAATTCCCACATAGGGTATGGTCTTTATCCATTTTTGGTACGAGGGTAATATAGGCCTGCATACTCTGAGAGCCAAAAGGTGTTGTCGTGGAAACTGCGTTGAATGTCTGTTTCATTATAGGCATAAGTTCCGTTTTGAATGTCTTATAGAACCTAGGGGTGAATCCGTCCGGTCCTGGGCTTTTCCCAGGTACTAATGAGTCAATTACACTCTGAATTTCTTCCACAGCGAAATCACACTCAAGCTGGCTTGACTCTAAAGAAGTTAAAGTCGGGATTGCGGTTTCTTTAATATACTGTTGTATTTTTTGCTGGGCCGTCACAGGGTATCACAATTTTTTTTTTACCAAAAAATATGTAGAACAATACGATCGGCCTAAACTGAGGAAAAAAATGTTTTTTTATTTATTTTTGGGGATATTTATTATAGCAAAATGTAAAAACATAATGTGTTTTTTTTTTTTTTCAAAATTGTCGCTACTTTTTGTTTATAGCGCAAAAAATAAAGCAGAGGTGATCAAATACTACCAAAAGAAAGCTCTATTTGTGGGGAAAAAGGACGTCAATTTTGTTTGGGAGCCACTTTGCACGACCGCGCAATTGTCAGTTAAATCGATGCAGTGCTGAATCGCAAAAAGTGCTCTGGTCTTTGGCCAGCGAAATGGTCCGGGGCTGAAGTGGTTAAATTGTTTTACGTTATTACACTATTGGAGTATCTTTATCATTTGCATGTGGAGAGATCCCTTACATACACGGTTGGAGGTTGAAGATTTTGTTTAACCCTATCTGTGGGGTTTAAGGCGCGTTTGTCAATCACGAGAGTGTGAGGCATATTTTTTCGGTAAGTGCGATGTCTGAGGGGAGCGGAATCACGTGCACAGAGGTGTGGTGGATGATTAGAAGAGCATTTCACTGGAATCACCATTGGAACTGTTTTTATTATTTTTCACTAAAAAAAATATATTTTTAAAAATTTTTCTTTTCTTCTTTTTTTGTATGGACTTTTTCACAAAATGGATACACTTAAAAAGAAAATATATATACTTTTTCACTTGTCACAAGGGTGATATATGAAGTATAATAGTTGTGTTTATAAGTTAGATGTTTTTTTCACTTGATATATGGTGATACCAATAACTTTGGCACATTTAATATTCTCAGTGAGGGAGTTTATGCATCACATATGATTTTAGTTGAGCGCCACTATTTTTTCTCACTATTTTAAGTTTCAATTAGACTTGGGCAGAGAGATTCATTTTAGTGAGTCGATTCATTTGGATCAGTTCAGTGAAATGATTTGAATTACTGAATCAACTCACGACTCATTTCTTCAAAGCTAAGATGAAGGATATATGACTGGATAACTGCAGTCCTGTGATACACTCAGTCAGTACAGTCAGCATATTAGATGTTAAGTAACTTTATTATACCTGCAATAACTATTTTATAAACTCTGCAATACAGCAAAAAAAAAAAAAATTATTGTATACAAGAGGTATCTGTTATTGTATTGTATTGTATACCTGTGAGTCATTCAAAGAGTCAGTCTTGCTCACACACAGCTGATGATTCAATAGAGACTCATTGTGAGCACTGAGCTCTCTAGACTGTGAGTCATTCATAGATTCAGGAGTCATGCTGCCGGCTCATATATGCACAGCGCATTTTAACCACTTGTCACCCACCATATAGCAGAATGACGGCGGCAAAGTGGTTTCAATAACCTGACTGGGTGTCATATGATGTCCTCAGGATATTAAGCCACTGCGTGGCGATCATTGTTGCGGGGTGTCAGTCTGACACACCACAATTCCGATCCAGGTAAAGAGTCTCTGACTGTGTGTCCAGCCATGTCCAATCATGGCTGATCATGATGAATATAGGAAGAGCCGGTGATCGGTTTTTCCTCACTCGTGTCTGACAGGAGAGCCCATCGGCTGCTCTCCTGACAGGGGGGTCTGTGCTGATTGTTTATCAGCACAGCCCCCCTTGGATCCCACCCAGAACCACCATCATGCCGCCCAGGACCACCAGGATGGCCATCCACACTGGACCACCGGGTATGCCCCCCCTAGACCCCCAGGGAAATACTAATCTGTGCCCAGGCATCTGCCAATCAGTGCCCACTCAAATGCCTGCCAATGCCAGCAGGGATGCCTATCAGTGCCTCATATCAGTGCCGCGTATCAGTGCCCATCAGTGCCACGTATCATTACCCATCATTGCCGCCTTTCAGTGCCCAGCAGTGCCGCCTATCAGTGCCCATCAGTGCCATCTATCAGTGCCACCCATAGGAACCCATCTTTACAGCCTTTCAGTGCATATCAGTGTCGCCTATCAGTGCCCATCAGTGCCCACCAGTGCCACCCATGAGTGCCCATCAGTGCCGCCTATCAATGCCCATCAGTGCTGCATATAGTAGTAGGTGAGGTTGAAAAAAAGACACAAGTCCATCAAGTCCAACCTATATGTGTGATTATGTGTCAGTATTACATTGTATATCCCTGTATGTTGCGGTCATTCAGGTGCTTATCTAATAGTTTCTTGAAGCTATCAATGCTCCCCGCTGAGACCACCGCCTGTGGAAGGGAATTCCACATCCTTGCCGCTCTTACAGTAAAGAACCCTCTATGTAGTTTAAGGTTAAACCTCTTTTCTTCTAATTTTAATGAGTGGCCACGAGTCTTGTTAAACTCTCTTCTGCAAAAAAGTTTTCTCCCTATTGTGGGGTCACCAGTACGGTATTTGTATATTGAAATCATATCCCCTCTCAAGAATCTCTTCTCCAGAGAGAATAAGTTCAGTGCTCGCAACCTTTCCTCATAACTAAGATCCTCCAGACCCTTTATTAGCTTTGTTGCCCTTCTTTGTACTCGTTCCATTTCCAGCACATCCTTCCTGAGGACTGGTGCCCAGAACTGGACAGCATACTCCAGGTGCGGCCGGACCAGAGTCTTGTAGAGCAGGAGAATTATCGTTTTATCTCTGAAGTTGATCCCATTTTTAATGCCAATATTCTGTTTGCTTTGTTAGCAGCAGCTTGGCATTGCATGCCATTGCTGAGCCTATCATCTACTAGGACCCCCAGGTCCTTTCTAAATTCCCCCAGAGGTTCTCCCCCCAGTGTATAAATTGCATTCATATTTTTGCCACCCAAATGCATTGTTTTACATTTTTCTACATTGAACCTCATTTGCCATGTAGTCGCCCACCCCATTAATTTGTTCAGATCCTTTTGCAAGATTTCCACATCCTGCGGAGAAGTTATTGCCCTTCTTAGCTTAGTATCGTCTGCAAATACAGAGATTGAACTATTTATCCCATCCTCCAGATCCTTTATGGATCAGTGCCACCCATCAGTGCCGCCTAAGAGTGCCGCATATCAGTGACCATCGTCAGTGCCCGCTCATCGGTGCCACCTTATCAGTGCCTGTCAGTGCCACCTTATCAGTGCCCATCAGTAAAAGAGAAAACTTACTTATTTACAAAATTTTATAACAGAAACAAAAGCAAAACTTTAATTTTTTTCAAAATTTTCGGTCTTTTTTTATTTGTTTAGCAAAAAATAAAAACCGCAGAGGTGATCAAATACCACCAAAAGAAAGCTCTATTTGTGGGAACAAAATGATTAAAATTCAGTACAGTGATGGATGACCGCGCAATTGTCATTCAAACTGCAACAGCACTGAAAGCTGAAAATTGGTCTGGGCAGGAAGGTGTATAAGTGCCCTGTATTGAAGTGCTTAAAATATAGAATGATTGTGTGCTCTGTGATTTAGGCCGGGTTCACACAGTGCTGCATTCAGTGCGCTGTGCGACATCTGTGCAAATCGCATGCGATGTCTGTGCGATGCAAATTCAGCCATACAGATTAGTATGGCTGAATTTGCCTCACATTTGGATCAAAGTCGTGCAGGACCCTTTTTTTTTGGTTAACACCCGAATCTAATTGCATGGGTGAACTGCCTGCATGTCAGGTGCGATGCACGAACTGCAGGGTTTCCCGCTTGATTGCGCTAATGTGAACCGAGCCTCATTCAAAGACTTCTCAAAGCAGCTCATGAATCTAATGTGACCCGATGAGTCACTCATAGATTCAGGAGTTATACTGCTCTGCTAACTCACAGAGCAGTAATCGTAATCCAATGTACTCGCATATCAAAGCGAGTTTTCCCATTGAAGTCAATGGAAATTAAAATAATTTGTTCCGCATTGACTTCAATGGGATGCAAAACCGCATGCGGCCAGAGGCGGGGGGCAACGGAGGGCCTCGGAAACGGCCAAAAAGGCCCGAGGGACAGTTCGGCGGACCTCGGCAAACCTCGAAAAGACTCCGTTCACGAGCCTTTCCGAGGTCACCCGAACTGTCCTTGGGCCTTTCTGTGCATTTCCGAACGGCGCTGTTTGGTGACTTTCGGCTCTGCACGGCACAGGCGCCCCCCCACCTCAGGCCAAAAGCGGTACTGCACATCGCTTTTGGCCTGAATCCTGCTCGTTTTGCGAGACAACACTCGAAAACCGAGCTAGGAATTTTAGAAATACAGTGCTCGGTTTGCAAAATGCTCGTTAACCGCGTTACTAACCGAGGTTCCACTGTACTTGTGTGCTCTCTTCCTGAGTGAGACCTTCACAGACTGGACTTGACTTGACTATCTGCTGCCTGCTTCACACACAGACATCATACAAAAGAAAATCTTGTGTGCTCTGTGATTTATTCAGAAACTTGAAGTCTTGATGGCTCACACGATCGTGTTATAGCTAATTTTACAAATCATGAGCTGAGGCTGCTGTTTTTTCAGCTCCCTACACATCCTGAAAGGGGCAGATCTTTGACAATGAATTGAATCAGATTCACTTTCATGGATTCGATTCATTCAGACTCTGTAGTGAGTTGATTCACTGATTCTATTCAGTGATTCAGTAGCCAAGCCTAGTTTCAATAGAGGGTGAAAATACTATTCACATGAATGGACATATACCTTCAATATAAATATGTATTTGTCCTCCAACTTCCTCAAGATAAAAGCTGCAAGACCAGCTCAGCCCCACCCTGTGCCGAGAAATGTGAGATGACTTTGGATTTTCAGTCTCAGAGACTTTCACTTTCATTTCTCTCTTCTGCTGTCAGCGATGGCGTCTGCTGATGTGAGACAAGAGCTGGACTGTTCCATCTGTCTGAACATTTATACAGATCCTGTAAACCTGAGATGTGGACACAACTTCTGCCGGGTCTGTATTGATGGTGTGTTGGATACACAGGAGAGATCTGGAGGTTATTCCTGTCCTCAGTGCAGAGAAGAGTTCCGGGATCGGCCTGTACTGCAGAGGAACATAACACTACGTAACATAGTGGAGGCTTTCCGATCTTCTCAGCTGGAAGAAGGGAAGACTGGAATCTTCTGTACTTACTGCTATCACTCTCCTGTACCTGCTGTTAAATCCTGTCTGCATTGTGAAGCTTCTCTGTGTGATAATCACCTGAGAGTTCATAGCAAGTCACCAGAACATGTCCTAACTGATCCCACCACTTCCATGGAGAACAGAAAATGCTCCATCCATAAGAAGATCCTGGAGTATTACTGCACTGAGGACTCTGCCTGTATCTGTGTGTCCTGCAGTTTGGCCGGAGAACACCGGGGACACAAGGTGGAGACTCTGGATGAGGCCTCCGAGAAGAAGAAACAGAAACTGAGAAATGTTCTGCAGAAACTGATGACAGAGAGAGAGGAGACGGAGAAAAGAGTCCAGAGTCTGCAGGATCGCAGGAGAAAAGTACAAGAAAAATCAGCCGGTCTAACAGAGAGAGTCACTGCCCTGTTCATAGAGCTCAGGAGACATCTGGAGGACCTGGAGAAGAGAGTCCTAAGGAACATCTCCAGCCAGGAAGAGCGGATCTCATTGTCTGATCTGATCCATCAGCTGGAAATAAAGAAGGAGGATCTGTCCAGGAAGATGGAGGACATTGAGGAGCTGTGTAACATGACTGACCCACTGACTGTCCTACAGGAATCAGACACAGGGGACTTGTGTGATACTGAGGAGGGAGATGATGAGGACAGAGAGAGACATGATAGACTCCTCCATGATGGAGGGGATCTGGATGTGTCTGGAATCTCACACATATTACACACAGGGTTATCTGATATGATAAAAGGGGTAAATGTATCCTTCTATATACAGGAAGCTTCAGACATATTACTGGATGTGAACACAGCTCATAATAATCTACAGATATCAGATGACATGAAAACTGTATCCAGATCAGATATAGAGCAGAATCGTCCAGAAACACCGGAGAGATTTCAGTCATGGGAACAGGTATTAAGCAGTCAGAGATTTTCCTCGGGGCGACATTACTGGGAAGTGGATGTCAGTGAGGCAGAATATTGCAGAGTCGGGATGTGTTATCCCAGTATAGAGAGGGGAGGGTGGCAGTCACTGATTGGAAATAATAACAAGTCCTGGGGTTTGTACAGGTATAGCGGTGGGTGTTATCTAAGACATGACAATAAAGAGATCATCATATCTCCCGATCTCTCCAGTAACAGAGTCAGGATCTATGTGGATTATGAGGCCGGGCGGCTGTCCTTTTATGATCTGTGTGACCCGATCCGACACCTCCACACCTTCACCACCACCTTCACTGAGCCCCTCCATGCCGGGTTAGCAGTAGGAAAAGGTTCTATAACAATATCTGGGGGTGAAAGGCGACGTGAGAAATAATAATATAACAGAAAATCTGCCCAAACCTGCTGACATCACAGAAATCTGAATCTGATTATTTGTAACTAATGGAATAATGCAGAAGATTCATATTCCATATGTCATAAATCTAAAGGTTCCCAACACAAACAATCACAGCATTGAGAAATCTCAGCACAGGAAAGTGTGATTTATTCTCTTATAGTGACAATAATAAGATTTGGGGTTTTCAGGGGTTCATTAAGGGCCAGTTCACACCACATGCATTCCAGTGCGTTTTTTTCTGCATCAAAAATGCATAGAAAGTAGGTTATATGGTTTTCAATGGCATCGTTCACACCAGTGCTTGCAGTTCCAGAAAAAAAGTAGAACATGCTGCATTTTTCCTGCACTGGACTGTACTGGAACGCTGTAAAAAGCATAAAAAACCTCACAGGAACGCACCAAAAACGCACTGGAACACTCATGTTCTTATTTAAAGTTAAGAAAAAAAAGGGGGGAAATGCACTGGACTGCATGAAAAACGCACCAAAAACGCACTGGAACGCATCAAAAACACGCAAAAAAAAAGCATCTGGAGAGCATCCGGACTGCGTTTCTATGGTGTAAACTGGCCCTTATAGTGACAATAATAAGATTTGGGGTTTTCAGGGGTTCATTAAGGGCCAGTTCACACCACATGCATTCCAGTGCATTTTTTTCTGCATCAAAAACGCATAGAAAGTAGGTTATATGGTTTTCAATGGCATTGTTCACTCCAGTGCTTGCAGTTCCAGTGCCTTTCGATTGCAGAAAAAAAAGTAGAACATGCTGCATCTTTCCTGCACTGGACTGTACTGGAACGCTGTAAAAAGCATAAAAAACTCACAGGAACGCACCAAAAACGCACTGCAACACCCATGTTCTTATTTAAGGTTAAGAAAAAAAGGGGGGAAATGCACTGGACTGCATGAAAAACGCGCATTTAAAAAAGAATCCAGAGTGAATCCGGACTGCATTTCTATGGTGTAAACTGGCCCGGATGCGTTCCAGGTGCTTTTCTGCATGCGCATTTTTGATGCATTCCAGTGCGTTTTTGGTGCGTTTTTGATGCATTCCAGTGCGTTTTTGGTGCGTTTTTGATGCAGTCCAGTGCTTTTTTTTCCCCCCACTTTTTTCTTAACCATAAATAAGGACAAGTGTGTTGCAATGCGTTTTTGGTGCATTCCGGTGCGTTTTTGATGCGTTTTACAGCGTTCCTGTTCAGTCCAGTGCAGGAAAAATGCAGCATGTTCTACTTTTTTTTCTGCAACTGGAACGCACTGGAACTGCAAGCACTGGTGTGAACTATGCCATTGAAAACCATATAACCTACTTTCTATGCGTTTTTGATGCAGAAAAAAAACCGCACTGGACTGCATGTGGTGTGAACCGGCCCTAACTGTTAGTGGTCAGGATAAGATTATTATCATTGATTATAATTTGAATGATTATTCTAAATTTGCAGAAAATGTAATGTACAGTATTGCAGCTTGCCAATACTTAGATGTGGTGACTGCATTGGTTTTCATTTTTCAGTCTTTTTTTTTTCTATTTTTCCCTAGAGATCCTGCCAGTAACACACTTCCTGTCCTAGGATGACACCACTCACTCATAGTACTGTACACTGTAGATTTTTAGGTACTGTCGTTTTTTGGCGCCGTTCCACGAGCGTACGCAGTTTTAAAGCGTGACATGTTGGGTATCTATTTACTCATCATAACATCATCTTTTATATTTCACCATATGGGTAATATATTGTGTTTTAAAATTGTTTGTGTATTAAAATACATTACATTTTTTTTTTCTCAAAAAAAAATTTGCATTTAAAAAGACGCTGTGCAAATATAAAAATATGCAACACCCACCATTTTATTCTCTAGGGCCTCTGCTTTAAACAATCTATAAAGTTTGGGGGCTCTGGGCAGTTCTCTAGCAAAACAATGCTGATTTTTACATATAGGAGAGGAATGTCAGAATTGGCCCGGACTGGAAGCGGTTAATATCAGACTGCAGAGTGCACAGGACAGCACTGGATTTCTGGCAGGATTCACAGGGTGATTTGTACACTGATTGAATTGCTATAACAATATTCTTTCAAGTGTATATTTAACAGATCAAAATGAAGGAAATAAGTGAAGTTGGTTGTTATCTTCATTGTAGTTTATTGTTGCTGTCAGACAGAAGTGTACAAAGCTGTAAAGCTCTAATTGGCTCAGAGTGCTGCCCCTCCCCCCCATGCTGCTGTGTAGGTGATTACAGGAAGTGATATCAGGACCAATTCAGATATATACAACAGTTCTATGTAGACAAAAAATAAGCTTTTTAATTAATACATAATTGTATTAAAGTAGAACTGAAGTCAATACTTTTTTTTTCATTTTGGATAGATCAAGGGAGGGTTATAACCCCCATCAGATTTTTTTTTTCTGCCATCTGTGTCCCATTGTTGAGATTTCCCTTCACTTCCTGTCCCATAGCCAAACAGGAAGTGAGAGGAAATCCCGGTAAATCAAGGCAATTTCTTGGGACCCCCCCAGGTCACGGCGATTTTTTTAGTAAAATACGTGCATCCCACCCCTGATGAATGTCAGGAAACCAAGAAACGCGTCGGGTTATAAACTAAGGGTGCCGAGCTAAGCCTATTCTTATCTTGAATTCAATGAACTTTTCTCTGATTTTGTATTCTTATCATGTGATTTATGTAAAATTTGGATTGTCATATATTTTTTGACTCTTGTATTTTTCTGCAGGAATTGTATCAGTTTATGTCCCTTGATTTGTCTGCATAAAATTGTGATTATTAATACAAATATTTCATCTTTTATGATTATGCCTGTATTCTATTTATTCTACTTGTGTAGGCCTAAAACAATCATGGACAACCCGGACGGGTTAACGACATCAAACTAAATCCAAATGAATATAATTTTAATGTATATTTATCACCTACAATGACATCTTCATTTAAAGTCCCATCTCTGTTCTCCAATTTTCTGTAATATAACCAGGGATGGAAGCATGCCATTGATACATGAAGGTAGTGACAGGCCACGTTTTCTTCATTAGAATCAAAGCAGGTTTAAGAATTCGGTTAAATACAAATTTGAATTACGTTATTTCAGACCAATTTTATTTCATTATTTTGGAGGATTCCTTTACATTTGCATTACTGATAAGGTTTATTTCAAATATGTGAAGTGTTCAATATTATAAAAGAAATATCTAAATTCAACATTTTGCTGCGTACATGTACAATACTGTGCAAAAGTTTTAGGCAGGTGTGAAGAAATAATGTGAAGTACAAATGCTTTCAAATATATACAATACAGCCGTGGCCAGGGGCGTTGCTAGGTCTACAAAAGATCTGGGGCTAGAGCCCATAGCAACGTAGTAAAGAAAGTCATACACTTGGGCGGGCATACACATGTATATAATATACGTGTGTGTGTGTATATCCCCAGAGAGCCCCCCTTACATCAGGGTCCCCAGGGAGCCCCCCCTACATTAGGATCCCCAGAGAGCCTCCCCCTTGCATCAAGGTTCCCAGAGAGCCTCCCCCTTAAATCAGGGTTCCCAGAGAGCCTCCCCCTTAAATCAGGGTCCCCAGAGAGCCCCCTTTGCATCAGGGTCCCCAGAGGGCCTCCCACTTACATCAGGATCCCCAGAGAGCCTCCCCTCCCCTGGGGACCCCTGCAGAGACTCTGGGCTACGAGCCCGAGATTCTGGGCTATAGCCCCAGAAGCCAACCCCTAGCGACGCCACTGGCTGTGGCCAATAGTTTTGAGAATGACACAAATATTCATTTTCTTAAAGTCTGCTGCCTCTGCTTTTATGATGGTGATTTGCATATTCTACAGAATGTTATTTAGAGTGATCAGATTTGTCCCTCTTTGCCACGAAAATGAACTCGATCCCATAAAAAAAAACATTTCCACTGCATTTGTGAAGAAGACTTCAGGGCGTCCAAAAAAGTCCACCAAGCGCCAGGACCGTCTTCTACAGTTGATTCAGCTGCGGGATCGGGGGCACCACCAGTGCAGAGCTCAGGAATGGTAGGAGGCAGGTGTGAGGACATCGGCACACACAATGAGGAGAAGACTTGGAGGATGGCCTGGTGTCAAGAAGGGCAGCAAAGAAGCCACTTCTCTCCAGGAAAAACATCAGACAGACTGATATTCTGAAAAAGGTACAGGGATTGGACAGCTGAGGATTGGGGTAAAGTCATTTCCTCCGATGAATCCCCTTTCTGGTTGTTTGGGGCATCCGGAAAAACCTTGGCGGGAGAAGAAAAGTTGAGCGCCACCATCAGTCCTGTGTCATGCCAACAGTAAAGCCTCCTGAGACCATTCATGTGTGGGGTCTCTTCTCAGCCAAGGGAGGGGGCTCACTCACAATATTGCCTAAGAACAGGAATAAAGAATGGTACAAAAACATCCTCCGAGAGCAACTTCTCCCAACCATCCAATAATAGTTTGGTGAGGAACAATGCCTTTTCCAGCATGGTGGAGCACCTTGTCATAAGGCAAAAGTGATAACTAAGTGGCTTGGGGAACAAAACATCAACATTTTGGCTCCATGGCCAGTAAACCCCCCAGACCTTAATCCCATTGAGAACTTCTGGTCAATCCTCAAGAGACGGGTGAACAAAAAAACACAAATTCTGACAAACTCCAAGCATTGACTAGACTCCAAGCATTGACAAGAATGGGCTGCCATTAGTCAGGATGTGACCCAGAAATTGATTGACAGCATGCCAGGGCCAATTGCAGAGGTCTTGAAAAAGAAGAGTCAACACTGCAAATACTGACTCTTTGCATAAACTTAATGTAATTGTCAATAAAAGCCTTTGATATACCATAGTAACATCTGACAAAAATATCTAAAAACACTGAAGCAGCAGACTTTGTGAAAATTAATATTTGTGTCATTCTCAAAACCACAGCTGTATATTGCCAAAGGTATTGGGACGCCTGCCTTTACACACACCTCCCAGTCTTAGTCCATAGGGTTCAATATTGAGTTGGCCCACCCTTTGCAGCTATAACGCTTTAACTCTTTTGGGAAGGCTGTCCACAAGGTTTAGGAGTGTGTCTATGGGAATGTTTTACCATTCTTCCAGAAGCGCATTTGTGAAGTGAGGCATTGATGCGGATGAGAAGGCCTGGCTCACAGTCTTCACTCTAATTCATCCCAAAGGTGTTCTATCGGGTTGCGGTCAGGACTCTGTGCAGGTCAGTCAAGTTTCTCCACCCAAAACTCGCTCATCCATGTCTTTATGAACCTTGCTTTGTGCACTGGTGCGCAGTCATGTTGGAACAAGAAGGGGCCATCCCCAAACTGTTCCCACAAAGTTGGGAGCATGAAATTGTCCAAAATGTCTTGGCATGCTGATGCCTTAAGAGCCATGGTCCCCTTCCACCACTGCCAGGTGAGACATTAAGCAGTGGTCACCATTTGCAGATGCAATCCCAGACCAAGTTTCAAGCTGATTTATAAGTCTTGTTATATTTAGGACTCTTATGCCCTGTACACACGATCGGACATTGATTGGACATTTCGACAACAAAATCCATGGATTTTTTCCACGGATGTTGGCTCAAACTTGTCTTGCATACAAACGGTCGCACAAAGTTGTTGGAAGATCTGATCATTCTGAACGCGGTGACGTAAAAACACGTATGTCGGAACTATAAACGGGGCAGTAGCTAATAGCTTTCATCTCTTAATTTATTCTGAGCATGCGTGGCACTTTGTGCGTCGGATTTGTGTACACACGATCGGTATTTAACCAATCGGATTTTGTTGTCGGAAAATTTTATATCCTGCTCTTAAACTTTGTATGTCGGAAATTCCGAAGGAAAAAGTCCGATGGAGCCCACACACGATCGGAATTTCCGACAACACAATCCGATTGCACTTTTTCTGTCAGAAAATCCGACCGTGTGTACGGGGCATTACAGTGACAGTGGGGACGGAAAGTATTCAGACCCCCTTACATTTTTCACTCTTTGTTATATTGCAGCCATTTGCAAAAATCATTTAAGTTAATTTTTTTCCCTCATTGACCACTTGCCGACTGCCTAATGCAGATATACTGCGGCAGAATGGCACGGGCAGGCAAAATCACGTACCTGGTACGTGATCTGCTTCCCGTGGTGCCCGAGGCAGTCGGCTTCGTTAGGGGAGCGATCCGAGGTGAGCTGGAGACCACTTATTCGTGGTCATCCCCTCGCGTTCGTTCCCAACGAATGAAAATCTTCCTCTGCTGCTGTAATGTAAACAGCGGCAGAGGAAGTGATGTCATCTCTCCTCGTGTTGGTATTTTCCGTTTTAACCCCTTGATCACCCCACATCGCCAGTGTCACTAAGCAATCGTTTTTCTGATCGCTGTATTAGTGTCACTGGTGACGCTAGTTAGGGAGACGAGTATTTAGGTTCGCCGTCAGCGTTTTATGGCGACAGGGACCCCCATATACTACCTAGTAAACGTTTTAACCCCCTTGATTGCCCCCTAGTTAACCCTTTCACCAGTGTTCACCGTATAACTGTTACGGGTGACGCTGGTTAGTTAGTTTATTTTTTATAGTGTCAGGGAACCCGCCGTTTATTACCTAATAAAGATTTAACCCCCTGATCGCCCGGCGGTGATATAACTTTTTTTTGTTTTAGGGTCAGATAGGGTCTGCGTCGCCCCAGGCAGCGTCAGTTTTCGCCAGTAGTGCTAACACCCACGCACGCAGCATACACCTCCCTTAGTGGTATAGTATCTGAACGGATCAATATCTGATCCGATCAGATCTATACTAGCGTCCCCAGCAGTTTAGGGTTCCCAAAAACACAGTGTTAGCGGGATCAGCCCAGATACCTGCTAGCACCTGCGTTTTGCCCCTCCGCCCAGCCCAGCCCAGCCCACCCAAGTGCAGTATCCATCGATCACTGTCACTTACAAAACACTAAACGCATAACTGCAGCGTTCGCAGAGTCAGGCCTGATCCCTGCGATCGCTAACAGTTTTTTTTAGTAGCATTTAATGAACTGGCAAGCACCAGTGGCCTAGTACACCCCGGTTGTAGTCAAACCCGCACTGCAGTAACACTTGGTGACGTGGCGAGTCCCATAAGTGCAGTTCAAGCTGGTGAGGTGGCAAGCACAAGTAGTGTCCCGCTGCCACCAAGAAGACAAACACAGGCCCGTCGTGCCCATAATTCCCTTCCTGCTGCATTCGCGAATCCTAATTGGGAACCCACCACTTCTGCAGCGCCCGTACTTCCCCCATTCACATCCCCAACCAAATGCAGTCGTCTGCATGAGAGGCATTTTCTTTATGTCCTCCCGAGTACCCCTACCCAACGAACCCCCCCAAAAAAGATGTTGTGTCTGCAGCAAGCGCGGATATAGGCGTGACACCCACTATTATTGTCCCTCCTGTCCTGACAATCCTGGTGTTTGCATTGGTGAATGTTTTTAACGCTACCATACACTAGTTGAGTATTAGCGTAGGGTACAGCACTGCACAGACTAGGCGCACTTTCACAGGGTCTCCCAAGATACCATCGAGAGACCCGAACCTGGAACCGGTTACAGTTATAAAAGTCAGTTACAAAAAAAAGTGTAAAAACAAAAAAACACAAAAAAAAAAATAAAATTAAAAAAACAAAAATAGTTGTTTTATTGTTCTCTCTCTCTCTCTATTCTCTCTCTATTGTTCTGCTCTTTTTTACTGTATTCTATTCTGCAATGTTTTATTGTTATTATGTTTTATCATGTTTGCTTTTCAGGTATGCAATTTTTTATAATTTACTGTTTACTGTGTTTTATTGTTAACAATTTTTTTGTTTTCAGGTATGCCATTCAGCTGCAGTGTGGATTTATTTATCTTGAGAGCAACAGAGTTTGCTCCCATGACACATAAAGCCGTGACTCCAGCGGAGGTGATATATGCCGAAGCATGGGGGCAGCAGGGGCGGAGGAGCGATTTGCTCCTACCTGTTGCGGGGGGATGCCCCCATGCTTCGGCATATATAAACGGTGCATGTATGCCCATCATTAGAAGCTGGTGAATGAAGGGAGGTATTCTAATGGTGGGCATACCCACCGATCAATCTCTTTTTTTCGTTCAGCCCACAGGCTGCATGAAAAAAAAAGGATTACAATATATGCCCTACAAGGACCAGCAACGTACTGTTATGTTCCTGGACTTTGAGTGGTTATACCAGAATGATGCCTGCAGGTTTAGGTATCATCTTGGTATCATTCTTTTCAGCCAGCAGTCGGCTTTCATATAAAAGCAATCCTAGGGGCTAATTAGCCTCTAGACTACTTTTACAAGCAGTGGGAGGGAATGCCCCCCACCATCTTCCATGATTTCTCTGGCTCTCTTGTCCCAACAGGGAACCTGAGAATGCAGCCGGTGATTCGGCCAGCTGACCATAGAGCTGATCAGAGACTAGAGTGGCTCCAAACATCTCTATGGCCTAAGAATCTGGAAGCTACGAGCATTTCATGACTTAGATTTTTCCGGATGTAAACAGCGCCATTGGGAAATTGGGAAAGCATTTTATCAGACCGATCTTGGTGTGGTCAGATGCTTTGAGGGCAGAGGAGAGATCTAGGGTCTAGTAGACCCCATTTTTTTTTTTTAAAAAGAGTACCTGTCACTACCTATTGCTATCATAGGGGATATTTACATTCCCTGAGATAACAATAAAAATGATTAAAAAAAAATGAAAGGAAGTTTAAAAATAAAAAAAAACAAAAAAATAATAAAGAAAAAAAACAAAAGAAAAACAAAAACACACCTGTACAAAAACACACCTGTCCCCCACTGCTCTCGCGCAAAGGCGAACGCAAGCGTCGATCTGGCGTCAAATGTAAACAGCAATTGCACCATGCATGTGAGGTATCACCGCGAACGTCAGATCGAGGGCAGTAAGTTTAGCAGTAGACCTCTGTAAATCTAAAGTGGTAACCTGTAAAGGCTTTTAAAGGCTTTTAAAAATGTATTTAGTTTGTCGCCACTGCACGTTTGTGCACAATTTTAAAGCATGTCATGTTTGGTATCCATGTACTCGGCCTAAGAACATCTTTTTTATTTCATTAAACATTTGGGCAATATAGTGTGTTTTAGTGCATTAAAATTTTAAAAAGTGTGTTTTTTCCCAAAAAAATGTGTTTAAAAAATCGCTGCGCAAATACTGTGTGAAAAAAAAAAGAAACACCCACCATTTAATCTGTAGGGCATTTGCTTTAAAAATATATATAATGTTTGGGGGTTCAAAATAATTTTCTTGCAAAAAAAAATAAACAAAAAGTGTCAGAAAGGGCTTTGTCTTCAAGTGGTTAGAAGAGTGGGTGATGTGTGACATAAGCTTCTAAATGTTGTGCATAAAATGCCAGGACAGTTCAAAACCCCCCCAAATGACCCCATTTTGGAAAGTAGACACCCCAAGCTATTTGCTGAGAGGCATGTTGAGTCCATGGAATATTTTATATTGTGACACAAGTTGCGGGAAAAAGACAAAGTTTTTGTTTTTTTTGCACAAAGTTGTCACTAAATGATATATTGCTCAAACATGCCATAGGAATATGTGAAATTACACTGCAAAATACATTCTTTAGCTTCTCCTGAGTACGGAGATACCACATGTGTGAGACTTTTTGGGAGCCTAGCCACGTACGGGACCCCAAAAACCAAGCACCGCCTTCAGGCTTTCTAAGGGCTTTCTAAGGGCACAAAGTGGGCGACATTACCCAAAAGCCAGGTTACCAACCTGGCCCCACCCCACCACCGCGGCCTAAACAATCGCTTTCTACAATCCAGCATTGAAAATGCCCTTTGCCAATGACTGAGAAAATGCACCAAAAACATACCTCTCAAATTTGAAATGATAAAGAGGGACACCCTTTTACACAATAAGTAGCAAAGAACATGTCCCTGACCCCAAAGATCTAATATTTAGAAATGATTGGCTAAACAACACAAGTGCTTTTTTCTTACCTCTACTTTACCTTTTTATAATGGCTTTTCAAAATAACAAATGCAGCAATCTGGTTAAAAAGTTTAGTGCAGCATAACACTTTTGGCAGTAAAATAGTACATTTTGTATAGAGATGAACACCTCTGACCAAAACGAGGGACAACTAAAGCTGTATGAGGGACAGAGGGATTTGGTCTCAAAGGAGGGACAACTGGGCTCTATGCCAAACACTGCTAGACCTCCGATGTAACTCTCCAGTTCACAATAGGGAAAATTAAGTCACTAATAATGAGTATACAGCAAATCAGCATATCCGTCAATTCACATTTTATGGTAACTGTACCATAAACTGAAGCCCAGGCCTAGAAAACCACTTATTTGTAGACAGAACAGTTCCTATTTTATTTAGAAGGTCTAAGATTTTGAATCCACCTAAATAATTCCCTTCCAGGTGAACAAGCATATCCAATACAGCTCACACTTGTAAATAGGGAAAATGATCAGCCAACTATTCCAAATACCTTCCCCATATACCCTGCAAGAGAAAGGGAATTTTTACAGGAGGATAAAAAAATCCTTCGCACCAAAAAATATATGAATGTCGACTATTCATACTATTATAATTTTTTTATATATATATTTTTTTATTATTATTTATTTATGTATTGTATTTGTTATTATTACTATTATTATAAAAGGCGGGGACATATGTAATAAATGCAAGGAGCAGGATGGACATAAAGAGCAGGGCACCCATCTACATTCTGATGCATTCCCTATATAGCAGCTGCATATCCCGCACCATCAACATCTTTTAGGGACAGATTTAAAATTAGGATTGTGATAAAAGAGAGCCATTCAAATGCGACAGAAAAAGAAAGGAAGGCCCTGCGAATAGTTAGAATTGCTGAATCAGCTCTATTGGGCAATGAGAATGGCCTAAGGCATGAAATAACTGCCTATCCTTGTCTTGCTAATCAAATTCTGCAAACACTTTTGTCCAGTAAGTTATCAACTTACTTCAACTAACCAGACTGAATTTAGTGGGAAAGCAGTTTCTAAAAGTATTTTATATGCAGAAGAACAGATTGATTCCATAGCAGTAGCGAAATTACATGACACGTTGAATGCAATTTGTGACTCAATAGCAATATAAACATATCTTCTGAAAACCTTTTCAGAACTCCTCACCAAAAGCAAGAATTGTGTGCAAAGTCATTGTGTCTCAAACTCCTACTAACAGTTTTGATGAGAGTGTGGAAACAACCACTGTGATACATGTCATATAAAGGCCAAAAGAGTTCTGCAGAGTCCTCAAAGGAGAAGCGACCAATAGATAATGCAGGTTGTTTCAGGAAGGGAATGGAATATAATATCGGATATAACTGCAAGCAAAAAACTGGTTTTAAGGACATTGTAGGCCTTTGAATAGCGCTGGGGTAACCAGTGTCCTGAAACAGTGGAAACATAGCAAAACAAAACACCAGCTAATAAATGTTTTGCTACCCTGAAAATGTCCTACTTTAACCTAAATATTAAATGAAGACCATGAAGAACCATAAATCTTAGACAATTAATTGCATAAAAACGCTTTTCTAACATTCATCGATAAGAGGCTCTGGCAGGTGAACTGCTTTCTCCAAAGTGCAACAACAACAGGGAAGAGCCCAAGTGAACAATATTCTTAGGGACATCATGTAAATATAATATTCTGGTCAAAACGCTGAACACTATTTGCCAGACTGGAAATGACCACATTCAATAGATTTTGTCGTATCTGTAGACAACTGGAAAATGCTCATCTAAAACAAAATTCACCCTGCCACATAGAGCCAACATTTTACATTGAAATAAATTTGCACCAAAACCAGTAGATACTCTTTTACCTTCTAACCAAAGCAACATGCCAATAAGAACATTGAAGGCCTGAGATGAGAAGCACCCAGTCCACTAGTAAAATTCTGCTCATAGACATAATGCCTGATACAAACACCAAAAATCCCAAGGACAACTGAATCACATAAATAGTATACTAGTTTCTGATAAGGTGGTTCTGAAAAGATACCGTGTCTTTTGTAGGTGTCTAAAACTCCATCCTGGCCAACTCTATAACAAGACCCAGGAAATAATGTGGAGCAAAAGGCAGAACTGGGATTCAGCAGCCAAAGAGACATGAGAAGATTCATTGACCATCAAACTGGAGGACCAGGGGATCCCTTCCCCCATCATCACTGGACTATGGCTTGGAGAACAAACTTCCTACCAGGAAACAGTATTTTGCAAAGCAGATTTCTGCAGCTCTGTAGTAGAAATACACTGTGATTTACTAAAAGAAAAGCAGAGCTCTGAACTGAATTAAGAGGAAGAGGAGCATTGGAGAATGCAGATCTCTTTGGCTGAGCCACAGAGGGGATGATGTAGCTACACCAAGAGCCTTACAGTGCTTCACTATTTCAATCTTCATGCTGCTTATCAAAAAAAAAATACATTTGAGATGAAGCAAGAAGAGAATAACCAGGGAGTTACACGCTCCTCACCAAAAGCATAGAATAAACAAAAAAGATTTAATGTCAGATTTGACTAAAAGGGCATCTGGCCAAATGATCTAATCACAAAAAATGCTTGATATATTTCTTTTGAAAATTTTAAAAACAGTATCATGCCAAGTCATTTTCTGTGACACATGGGGTGTACTGTATTTGTACTGCTCTTTAACTTTTCATAATAAAACAAAGTAGGAAAAATGATGTATAAAAAACAATATTTAGGCAACTCATTCACTAATTTAAAACGTACATGCCTTAAACAGCCTAATTCCTGAGCTTCCTGATGATGCATATTGTGATGCGAAACGCGTAGAGGCTGCTGGGAGTTTTTTTACCTACGTGACCGGGAGCGATCGGGGTTGGTGAGGACGCGAACGGATACGAGGGGTGGAACACAAGCGGTACACGGAGGTCGCACAGCACACATTAGGTGAACCAGGCTGCAGCTCCTACCCGTTCTTAACTGCTGGAAAAGCTTTGTGCCGGCTCGATGGCACTTGTAAATGTGAGTGCACAGTCTTTCTTTGTTTTACACAATAAAAATTTTTTATAAACGTTATTGTGCGATGATCGTTTCATCCATATTTTATATGAGGAACACTAAGGTCCAAATATAGCCATTGAAGAAGTTCCCTTTAAGTGGAGTGGTTATCCCTATGAATGAACCAAAGGTGCAATATCTGGTGAGTGGCCAATCTCACAGGTGGTGGTGGAGCACTAAGTCACTTTATACTGAACTAACACAAGAGCACGCCAATCACGGCAATTGACAGAAGATTTGCAAGCATATATTTGGGGACTCTGTTACATATGTGATATATGTCACCGGATTTTCCATATAGTTTTTTATATGTTTTTGGTTTAATGTGGTGATCTTTTACAGGTGTATGTTGTGTATAAAATAGTTTACATTTAATAGATAGGGTACACGTATATTGGAAAGGGTATATAGATGGGAGCAGCGCATCCACACACACAACACTTTTAATTCCTGGGAAGGAAGTAAATAAAACCCTCAAAGCCATTGATGATAAGCTGACTGATCAGCCTGTTAGGGGAGATTTTGGGGTTACATGAGTGCCTAATAACAACCCTGTCATGCTGTAATGCTGTATGCTGGACAGGATCACTACCATTCTAACACAGTACCTGCAATAACTGCAGCAAATGAAAACACAATAAAGACATTTCATAGGTCAGAAGTGTGATAAATGAAATATAAATGAAAGTACTAGAGAGCTGAAAGTGAACAGGAGAGATGACTAAAGGCTGACAGACAGAGGACACTGAGCAGGGAAGACACTGACACAGAGGACACTGAGCAGGGAAGACACTGACACAGAGGACACTGAGCAGGGAAGACACTGACACAGGGGACACTGATCAGGGAAGACACTGACACAGAAGACACTGAGCAGGGAAGACACTGACACAGAGGACACTGAGCAGGGAAGACACTGACACAGAGGACACTGAGCAGGGAAGACACTGACACAGAGGACACTGAGCAGGGAAGACACTGACACAGGGGACACTGATCAGGGAAGACACTGACACAGAAGACACTGAGCAGGGAAGACACTGACACAGAGGACACTGAGCAGGGAAGACACTGACACAGAGGACACTGAGCAGGGAAGACACTGACACAGAGGACACTGAGCAGGGAAGACACTGACACAGAGGACACTGAGCAGGGAAGACACTAACACAGAGGACACTGAGCAGGGAAGACACTGACACAGAGGATACTGATCAGGGAAGACACTGACACAGAGGAGACTGATCAGGGAAGACACTGACACAGAGCACACTGATCAGGGAAGACACTGACACAGAGGACACTGAGCAGGGAAGACACTGACACAGAGGACACTGAGCAGGGAAGACACTGACACAGAGGACACTGAGCAGGGAATACACTGACACAGAGGAGACTGAAGCAGGGAAGACACTGACACAGAGGAGACTGAAGCAGGGAAGACACTGACACAGAGGACACTGAGCAGGGAAAACACTGACACAGAGGACACTGAGCAGGGAAGACACTGACACAGAGGACACTGAGCAGGGAAGACACTGACACAGAGGACACTGAGCAGGGAATACACTGACACAGAGGAGACTGAAGCAGGGAAGACACTGACACAGAGGACACTGAAGCAGGGAAGACACTGACACAGAGGACACTGAGCAGGGAAAACACTGACACAGAGGACACTGAGCAGGGAAGACACTGACACAGGGGACACTGATCAGGGAAGACACTGACACAGAGGACACCGTGCAGGGAAGACACTGACACAGAGGACACTGAGCAGGGAAGACACTGACACAGAGCACACTGAGCAGGGAAGACACTGACACAGAGGACACTTAACAGGGAAGACACTGACACAGAGGACACTGAGCAGGGAAGACACTGACACAGAGGACACTGGGCAGGGAAGACACTTACACAGAGGACACTGGGCAGGGAAGACACTGACACAGAGGACACTGAGCAGGGAAGACACTGACACAGAGGAGACTGAGCAGGGAAGACACTGACACAGAGGACACTGAGCAGGAAAGACACTGACACAGAGGAGACAGGGCAGGGAAGACACTGACACAGAGGAGACTGATCAGGGAAGACACTGACACAGAGGACACTTAACAGGGAAGACACTGACACAGAGGACACTGAGCAGGGAAGACACTGACACAGAGGACACTGGGCAGGGAAGACACTTACACAGAGGACACTGGGCAGGGAAGACACTGACACAGAGGACACTGAGCAGGGAAGACACTGACACAGAGGAGACTGAGCAGGGAAGACACTGACACAGAGGACACTGAGCAGGAAAGACACTGACACAGAGGAGACAGGGCAGGGAAGACACTGACACAGAGGAGACTGATCAGGGAAGACACTGACACAGAAGAGACTGATTAGGGAAGACACTGACACAGAGTACACTGAGTAAGGAAGACACTGACACAGAGCACACTGAGTAGGGAAGACACTGACACAGAGCACACTGAGTAGGGAAGACACTGACACAGAGGACACTGAGCAGGGAAGACACTGACACAGAGGACACTGATCAGGGAAGACACTGACACAGAGGAGACTGAAGCAGGGAAGACACTGACACAGAGGACATTGAGCAGGGAAGACACTGACACAGAGGAGACTGAAGCAGGGAAGACACTGACACAGAGGACACTGGGCAGGGAAGACACTGACACAGAGGACACTGAGCAGGGAAGACACTGACACAGAGGAGACTGAAGCAGGGAAGACACTGACACAGAGGACACTGGGCAGGGAAGACACTGACACAGAGGAGACTGAGCAGGGAAGACACTGACACAGAAGACACTGAAGTAGACAGAACAGAGTGAAGTCTGTGTACATTCCCAGCCCTCAGAGCCTTCACTCACCCCTAGTCTGTGATGATGATGATCCTGTTGGGAAGGTGTTGATCACGCTGTCGGGCTCATGGTATCAGCTTCAGGCTCGCTGCCTCCCTGGCTCCCGCTGGCAGGATCAGTGGCTCTGTGGGTGTCTGAAGAAGAGTAGGGCCTCCTTATCCTGCGTATTCTTTCCCGGTAGCTCCTGTCCTGTCGGCCTGTATGCTGACACTTCCATCCAGCGCTCCTTCTCTTCTGGTCCCTGTAAAGTCCCAGTGGTGATGTGAGGCTCCTATAGTCTCGCCTCAAGTATTGTTCTGCCTACAGGTGGATGAAAAGTTCCCTGTCTGACCTCAGAGAACCGATTATCATCAGTATACAGGGCAGCCCCGGCACTTCAGGAATGAGAGGCACAATACAGGCCCAGGGCCCACAGATGGAAGTGATGATACATCTGTCACCAGTGAAAACTGAGGGAGGAAAAGTTAAAAAAAATGAATGAATTGAAATGACTGAGGCGACCCTTCCTCCAGGGGGATTAGTCTTTTGAAGTAGTTCATGAAGTACAATATCCATTCTGGGCTGAGAGCGGCTCAAAAGATCCAAAAGGAAGGCCGAGGAGAATCCAGAGGTGAGTCCAGCTGAGAGACCTGAGGTAAATGCTGACTCCGCCCAGTGATAGGAGGGGATATAGGTAACAGGATACACTCATTGGCTCGATGCTTCCCGCCAAAGGATTTGTCACCAATCCAGTGCTCAGCATCTGAGGTAAATCTTCCCAGCAACGGCAGGCAGCCTGTCACCTGAAACACAAAACTGAAAGAACCAGCAAAGCAGCCAAAGAGAGTCATGTACTTCCCAATCACCATAGAGAGTCATGTACTTCCCAATCACCATAGAGAGTCATATACTTCCCAATCACCATAGAGAGTCATGTACTTCCCAATCACCATAGAGAGTCATGTACTTCCCAATCACCATAGAGAGTCATGTACTTCCCAATCACCATAGAGAGTCATATACTTCCCAATCACCATAGAGAGTCATGTACTTCCCAATCACCATAGAGAGTCATGTACTTCCCAATCACCATAGAGAGTCATGTACTTCCCTATCACCATAGAGAGTCATGTACTTCCCAATCACCATAGAGAGTCATGTACTTAATCACCATAGAGAGTCGTGTACTTCCCAATCACCATAGAGAGCCATGTACTTCCCAATCACCATAGAGAGTCATGTACTTCCCAATCACCATAGCCCTCTATTAAGAGTAAAATGTATTTATAAAACAAATGGTTGTCAGGGGTGACAATCCCATGAGGCCACTTCTCTATTTTATTCTTTCGTGGCCCTGACATTCTTCTATATACAGGAAGCTTCAGACATATTACTGGATGTGAACACAGCTCATAATAATCTACAGATATCAGATGACATGAAAACTGTATCCAGGTCAGATATAAAGCAGATAGTCCAGAAACACCGGAGAGATTTCAGTCACGGTTCCAGGTATTAAGCAGTCAGAGATTTTCCTCGGGGCGACATTACTGGGACGTGGATGTCAGCAGGGCCATCTTTAATATGGTTTGGACCCTGGGCAAACATTTTTTTTGGGCCCCCCCAATGCAATTTTGCTCTTCACCCCAACATCTCAAAAACAGACACATACATAGAATTATCTAATAAAAACTTTAATAATGTATTGTAAACATAAAGAACTGGTCCACAAACAAGTCCTTAGCTAGATCTGTAACAGTACATACTCGCCAACTGTACATCAAACGCAGCCACTGTACCCATAAATTGCCACGACTGCGCAAAACGCAGCAACTGTGCCATCAAATGCAACTACTGTACATCCCGCGCCCGCCCGGCACTTACCGTGTCTCGGTGAGGCAGCGTGTCACGGCGGCAGTGTCCTCCACGCTCCTCAATGTCTTCTCCTGTCCTCTCTTCCCTAATAGGCGTCCAATCACAGTACCTGTCATTTCAGCCAATCAGGTAACAGACCCGAGCACCTGATTGGTGGAGAGGCAGTTCAGTGTTAGGAAAGCAAATGAATATTTCCTAACACACAGCTGAGTGAACTGCGACCGTCCAGCATGACGCTCGCTGTTCACATTTTTTGATGCCTATTAGAGCCTACGGCTCTAATCAGGTGCTTTAAAAAAACCCTGTCGCTGTAATTCAGGGTCCCGGCTCCCGAAAAAGAGGGGGTGGCAGCGGCGACCATAGATAGATTTTGTGCCTGGCTGGTTCACATATATATGTTTTGGCAGCCCACATTTGCGCAGGCACAGCAGCCCATTCATTTGAATGGGCTGCCATGCCTGTGTTTCCTGCAGAAAAAATAGGTGCATCATGCATGAATGAATAAATAGGCTGCTGTGCCTGTGCAAATGTGGGCCACCAAAACATATATATGTGAACCAGCCAGGCACAAAATAAGCCCATCAAGCAGTGAAATACAGTAACAGTCCTGTCTGGTTTGGTGGCCCATGCTGTGTGCTCTGAAATAAAAAAATACACTCACAGCCTCACTCAGCCTGGACACTGCTGGACTGCAGGAGCGTTTTTAAACTCTCTACAAATGGGGAGCCAGGGGAGGAGAAAAAAGACCTACCTTGTCCTCCTGGCCAGCTTAGCTCCGATCAATCCCTCCACACTGTAGTTTCCCTTAGTTGACCATGATCCAGCAGACCAGCACTCTGACAGCACGCCACTCCGTGGTCCAACTCCTCCTACCGAGGCCTCCGCTCCTCCGATCACGTCGTACACTTGTACAGGCAGTGACTGTGCACTCATAGCAAGGGGCGGGGCCAGAGCGTCAGTAGAACTCAAGGCCCCGCCCACCCGCTGCCCGCTCCGTGATCGAAAATATGCAGCACTGACACTGCTGCACTGTGCGCACTGATGCTGCGGCTCAGCGGATGCTTGTGACAGACTGTCACTGTGTGTGTGTGGTAAATTTTAAGCGCCGATCATGCGATTTGCGGGCAGTGCATGGGCTTAAGGGGCAGCTCTGCTTTGGGCTCCAAAACAGCGACAGGGCCCTGGGCAGCTGCCCCGTTTGCCCTGTGGTAAAGACGGCCCTGGATGTCAGTGAGTCAGAAGAGTGCAGAGTCGGGATGTGTTATCCCAGTATAGAGAGGAGAGGAGTGCAGAAATTGATTGGAGATAATAACAAGTCCTGGTGTTTGTTCAGGTATAGCGGTGAGTGTTCTCTAATACATGACAATAAAGAGATCAGAATATCTCCCAATCCCTCCAGTAACAGAGTCAGGATCTATGTGGATTATGAGGCCGGGCAGCTGTCCTTTTATGATCTGTGTGACCCGATCCGACACCTCCACACCTTCACCACCACCTTCACTGAGCCCCTCCATGCCGGGTTATGTGTAAGAAAACGTTCTATAACAATATCTGGGGGTGAAAGGCGACGTGAGAAATAATAATATAACAGAAAATCTGCCCAAGCCTGCTGACATCACAAACCACCGCCTGTGGAAGGGAATTCCACATCCTTGCCGCTCTTACAGTAAAGAACCCTCTATGTAGTTTATGGTTAAACCTCTTCTCTTCTAATTTTAATGAGTGGCCACGTGTCTTGTTATACTCCCTTCTGCGAAAAAGTTTTATCCTTATTGTGGGGTCACCAGTACGGTATTTATAAATTGAAATCACATTCCCTCTTAAGCGTCTCTTCTCCAGGGAGAACAAGTTCAGTGCTCGCAACCTTTCCTCATAACTAATATCCTCCAGATCCTTTATTAGCT
This sequence comes from Lithobates clamitans, assembly GCA_037952925.1. NCBI lineage: Eukaryota > Metazoa > Chordata > Amphibia > Anura > Ranidae > Lithobates > Lithobates clamitans. The sequence continues at coordinate 1,001,800 of JBBGZY010001506.1, forward strand.
TTGTTGCCCTTCTTTGTACTCATTCCATTTCCACTACATCCTTCCTGAGGACTGGTGCCCAGAACTGGACAGCATACTCCAGGTGCGGCCGGACCAGAGTCTTGTAGAGTGGGAGAATTATCGCTTTATCTCTGGAGCTGATCCCCTTTTTAATGCATGCCAATATTCTGTTTGCTTTGTGAGCAGCAGCTTGGCATTGCATGCCATTGCTGAGCCTATCATCTACTAGGACCCCCAGGTCCTTTTCCATCCTAGATTCCCCCAGAGGTTCTCCCCCCAGTGTATAGATTGCATTCATATTTTTGCCACCCAAATGCATTATTTTAAACTTTTCCTACATTAAACCTCATTTGCCATGTAGTTGCCCACCCCATTTATTTGTTCAGATCTTTTTACAAGGTTTCCACATCCTGCGGAGAAGTTATTGCCCTGCTTAGCTTAGTATTGTCCGAAAATACAGAGATTGAACAGTTTACCCCATCCTCCATGTCGTTTATGAACAAATTAAAAAGGATTGGTCCTTGCAAAGAACCCTGGAGGACCCCACTACCCACCCCTGTCCATTCTGAGTACTCCCCATTTATCAACACCCTCTGAACTCGCCCTTGTAGACAGTTTTCAATCCATGTACTCACCCTATGGTCCATGCCAACTGACCTTATTTTGTACAGTAAACGTTTATGGGGAACTGTGTCAAATACTTTTGCAAAATCCAGATACACCACATCTACGGGCCTTCCTTTATCTAGATGGCAACTCACCTCCTCATAGAAGGTAAATAGATTGGTTTGGCAAGAACGATTCTTCATGAATCTATGCTGATTACTGCTAATGATACCGCTGTCATTACTAAAATCTTGTATATAGTCCCTTATCATCCCCTCCAAGAGCTTGCATACTATTGATGTTAGGCTAACTGGTCTGTAATTCCCAGGGATGTATTTTGGGCCCTTTTTGAATATTGGTGCTACATTGGCTTTTCTCCAAACAGCTGGTACCATTCCAGTCAGTAGACTGTCAGTAAAAATTAGGAACAATGGTCTGGCAATTTTCTTGACTGAGTTCCCTAAGTACCTTCGGGGGCAAGCCATCATCTCACGGTGACTTATTAATGTTAAGCTTCCCAAGTCTAATTTTAATTCTGTTCTCTGTTAACCATGGAGGTGCTTCCTGTGATATGTCCTGAGGATAAACACTGCAGTTTTGGTTACTGAATCCCCCGATTCCCTCGGGAAGACTGAGGAGAAGAATAAATTCAATACCTTCGCCATCTCCCCGTCCTTTGTAACCAGATGTCCTTCCTCATTCTTTATGAGGCCAATATGGTCTGTCCTCCTTTTTTACTGTTTATATACTTAAAGAATTTCTTGCCATTTTTTTTGCTCTCCTCTGCTATGTGTCTATCATGTTCTATGTTAGCTGCCCCAATTGCACTCTTATATTTCTTGTTGCATTCTTTATAAAGTCTGAATGCTGATGATGATCCCTCAACCTTGTATTTTTTGAAGGCCTTCTCCTTTGCTTTTATATGCATGTGTTCTCTGAGTTCAGCTTTAATTGGAAGTCACATGTAAGTTGTTGTTGGTGGACACGGTGGAGGAACTAACACCAATGCAGACTTCCTGACACCAACATTTGGATGATGTATCTAGGAGAGGGGGGTTCAACAACTTTTACATCTCCCATCCTGTTCTTCAACAATCAACATCTTCACATTCCATGGTGACTGGATGAAGGTGCCAATGCTACCTGCGTGGATAAAAATGCTATAGCAGGGCTCAAAATTTCAAGTCCTGAGCTACTAGCCAGGACTCAAGGGTTACTCACCACCAGTTGCCCCACCCAGCCCCTACCCTGCCCCGCCCCTAAACACGCCCTCATAAATTATCTCATGATTACACTTAAATGTTTTATGCAGAATTAAGTTACACAAATAAATATTAACAACAACTTTATCAGTGCAGCCTTACCTGTGCCCCTCAACACAGCCTCACCTGTGCTCATCAATGCAGGGTCACCTTTGCCCACCATTTCAGCCTCACCTATGCCCACCATTGCAGCCTCACCTGTGCCCATCAATGCAGCCTCACCTGTGCCCACTATTGCAGCCACACTGTGCCCACCATTAAAGCCTCACTGTACCCACCATTAAAGCCTCACTGTGCCCACCTTTGCAGCCACACTGTGCCCACCATTGCAGCTTCACTGTGCTCACCATTCCACTATTGCAGCCTCACTGTGCCCATTGCAGCCTCTCTGTGCCCACCATTGCAGCCACACTGTGCCCACCATTGCAGTCACACTGTGCCCACCATTGCAGCCTCACTGTGCCCACTATTGCAGCCTCACTGTGCCCATTGCAGCCTCACTATGCCCACCATTGCAGCCTCACTGTGCCCACCATTGCAGCCATACTGTGCCCACCACTACTGCCTCACCGTGCCCACCATTGCAGCCACACCATACCCACCATTGCAGCCTCACTGTGCCCACCATTGCAGCCTCACTGTGCCCACTATTGCAGCCACACTGTGCCCACCATTGAAGCCTCACTATGCCCATCATTGCAGCCTCACTGTGCCCACTATTACAACCTCACTGTGCCCATTGCTGCCTCACTGCGCCCAGCAATGCAGATACACTGTGCCCACCATTACTGCCACACTGTGCCCACCATTGCTGCCACACTGTGCCCACTATTGCAGCCTCACTGTGCCCATTGCAGCCTCACTGTGCCCATTGCAGCCACACTGTGCCCACCATTGCAGCCTCACTGTGCCCACTATTGCAGCCTCGCCCTGGCAGAGGAATGCATGACTGGAGGAAGAGGAGAGCAGCGGGATCACAGAGCAGCCTACATTACAATTGTCTCCGCTTTGCTCGACACAGCCCCGTCTCCTTCTGACCCCGTACCTTGGATAGACAGAACGCATCCCAGCATTGGACCGCCGTTCTGTCTATCACAGGCGTGGGCCAGGAGGAGGCGGGGCTGTGTCGAGCAGAGTGGAGACAATTGTGATGTAAGCTGTAACAGTGTGCTATCCTGCTCTGTGATCCCGCGGCTCTCCGCTTCCTCAATGCTCTCTTCCCCCTGATGCAATCGCTGGGAGAACGGCTCCCAATCAACCCCGTCCACCAGCACCAGCTCACAAGCCCTCATTTTCCACTCGCAGAATGCGAGTGGAAAATTTGAGGGCTGTGCTATAGTATGGTGTGAGCAGTCTCTTCTAGCTACATAGTCCTACATTTGATGTCTCAATGGGATGATGTAACTAGAACAAGGGGGTTCCACACCTTTCACACCTCCCATGTTGTTCTTGGATAATCTACCTCAACACATCTAATGGTGCTTGAAATAAGGTGTTGGTGCTACCTGAGTACATGTTGGAGTATCTTTCTGAGACTCATTAGAAATTGAAGAAGTGGCTTAGAGAATCTACAACATTTCTTCAACATTACAGAACAAGTCCAGCTGAATTGGATTAACTGCTACTGGCTAAAAAATTAAGGTTTTGTCCATACTGCACTACACTCTAGTTTTGAAGGTAGTTAATGAAAAAGATGTCCTGGAACTGGAAAGGCTGCAGAGAAGGAGATCCAAATGAATAAGGCGCTCAACTATGAGAGGTAAATTAGACAGTTTAAGCAAAGCTGTGTAATCATTAATGTATTTTTTTAAATGCAATCAATGTAAGTACCTGAATGTGACTTGGTATTAGCTTCCTGCAGTCCCTGTACAGCAGGGCTGGAAAGTAGGAGGAAGAAGCAACACGAGGAGCCACATTTACAGTAAACAGTGTCATTATACGAGGTGTGTCCAGAAAGTAATGAGAATTATATTTTAAAAACTATTTTATTGAAAAACTTTACACCTGAACATTGTCTCCTTCAAAGTTTGCACCTTGTGAGTGTACACAACGCTCCCAGGGATTTTACTCTATTTTTTCATAACATCTCTGTAAGTCTTCTAGTGGGATGACGTTCAGATCCGGCGTAGTGGCTCTTTGGACGTTTTCCACACTACTAAAATGGTGTCTTTTCTCGTGTTCAAATCCTGAGTCACAATTTCATGAAGAATTGACTTGGTAATTCCCATTTCCTCTGCAATCATTCTGATAGTGAGCTGTCGGTCACGGTTGAGAACCGACCTCACTGCATCTGTTCCATTTTTGACCGATAGCTCACTATCAGAATGATTGCAGAGGAAATGGAAATTACCAAGTCAACACTAGAAAGGACACCAGTTTGGTAGTGTGAATAATGTCCAAAGAGCCACTACGCCGGCTCTGAACGCCATCCCACCTGAAGACTTCCAGGGACGATATGAAGAATGAAAAAATCGCTGGGAGCGTTGTGTACACTCACAAGGTGCAAACTTTGAAGGAGACAATGTTCAGGTGTAAAGTTTTTCAATAAAATAGTTTTTTTTTTTTTTTTGCAAATATTTTTATTAAGATTTTTGAGACAAACAACAAACAACACCATAACACATGGCTGCTACAGTACATCAAGACTGTGTCAGATTAAATAGAACATTTGATAGGACATATGACAGCGTGAGTTGCCAGGTTAATTAATAGCAATCAAGGTATGTATATATAGTTCTCCTCAGAGGGAATTAAATTAGTTAGATACCATAACAAATTACGCCTGAGATTTCAGACATCTAAGCCTAGAGACACAGTAATTTAATCAGTATATTAACCTAAGGCTATTGTGAATCTGTGTTCAATGTGAAATATTCAGAACCTCCATCCATTTGCACCAGACCCTGTCGAATTTCAAAGGACAACCTCTGTTAGCGTATGTGTCTTTGTATAGCGGGAGGTTCTCATTGACCAAACGTTTCCACTGTGTGATTGATGGGGGTTAGGTTTTTTCCACTGCATTGCGATGCACTTCTTGGCATAGAAAAGTAATAAACTGGTCAACGTGCGTTTGGCTATAGTTGGAACAATATTTTCTAGTAAACCTAGTATACAAATCTCCATCAGCGGTGATATATTAGTTGAAGCCACCTTGTTAGTCAAGTTGAGTACCTCTCCCCAATATTGCTGTATTTTTGGGCAGCGCCAGAAGATGTGTGCGAAGTCTCCTGGGGATAGACAATAAAATAGTTTTTAAAATATAATTCTCATTACTTTCTGGACACACCTCGTATAATGACACTGTTTACTGTAAATGTGGCTCCTCGTGTTGCTTCTTCCTCCTACTTTCCAGCCCTGCTGTACAGGGACTGCAGGAAGCTAATACCAAGTCACATTCAGGTACTTACATTGATTGCATTTAAAAAAATACATTAATGATTACACAGCTTTGCTTAAATTGTCTAATTTACCTCTCATAGTTGAGCGCCTTATTCATTTGGATCCCCCTCTCTGCAGCCTTTCCAGTTCCAGGACATCTTTTTCATTAACTACCTTCAAAACTAGAGTGTATGTGTAAGATAAGTCCATATTACACTGGGAGTGTACACTGTGCATGTAATAAAAAATTCATAGAAACAAAGTGAAGGAGCATTTTTTGTCTCTGCCATAATTCCTGCCTATGTTCCCATCTGCTTTGGAGTTTTTTTTTCTGCCCACCTTTGTGTGTCCCAGCTCCTTCTTTTACACTATTTATAGTAAAAACACTTTTAGCCACTTCCCACGGGTTGAAGTGGTGATCTCTGAATAAGGCCTGCAGCTACAGGCATCATTTAGATATCTGTGCTTTCAGCAGGCAATTCCCTCTAATGTAAAAGCCACCCTAGTCCGCAACCCCTGCCAACACCCTCTGGTACCTTTCCGGGCTCTCCTGTGTGATCGGGAGGCTGGATTATCAATCCGGTGATGGCGCTGGATTACCATAGAGCTGGCCATGGAGCGAATGGTTCCCAGCAATCTCTATGACCCTTGGAGGCCAGAGGCAACGTCATGACGTCCCTCCAGGCACTGGCAGATGTAAACACTGCCAGTTTCTTTTACCTGGAAAGCAGAGATGTTTTTTTTAATCTCATGCTTTCCAGGATAGAGGAGATATCTGGAGTCTCATTGAACCCAGATGTCTCCATAAAAAGGACCTGTCATGCCTTATTCCTTTTACAAGGAATGTTTATATTTTTTGTAATAGTAATTAAAGTTATTAAAACTAGAAAAGCTACAATTTCTGGGGAAATTGTGTGAAGTGTTCTTGCTTCTACAACTGGAGTGGGCGGAGTAACTGGGTGGAGTGGCTAGAATAACTGTTGTGTGGCTGGAGTAACTGTGAAAAGTGTTAAAAAGATTAATATTATAAATAGTAGTAAAAATGTTGAGAAAGTCCCATCATTAGCTGAAAGAGCTGAACATTTTTTTTTCAAAAATGATTTTTTTTTTTTATGATCTTTTTTTTTCAAAAATGATTTTTTTTTAATGATTTTTTTTTTTCAAAAATTATTATTTTTTTTCGAAAATGATTTTTTTTTTAATGATTTTTTTTTCAAAAATGAATTTTTTTTTCAAAAATGATTTTTTTTTTGAAAAATATATTTTTTTTTCAAAAATGATTATTTTTTTTTCAATGTTTTTTTTTAATTATTATTTTTTTTTTTTCATGGGGTGGTCATAATGTTTTGGCTGATCATGGGGTGGTCATAATATTTTGGCTGATCATGTTGTGGTCAAAATGTTTTGGCTGATAATGGGGTGGTCATAAATTATTTGGCTGATCATGGGGTGGTCATAATGTTTTGGCTGATCATGGGGTTGTCAGCTTTTGTCACCTCCCACTCTAGTTTTAAACATTTCGCCATTCATTCCTATGGAACCAATCTCACCACAAAAAGGACGATATTTCGTGAACCATTCGGCAAAACATTCCACAAAGTAATAGCACACCATTCGGGAACAATCCGCACATTTCGGTATATTATTGTCTATGTAGTGTAAAAGCTGTGGGAGGAGTTAGGGTGGTAAATTTGGCTATAATAATAATAATATATATGTGAGATAACAGTAAGTGGTCTTGCTATGCAAGAACACTTAAAAAAATAAAATAACAGGGACAGTGTAAAAAAAAAAAAGATTTTTTTTAATGCGCCCCCGTTCCCTCGTGCTCGCCTGTAGAAGCGAACACATACCTAGGTAGCGCCCGCATATGTAAACGGCATTCGAACCCCGCATTTGAGGTATCGCCATGTACATGGACACATAGGCTTTTATGGCATTGAGTTTAGGAGATGTGGCAAAAAACCTCAAGTTTAGGAGCTGCGAGTGTACACGGAGCCTAATCGGGTCCATAGAGGGGAAGTTTCCAGGTGGGTGGAGATAAATCGTCTGAGACACTGGACATGGACTAAACAACTGTTTAAGGAGGCTACAGAGATGCTCGGAGATGACTACAGGGAAATACCAAAAAAGGGATCAGGGCCTCGGGGGGAAATTCCATTGCATAGAGCAGTTAATTATAACTTAAAAAGTTTTACATTTACAATTACTTTAAGCTGATCCCTGAGACTGTGTGCTGGATTCTGCACTGGGTGACAATGTTGCACGCTGACCAAGGTAGCCAGATGCCCAAAAATTTGCCTCATGGTCTTCAGTTGTGGAGTCTTGGACTGTTCTCAACCAATACTACTACCACTAGGAAAGACTGTCCTCTAAACACTACTGCTTCTGAGAGTTTTGAAGTATCTCATGCCAAGTTCCTCTCCCTCACATTGAAGTTCTGCAGAGCAATACATTTTTAGAAGACATCCTCTAGACTATTTATTGGAGCTGGTTTGAATGGACTGTTGCTCGTGTGGACGGGTGGCCTCTGTATTTATTGGTAAAGAACCAGTTAAAATCCCTTTGGGAGTAGAAATACATGTGCTTATACAGTAGAATAAATGAGGTGCTTCTTTATTTTGGAATATTCTGTGTAGAATCATTTGGAGGTGTGCAGCTTACAGAGGGAATATTTTTTCTTTGTGTGCAGTATTGGGGTTTTAAAATTTAATTTACCCCTAAGTTTGGCAGAAGATACATATCTAGTTACATCATTGTTGAGGTTGAATAAAGACACCAGTCCAACCAGTTCAACCTGTGTGCGTGTATTTATGTCAATAATAATTCCCATATCCCTGTATATTGCATTCGCTAAGATGCCCATCTAATAGTTTTTTTAGAAACTATCGACTCTCCTCGATGACACCACTGATTGTGAAAGAGAGTTCCACATTGTTACCGCTCTGACAGTAAAGAATCCCTTATGCAGTTTCAGATTAAACCACTTCTCCAATTTCAATGAGTGGCCACATGTCTTCTTAACCTTACTTAAACTGAATGCTAGGAGCGCCAAATGAGGGAAACAAAATAGTTGGGGTTGGAGGGTAAATAAGGTCATTTAAAGGAGACACATCGTACAAACACATTGGCAGCATTGTTGAAGCCCAACTTCAAGCACCACACTTTCCAAGGCTGCTCCCTCCCTGCAGATCCCCTTGCATGTTTTTTATCATATATTTTTTTAACTTATCTTTTCTGAAGTCTTCAGGTCAGTCAAGTACAGGATCCTTTTCCTCTCTTCCCTGGGCTTGGTGGTCCTTACTGATGTGGAGAGCAGCACGGATGTGAATGATGACCCGAGCTAGTACATTGTGAATTAAGGGTACTGTGGTGACCTTCCCTAAGGGATGGGCCCATGACCTCCATGTTCCTCCTTAGCCTCGGCATCATTCAATATGGAAGACTGAGAGCATCCTGTGGTGAAGAAGAGGTTATGAGAGAGGGCAGCACCTGATTAAGGGTAAGTATTACAGACAGATCTACTTTTTTTTGTTTTTTAAACAGGATGGGGGACATTTTTCATAAATAAAAATATAGCTCAGAGATGTACTTTAATTTTAACAAATGTGTTTACCTGACATTTTTACTTTGTAAAATACTGTAAATAAAAATATAGCTCAGCTACTTTTTAGAGATATTGAATTTTGGGTTTTCACTAGCTGTAAGCCATAATCATCAAAAGTTAAAGAAAGAAATGTTTGAAATATATCACTCTGTGTGTAATGAATCTAAATAATAAATGAGTTTCATTTTTTTATTTGAATTACTGAAATAAATTAACTTTTTGATGATATTCTAATTTGTTGAGATGCACTTGTATATGTCTCGGGACTGGTTTCTTTTACCGTTGGAAATTATTCTCTCCTAAACACAAAAAACAAAAAGCATAGACATGCAAATAGCTATTCACACTACATTATATAACTTAACTTTGTGTCTTGTCTGCAGAAGCAATTTAAAGCTAAGAAACAGTACAATGTGTATCAACATGTAGGGACATATACCTTCAATATAAACATTTATTTGTCCACCAACTTCCTCAAGCTAAAAGCTGCAAGACCAGCTCAGCCTCACCCTGTGCCGAGAAATGTGAGACGACCTTTGTTTTTCAGTCTCAGAGACGTTTTAGTTTCATTTCTCTCTTCTGCTGTCAGCGATGACGTCTGCTGATGTAAGACAAGAGCTGGACTGTTCCATCTGTCTGAACATTTATACAGATCCTGTAAACCTGAGATGTGGACACAACTTCTGCCGGGTCTGTATTGATGGTGTGTTGGATACACAGGAGGGGTCTGGAGGTTATTCCTGTCCTCGGTGCAGAGAAGAGTTCCAGGATCGGCCTGCACTGCAGAGAAACATAACACTACGTAACATAGTGGAGGCTTTCCGATCTTCTCAGCTGGAAGAAGGGAAGACTGGAATCTTCTGTACTTACTGCTATCACTCTCCTGTACCTGTTGTTAAATCCTGCCATTGTGAAGCTTCTTTGTGTGATAATCACCTGAGAATCCACAGCAAGTCACCAGAACATGTCCTAACTGATCCCACCACTTCTATGGAGAACAGAAAATGCTCCATCCATAAGAAGATCCTGGAGTTTTACTGCACTGAGGACTCCGGGGAGAAAAGGTGGAAACTCTGGATGAGGCCTCTGAGAAGAAGAAACAGAAACTGAGAAATGTTCTGCAGAAACTGATGACAGAGAGAGAGAAGATGAAGAAAAGAGTCCAGAGTCTGCAGGATCACAGGAGAAAAGTAAAAGAAAAATCAGCTGGTCTAACAGAGAGAGTCACTGCCCTGCCCATAGATCTCAGGAGACATCTGGAGGACCTGGAGAAGAGGGTGCCGAGGAACATCTCCACCCAGGAAGAGCGGATCTCATTGTCTGATCTGATCCATCAGCTGAAAATAAAGAAGGAGGATTTGTTCAGGAAGATGGGGGACATTGAGGAGCTGTGTAACATGACTGACTCACTGACTGTCCTACAGAAATCAGACACAGGGGACTTGTGTGATACTGAGGAGGGAGATGATGAGGATAGAGAGAGACATGATAGACTCCTCCATGATGGAGGGGATCTGGATGTGGCTGGAATCTCACACACATTACACACGGGGTTATCTTATATGATAAAAGGGGTAAATGAATTCTTCAATATACAGGAAGCTTCAGACATATTACTGGATGTGAACACAGCTTATAATTATCTACAGATATCAGATGACATGAAAACTGTATCCAGGTCAGATATAAAGCAGAATCGTCCAGAAGCACCGGAGAGATTTCAGTCATGGTTCCAGGTATTAAGCAGTCAGAGATTTTCCTCGGGGCGACATTACTGGGAAGTGGATGTCAGTGAGTCCGAAAATTGCAGAGTCGGGATGTGTTATCCCAGTATAGAGAGGAGAGGGGGAGTGAAGAAACTGATTGGAAATAATACCAAGTCCTGGGTTTTGTACAGTAGAGGTGTGTGTTATCTAATACATGACAATAAAATTATCAGAATATCTCCCAATCTCTCCAGTTACAGAGTCGGGATCTATGTGGATTATGAGGCCGGACAGCTGTCCTTTTATTCTCTGTGTGACCCAATCAGACACCTCCACACCTTCACCACCACCTTCACTGAGCCCCTCCATGCTGTTTTATATGTAAGAAAAGGTTCTATAACAATATCTGGGGGTGAAAGGCGACGTGAGAAATAATAATATAACAGAAAATCTGCCCAAACCTGCTGACATCACAGAAATATGAATCTGATTATTTGTAACGAATGGAATAATGCAGTAGATTCATATTCCATATGTCATAAATCTAAAGGTTCCCAACACAAACAATCACAGCATTGAGAAATCTCAGAACAGGAAAGTGTGATTTATTCTCTTATAGTGACAATAAACAGATTTGGGTTTTTCAGGGGTTCAGTAAGTATCAGTGGTCAGGATAAGACTATTATCATTGATTATACTTTGAATGATTATTCTAAATTTGCAGAAAATGTAATGTACACTATTGCAGCTTGCCAATACTTAGATGTGCTGACTGCATTGGTTTTCTATTTTCAGCCATTTTTTATCTTTTCTATTTTTACCTAGAGATCCTGCCAGTAACACACCTCCTGTCCTAGGATGACACCACTCACTCATGGTACTGTACACTGTAGATTTTTAGGTACTGTCGTTTTTTGGCGGCGTTCAACCAGCGTTCGCACTTTTAGCGCGTGACATGTTGGGTATTTATTTACTCAGCATAACATCATCTTTTATATTTCACCATATGGGTAATATATTGTGTTTTAAAAGTGTGTGTGTGTATTAAAATTCATTACGTTTTTTTTTTCTCCAAAAAAATTTGCATCTAAAAAGACGCTGTGCAAATATAAAAATATGCAACACCCACCATTTTATTCTCTAGGGCCTCTGCTTGAAACAATCTATAATGTTTGGGGGTTTTAAGCAGTTTTCTAGCAAAACAATGCTGATTTTTACATATAGGAGAGGAATGTCAGAACTGGCCCGGACTGGAAGTGGTTAATGTTAGAATATCAGAATTTATGAATGGTTGAGATTTTATGATAATTGAATTATATATATAAATATATATAAATCTTCTATTTACGGAAAAGGTGAAGTTATATATTGTTTTTATACTTGAAAAAGTTTATGCTGGTATAGGCTTCGTATGCATTTCTTGGGAGAACTTCATCTCACATATTGATGTAATTTAGAGTAAGTTGACCATTCACCTCCCCCATCGTAAGTGATAAAGTTACAATCTTTTCCAAAGACACAAAGTTTCAGTATGTTAAGAATATAAGCTGTTTTTTACATTACTATATTTCTTGATTAGGATATTATTAAGAACACTGCATTTTAAATATATGTATACTGATATGTAGGATTTTATATGTTTAAAGGAATTGTATATATTGTAAGTTAAATGATTCTTATTTTAGCTATTCTCACATAGTTCATATCCCCACCCTTAGGAATGTTAGAGGGACTGAATTTCCCGGTCTTTTAAGCTTTTTGGGCCAGGCTCTTTGGAAAAAGGTGGGGGTTAAGTGTAGGAGGACAGACAGGCTGTGGGGAAAGACACACATGCTTTTCAGCTCTCCATGAAGACACACACACACACAGATCTCAAGACATTGAAGCTACTTTTACACACAGACTTATCTGATTTAAACTTCATTTTAATAATAATCTATTTTTGTATTCTACATTTTGACATTGTTTTTGTAACATTTTGCTAATTGATCATTAAATCAATTTTGGAGGTTTTACACGAGAACTTAACGGAGTTTTCTTGAACTTTTCTCATCAATATGAATTATTGAAATATAGTTAATAATACAGTAACAACTTGAATGTTACATTGGCTCAGCCAGCCAGTCCGTCAATTTTCAAAAGTTTTTTTTACCACTTTCTCCATTGAAAAGAGGGGAAAAATTAGTACAGAAAGAAATTTTGGAAACAACTGAAAAGAACCTAGATGACAAATTGATTGTGAAGATCTGAGAATTTTGTGTGGAAATTAGCTCAGAGCATAAAGAAATCATCAGAATTGGTGAGACGTTTGCGCACGTGCAACAAAAATCTGTTTCTTGATGACGTAATTTCCCGCCAAGAGAGGGAACGCGTGTTACATGAAGGAAGCCATCTTACATTGGTAAGGTATGGATTTAATTCATGAATTCTCCAGTGAGAGTGAATTCAGAGGCGGCTCTAGGCTTTGTGAGGCCTTAGGCAAACCTTAGACATGAGGCCCCACTCACTCCCATAACTGAAAAAAATATTCGAGTGATAGAAATTACTACAGAAAAGACCACAAACATGATACAAGAGATGGTCAGAGACTGCAGACATTATACAAGAGATGGTCAGAGACTGCAGACATGATAAAAGAGATGGTCAGAGATTGCAGACATAATACAAGAGATAGTCAGAGACTGCAGACATGATACAAGAGATGGTCAGAGACTGCAGACATGATACAAGAGATGGTCAGAGACTGCAGACATATTACAGGAGATGATCAGAGACTGCAGACATGATAGAAGAGATGGTCAGAGGCTGCAGACATGATACAGGAGATGGTCAGAGACTGAAGACATAGTACAGGAGACGATTAGAGACTGCAGACATGATACAAGAGATGGTCAGAGACTGCAGACATGATACAAGAGATGGTCAGAGACTGCAGACTTGATACAAGAGATGGTCAGAGACTGCAGACATGATACAAGAGATGGTCAGAGACTGCAGACATGATACAAGAGATGGCCAGAGGCTGCAGACATGATACAACACAGTAACGCCACATTGCTGCAGCAGCCACCCAACACTAGGGCCACAGACAATCCCTCCACAGACAGAGTGCAGACAGATAATCCCTCTATACACCCCTCTGTCCCCTACTAAAAGCAGGAGAAGCTGACATATTCACTTTTGGTGCCCTGCAGTGCATCCTGGGAGGTGTGGTCTCTGCAGAGCGCAGGCACTGGAGGGCCAAGTCTAGTGTGTGGTGTGGAGAACTACTGCCATGCAATGTGGTTTCGGCTTTGGGTGAAGGTTAGGATGGCGGTAGAGCCTGCTATTGCCGGCAGCTGATTAGATGTTCTTTGTGTGAGGGGGTGTTACAGCTGGTTGTAACCTCCATTTACCCAAGTGTTTGCTGGCCCACTCACCCCACCAGCCTAGGGACACCAGGGCCATCTTTATTATTGATTGGACCCTGGGCAAACATTTTCCTGCCCCCACCCCAGCAATTTCGCTCTCCATCCCAACATCCCAAAAAACACAAACAGAATTATCTAAAAAAACAAAAACATGTTAATAATGTAAACATAAATATCTGGTTCACACTCACTTATTGCTGTAGGCTCATTGATTGGTTACTAGAGGTTACTGCACATCATTACCGCTCACTGATTGGTTGCTAGAGGTCACTGCACATAATTACCGCTTACCCATTGGTTGCTTTAGGTTACTGCTTATCATTATCACTCTCGGATTGGTTGCTAGAGGTTATTGCACATTATTAATGCTCGCTGATTGTTTGATAGGGACTACAGCACATAATCACCGCTCACTGGGTGGCAGAGCAGTATTGTGTGTGTGATGCAATTGTTGGGGTACTGTTGGTTGGATGACAGGATACAGTTTAGGGTGATGGTGGCAGCATTGAGATGAGAGGCTGAGATATCTCCCCTATAATGATAGGGGGTAGGGTGATAGGATGCCAGAGGTGGGGTACAGGAGGGATGTGGATGATAATGACAGGAGGCAGGGTTGTAAGATGCCAGAGGTGGGATACAGGGTGATGATGACAGGGGGTGGGGTGGTAGGATGTCAGCAGAGGGGGAGGATGATGATAGTGGGGAACAGGGGGGATGAAGATGAGGATGATGATGGGGATAGGATGGTTGGATGCTAGAGGTAGGGTACAGGGGGGTGATGGGAATGTTGATGATAGGATGCAGGGTGGTAGGATGTTAGAAGTAGGGTATGGGGATGATGATGATTATAGTAGGTGGGGTGGTAGGAAGCTAGAAGAGGGGTACAGGGGGATGAAGATGACAGGGGGTGAGGTGGAAGGAAGCTAGCAGAGGGGTACTGGGGGAGGTTAAAAATGACAGGGGGTGCGGTGATAGGATGTCAGAGATGGGGTACGGGGGGATGAAGATGAGAGGGGGTGGAGTGGTAGGAAGCTGGCAGAGGGGTACAGGGGGGTGAAGATGACAGGAGGTGGAGTGGTAGGAAGCTGGCAAAGGGGTACAAGGGGGTGAATATGACAGGGGGTGGAGTGGTAGGAAGCTGGCAGAGGGGTGCAGAGGGGATGAAGATGACAGGGGTGGTAGGAACCTGGCAGAGGGGTGCAAGGGGGATGAAGATGACAGGGAGTGGGGTGGTAGGAAGCTGACAAAGGAGTGCAGGGGGGATGAAGATGACAGGGGGTGGAGATGTAGGAAGGTGGCAGAGGGGATGAAGATGACAGGGGGTGGGGTGGTAGGAACCTGGCAGGGGGTGCAGGGGGATGAGGATGACAGGGGGTGGGGTGGTAGGAAGTTGGCAGAGGAGTGCAGGGGGGTGAAGATGACAGGGAGTGGGAATGTAGGAAGCTGGCAGAGGGGATGAAGATGACAGGGGGTGGGGTGGTAGGAAGCTGGCAGAGGGGTGCAGAGGCAATGAAGATGACAGGGGTGGAATGGTAGGAAGCTGGCAGAGGGGTGCAGAGGGGATGAAGATGACAGGGGGTGGTAGGAACCTGGCAGAGGTGTGCAAGGGGGATGAAGATGAGAGGGGGTGGGGTGGTAGGAAGCTGGCAGAGGAGTGCAGGGGGGGTGAAGATGACAGGGGGTGGGGATGTAGGAAGCTGGCAGAGGGGATGAAGATGACAGGGGGTGGGGTGGTAGGAAGCTGGCAGAGGGGTGCAGAGGGGATAAAGATGACAGGGGTGGGGTGGTAGGAAGCTGGCAGAGGGGATAAAGATGACAGGGGGTGGTGTGGTAGGAAGCTGGCAAAGGGGTACATGGGGTGAAGATGACAGGGGGTGGAGATGTAGGAAGCTGGCAGAGGGAATAAAGATGACACGGGGGTGGTAAGAAACTGGCAGAGGGGTGCAGAGGGGATAAGGATGACAGGAGGTGGGGTAGAAGGAAGCTGGCAGAGGGGTGCAGGGGGGATGAAGATGACAGGGGGTGGGGTGGTAGGAAGATGGCAGAGGGGTACATGGGGGTGAAGATGACAGGGGGTGGGGAGGTAGGAAGCTGGCAGAAGGAATGAAGATGACATGGGGGTAGGAAGCTGGCAGAGGGGATGAAGATGACAGGGGGCGGGGTGGAAGGAAACTGGCAGAGGGGTGCAGGGGGGATGAAGATGATAGGGGGTGGGATGTAGGAAACTGGCAGAGGGGTGCAGGGGGGATGAAGATGATAGGGGGTGGGATGTAGGAAACTGGCAGAGGGGTGCAGGTGGGATGATAAGAAGTATGATGATAGGATGCCAGGAACAAGATAATGATGATGACAGGGGTCAGTAGCTGGCATCATAGGCTGGACGGCAAACATATCATCAGTGCACTGCTCTGTGTCTGAGTGAGGTCACAGGTGGCTGGCAGCGGTGATTTTCGGGGCGCCGGTCATGGGATGCTGTTAGTGTCCGGCAGGAGTGTTGTGTAGTACCTTGAGACCCGGATGATCGGCAGGCGCCAGCTCCATTACAGATTTGATCAGGGAGCTGCTCAGCCGCTGCGGGCATTATCGGAGCTCTGTCTGCAAGTACACATGGTAGGAGAAGGAGATCCTCAGAGCGCGGCAGAAGGGGAGGAGCCAGAGGAGGGGACTACATGCAGCCACTCGTGATCCTGGGCTCTCAAGCAGTGCTCAAGTGGCCGGGGAAAACCTAGTTGTGCGTACCGCAGGCTTTTGCCCCGCATTAAAGGTTCTGAGGGCGCTGACCAGGGGACATTCATTTCCACACACGGTAGGCAAATTAGGCGGCTGCAAGGCCCCTGGGAGTGGGAGGCCTTAGGCGACCGCCTAATTTGCCTAATTAGAGAGCCGCCTCTGAGTGAATTAGAATTTAAAAATCAAAGTTTGTTAAAGATGATGAATTATGGTGTTACATGTTCAATGAATGTTTACAGGCTAATATGAAAATACAAAAGTCAAAATTTACATTTAAGAAATTCAGCAAACAGGTTAGGAATTTGATTAAGTTGATTAAAGTCTATCATACAATGATATCAGGAGTTCTTAAAAAGCTATGTAGTTGGTACAAAAGGGGAAACAAAGGACAATAGTTTATGTACTAATTGTCAGATTTTGACTGAAAGGATAGATGATTTGCAGAGTGCAATTCAAATAAAGGATATTCAGTTGTCTGAGGTAGAGAATAATGTAAAGTTTAAAACAGAGTCAAGCAAGAGTTTAGAGATTAATGTTAATGCAGACTCTATGAATGTTAAAGCAGATTCTATGCAGAAGTCTTTTGTATCAGTTGAGCGTTCAATAGGCCAGGATCACGATGAAAATGCTGTTAGCACAAGTCTAGACAGACAAAAGCAAAATGGCGTTCAGAGAGTTGCCATGTGTAAGGGCACACCCAGAGATGATGAGATACACGTCACAGGCGGAACTAAAGTTTCAGAGCAGACAGAAAATACTTCCCTACATACTATACAAAGGAAAACTTTGAAAGTAGAAAATACAGAACATATTTCTGAGCAATATATTCTTTCTTCTTCAAACAATAGTTTGATTGATATGCTTCAGAAGTCAAACAGATCAGTACATTGACTGTTAATGACAGTTCAATCAATATGAAAAACAATGATGAAAATGAGAGGGATGGATCACCATCAGAATTTAGGAAAAAAGGTTCTGAGTCACCTCCAACATTAAAATATGTGACTTTACTTTAATAAGATGAAAGTGGAAGGCCATGGTTACGTGGTTTATTAAATGGCAAGAACACTAAATGGTTAATAGATTTAGGATCTGAACTCAGTTTAACTAAAAACAAATTACATGTGAATATTGATTATCCAAAATGTAATTTAATTGGTTTCAATGGAAAAGAAAATACAGTTGCAGCTAAAGTTTCTGATGTGAATTTCAAGATTCCAGGAATTTTGAAAACAAATATAGACATCTGGTGTTGCCAAAATACAGAGAATATTTTAGGCATGGATGTGATTAGTAAATTAGATTGGATTATTGATTTAAGTAATTCTACTATATGGAAACGTTCATTTAGGCCCAAATCTGAATCTTAATAGATTGTTCCATGTACAATAATGTTGGAAGTATTCAAAAATGTATACAGGTTTGTTTAACCACTTCAGCCCCGGAAGAATTTACCCCCTTCCTGAAGAGAGCACTTTTTGCAATTCAGCACTGCGACGCTTTAACGGACAATTGCGCGGTCGTGCGACGTGGCTCTCAAACAAAATTGACGTCCTTTTTTTCCCACAAATAGAGCTTTCTTTTGGTGGTATTTGATCACCTCTGCGATTTTTATTTTTTGCGCTATAAACAAAATAAGAGCGACAATTTTGAAAAAAATGCATTATTTTTTACTTTTTGCTATAATAAATATCCCCCAAAAATATATAAAAAAGCATTTTTTTCCCTCAGTTTAGACCGATACGTATTCTTCTACATATTTTTGGTTAAAAAAAAAATCGCAATAAGCGTTTATTGATTGGTTTGCACAAAAGTTATAGCGTTTACAAAATAGGAGATAGTTTTATGGCATTTTTATTAATAATTTTTTTTACTAGTTTTGGCGGCGATCATCGATTTTTATTGTGACTGCGACATTATGGCGGACACATCGAACATTTTTGACACATTTTTGGGACCATTGTCATTTATACAGCAATCAGTGCTATAAAAATGCATTGATTCCTGTGTAAATGACACTGGCAGTCAAGGGGTTAACCACTAGGGGGCGGGGAGGGGTTAAATAAGTACTAGGGAGGTGTTTCTAACTGTAGGGGGGTTGGGCTGTGTGTGTCAGTACACTGATCTCTGCTCCGATGACATTGAGCAGAGATCGAGTGACACTGTCACTAGGCAGAACGGGGAGATGCTGTTTACATCAGCATCTCCCCGTTCCTGCTCTCCATGAGACGATTGCGAGTATCCCCGCGGCGATCGAGTCCGCGGGACCCGCGACCCGACTCACGGAGCTCCCGGCCGGCAAGCGCGGGAAATTCAAATGGACGTACCTGTACGCCCATTTGCCCAGCCGTGCCATTCTGCCGACGTACATCGGCGTGCGCCGGTCGGGAAGCGGTTAAAGATATTGAGATAGAAATTGAGGGGCAAGACCCTGTACCCCAAATTCAAAATAAGTTGCCCAAAAATCAATAGGTCCCGTTTCTGACATTGTACAATAATTTTTACAACAAGGAGTATTAAAGAAGGCACAATCAGTGGTAAATAATTGTATTTGGCCTATCAAGAATGCTGATGATTCGTATTCTTTATCAGTTGATTTAAGATTTAAGATCAGCTCCTTGCACAGATGGAAAGGGCTGCAAGGGCTGGGACGATGATAATAATGGGGGATTTTAACTACCCAGAAATTGACTGGAGTAATGGCACTGCTGGGACAGTTAAAGGGCAAAAATTTATAAACCTAGTACAGGACAATTTTATGGTCCAGTTTATTGAGGCCCCAAGTAGGAATGAAGCTCTGTTGGACCTGGTAATCTCAAACCATGCAGAGCTTATTACTAATGTTCAGATAAAGGAACACCTGGGTAGCAGTTATCATAACATGATTATATTTGATGTTAGCTGTAAATAGGAGATATATATACGGGAAAGATAAAAACACTTAACTTCAAGAGAGCAAATTTTCCAAGGATGAGGGCTGCTCTCCAGGACTGTTTGGGACCTCACTGCAAAGTATATTCCCATGGGCAATAAGTTTAAAAGGCTAAAAATAAAACCTATGTGGCTCACGGTCAAAGTTAGAAAAGCTATAAACAATAAGAAAAGAGCTTTTAAAAAATATAAAAAATGAAGAAACACTAGTGTCATTTAAATGCTACAAAGAATTTAACAGAATATGTAAAAAGGGAATCAAGGATGCAAAAATTCAAAATGAACGACAGATCGCAAAAAATAGTAGGACAAACCCCAAAAAATTCTTCAAATATATTAATAGTAAAAAGGTCAGGTCTGAGCATGTAGGCCCTTTACAAAATAATCTAGAGTGGGTGACTGGGGACAAGGAGAAGGCTAATTTATTAAATACTTTCTTCAGCTCTGTGTGTACAAAAGAGCATGGGGGAGCTCATGTCCATAATGGGGGTGGTATTGACACAGCCCCCAATGATCCACAATGGCTCAAAAGTGATATGGTCCAGAAATATTTAGACATAATAAAGGTGGATAAAGCACCTGGACCTGATGGCATCCACCCACGGATCTTAAAAGAATTGAGCTCTGTAATTTAAAAGCCATTGTATCTAATTTTTAGGAACTCATTAATGACGGGAATAGTGCTACTGGATTGGCGCAGGGCGAACGTGGTGCCTATATTTAAAAAGGGATCAAAGTCTTTACCAAGTAACTATAGACCTGCTAGTTTAACTTCTATAGTCGGGAAGATACTGGAGCATTTAATAAAAGACCACATAGAGGAGTTCTTGCTGGAAAAAAAAACATTTTAAGCAACAAACAGCATGGATTCATGAAAGACAGAAGTTGTCAGACAAACCTGATTTCTTTTTATGAAGAGGTAAGTAAAACCTTGGACAGAGGGGTGGCTGTGGACGTGGTATACTTGGATTTTGCAAAAGCGTTCGATACAGTTCCGCACACACGGCTCATGTGTAAGTTAAAGTCTACAGGCTTGGAAATATCAGTTTGTAAATGGATAGAAAACTGGCTAAAAGACAGAATTCAGAGAGTAGTGGTTAATGATTCTTACTCTGAATGGTCTAAGGTTATCAGTGGTGTACCCCAAGGTTCAGTGCTGGGACCATTACTCTTTAATATCTTTCTAAATGATATTGGGTCTGGGATCAAATGTAACATTTCTGTCTTTGCAGATGACACCAAGCTATGCAGGAGAATAACGTCCTTACAGGATGTCTCCAATTTACAAGCTGACCTCAATGCACTGTCTGATTGGGCATCTATGTGGCAGATGAGGTTTAATGTTGAGAAGTGTAAAGTTATGCACTTGGGGGCTAAGAATATGCATGCATCATACATACTAGGGGGAGTACAACTGGGGGAATCCGTAGTGGAGAAGGATCTGGGGGTTTTGGTAGATCATAAGCTCAATAATGGCATGCAATGCCAAGCTGCGGTTTCCAAAGCGAGCAAAGTCCTTTCTTGTATTAAGAGAGGTATGGACTCTAGAGAGAGAGATATAATTTTGCCCCTGTTCAAATCATTAGTAAGACCTCATCTGGATATGCAGTTCAGTTTTGGGCACCAGTTCTCAAAAAGGATATTGGGGAACTGGAGAAAGTGCAGAGAAGGGCAACCAAACTGATAAGAGGCATGAGGGAGCTCAGCTATGAGGAAAGATTAGAGGAACTGAATTTATTCACTCTTGAGAAGAGGAGAATAAGGGGGGATATGATCAACATGTTCAAATATATAAGGGGTCCATATAGTGACCTTGGTGTTGAGTTATTCACTTTATGGTCAACACAGAGGACAAGGGGGCACTCTTTACGACTGGAGGAAAAGAGATTTCATCTCCAAATACTGAAAGGTTTCTTCACAGTAAGAGCTGTGAAAATGTGGAATAAACTCCCGCCAGAGGTGGTTCTGGCCAGCTCAGTAGATTGCTTTAAGAAAGGCCTGGATTCTTTCCTAAATGTACATAATATAACTGGGTACTAGCATTTATAGGTAAAGTTGATCCAGGGAAAATCCGATTGCCTCTTGGGGGATCAGGAAGGAATTTTTTCCCCTGCTGTAGCAAATTGGAGCATGCTCTGCTGGGGTTTTTTGCCTTCCTCTGGATCAACTGTGGGTAAAGGATTGGGTCTATTGGATTGTACGATATTTCTTTTTTTATGGTTGAACTGGATGGACTTGTGTCTTTTTTCAACCTGACTAACTATGTAACTATGTAACCATCACTGAATAAATGCATTACAAATAACAAACCTATTGTTCCTAATTTAAATTTAATGTCACAAATGGATGCCAAGGCCAAAGTATTTTCAGTACTGGAAATCTCCAATAGTCATTTTTCAGTACCAGTAACAAAAAACTGTCATAAACTTGCCTTCAGTTTCAATAAAGAAACTTATGCATTCACGAGAATAATTTCAGAAATGGAAATTAGTGACGGAATAGTGCACGAGTGCTTGGAGAAAGTTTTGTCAAAATTTTCTAGACCAAAATGTATTTTCCAGCATGTGGACAAAATTTTGCTGTCTTCTCAAAATACAAAGGAACATGTCACTCTGTTGACAGTTATTTACTCTGTTACAAACAGCAGCGCTGAAATTGAACACAGAGTCAGTTCAGTTAATGAAAAACAAAGTTAATTTTCTTCCTATGCAAATTATTCATGGACAGAGAAAGTTATCACAGGAAAAAGTTAGAAATATTTCTGCTATTCCAGTTCCAACATCTTACAAGGCATTATATCAATTTTTGAGTGAGGTAAATTCTTGCAAAGAATTCTTACAGGAATATGATGATAAAGTTAAACCATTGTTTGATTTCCTGAAACAAAAAGATGTTGTGTTTGATCAATGGTCTCAAACCCATACAGATGTTTTTGAAATGTTGAATAAAGATTTGCAGAATGCTGTTTCATTGCATACAATCGAAATTGGAATATCTATGCCTGTTTTATTGTCTACTAAGGTATCTGAGAATTCCATCTCAGTAATTTTTTTTATGGTGAACCGTAAATAATAGTTTTTTTCTCCAGAGGTTTGACAAACATGGAAAAGATTTTTGACACAAATATGAAGCAATTGTTAAGTGTTTATTTTGCAGTCAAAGTAACAGAAAAGATTGTGAGATCTAGTATGATCATATTACGGACACCTGATCTGTCATTAAAAATTCTTTTAAAGAGAATTCATTCAGGAGAATTATATGACAAATATTGCCCATTTTTTAAAATTTTACAACCTAAAGCCATAGAGGTAGATGTGATAACAGAACATTCTCAGTTAAATTTATTCAGAAAGCCTGTAAATGGGATTGTTAGAACACGTGCTGAGAGATGCTTTGAGACAGGATTTGTCACTAATACTAAGAATTGTTCAACAGGTATTTCTATGTGTTACCCAAAGAATGGTTATGCTATTCAGTAAAAATTCTACAGAAAATGCTGAATTGAAAATGTTAGAAGTACAGTACAGCATGCATTACTCTGAAATATTACAGAGGAGAAGTGAATGGATATAGTTTGCTTCAATCTTCTTAGGTTGATTTAAAATCTTTTATTTGGTTTATGAAAACAACATTTTATATCATGACTAAAAAAAAGAGAAATTGCATCCAGTAAGGTAATTAGAAATGTTATTATTAAAATATGGTTTGTATGTCATAATAAAATATAAGAATTTTGGTATGTAAAATGAATAAGTAAATGAAGGTATATTTTGCATTTATTTAAATTCTCAATAATGATACTGCATTCTTTTTTAGGATCTGACTTGTAAGTCACCAAAAGAAAGAAATTTAATATTTCTAGACCTTACAGATGGAAACAAAATCTTGAAGTTTAAGAATATCAGTTCTGGGAGAAGAATTGACAGAAGAGATTCATTTGTTATAATTATTTACGATTAACTGTTTTATTAGGACAAAACTATTGCAAGAAAGATAAAGAGTACCATTCATATTTTAAGTGCAGTATGTAACAGTCTGAACACTGGTATAGCATGACTAGAAAACCCCACACCAAAACTCTCCAATACAACAGTAATCAGTACAGTATGAAAACAGGATAAGTGAAAGGCTACAATTCCACATTACCGAAGCAAACAGTACAGAATGCCTGTCTACATAACAGATGCTAAACATATACATGTGAGGAGAACACTGATGGGATTAACTCTGCAATCCTGGAGCTGTATTCACAGACACAAAGGTTCAGTTCTCTTCTTTGCCTTCTTTTCCCTTCCTGATTTCGTCACCTTTCTTTTCCAGCTCTCGCAATCGTTCCAGTTTTGCAGCTATCTGGGCCTCCCTTTTTTCCTTGTTGGTCTCCATTTTCGTAGTTAATTTTTCTTCCGCCATTTTTCTGAAATTATCATTCTCCTCTTTAGCTTTCTGCAGAACTTCTTTCTCATGTTCTCTCTTCTCAGCAAGTTGCTTCAAGATTTCAGCTTCATGTAACCTACGCCTCTCCTCTTCTGCTTCCAGCTTCTTTTGAATTTCTTCCAGTGAGCATTCCTTTTTCTTTGCAGAGGAGATTGCAATGTCTGGAGCAGCATCCGTAGATGGAGGGCTCAGGATAAGCTCAAATGCCTGGCCAGAAGCACACTTTTCCAGCTCTATGATTTTAATATCACTATCAGCCATGACTGAAAATGTAAAGAAGCGCCACCCAGAAGCTGTGTCTGTCGATGAATATCATTCGTTATAATTATTGTTGTCATTTTAATGTTCCATAAAGTTTTTCCAACTTTACAGAGTGCAGGAAGAAGAAGAAGAAAAAACTCTCGAACATCTGATAAGAGAGGAAATTCTAAAAACAATGGACTTTTGATTTTTTTTTTTACTATTGATGAAATAATTTATCCATCAGATATATTGCAGTTTTTATATATAATTTTTATGTGACAGGACATGTTTATTATATCAAGATGAGATATTGTTTTACACATCAATTTTTACACTCATATATAGTGTATTTTCAGAGTTGAAAGGGTTAAACATCCTTACAATAGAGTCATTCTAGTTAGAGGGAACATCTGGTGTTAATTAAGACAGAGTACATTTTTCTTAAAGGTACATAAACAAGATAGGATTAACTTTACACTGGAATATGTATTTAGTTTTGAAATCATCTCACATATATGAACAAATTGAAGTTAAGAACATATTTTATGTTTAATTTTGACAAGGTTATTAGAAAGGTTTTATGGATTATAGATTTATGCTAAACACAATTTGGAGGGAAAATATGAAACAAATTTCTGAAGTGATATCTATATTTCAAAGTAATGTACGAGGGGCGTAATGACGTCACACGTCGCCGCGTCACCAGCGGCCAGATGCGGGGACACAGGGAAACCTGTAAAGGGATGGTGAACCCGCGCAGTGAATATAAAGACTTAATTAGTATAGTTTGGAACTGCTGCCTCCCAACAAGCAGTCACCCTAAAATGGGGACAGCTGAGATATATTAAAAATGGTAGGAGGGTTTGGCGCTGTTCCTATTTAGTTTCCTACCTCCATATAGGTTACTAGGTTAAAATAAATTCTTAGGTGCACCGTGCATATATCAAATATTAAATACAATATGGATTCCCAAGTATACCGTGCATGAGTCAATTAAATATTCTGCTGCAATATTATGCAATCATAGGTGATACATAGACCTAACTTAAATGCTTACATATGTAATATTGCTAAGGGGGGAAGAAAGGGGGGGGGGAGGGAGAGGAGGGTGAGATAGGGAAGTGGGGAGGGGGTGTGGGAAGTCTGTTCCTAAAGAAAATTACAATAACAAGATAAAGTGCAAATGTGCTGGTGCAATCCAAAAGGCAACAGTGACAAAATAAGGTGCAAACGTGCTTCAAAATTCTTTAGTAAGTCTCTTGTGCCATATTCTTGTGCTGTGGTGATAATCCTTCACTTATAATATCTCTTTGCTCTGAAAGTGCAGCCACTCACCAGATCACTTCACCCCTGCGGGGGTAGTAGGCGGTTACAGTTTTATCGCCACTGTACAGCGATCGCTGGCGGGCTCAGGATCGTGGTATGTCATATATAAAGAGAGAGGGAGTGCCCATAGCGTAAAATTGCTTTAAAAAGGTTTTATTACACAAAATGAAAGGGTACTCACACTTTTACAGTAAAAATCAAGCGAAATGGTAAAAACGTCAGAACCGTCATAAATATCCTTCAGCGCTGGTACAGGAGGTGATGTTTGGGAAGCACAAATTAGGCCACGCCGCGTGGCCTAATTTGTGCTTCCCAAACATCACCTCCTGTACCAGCGCTGAAGGATATTTATGACGGTTCTGACGTTTTTACCATTTCGCTTGATTTTTACTGTAAAAGTGTGAGTACCCTTTCATTTTGTGTAATAAAACCTTTTTAAAGCAATTTTACGCTATGGGCACTCCCTCTCTCTTTATATATGACATACCACGATCCTGAGCCCGCCAGCGATCGCTGTACAGTGGCGATAAAACTGTAACCGCCTACTACCCCCGCAGGGGTGAAGTGATCTGGTGAGTGGCTGCACTTTCAGAGCAAAGAGATATTATAAGTGAAGGATTATCACCACAGCACAAGAATATGGCACAAGAGACTTACTAAAGAATTTTGAAGCACGTTTGCACCTTATTTTGTCACTGTTGCCTTTTGGATTGCACCAGCACATTTGCACTTTATCTTGTTATTGTAATTTTCTTTAGGAACAGACTTCCCACACCCCCTCCCCACTTCCCTATCTCACCCTCCTCTCCCTCCCCCCCCCTTTCTTCCCCCCTTAGCAATATTACATATGTAAGCATTTAAGTTAGGTCTATGTATCACCTATGATTGCATAATATTGCAGCAGAATATTTAATTGACTCATGCACGGTATACTTGGGAATCCATATTGTATTTAATATTTGATATATGCACGGTGCACCTAAGAATTTATTTTAACCTAGTAACCTATATGGAGGTAGGAAACTAAATAGGAACAGCGCCAAACCCTCCTACCATTTTTAACACAGGGAAACCTCCTCCACGCTCAAAAGGCTTGTGTCCCCGCATCTGGTCCACTGCCTATGTGGGGATACTATATCCGCCGGTGACGTGGTGACGCGTGGCTATGCCGCATGCCTCGGCGTCAGGGAGACGCTCTGAGCTCCACTCACAGCAGTTATGCATACAGCTGAGTAATTGGAGCAAGCTCTGATTGGCTGCAGCCATATCAGATGCACTCATAAGACGCAGACACTCACTGGGCACCTGTCAGTTGTGGAACTGCTGCCCAGAGGTCTGCGTCTTGTGCATACATGTGAAGCTTACAGGTAAATTGATTACTACTGTCACTGATTTAATGGGATTTAATATCCCTATGTCCCTTCATCTCAGTTTGGCAATTTTTCCAGCTGTATCCGGGACTAATCTATATACTCCTTTTTCCTCTATCACTTTGACTACATAGACTTCAATCAGGCGCCTCTTGTGAATGTGTTACGGCATCCAGCCCTGCACTCAGAGCTGCCCATCTTATGTCTCTGTGGACTTTCCAGCCAGCCTGTTCCAACCTCTGGTTCCTGCTTTGTTTTGTTATGTCTCAATTTCTATGAACCTTTTATGTAAGTATAATCAGCCCAAATACTTTAGAAGATTTTTGATGTGACCAATACCTTATAGTAGCTTCATACATTATGTTGCTATTTTACTATGTTAAAATTTACATTACAGATAAAGATCTGATCACTCAATTGTAAATCCCTTGATGAAGGAATAACACATACCAATTTCCGAAACATGTCGGTATATGTGCTGTAAATTCATCCGTTTGACCTTCAACGATATAGGCTGCGGGTTGTAAGCACTGGGTTGACATATCTATCTTGTATAACTTGATATGTGCTTTTTAAATGAAGACGTATATTGTGAATTGTATCCATATTTGTATTTTTCCATTTTTTTACAATTTAATAAAAATTGGCACTTTTGTGCATTTTATATAAACTACTCTCTATACTTCAATCTATTATTTGCCTTTAAAGTCCTAAGGGGTGACCCCCGTGTGCACTCCATGCACATTTCTTTCTTTATATTTAATTAAGGATGTTGGCAGTATTCTATACATATTCAATGCTCACTGTACTTTATATATCTGATTTAAACTTCATTTTAAGAATAATCTATTTTTATATTCTACATTTTGACATTGTTTTTGTAACATTTTGCTATTTTATTATTAAATCAATTTTGGAGTTTTTACATGAGAACTTAACAGATTTTTCTTGGAACTTCTCTCATCAATATGAATTATTGAAATATAGTTATTAGTACAGTAACAACTCGAATTTTACATGCTGTCAGACAGAAGTGTACAAAGCTGTAAAGCTCTAATTGGATCAGTGCTGCTGTGTAGGTGATTACAGGAAGTGATATCAGGACAATTCAGATATATACAACAGTTCTGGGCACCAGTCCTCAGGAAGGATGTACTGGAAATGGAGCGAGTACAAAGAAGGGCAACAAAGCTAATAAAGGGTCTGAAGGATATTAGTTATGAGGAAAGGTTGCGAGCACTGAACTTATTTTCCCTTAAGAAGAGACGTTTGAGAGGAAAAATTATTTCAATGTACAAATACCGTACTGGTGACCCCACAATAGGGATAAAACTTTTTCGTGGAAGGGAGGTTAACAAGACTCGTGGCCACTCATTAAAATTAGAAGAAAAGAGGTTTAACCTTAAACTGCGTAGAGGGTTCTTTACTGTAAGAGCGGCAAGGATGTGGAATTCCCTTCCATAAGCGGTGGTCTTAGTGGGGAGCATCGATTAGTTTCAAAAAATTATTATATATATAATTATTATATATATTATTACATAGTAGGTGAGGTTAAAAAAAGACACAAGTCCATCAAGTCCAACCTATGTGTGTGCTTATATGTCATAATTACATTGTATATCCCTGTATGTTGCGGTCGTTCAGGTGCTCTTCTAATAGTTTTTTGAAACTATTGATGCTCCCCGCTGAGACCACCGCCTGTGGAAGGGAATTCCACATCCAACTCCCTTCCTCGAAAAAGTTTTATCCCTATTGTGGGGTCACAAGTTCGGTATTTGTAAATTGAAATCATATCCCCTCTCAAGCGTCTCTTCTACAGAGAGAATAACTTCAGTGCTCGCAACCTTTCCTCATAACTAATATCCTCCAGACCCTTTATTAGCTTTGTTGCCCTTCTTTGTACTCGCTCCATTTCCAGTTACATCGTTCCTGGAGGACTGGTGCCCAGAACTAGACGGCATACTCTAGGTGCGGCCGGACCAGAGTCTTGTAGAGCGGGAGAATTAGCGCTTTATCTCTGGAATTGATCCCCTTTTTAATGCATGCCAATATTCTGTTTGCTTTCTTAGCAGCAGCTTTCTGAGCCTATCATCTACTAGGACCCCCAGAGGTTCTCCCCCTAGTGTATAGATTGCATTCATATTTTTGCCACCCAAATGCATTGTTTTACATTTTTCTACAATAAACCTTATTTTCCATGTAGTTGCCCACCCCATTAATTTGTTCAGATCTTTTTACAAGGTTTCCACATCCTGCAGAGAAGTTATTGCCCTGCTTAGCTTAGTATTGTTCGCAAATACAGGGATTAAACTGTTTACCCCATCCTCCAGCTCGTTTATGAACAAAATAAATAGGATTGGTCCCAGCACAGAACCTTGGGGGACACCACTACCCACCCCTGACCATTCCGAGTACTCCCCATTTATCAACACCCTCTGAACTCGCCCTTGTAGTCAGTATTCAATCCATGTACTCACCCTATGGTCCATGCCAACTGACCTTATTTTGTACAGTACGTTTATGGGGAACTGTGTCAAATGCTTTTGCAAAATCCAGATACACCACATCTACGGGCCTTCCTTTATCTAGATGGAAACTCCCCACCTCATAGAAGGTTAATAGATTGGTTTGGCAAGAACGATTCTTCATGAATCCATGCTGATTACTGCTAATGATACCGTTGTCATTACTAAAATCCTGTATATAGTCCCTTATCATCCCCTCAAAGAGCTTGCATATTATTAATGTTAGGCTAACTGGTCTGTAATTCCCAGGGATGTATTTTTGGGTCATTTTTGAATATTGGTGCTACATTGGCTTTTCTCCAATCAGCTGGTACCATTCCAGTCAGTAGACTGTCAGTAAAAATTAAGAACAATTGTCTGGCAATTACTTGACTGAGTTCCCTAAGTACCCTTGGGTGCAGGCCATCTAGTCCCGGTGATTTATTAATGTTAAGTTCCCCAAGTCTAATTTTAATTCTGTCCTCTGTTAACCATGGAGGTGCTTCCTGTGATGTGTCATGAGGATAAACACTGCAGTTTTGGTTACTGAAGCCCCCCCCCCCCGATTCCCTAGTGAAGACTGAGGAGAAGAATAAAGAATAAATTCAATACCTTGGCCATCTCCCCATCCTTTGTAACCAGATTTTATGGGGCCATTATGGTCTGTGCTCCCTTTTTTACTGTTTACATACTTGCTCTCCTCCGCTATGTGTCTTTCGTATTCTATCTTAGCTGCCCTAATTACACTCTTACATTTCTTTTTGCATTCTTTATAAAGTTTGAATGCTGATGATGATCCCTCAACCTTTTTTTTTTGAAGGCCTTCTCCTTTGCTTTTATATGCATGTGTTCTCTGAGTTCAGATTTAATTGGAAGTCACATGTAGGTTGCTGTTGGTGGACACGGTGGAGGAACCAACACCAATGCAGACTTCCTGACACCAACATTTGGATGATGTATCTAGAAGGGGGGGTTCTACAACTTTTACATCTCCCATCCTGTTCTTCAACAATCAACATCTTCACATTCCATGGTGACTGGATGAAGGTGCCAATTCTACCTATGTGGATATAAATATTATATCAGGGCTCAAAATTTCAAGTCCTGAGCTACTAGCCAGGCCTCAAGGGTTACTCGCCACCAGTTGCCCCACCCAGCCCCTACCCTGCCCCACCCCTAAACACGCCCTCATAAATTATCTCATGATTACACTTAAATGTTTTATGCAGAATTAAGTTACAAAAATAAATATTAACGACAACTTTATCAGTGCAGTCTCACCTGTGCCCCTCAACGCAGCCTTACCTGTGCTCATCAATGCAGGCTCACCTGTGCCCACCATTACAGCCTCACCTGTGCCCACCATTGCAGCCTCACCTGTGCCCATCAATGCAGCCTCACCTGTGCCCACTATTGCAGCCACACTGTGCCCACCATTAAAGCCTCACTGTGCCCACCATTAAAGCCTCACTGTGCCCACCATTGCAGCCACACTGTGCCCACCATTGCAGCCACACTGTGCCCACCATTGCAGCTTCACTGTGCTCACCATTCCACTATTGCAGCCTCACTGTGCCCATTGCAGCCTCTCTGTGCCCACCATTGCAGCCTCACTGTGCCCACCATTGCAGCCTCACTTTGCTCACCATTGCAGCCTCACTGTGCCCACCATTGCAGCCACACTGTGCCCACTATTGCAGCCACACTGTGCCCATCATTGCAGCCTCACTAGCCCACCATTGCAGTCTCACTGTGCCCACTATTGCAGTCTCACTGTGCCCACCATTGCAGCCTCACTGTGCCCAATATTGCAGCCTCACTGTGCCCATCATTGCAGCCTCACTGTGCTCATCATTGCAGCCTCACTGTGCCCACTATTGCAGACTCACTGTGCCCACCATTGCAGCCACACTGTGCCCACCATTGCAGCCACACTGTGCCCACCATTGCACCCTCACTGTGCCCACCATTGCAGCCACACTGTGCCCACCATTGCAGCCTCACTGTGCCCACTATTGCAGCCTCACTGTGCCCACTATTGCAGCCTCGCCTGGGCAGAGGAATGCATGACTGGAAGAAGAGGAGAGCAGCGGGATCACAGAGCAGCTTACATTACAATTGTCTCCGCTCTGCTCGACACAGCCCCGCCTCCTCCTGACCCCATACCTTGGATAGACAGAACGCATCCCAGCATTGGACCGGCGTTCTGTCTATCACAGGCGCAGGCCAGGAGGAGGCGGGGCTGTGTCGAGCAGAGTGGAGACAACTGTAATGTAAGCTGTAACAGTGTGCTATCCTGCTCTGTGATCCCGTGGCTCTCCTCTTCCTCAATGCTCTCTCCCCCTCGAGGCGATCGCTGGGAGAATGGCTCCCAATCAACCCTGTCTGCCAGCGGTGCTCGCCCCCCCCCCCCACTCCCAGGCAGCCCAGCTCACAAGCCCTCATTTTCCACTCACAAAATGCGAGTAGGCGAGTAGAAAATTTGAGGGCTGTGCTATAGTATGGTGTGAGCATTCTCTTCTAGCTACATAGTCCTACATTTGATGTCTCAATGGGATGATGTAACTAGAACAGGGGGGTTCCACACCTTTCACACCTCCCATGTTGTTCTTGGATAATCAACATCTACCTCAACACATCTAATGGTGCTTGGATTAAGGTGTTGGTGCTACCTGAGTACATGTTGGAGTATCTTTCTGACACTCATTATAAATTGAAGAACTGGCCTAGAGAATCTACAACATTTCTTCGACATTACAGAACAAGTCCAGCTGAATTGGATTAACTGCTATTGGCTAAAAAATGAAGGTTTTGTCCATACTGCATTGTATAAAATAATGGTTAGTTTATATTAAAATAATGGAACATATGAGGTGTGTGCAAAAAGTAATGAGAATGATATTTTAAAAATAATTTTATTGAAAAACATTAAAATTGAACATTGTCTCCTTCAAAGTATGCACCTTGTGAGTGCACACAACGCTCCCAGGGATTTTTCCATTCTTCATAGCGCCCCTGGAAGTCTTCAGGTGGGATGGTGCTCAGAGCCGGCGTAGTGGCTCTTTGGACGTTATCCACACTACCAAAATGGCGCCTTTCTCATGTTCAAATTCTGAGTCACGATTTCATGAGCAATTGACTTGGTAATTCCCGTTTCCTCTACAATCATTCCTATAGTGAACCGTCGGTCAAAAACGGAACAGAACGCAGATGCAGTGAGGTTTGTTCTCAACTGTGACCGACAGTCAGGATTGTGACTCGGGATTTGAACATGAGAACGGACGCCATTTTGGTAGTGTGGATAACGTCCAAAGAGCCACTACGCCGGCTCTGAACGCCATCCCACCTGAAGACTTCCAGGGACGATATGAATAATGAAAAAATCCCTTGGAGCGTTGAGTACACTCACAAGGTGCATACTTTGAAGGAGACAATGTTCAATTTTAACGTTTTTCAATAAAATTATTTTTAAAATATCATTCTCATTACTTTTTGCACACACCTCATATGTTCCATTATTTTAATATAAACTTATATAAACGCTATTTTTTCATAACATCCCTGTAAGTCTTCTAGTGGGGTGACATTCAGAGCCGGCGTAGTGGCTCTTTGGACGTTATCCACACTACCAAAATGGTGTCTTTTCTCATGTTCAAATCCTGAGTCACAATTTCATGAAGAATTGACTTGGTATTTCCCATTTCCTCTGCAATCATTCTGATAGTGATCTGTCGGTCACGGTTGAGAACCGACCTCATTGCATCTGTTCCATTTTTGACCGATAGCTCACTATCAGAATGATTGCAGAGAAAACGGGAATTACCAAGTCAACACTAGAAAGGACACCATTTTAGTAGTGTGAATAATGTCCAAAGAGCCACTATGCCGGCTCTGAAAGCCATCCCACCTGAAGACTTCCAGGGACGATATGAAGAATGAAAAAATCCCTGGGAGCGTTGTGTACACTCACAAGGTGCAAACTTTGAAGGAGACAATGTTCAAGTGTAAAGTTTTTCAATAAAATAATTTTTAAAATATAATTCTCATTACTTTCTGGACACACCTCGTATAATGACACTGTTTACTGTAAATGTGGCTCCTCGTGTTGCTTCTTCCTCCTACTTTCCAGCCCTGCTGTACAGGGACTGCAGGAAGTTGATACCAAGTCATATTCAAGTACTTACATTGATTACATTTAAAAAATACATTTATAATTACACAGCTTGGCCTAAATTGTCTAATTTACCTCTCATAGTTGAGCGCCTTATTCATTTGGATCTCCTTCTCTGCAGCCTTTCCAGTTCCAGGACATCTTTTTCATTAACTACCTTCAAAACTAGAGTGTATGTGTAAGATAAGTCCATATTACACTGGGAGTGTACACTGTGCATGTAATAAAAAATTAATAGGAACAAAGGGAAGGAACATTTTTTGTCTCTGCCATAATTCCTGCCTATGTTCCCACCTGCTTTGGAGTTTTTTTTTCTCTGCCCACCTTTGTGTGTTCCAGCTCCTTCTTTTACACTATTTATAGTAAAAACACTTTTAGCCACTTCCCACGGGTTGAAGTGGTGATCTCTGAATGAGGCCTGCAGCTACAGACATCATTCAGATATCTGTGCTTTCAGCAGGCAATTCCCTCTAATGTAAAAGCCACCCTAGTCCGCCCCCCTGCCACCGCCCTCTGGTACCTTTCCGGGCTCTTCTGTGTGATCGGGAGGCCGGATTACCAATCCGGTGACGGCGCTGGATTACCATAGAGCTGGCCATGGAGCGAATGGTTCCCAGCAATCTCTATGGCCCTGGGAGGCCAGAGGCAACGTCATGACATCCCTCCAGGCACTGGCAGATGTAAACACTGCCAGTTTCTTTCACCTGGAAAGCAGAGATTTTTTTTAATCTCATGCTTTCCAGGATAGAGGAGATATCTGGTCTTGGACTGTTCTCAACCAATACTACTACCACTAGGAAAGACTGTCCTCTAAACACTACTGCTTCTGAGTGTTTTGAAGTATCTCATGCCAAGTTCCTCACCCTCATATTGAAGTTCTGCAAGCAATAAACTTTTAGAAGACATTCTCTAAACTATTTATTGGAACTGGTTTAAATGGACTGTTGCTCGTGTGGGCGGGTGGCATCTGTATTTTTTGGGAAAGAACCAGTTAAAATCCCTTTGGGAGTAGCGCTGCATGTGCTTATACAGTAGAATAAAGTAGGTGCTTCTTTATTTTGGAATATTCTGTGTAGAATCATTTGGAGGTGTGCAGCTTACAGAGGGGATATTTTTTCTTTGTGTGCAGTATTGGGGTTTTAAAATTTAATTTACCTTTAAGTTTGGCAGAAGATACATATATAGTTACACCATTGTTGAGGTTGAATGAAGACACCAGTCCATCCAGTTTAACCTGTGTGCGTTTATTTATGTCAATAATTCCGATATCCCTGTATATTGCATTCGCTAAGATGCCCATCTAATAGTTTTTCTTAAACTATCGACTCTCCTCGATGACACCACTGATTGTGAAAGGGAGTTCCACATTGTTACCGCTCTGACAGTAAAGAATCCCTTATGCAGTTTCAGATTAAACAACTTCTCCAATTTCAATGAGTGGTCACATGTCTTCTTAACCTTCCTTAAACTGAATACTAGAAGGAGCGCCAAATGAGGGAAACAAAATCCTTGGGGTTGGAGGGTTAATGAGGTTATTTAAAGGAGACACATCGTACAAACACATTGGCAGCTTTGTTGAAGCCCAACTTCAAGCTCCACACTTTCCAAGGCTGCACCCTCCCTGAAGATGCCCTAGCATGTTTTTTATTATATATTATAACTTATCTTTTCTGAAGTCTTCAGGTCAGTCAAGTGCAGGATCCTTTTCCTCTCTTCCCTGGGCTTGGTGGTCCTTACTGATGTGGAGAGCAGCACAGATGTGAATGATGAACTGCGCTAGTATATTGTGAAATAAGGGCACTGTGGTGACCTTCCCTAAGGGATGGGCCCATGGCATCCATGTTCCTCCTTAGCCTTGGCATCATTCAATATGTAAGACTGAGAGCTTCATGGGGTGAAGAAAAGGATATGAGAGAGGGCAGCACCTGATTAAGGGTAAGTATTGCCGACAGATCTACTTTTTTTAAATTTTTTATACAGGATGGGGGAATTTTTTTATAAATAAAAATATAGCTCAGAGATGTACTTTAATTTGAACAAATGTGTTTACCTGAAATTTTTACTTTGTAAAATACTGTAAAGCCTTCAAAAATTAAAAAAAGAATAAAGCAGTATTTATGTTTTCAAATTTTATTCTTCACACCAAATAATATACTTTGAAAATTGTAGGTTCCCTCTAACCGTTTTGCTGCCAGAGTGGTTTTGCATTATTTGGGCTTTGCAGAACCTGATAAAATGGCAGGGGTGCGCACATAATCATGGGGGTGTGTGGAAGTGATCTGGTGGCTGCACAGCCAACAGTCAGTATGTCAGATTTACACTCACAGTGTGTGCAACCCCCCTCCCAGTGCCACCACCAAAGTATAGCATACGACGTATAGCATACGGCATATAGCATAAGGAGGTAAAGCACTGGACGGTTGCTCAATGGTCCAAAGCCCTCTTTTCAGATGAGTCAATTTTGCATTTCATTTGGAAATCAAGGTCCCAGAGTCTGGAGGAAGAGTGGAGAGGCAAAGAATACAAGTTGCATGAGGTCCAGTGTGAAGTTTCCATGGTCAGTGATGATTTGAGGAGCCATGTCATCTGCTGGTGTTGGTCCACTGTGTTTTATCAAGTCCAAAGTCAGTGCAGCCCTCTACCAGGAAATTCTAATTGCACTTCATGCTCCCCTCTGCTGACCAGATTTATGGAGATGCTGATTTCATCTTCCAGCAGGACTTGGCACCTTCCCACACTGCCAAAACTACCAATACCTGGTTTTATGATTATGGTATCACTGTGCTTAATTGGCCAAAAAAACTTGCCTAACCTAAACCCCATAGAAGTTAAATTTCAAAGGGAGCATCACCACAGGTTGGTGCTGTGGACGCAAAACAATTGTCATCAGCACTACGTCCTAAATTGGAGATAAGTTGGGGGATGTGAACTCTAGTTGCACATTTTAGGCACCACACTATACACAATCTAAAAATATAATCGTTTATTGATACAGATATATAAAAACAACACACAAAGTGCATTTTAAAATTGCTAGCAACATAAGCTAAACAAACTGCCACATATAGACATCCCCACCATTACCCTTAGGTAATGAGCTGATATTTGTAAAATAATTCTCCACCCCAGAATGTGTCACAAATCCTGCTGTTCCCTCCATTATATTAATGAAGACCAGTTTTCAGCAGATACCGTATTTATCGGCGTATAACACGCACCGGCGTATAACACGCACCCCAATTTAGGAGGGAATTTTAAGGAAAAAAAACTTTTAGGAGGGAAGTTGAAGGGAAAAAAACTTACATTTAAATGTCCTTCATTGCAGCCTTGTCAGTGCAGCCTTGTCAGTGCAGCCTTCCCCAGTGCAGCCTTGTCAGTGCAGCTTTGTCAGTGCAGCCATGTCAGTGCAGCCTTGTCAGTGCAGCCTTGTCAGTGCAGCCTTGTCAGTGCAGCCATGTCAGTGCAGCCATGTCAGTGCAGCCTTCCCCAGTGCAGCCTTCCCCAGTGCAGCCTTCCCCAGTGCAGCTTTACCCAGTGGAGCCTTGTCAGTGCAGCCATGTCAGTGCAGCCTTGTCAGTGCAGCCTTGTCAGTGCAGCCTTCCCCAGTGCAGCCTTCCCCAGTGCAGCCATGTCAGTGCAGCCTTGTCAGTGCAGCCTTCCCCAGTGCAGCCTTCCCCAGTGCAGCCTTCCCCAGTGCAGCTTTACCCAGTGGAGCCTTGTCAGTGCAGCCATGTCAGTGCAGCCTTGTCAGTGCAGCCTTCCCCAGTGCAGCCTTGTCAGTGCAGCCTTCCCCAGTGCAGCCTTGTCAGTGCAGCCTTCTCCAGTGCAGCCTTCCCCAGTGGAGCCTTCCCCAGTGGAGCCCTCCCCAGTGCAGCCTTGCCCCAGTGCAGCCTGGGATCCCCTGTCCCTGCTGTCACATCTTCAAAATCGCGGACCGCGATTTGAAAATGGCGCCGCCGGCGCCGAAGTACACAGAGCCGGTCCTCGGCTCTTTCCGGCGGCTCTCGTTTACTTTCGGCTCCACTCGTAGTCCCGAGCGGAGCTATCCGAACCTACTCGGATAGCTCCGCTCCGGACTACGAGTGAAACCGAAAGTAAACGAGAGCCGCCGGAAAGAGCCGAGGACCGGCTCTGTGTACTTCGGCGCCGGCGGCGCCATTTTCAAATCGCGGTCCGCGATTTTGAACAAGTGACAGCTCGGATCGCAGGGGGATCGGCGTATAACACGCACCTGCAACTTTCCCCTGATTTTAAGGGGAAAAAAGTGCGTGTTATACGCCGATAAATACGGTATATTGAGCAGGCTCCTGTCATCTGTGTGCTGCCTGGGAGAGCAGGTGATGGGATCCTGCTCAATATATCTACTGAAAACTGGTCTTCATTAATATGATGGAGTGTACAGCAGGATTATAGAGATTATAAAGTGTGTATTACCCGCTTCCCGACCGCCTCATGCAGATATACTGTGGCAGAAGGGCACGTACAGGCAGAATCATGTGCCTGTATGTTGCCCTTTAAGAGGGGGCTTGCGGACTTAATGTCCGCGGGGATACCCACGATCGTCTCACGATGAGGAAGAACGGGGAGATGCTAAAGTAAACAAGCATCTCCCCCCGTTCTGCCTTTTGACACTGTCACTGATCACAGCTCCCTGTGATCGTGAGTGGTGATCAGTGATGCTTCACTCGTAGCCCATCCCTCCTAACAGTTAGAATCACTCCCTAGGACACACTTAACCCTTCCCTAGCCCCCTAGTGGTTAACCCCTTCACTGCCAGTGTCATTTTTACAGTAATCAGTGCAATTTTATAGCACTGATCGCTGTAAAAATGAGACTGGTCCCAAAAATGAGCCAAAATTGTCCGATGTGTCCGCCATAATGTCACAGTCATGATAAAAATCGCAGATCGCCGCAATTACTAGTAAAAAAAAAAATATTAATAAAAATGCCATAAAACTATCCCCTATTTTGTAGACGCGATAACTTTTGAGCAAACCAATCAATAAATGCTTAGTGCGATTTTTTTTTTTTTACCAAAAATATGTAGAAGAATACGTATCGGCCTAAACTGAGGAAAAAAAATGTTTTTTTTTTTAATATATATTTGATGGATATTTATTATAGCAAAAAGTTAAAAATAATGCATTTTTTTCAAAATTGTAGCTTTTTTTTGTTTATAGCGCAAAAAATATAAAGCGCAGAGGTGATCAAATACCACCAAAAGAAAGCTCTATTTGTGGGATAAAAAGGATGTCAAAGTTGTTTGGGAGCCACGTTGCACGACCGCGCACTTGTCAGTTAAAGCGACGCAGTGCCGAATCGCAAAAAGTGCTCTGGTCTTTGGCCAGCGAAATGGTCCGGGGCTTACGTGGTTAAATTGTTTTACGTTATTACACTATTGGAGTATCTTTATCATTTGCATGTGGAGAGATCCCTTACATACATGGTTGGAGGTTGAAGATTTTGTTTAACCCTATCTGTGGGGTTTAACCACTTGCCGCCCGGGCCATAGCCGAAAGACGGCTGCAGCGTGGTCGGCTAGTCCTGGGTGGACGTCCATGGATGACATCCCAGTGCTCCTGCACCCGGGAACTTCCGTGACTGCCGGTTCCAGAGGACCCGGCGCATCACGGATCACGGTAAACGGCCGCTCATCGCGGCCGTTTACCATGTGATCGCTCCGTCAACAATGTAAACAAGCCGGCGTCATGTCATGACGCCGGTTCCTCCCCTCTGTGTACCAATCGGTACAGTGCGAGGGGAGAGGTGGAGGGATCGGATGGCAGTACCGCTGTGGGCTGCATGTGTAGTGCCCACAGCGGTGCTCAGTGACAATTACAGTCACATCCATCCATCCCTCCATGCTCAGCCATCCCTGCAATACTATGCATTATACACTGCAATACTCTGCATTATACCCAGCAACACTCTGCATTATACCCAGCAATACTCTGCATTATACCCTGCAATACTCTGCATTATACCCAGCAATACTCTGCATTATACCCAGCAACACTCTGCATTATACCCAGCAATACTCTGCATTATACCCTGCAATACTCTGCATTATACCCAGCAACACTCTGCATTATACCCAGCAATACTCTGCATTATACCCTGCAATACTCTGCATTATACCCAGCAATACTCTGCATTATACCCTGCAATACTCTGCATTATACCCTGCAATACTCTGCATTATACCCAGCAATACTCTGCATTATACCCAGCAATACTCTGCATTATACCCAGCAATACTCTGCATTATACCCAGCAATACTCTGCATTATGCCCAGCAATACTCTGCATTATACCCTGCAATACTCTGCAATATACCCGGCAATACTCTGCAATATACCCTGCAATATACCCTGCAATACCCTGCAATATACCCGGCACTACTCTGCAATATACCCGGCAATACTCTGCAATATATCCGGCAATACTCTGCAATATACCCGGCAATACTCTGCAATACACCCGGTAATACCCTGCAATACTCTGCAATATACCCTGCAATACTCTGCAATATACCCGGCAATACTCTGCAATATACCCTGCAATACTCTGCAATAGGGATGAGCCGAACACCCCCCTGTTCGGTTCGCATCAGAACATGCGAACAGGAAAAAAGTTCGTTCGAACACGCGAACACCGTTAAAGTCTATGGGACACAAACATGAATAATCAAAAGTGCTAATTTTAAAGGCTAATATGCAAGTTATTGTCATAAAAAGTGTTTGGGGACCCGGGTCCTGCCCCAGGGGACATGGATCAATGCAAAAAAAAGTTTTAAAAACGGCCGTTTTTTCAGGAGCAGTGATTTTAATAATGCTTAAAGTCAAACAATAAAAGTGTAATATCCCTTTAAATTTCATACCTGGGGCATACCTATAGTATGCCTGTAAAGGGGCGCATGTTTCCTGTGTTTAGAACAGTCTGACAGCAAAATGACATTTTGAAGGAAAAAACTCATTTAAAACTACCCGCGGCTATTGCATTGCCGACAATACACATAGAAGTTCATTGATAAAAACGGCATAGGAATTCCCCAAAGGGGAACCCCGAACCAAAAAAAAAAAAAAAAAAAATGATGTGGGAGTCCCCCTAAATTCCATATCAGGCCCTTCAGGTCTGATATGGATATTAAGGGGAACCCCAGCCCAAATAAAAAAAAAAATGACGTGGGGTTCCCCCTAAATTCCACACCAGACCCTTCAGGTCTGGTATGGATTTTAAGGGGAACCCCGCGCCAAAAAAAAAAAAAACGGCGTGGGGTCCCCCCAAAAATCCATACCAGACCCTTATCCGAGCACGCAACCTGGCAGGCCGCAGGAAAAGAGGGGGGGACGAGAGTGCGCCCCCCCCCTCCTGAACCATACCAGGCCACATGCCCTCAACATTGGGAGAGTGCTTTGGGGTAGCCCCCCAAAACACCTTGTCCCCATGTTGAGGAGGACAAGGGCCTCATCCCCACAACCCTGGCCGGTGGTTGTGGGGGTCTGCGGGCGGGGGGCTTATCGGAATCTGGAAGCCCCCTTTAACAAGGGGACCCCCAGATCCCGGCCCCCCCTGTGTGAAATGGTAAGGGGGTACTTACCCCTACCATTTCACTAAAAAACTGTCAAAAATGTTAAAAATGACAAGAGACAGTTTTTGACAATTCCTTTATTTAAATGCTTCTTCTTTCTTCTATATTCCTTCATCTTCTGGTTTTTCTGGCTCTTCTAGTTCTTCCTCCGGCGTTCTCGTCCAGCATCTCCTCCGCGGCGTCTTCTATCTTCTTCTCCTCGGGCCGCTCCGCACCCATGGCATGGGGGGGAGGCTCCCACTCTTCTCTTCTTCTTTTCTTCTCTTCTTCTCTCCTTCTCTTCTTCGTTTTCTTCTCCGGGCCGCTCCGCAATCCATGCTGGCATGGAGGGAGGCTCCCGCTGTGTGACGGCGCTCCTCGCCTGACAGTTCTTAAATAACGGGGGGCGGGGCCACCCGGTGACCCCGCCCCCCTCTGACGCACGGTGACTTGACGGGTTTTCCCTGTGACGTCACGGGGAATGCCACAGGGAAGTCTCGTCATGTCCCGTGCGTCAGAGGGGGGCGGGGTCACCGGGTGGCCCCGCCCCCCGTAATTTAAGAACTGTCAGACGAGGAGCGCCGTCACACAGCGGGAGCCTCCCTCCATGCCAGCATGGGTTGCGGAGCGGCCCGGAGAAGAAAATGAAGAAGAGAAGAAGAGAAGAAGAGAAGAAAAGAAGAAAAGAAGAAGAGAAGAGCGGGAGCCTCCCCCCCATGCCATGGGTGCGGAGCGGCCCGAGGAGAAGAAGATAGAAGACGCCGCGGAGGAGATGCTGGACGAGAACGCCGGAGGAAGAACTAGAAGAGCCAGAAGAACCAGAAGAACCAGAAGATGAAGGAAGAAAGAAGAAGCAAAGAGAAAAAAAAAGAAAAGAAAAAAAAGAAGAAAAAAAAAGAAAAGAAAAAGAAGAAGAAGAAAAAAAAAAAAAAGAAGCATTTAAATAAAGGAATTGTCAAAAACTGTCTCTTGTCATTTATAACATTTTTGACAGTTTTTTAGTGAAATGGTAGGGGGTAAGTACCCCCTTACCATTTCACACGTGGGGGGCCGGGATCTGGGGGTTCCCTTGTTAAAGGGGGCTTCCAGATTCCGATAAGCCCCCTGCCCGCAGACCCCCACAACCACCGGCCAGGGTTGTGGGGATGAGGCCCTTGTCCTCATCAACATGGGGACAAGGTGTTTTGGGGGCTACCCCAAAGCACCCTCCCAATGTTGAGGGCATGTAGCCTGGTACGGTTCAGGAGGGGGGGCGCACTCTCGTCCCCCCCTCTTTTCCTGCGGCCTGCCAGGTTGCGTGCTCGGATAAGGGTCTGGTATGGATTTTTGGGGGGACCCCACGCCGTTTTTTTGTTTTTTTTTTGGCACGGGGTTCCCCTTAAAATCCATACCAGACCTGAAGGGTCTGGTATGGAATTTAGGGGGAACCCCACGTCATTTTTTTTTTTTTAATTTTGGCCGGGGTTCCCCTTAATATCCATATCAGACCTGAAGGGCCTGGTATGGAATTTAGGGGGACTCCCACATCAATTTTTTTTTTAATTTTGGTTCGTGGTTTCCCTTTGGGGAATTCCTATGCCGTTTTTATCAATGAACTTCTATGTGTATTGTCGGCAATGCAATAGCCGCGGGTAGTTTTAAATGAGTTTTTTCCTTCAAAATGTCATTTTGCTGTCAGACTGTTCTAAACACAGGAAACATGCGCCCCTTTACAGGCATACTATAGACACCCCCCAGGTAAGAAATTTAAAGGGATATTACACTTTTATTGTTTGACTTTAAGCATTATTAAAATCACTGCTCCTGAAAAAACGGCCGTTTTTAAAACTTTTTTTTGCATTGATCCATGTCTCCTGGGGCAGGACCCAGGTCCCCAAACACTTTTTATGACAATAACTTGCATATTAGCCTTTAAAATTAGCACTTTTGATTTCTCCCATAGACTTTTAAAGGGTGTTCCGCGGCATTCGAATTTGCCGCGAACACCCCAAATTGTTCGCTGTTCGGCGAACTTGCGAACAGCCAATGTTCGAGTCGAACATGAGTTTGACTCGAACTCGAAGCTCATCCCTACTCTGCAATATACCCTGCAATATACCCTGCAATACTCTGCAATATACCCGGCAATACTCTGCAATATACCCAGCAATACTCTGCAAGATACCCAGCAATACTCTGCAATATACCCAGCAATACTCTGCAATATACCCAGCAATACTCTGCAATATACCCTGCAATATACCCAGCAATACTCTGCAATATACCCAGCAATACTCTGCAATATACCCAGCAATACCCCGCAATACCCCACAATTTTTACCCAGTTCCCGCCCACCGTCATATGACGTCCTTGACTTTGAGCGGAGATATCTGAATGATGCCTGCAGCTACAGGTATCATTCAGATATCAGCTTTTTCAGCCGGCGATTTCCTACACCATAAGAATGATCATAGCGGCTGTTCCACTGCTTGATCGTTCTTATGGGAGGCAAGAGGGGACGCCGCCCCCCTTCCCGCCACTCTCTGGTGCTTCTACCGACTCACCGCTACAATCGAAGCCAGGATTGTTTCTTTTTTTTTATTTCAGACTTCCCAGCCTAGAGGTGAGATGTGGGGTCTTATTGACCCCCATATCTAACTGTAAAGAGGACCTGTCATGCCATATTCCTATTACAAGGATGTTTACATTCTACAAGGATGTTTACATTCCTTGTAATAGAAATAAAAGTGATCAAAAATTTTTTTGGGGGGAAAAAAGTGTCAAACTAAAATAAATAAAGTAAAATGAACAATAGAAAAAAAAAATTTAAAGCGCCCCTGTCCGTGTGCTCGCATGCAGAAGCGAACACATACGTAAGTCCTGCCCACATATGAAAACGGTGTTCAAACCACACATGTGAGGTATCACTGCGAACGTTGGAGCGAGAGCAATAATTTTGGCCCTAGACCTCCTCTGTAACTCAAAACATGTAACCAGTAGGGATGAGCCGAACACCCCCCTGTTCAGTTCGCACCAGAACATGCGAACAGGAAAAAAGTTTGCTAGAACACGCGAACACACGTTAAAGTCTATGGGACACGAACATGAATAATCAAAAGTGCTAATTTTAAAGGCTTATATGCAAGTTATTGTCATAAAAAGTGTTTGGGGACCCGGGTCCTGCCCCAGGGGACATGGATGAATGCAAAAAAAAGTTTTAAAAACGGCCGTTTTTTCAGGAGCAGTGATTTTAATAATGCTTAAAGTCAAACAATAAAAGTGTAATATCCCTTTAAATTTCGTACCTGGGGGGTGTCTATAGTATGCCTGTAAAGGGGCACATGTTTCCTGTGTTTAGAACAGTCTAAAAGCAAAATGACAATTCGAAGGAAAAATTCCATTTAAAACTACCCGCGGCTATTGCATTGCCGACAATACACATAGAAGTTCATTGATAAAAACGGCATGGGAATTTAACACAGGGAAACCCCGAACCAACATTTAAAAAAAAAAATGATGTGGGAGTCCCCCTAAATTCCATACCAGGCCCTTCAGGTCTGGTATGAATATTAAGCAGAACCCCGCGCCAAAAAAAAAAAAAAAAACGGCGTGGGGTCCCCCCAAAAATCCATACCAGACCCTTATCCGAGCACGCAACCTGGCAAGCCGCAGGAAAAGAGGGGGGGATGAGAGTGTGGCCCCCCCTACTGAACCGTACCAGG
This sequence comes from Lithobates clamitans, assembly GCA_037952925.1. Classification (NCBI taxonomy): domain Eukaryota; kingdom Metazoa; phylum Chordata; class Amphibia; order Anura; family Ranidae; genus Lithobates; species Lithobates clamitans. The sequence continues at coordinate 1,046,750 of JBBGZY010001506.1, forward strand.
CCACATGCCCTCAAAATTGGGAGGGTGCTTTGGGGTAGCCCCCCAAAACACCTTGTCCCCATGTTGATGAGGACAAGGACCTCATCCCCACAACCCTGGCCGGTGGTTGTGGGGGTCTGCGAGCTGGGGGGCTTATCGGAATCTGGAAGCCCCCTTTAACAAGGGGACCCCCAGATCCCGGCCCCCCCTGTGTGAAATGGTAAGGGGGTACTTACCCCTACCATTTCACTAAAAAACTGTCAAAAATGTTAAAAATGACAAGAGACAGTTTTTGACAATTCCTTTATTTAAATGCTTCTTCTTTCTTCTATCTTCCTTCATCTTCTTCTTCTTCTGGTTCTTCTGGCTCTTCTGGTTCTTCCTCCGGCGTTCTCATCCAGCATCTCCTCCGCGGTGTCTTCTATCTTCTTCTCCTCGGGCTGCTCCGCACCCATGCTGGCATGGAGGGAGGCTCCCGCTGTGTGACGGAGTCTCCTCGTCTGACGGTTCTTAAATAACAGGGGGCGGGGTCACCCCTCTGATGCACGGTGACTTGACGGGACTTCCCTGTGACGTCACAGGGAATGCCACAGGGAAGTCCTGTCATGTCCCGTGGGTCAGAGGGGGCGGGGTCACCGGGTGGCCCCGCCCCCGTTATTTAAGAACCGTCAGACGAGGAGACGCCGTCACACAGCGGGAGCCTCCCTCCATGCCAGCATGGATGCGGAGCGGCCCGGAGAAGAAAATGAAGAAGAGAAGAAGAGAAGAAGGAAGAAGAGAAGAGGATGAAGAAGAAGATGAAGAGAAGAGCGGGAGCCTCCCCCCATGCCATGGGTGCGGAGCGGCCTGAGGAGAAGAAGATAGAAGACGCCGCGGAGAGATGCTGGATGAAAGAAGAAGCATTTAAATAAAGGAATTGTCAAAAACTGTGTCTTGTCATTTTTAACATTTTTGACAGTTTTTTAGTGAAATGGTAGGGGTAAGTACCCCCTTATCATTTCACACAGGGGGGGCCGGGATCTGGGGGTACCCTTGTTAAAGGGGGCTTCCAGATTCCGATAAGCCCCCCGCCCACAGACCCCCACAACCACCGGCCAGGGTTGTGGGGATGAGGCCTTTGTCCTCATCAACATGGGGACAAGGTGTTTTGGGGGGCTACCCCAAAGCACCCTCCCAATGTTGAGGGCATGTGCCCTGGTATGGTTCAGGAGGGGGGGCCGCACTCTCATCCCCCCCTCTTTTCCTGCAGCCTGCCAGGTTGCTTGCTCGGATAAGGGTCCGGTATGGATTATTGGGGGGAACCCACGCCATTTTTTTTTTTTGGCGCGGGGTTCCCCTTAAAATCCATACCAGACCTGAAGGGTCTGGTATGGAATTTAGGGGGAACCCCACGTCATTTTTTTTTAAATTTTGGCCGGGGTTCCCCTTAATATCCATACCAGACCTGAAGGGCCTGGTATGGAATTTAGGGGGACTCCCACGTCATTTTTTTTTTTAATTTTGGTTCCGGGTTTCCCTGTGTTGAATTCCCATGCCGTTTTTATCAATGAACTTCTATGTGTATTGTTGGCAATGCAATAGCCGCGGGTAGTTTTGAATGGAATTTTTCCTTCGAAAATGTCATTTTGCTGTCAGACTGTTCTAAACACGGGGAAACATGCGCCCCTTTACAGGCATACTATAGACACCCCCCAGGTACGAAATTTAAACATATATTACACTTTTATTGTTTGACTTTAAGCATTATTAAAATCACTGCTCCTGAAAAAACGTCCGTTTTTAAAACTTTTTTTTGCATTGATCCATGTCCCCTGGGGCAGGACCCGGGTCCCCAAACACTTTTTATGACAATACCATGCATATAAGCCTTTAAAATTAGCACTTTTGATTTCTCCCATAGACTTTTAAAGGGTTTTCTGCGGCATTCGAATTTGCAGCGAACACCCCAAATTGTTCGCTGTTCAGCGAACTTGCGAACAGCCAATGTTCGAGTCGAACCGAAGCTCATCCCTAGTAACCAGTAAAAAAATTTAAAGCGTCACCTATGGAGACTTTTAAGTAGTGTAGTTTGGCACCATTCCACGAGCGTGTGCAATTTTGAAGGGTGACATGTTAGGTATCTATTTACTCAGTGTAACTTCATCTTTCACATTATGCAAAAACATTGGGCTAACTTTACTGTTTTGTTTTTTTTTTTTTAAGCACAAAACTGTTTTTTTTCCCAAAAAAAGCATTCGAAAAATTGCTGCGCAAATACCGTGCGAGATAAAAAGTTGCAACAACCGCCATTGTATTCTCTAGGGTCTTTGCCAAAAAAATATATATATAATGTTTTGGGGTTCTATGTAATTTTCTAGCAAATAAATTATTAATTTTACATGTAGGAGAGAAATATAAGAATTGGCCTAAGTGCTCCAGAACGCCTGGAGGTGCTCCCTGCATGTTGGGCCTCTGTATGTGGCCACGCTGTGTAAAAGTCTCACACATATGGTATTGCCATACTCTGGAGTAATAGCAGAATGTGTTTTGGGGTGTAATTTGTTGTATGCATATGCTGTGTGTGAGAAATAGCCTGCTAATATGACAATTTTGTGGGGAAAAAAAAGAAAAAAAAATCTTGATTTTGCAAAGAATTGTGGGAAAAGATAATTTCAAAAAAACTCACCATGCATCTTTTCAAATACCTTGGAATGTCTTCTTTTCAAAAAGGGGTCATTTGGGGGGTATTTATACTTTTCTGGCATGTTAGGGTCTCAAGAAATTAGATAGGCCGTCAGTACTTCAGGTGTGATCAATTTTCAGAGATTGGCACCATAGCTTTTGGACTTTCTAACATTCACAAAGACCAAATAATATACACCAAGTTGTACTTATTTTTACCAAAGATATGTAGCAGTATAAATTTTGGCCAAAATTTACGAAGAAAAATTACTACTTTGCTAAATTTTATAACAGAAACAAAGAAAAATTCATTTTTTTTACCAAATTTTCAGTCTTTTTTCTTTTATAAGCCTTTACCTCTTGCGGTGCAGCTCAGGGCCCAGCCACGGGCGGGCGAGTAGCGTTTGAGGCTGAAGATTTTCCCCTTGTGGTGGAGGGATGGTTGCCTCTGTATGCTGAAAACTTCTGGACGTACCAAACGGCTGGCAAGGTCGGAAGCATGTTTGTCTCCATGGCAGTGTTTTCTATGTATCCTGTCTTTCCCCAGGTATCTCCGGTCTCTATATCAGCGAGACCGGTCGTTTTGGGTCCTTTTCCGCCCCTCATGGCGGCTGGAGCGCTGGTGCGTTCCAGCCTGCCTCACTACTTCCGGGTACGGCGTTCTCGCTGTTCGCGCATGCGCAATAGCCTCCTCGAGACCGAGGCTTGGCTCGCGCATGCACAGTACGGCATAATGCCCTGGAACCGCGCGTGCACGGTACGATCGCTGACCCATGGCGCAGGTGCGTCATGGGCGGTGACGTCACGGGCGGGGAGCTTTAAATGCCGCTCTGAGACTCCCTCACAGTGGGATTTCCCTCGCAGTGAACGGGAGTGCAGCGGTCTTCCCCATGCCCAGCACTGGTCAACTTTAGGTGAGTGTTTTGAGCACTTTGGTATACTTTGTGCGTGGAAATGTAGAAATGCATATACTTGTAAAAAAAAAAAAAAAAAAAACAAACAAAAAATATATATATTTTATATTCAAAGTTTTAAAAAAAAAAAAAAAAAAAAAGGGAAATAATATAATATAAAATAAATTAAAAAAAAAAAATATATATATATATAATATATATAAAATAAATTTTCTCCTTGATATATGATGAGATGTTGTGACTCTTCAGGGGCAACGGACTCCTTCTTACTGGTTTGTTGGCCCATCTAGGCCATTTTTTCTCTCTTTTTTGCAGACCAGCTGCATTGTATCGCACTTCTTATAGAAGAAGCAAATTATGGATAGTTCACCGCCTTTAAGTGGCCAGCCCTCTCGCACAAGGTATGTGCTTAAGAGGGGAGGGGTGGAAGGTCAGTCGCATGGTATATGCGTTTTCTGATGACGGTCCCATCATTTTCCCTTCCCTATTGTGCTTTTTTCCAGCCCTTCTAGATCGGACCCTCAGATTCTGGTCCAGAATGTTAAAGACCTTGCCAGGCCACAACGCCAGTCTCCTTCAAGATCCAGACGAGACTCTGCTTCTGGAGACCACCACCAGAGGAGACGATCTCATTCCTCCTCCAGACACCGCTCCCACCGCCATGACAGCCGCTCTGATCGTAGAGCCTGCTGGGGATGTGGAACAAGAGTTCCGGAGGGCAAATCACTATGTGACCGGTGCTATGCCCGGGCGGTCAGGGAAAAGGAAACAGAGACCCAGCATTTGGAATCTCTAGTTAAACGTGTGGTACAGCAATCCCTGAAAGAGTTGGATTCACCCCACACGCTGAGCCAGTCTACGGTGCTGTCTGGCCCCCCGGCTGATGAGGTCCGTGAAGACCCGGGCACGTCCCAGCCTTATGCGGCCTCTCTTGATTCCTCAGATGATGATCTTCCGGAGGAAGAGGAAATCGGAGGCTTTGACTTCAACATGGTGTCACCTTTAATTAAAGCAATCAAAGAGGCCCTTAAATGGGAGGATCCCGCTACTCCCCCGGCCAAGCAGAAGAAATTCTTCAAACACCTCGGAAAAGAACATTCAAACTTTCCGCTCCTTTCAGAGCTGAAAGATATTATAGATGAGGAATGGAGCAAAACGGATAGGAAATCCTCTATGGTTAACAAAACCTCCAGATTGTACCCCTTCAAGTCAGAAGAGGTGAAATACCTAGAGAATGCTCCCCTTGTAGATGCTGCCCTGATGCGGCTGGCTAAACATGTCACTCTTCCCCTGGAGGATACGGTATCCTTCAAGGATGGTCTCGAGAGAAGGATTGACCAGGATCTGAAGAGAATCTATGGGTTGGCAGGCACGGCCTGTAAACCAGCGTTTGCTCTGGCAGCCATGTCAAAAGCCATGGAGGCTTGGGCGGAGAATGTGGATTCCTTCCTTAAGGGAATTTCGGAAGAACTGGCGGGAAGTTCAGCGGCCGCAGAATTAAAGCTAGCGGCAGTCTTCTTGGGGGAGGCATCCATTGATTTGATACGCCTGTTGGCGCGAGTTATGCTATCGTCAGTCACGGCCAAACGGGCATTATGGTTACGTCCTTGGCTTGCTGACCCTATTTCCAAACAGGCCTGGTGTAAAATTCCCTTCGAGGGATCCTCACTGTTTGGCAATAAACTCGATGATGCCATATCACGTGCTACGGGTGGCAAGTCGGGCTTCCTTCCCCAGGACAGACGCCTTCTTGGGCGGAAGAAACCTCAGTTTAGAAGACGTTCCCCGGAGCGCTCCAGGGAAGCTCGCTCTTACAAGCCCGGCAGGGACTTCAGGAAGAACTGGAGCAGAGGTCAAGCTTCCTTTCGCAAGTCCGCTAAAGGCCAGACATCCAGTGGTCGTGAGCAGGCAAAGTCCTTTTGAGATTACGCCCGCCCAGGCGGGTCGGGTAGGGGCACGGCTAAGCCTCTTCCGGCACGTCTGGGTGGCCTCGATCTCGGACTTTTGGGTGATAAGAACAGTTTCAACAGGTCACAGATGGACCTTTTCCAATATTCCTCCCCCCAGATTTGTCTCCACTCTTCTTCCCCGGTCGGAAGATCAAAGGAAAGCTCTTCTGTCCTATGTGGACCTTCTGAAGTCTCAAGGAGCAGTTGTACATGTCCCCAGGGACGAATGGTTTCAGGGGGTATATTCTCCCCTTTTCTTAGTTCGAAAAAAGAGTGGCTCTTGGCGCCCGGTCATAGACCTGACCTACCTGAACGAGTTTATAGAGCAAGGAAAGTTCAAGATGGAATCTCTGTCGACCATTCAGCAAGCCATTCAGCCAAACGATTGGATGATTTCCATCGATTTGAAGGACGCTTACTTCCACGTCCCAGTAGAGGAGCGGCTTCACAAGTACCTACGTTTCCAAGTAGGGCAGGAGCATCTGCAGTTTATTTGCCTCCCCTTCGGGTTGACAACCTCCCCCCGGGTCTTCTCAAAGATCCTCTTAGCCACGGTGGCCCTCATAAGGTTAAAGGGGGTGCGGCTCTACCACTACCTCGACGACCTCCTGGTTCTATCTCAAAGCAGGGATCAGCTGCTGGCCCACCGGGAGCAGGTGATCTCCGCTCTATCCAGCTTCGGGTGGCTTCTGAATCTTGCAAAGAGCCACCTAATTCCGACTCAATGCCTAATATATCTGGGAGCACAGTTCGACACCGTAAGGAGCACTATTTCTCTTCCACTACAGAAAGTTCCGGTGGTCCGGGACAGAATTGCTCGGGCTCTACATACCTCACACCTGAAGGCCTCTCAGTGTCTAATAATCATCGGCACGATGGTCTCCACGACTCCCATGGTCAAATGGGCCTTGTGGAGATTACGTCCCTTCCAGTCAGGGTTCCTGCAGCAATGGGAAACAGGGGACAAGAATCAGGTCATCCGGGTGACATCATCAATGAGAAACAGCCTCTTCTGGTGGCTCCAACGCAAGAACTTACTGACATGTCATTCCATTGCTCCCATCGCCTGGATCACGGTTACGACCGATGCCAGCGGGACGGGCTGGGGAGCCCTCTGCGGTTCGAACCTTGCACAGGGCAAATGGGATCCATGCCTGCCAGTCCCGGGTTCGAACGTCCTAGAGCTCAGAGCGGCCTGGTGTGCACTGCAGTCCTTCTCTCACCTACTGAAAGGGAACTCAGTATTGCTAAGAATGGACAACACAACGGCAGTCGCCTATGTGAAGAGGCAGGGGGGTACCCGGAGCCTCAATCTCCTTCGGGAAGTCGAGCCCATCCTTTCCTGGGCACAGAAGAACCTATGCAATATCTCGGCAGGGTTTGTCCCAGGGGTCAAAAATACCCAAGCAGACTTCCTTTCTCGCACCAAGCTGGACAACAACGAGTGGTCCCTGAATATGGAGACATTCAGATGGGTCTCATCACTGGGGATCGAACCCGAGGTGGATCTATTCGCCTCACGCCACAACTGCAAGTTGAAGAAATATTATGCCAGAGGTCATTGCAGCCAGGCTCTCGGGTCGGATGCACTGACGGATCTCTGGAGATTCAACAAGGCCTATGAGTTTCCACCGCTCCCAGTCATCCTGAGGTTCCTGCAGAGGCTCAGTTCGGAAACAGCCGAAGTGTTGATGATAGCTCCATACTGGCCGAACAGGCCATGGTTCCCTCTCCTTGTCCAGCTCAGCTTCAGGGACCCGGTGCCTCTCCCTCTCAGGCCGGACCTTCTTTCTCAGGGGTCAGTTCTGCACCCATGTCCGGCAGTACTGAGACTGATGGTCTGGTTCTTGAGAGGGAGAGGCTAATCTCGCTTGGTTGCGCTCCCTCAGTGATCTCAACTCTTATGAGCTCAAGAAGACCTAGCACGAATAAAGTCTACAGTAGGATCTGGTCCAAGTTTGTGGATTTCTGCTCTTCTAACGGCAGGTCTTGTAGACACCCGGAGGTGCAAGATGTCCTCAGCTTCCTTCAAACAGGTTTAGACCTACCATTATCCATCAGCTCGCTTAGAGTCCAGGTATCTGCACTGTCTGCCTTCTCAGGGTCCTCTTGGGCAAATAATCCGTTAATCCGGCAATTCTTTCGTGGCGCTGCAAGGCTTAAGCCCCAAAGAAAATCCAGGTTCCCCAAATGGGATCTGCCACTAGTTCTGGATTCAATCTCGGGACATCGGCAAAAAGGGTCTCTGAGATTGGCTCTTGGGTTGTGAAGAACCCTTCCTGACGTTCTTTCCGGACCGGGTAGTACTCGTCCCTATGCTGGGTTTAAATCCAAAAGTGTCCTCAGTGTTCCATGATAATCAAGAAATAGTCCTTCCCACGTTTAAGTCTCCAGGATCTTCCAAAATTCATCCTCTGGATGTAGGGGAAGCAATTAAAGAATACCTGAGAATAACTTCTCCCTTCAGACGTTCTGACCATTTATTTATTTTACACTCAGGAAGCAATAAAGGGAAAAAAGCTTCGATTAGGACACTCGCTACTTGGATTGTTCAGACTATTCAACAAGCATACAGGGCGAAGGGCTTGGCTCCTCCACAGGCGGTGACAGCTCACTCCACCAGGGGAATGGCGGCTTCATGGGCGGCAGCTCGACACGTGGCCCCGGACACCATATGCAAGGCGGCCTCGTGGGCCTCTATCAATACTTTCATGTCTCACTATTGTATTGAGCCTGCTTCATTGTCCTCTGTAAACTTTGCTTTGAGAATCCTATCGGTTGATAGGGCAAATTAAAATTTTTGGTTTGACTCAACATACCCACCCGTGTGGTCGGCTAGTTATTTCCCACACGTAGGCTGCCATGGAGTCTGTCAGGAAAAAGGAAAATTTATTATCAAATACTTACCGTAATTTTCCTTTCCTGATGGACTCCATGGCAGACGGAGTTCCCACCCATTGGTCATAGAGTAGGCTAGTTACGGAACGCAGTAGCTAGTGGTGAGTACTCTTTTATGGGAATGGGGTCCTATAGCATTGGAGAGGAGGCGGGGTTAACCCACACGTAGGCTGCCATGGAGTCCATCAGGAAAGGAAAATTACGGTAAGTATTTGATAATAAATTTTCCTTTTTTTTTAATTTTTTTTTCTTCTTTATTGTATGTACTTTTTCACAATTGAAATGCACATATATATATATATATATATATATATATATATATATATATATATATATATATATATATATATATATATATATATATATAATATATATATATACTTTTTCACTTGTCACAAGGGTGATATATGAAGTATAATAGTTGTAGAGTTTATAAGTTAGATTGTTTTTTTCACTTGATATATGGTGTTATCAATAACTTTGGCACATTTTATATTCTCAGTGAGTGAGTTTATACATCACATATGATTTTAGTTGAGCGCCACTATTTTTTCTCACTATTTTAAGTTTCAATTGGGCAGAGTGATTCATTTTAGTGAGTCGATTCATTTGGATCAGTTCAGTGAAATGATTCGAATCACTGAATCAACTCACGACTCATTTCTTCAAAGCTAAGATGAAGGATATATGACTGGATAACTGCAGTCCTGTGATACACTCAGTCAGTACAGTCAGCATATTAGATGTTAAGTAACTTTATTTTGCTGCAATAACTATTCTATAAACTCTGCAATACAGCAAAAAAAAAAAAAAACAATTATTGTATACAAGAGGTATCTGTTATTGTATTGTATTGTATTGTATACCTGTGAGTCATTCAAAGAGTCAGAGTCTTGGTGACTCACACACAGCTGATGATTCAATACAGACTCATTGTGAGCAGTGAGCACTGAGTTCTCTAGACTGTGAGTCATTCATAGATTCAGGAGTCATGCTGCCGTCTCATATATGCACAGCGCATTTTAAAATACAGAATGATTGTGTGCTCTGTGATTTAGGCCGGATTCACACAGTGCTGCGCTCAGTGCGCTGTGCAACATCTGTGCAAATCGCATGTGATGTCTGTGCGATGCAAATTCAGACACACAGATTTGTATGGCTGAATTTTGCCTCACATTTGGATCAAAGTGCAGGACCCTTTTTTTTGGTCCACACCAGAATCGAATCGCATGGGTGTTCACACACCCATGCAATTCGATTCCTGTCCGAATTGACACTTTGCACTGCGATATGCAAACCGATCTGGGGGTGTCATTAACTTTGTATTGGCACTTCCAGCAGTTCGCAATCGCATAGGGCAGTGTGTGTGCTGCCTGCATGTCAGGTGCGATGCGCGAACTGCAGGGTTTCCCATGTGTTCACGCCAATGTGAACCAAGCCTAAATCAAAGACTTCTCAAAGCAGCTCATGAATGTAATGTGACCTGATGAGTCACTCATAGAGTCAGGAGTTATACTGCTCTGCTAACTCACAGAGCAGTAATCGTAATCCAATGTACTCGCATATCAAAGCGAGTTTTCACATTAAAGTCAATGGAAACTAAAATAATTCGTTCCGCATTGACTTCAATACTGCATGTGGCCAAAGGCGGGGGGCACCGAAGAGCCTCGGAAACGGCCGAAAAGGCCCGAGGGAGACTTCGGCGGACCTTGGCAAACCTCAGAAAGACTCCGTTCACGAGCCTTTCCGAGGTCAGCCGAACTGTCCTCGGGCCTTTCTGTGCATTTCCGAACAGCACAGATCGGCGACTTTCGGCTCTGCTCAGCTCCGGCACCCCCACCTCAAGCCAAAAGCGGTACTACACATCGCTTTTGGCCTGAATCCTACCCGTTTTGCGAGACAACACTCGCAAACCGAGTTAGGAATTTTAGAAATACAGTGCTTGTATTGCAAAATGCTCGTTAACCGCGTTACTTACCAAGGTTCCACTGTACTTGTGTGCTCTCTTAGTGAGTTGATTCACTGATTCCATTCAGTGATTCAGTAGCCAAGCCTAGTTTCAATAGAGGGTGAAAATACTATTCACATGTAGGGACATATACCTTCAATATAAATATTTATTTGTCCACCAACTTCCTCAAGATAAAAGCTGCAAGACCAGCTCAACCCCACCCTGTGCCGAGAAATGTGAGATGACTTTGGATTTTCAGTCTCAGAGACTTTCACTTTTATTTCTCTCTTCTGCTGTCAGCGATGGCGTCTGCTGATGTGAGACAAGAGCTGGACTGTTCCGTCTGTCTGAACATTTATACAGATCCTGTAAACCTGAGATGTGGACACAACTTCTGCCGGGTCTGTATTGATGGTGTGTTGGATACACAGGAGAGATCTGCAGGTTATTCCTGTCCTCAGTGCAGAGAAGAGTTCCAGGATCGGCCTGTACTGCAGAGGAACATAACACTACGTAACATAGTGGAGGCTTTCCGATCTTCTCAGCTGGAAGAAGGGAAGACTGGAATCTTCTGTACTTACTGCTATCACTCTCCTGTACCTGCTGTTAAATCCTGCCTGCATTGTGAAGCTTCTTTGTGTGATAATCACCTGAGAATCCACAGCAAGTCACCAGAACATGTCCTAACTGATCCCACCACTTCCATGGAGAACAGAAAATGCTCCATCCATAAGAAGATCCTGGAATATTACTGTACTGAGGACTCTGCCTGTATCTGTGTGTCCTGCAGGCTGGATGGAGAACACCGGGGACACAAGGTGGAGACTCTGGATGAGGCCTCTGAGAAGAAGAAACAGAAACTGAGAAATGTTCTGCAGAAACTGATGACAGAGAGAGAGGAGACGGAGAAAAGAGTCCAGAGTCTGCAGGATCGCAGGAGAAAAGTACAAGAAAAATCAGCCGGTCTAACAGAGAGAGTCACTGCCCTGTTCATAGAGCTCAGGAGACATCTGGAGGACCTGGAGAAGAGATTCCTGAGGAACATCTCCAGCCAGGAAGAGCGGATCTCATGGTCTGATCTGATCCATCAGCTGGAAATAAAGAAGGAGGATCTGTCCAGGAAGATGGAGGACATTGAGGAGCTGTGTAACATGACTGACCCACTGACTGTCCTACAGGAATCAGACACAGGGGACTTGTGTGATACTGAGGAGGGAGATGATGAGGACAGAGAGAGACATGATAGCCTCCTCCATGATGGAGGGGATCTGGATGTGTCTGGAATCTCACACACATTACACACAGGGTTATCTGATATGATAAAAGGGGTAAATGTATTCTTCTATATACCGGACGCTTCAGACATATTACTGGATGTGAACACAGCTAATAATTATCTACAGATATCAGATGACATGAAAACTGTATCCTTGTCAGATATAGAGCAGAAACGTCCACAAACACCGGAGAGATTTCAGTTATGGTCCCAGGTATTAAGCAGTCAGAGATTTTCCTCGGGGCGACATTACTGGGAAGTGGATGTCAGTGAGGCAGAAGAGTACATGATAGGGATGTGTTATCCCAGTATAGAGAGGAGAGAAGGAGGAATTCAGGCAGGGATTGGATATAATAACAAGTCCTGGGGTTTGTACAGGTATAGCGGTGGGTGTTTTCTAAGACATGACGATAAATGGATCAGAATATCTCCCAATCCCTCCAGTAACAGAGTCGGGATCTATGTGGATTATGAGGCCGGTCAGCTGTCCTTTTATGATCTGTGTGACCCGATCCGACACCTCCACACCTTCACCACCACCTTCACTGAGCCCCTCCATGCCGGGTTATGGGTAGGAAAAGGTTCTATAACAATATCTGGGGGTGAAAGGCGACGTGAGAAATAATAATATAACAGAAAATCTGCCCAAACCTGCTGACATCACAGAAATCTGAATCTGATTATTTGTAACTAATGGAATAAGGCAGAAGATTCATATTCCATATGTCATAAATCTAAAGGTTCCCAACACAAACAATCACAGCATTGAGAAATCTCAGCACAGGAAAGTGTCATTTATTCTCTTATGGTGACAATAATAAGATTTGGGGTTTTCAGGGACTCATTAAGTGTTAGTGGTCAGGATAAGACTATTATCACTGATTATAATGATTATTAAAAATTTGCAGAAAATGTAATGTACACTATTGCAGCTTGCCAATACTTAGAAGTGCTGACTGCATTGGGTTTTTTTTTTTCAGCCGTTTTTTGATTTTTTTCTATTTTTACCTAGAGATCCTGCCAGTAACACACTTCCTGTCCTAGGATGACACCACTCACTCATGGTACTGTACACTGTAGATTTTTTGGTACTGTCATTTTCTGGCGCCGTTCCACGAGCATACACAGTTTTACATTTTTTTTTTCTGCAAAAAATTAGCATTTAAAAAAACGCTATTGCACATATAAAAAAGTGCCACACCCACCATTTTTTTCTCTGGGGCCTCTGCTTAAATCAATCTATAATGTTTGGGGGTTTTAAGCAGTCTTCTAAGAAAAACAATGCTGATTTTTACATATAGGAGAGGAATGTCAGAATTGGACACTGGAGCACTGGATTTCTGGCAGGATTCACAGGGTAGTTTCTACACTTATTGAATAGCTATAACAATATTCTTTCAAGTGTAAATTTAACAGATCAAAATGAAGGAAATAAGTGAAGTTGGTTGGTATCTTCATTGTAGTTTATTGTTGCTGTCAGACAGAAGTGTACAAAGCTGTAAAGCTCTAATTGGCTCAGAGTGCTGCCCCTCCCCCCCATGCTGCTGTGTAGGTGATTACAGGAAGTGATATCAGGAAAATTCAGATATATACAACAGTTCTATGTAGAAAAAAAGGTTTTTAATTAATACATAATTGCATTAAATGGTATTTTTATGTGTTCTCTGAGTTCAGCTTTATCCCCTTGCCGACCAGCCCCCGTCATTATACTGCGGCAGGTCGGCACAATCCCACGAGCCGTCATAGCTGTACGTTGGCACCTTTAAGAGGGATAGCAGGCGTGCACATGCACCCGCTGCACTGCAGGGGTGCCGATGCTCGTAATGAGAGATCGTGAGCACGAGAGGCAGAACAGTGATGTGTGTGTGTGTGTAAACACATCCCAGTTCTGTGAGTAGAGGAGAGATTGTAAGTTCCTACGAGCTGGGAACCACGATCTCTCATCTCCTATAGTCAATCCCCTCCCCCCCAGTTAGAACACACACTGAGGGAACACAGTTAACCCCTTGATCGCCCCTAGTGTTAACCCCTTCCCTGCCAGTGGCATTTACACAGTAATCAGTGCATTTTTATAGCACTGATCGCTGTATAATTGTCACTGATCCCAAAAATGTGTCAAAAGTGTCCGATATGTCCGCCATAATGTCGCAGTCCCCGATAAAAATCGCAGATCGCCGCCATACTAAATAAAAAAATAAATAGTAAAAATGCCATAAATCTATCCCCTATTTTGTAGACGCTATAACTTTTTCGCAAACCAATGAATATACGCTTATTGCGATTTTTATTACCAAAAATATGTAGAAGAATACATATCGGTCTAATCTGAGGAAAAAAATAGCTTTTTTAAAAAAGAAATTGGGGCTATTGGTTACAGCAAAAAGTACAAAATATTGTGTTTTTTTCAAAATTGACGCCCTTTTTTTGTTTATAGCGCAAAAAATAAAAACCGCAGAGATGATCAAATGACACCAAAAGATAGCTCTATTTGTGGGGAAAAAAGGACGTCAATTTTGTTTGGGTACAGCTTCTCATGACCACGCAATTGTCAGTTAAAGCAATGCAGTGCCGAATCGCAAAAAATGGCCTGGTCATTTAGCAGCCAATTCTTCCGGCGGCTGAAGTGGTTAATTGGAAGAGTCACATTTAGGTTGTTGTTGTTGAACACCAACATTTGGATGATGTATCTAGGAGAGGGGGGTTCAACAACTTTGACATCTCCCATCCTGTTCTTGGACAATCAACATCTTCACATTCTGTGGTGACTGGATGAAGGTGCCAATGCCACCTGTGTGGATATAAATGCTATAGTATGGTGTGAGGAGTCTCTTCTAGTTACATAGCCCCATCCTTGGTGTCTCAATGGGATGATGTAACTAGAACAGGGGGGTTCCACACCTTTCACACCTCCCGTGCTGTTCTTGGATAATCAACATCTACCTCAACACATCTAATGGTGATTGGATTAAGGTGTTGGTGCTACCTGAGTACATGTTGGGGTATCTTTCTGACACTCATTAAAACTGAAGAAGTGGCTTAGAGAATCCATGAAATGTCTTCAACATTACAGAACAAGTCCAGCTGAATGTGACCAACTGCTACTAGCTAAACAAATATGGGTTTGTCCATACTTCATTGTATAAAATAATGGAACATATGAGGTGTGTCCAGAAAATAATGAGAATGATATTTCAAAAATAATTTTATTGAGAAATGTTACAATTGAACATTGTCTCCTTTGAAGTATGCACCTTGTGAGTGTATACAACATTCCCAGGGATTATTTCTATTTTTAATAACATCCCTGGAAGTCTTCTAGTGGGATGGCGCTCAGATCCGGCGTAGTGGCTCTGTGGACGTTATCCACATGGAAACTCATCCATGGGGTGCTTAAACAAGTCTGGCTTATTACTTACTTACTGGCCCATATATACTTTTTATACATCCAAAATTCATTGAGTACTATGTAATTATCAATGTGTATGTGTACCTATCTTATAGCAGCTCTTTTGCATATGATTTACCAATGCCTGACAATATGAAACCTCTTGTAGTACATTTATTAACATTTGCTATCTTTTATGTTTTTATGTGTTGCCAAGCTAATGTATATGTATCCATTATGTTTATGGCATTGTGCATGTATATATATGAAAATACTTTTATACTATTGTTACTAATAAAAAATGATTACTATATACTCTACCTCCACAAGTCAATTGCCTCATTTAAAGTCCCACACTCCCTTTTTATGTATGCTACGCATACTAGCTCATTATGTCTTTGTCTTGCAGGTTTTCAGGTTTTTGATTTTTTTTCTGTGGGTATACAACCACTTTAACTGCTTTTAAAACTAGAGTGGACAGTATGTGTGAGATAAGTCCATACTAAGGTTTTTACTGTATTGAAGTAATATGACTTGTCTCGCTCTCTTGAGGCCTCAGTAAATTCTAGATGTTAGATGTAGAATCTGCAGATTGGAATTGAGATCTGATATGAATTGAATCTGTTAGGAGAAATACACAAAAGCCGCCTTTGCTGAATTTTGCAATCTGTAATGGTTTGTGATCCTCATCCTTCCTTCTCTACCTAGTGGGTCACTTACCCAGAACTACCATGTGTTTGTCAAGTGTACGTGTTTACTTCAAGTTAGGGCTCATTTAAACTTGCTTCGGCTTCAACAAGGCTTCGGACAGGCTTTGATAAAGCTCTCTTAACGCTAGTCAAAGCTCCTGTCACTAAATAAAATGGTTAGCTTACAGTCCTGTTTACACTTTACTTTTGCTTTGTTTTGGCTTCACTTCAAAAATTATATCCCATGTAGCTTCAGTGGTGCTTCAAAACGTCTTCAAAGCCTCCATAGAAGTCTATGGCAAAGCTCGCTTGAAGCCCCTCCGAAGCCTCATTGAAGCCCTGCAAAGCCTCACCGAAGCTTCCTTAAAGCCCCATCGAAGCCCCATCAAAGCATCATCGAAGCACCAAGCAAAAGCAAGGTGTAAACAGGACTGTAAGCTAACCATTTATTTAGTGACGAAAGCTTTGACTGGCGTTCAGAGAGCTTTAACAAAGCCTGTCCGAAGCCTTGTTTTGAAGCAAGTGTAAACTAGTCCTAAGCGACTCATCAAGAAGGGAAGGAAGGACTAGGAATCAGATGAATGGTATTGGAGCACCACCAAGAACAAGTCAGGAATAGAAGATCCCATTTTTTTTGTCTCTAATTACAAGGACATCCACATCCTTCTCTGTCATTGACTTTTTATACTTTTTTTAATGAACTGTTCTTAGAGTTGTTGGAAGTGAGCTGGGAGTGTACACTGTGCATGTAATACAAGAATTGCTAGGAGCAAAGTGAAGGAGCATTTTTTGTCTGCCATAATTCATGGCTCTGTTCCGCCTGCTTTGGCATTTGGGGTTTTTCTGCCAATCTTTGTGTGTTCCAGCTCCTCCTTTTACACTTTTCATAGTAAAAACACTTTTAACCACTTCCTGCCCAAGAACATCATATGACATCCTTGGGTTGAAGTAGCGATATCTGAATGAGGCCTGCAGCTACAGGCTTCATTCAGATATCTGTGTTTTCAGCCGGCAATTCCCTCTAATGTAAAAGCCACCCTAGCTGGATTACCATAGAGCTGGCCATGGACTGGATGGTCCCCGGCCATCTTTTTGACCCTGGGAGACTGGAAGCGACATCATGACTTCACTTCCAGCACTGGCAAATCTAAACATTGCCAGTTTTTTTTTTGCCTGGAAAGCAGATCAATGTTTTTTGTTTTTGTTTTTTTTTTGTTATCTCATGCTTTCCAGGGTAGAGGAGATATCTGGGGTCTCATTGACCTCAGATGTCTCCATAAAGAGGACCTGTCATGCCTTATTTCTATAACAAGGGATGTTTTCTTGTAATATGAGTAAAAGTGATCAAAAAAATTAAGGGGACAGTGTAAAAAATAAATAAAAAAGTAAATAAAAATTTAAAGTGCCCCGTCTGCTCGTGCTCGCCTGCATAAGCGAACGCATATGTAAATGGCATTTGAACCACATATGTGATGTATCGCCGCAAACACAGAGCGGGAGCAATAATTCTAGCACAAGACCTCCTCTGTAACTCTAAACTGGTAACCTGTAAAAATGTTTAAAGCATAATTCTAGGGAAATTTTTAAATACTGAACTTTGTCGCCATTCCATGAGTGTGCGCAATTTTAAAGCATGATGTTAGGTCTATTTACTCAGTGTAAGTTCATGTTTCACATTATACAAAAAAAATGGGGTAAATAGTTTTTCCTTAATTCATTAAAGTGTTTTTTTTTCCCAAACAAATTGCATTTGGAAAAATTGCTGCGCAAATACAGCGTGAAATAACTAATTTCAACAATCGACTCTTTATACGCTAGGGCCTCTGCTAAAAAAAATAAATAATAATGATTATATATATATCAATCAAAGGAGAGGTGCATAAACAAGGCCTAAAAGAGCACCTGCTCAGCGCCAGATCAATCCCACAAACCCATTAGCAGAAATATGTAAATCCTTGAAATATAGCAATCCCAATATTTACAATATTTACAAGGTGCTAAGCAGCTGTTAAAAAGAGCAGAGAAAAAATGCTAAACAGTGGTATAGAAATAAATAATTCAAACATTAAATTAAAATACCAAAACAGCGCTAAAAATTAATAAATGTGATAAAAAATTGCACCACACGTTGTGATATTGCAATTTTTATCACATATATTAATTTCCTGACGCCAACATGGCAGCATACTAGTGATAGAGCTCCGCCTCTTGACCACTCCCTCAGGACCAGTGAATAGCATAAATGAAAGGCCTAGTTAAGTCCCACCCCATTCTTCTTTTTCTCCTCATACCTCAACGCACCAGTGAAGAGTCAGCAGTACTATGTCCCCCCTCTGCTTTAGTGCAGTATCTGGCTGGGTTCAAGCCTCTCCCATTGCTAAGTCCCAGCGCTCAGGCTGCTAACATGCGCTATATAGTCTGGGAGCCCCTTCTGTGTGTCTTATTGGGGCCTCTGCAGTGTTTCATCTTTAGGAGGAGCAGATTTCTTTAGGAACGAACAACTAACAACTGCAGCGCTTGTGGAATATGGGGGGCCAGCTAATCTTTATCTCTCTCTCTTAGCCCCTTGTGCCATACAAGGTCGCCTGTACCTTTTACCCATGTCTCCTTCTTTTGTCTTTCATTACCTTTCCAATTCCTTGCTGTTCTCTGCAGGTGTTGCATGTGTGTGTAAGTATGTATATGTGATATCGGTGTATGTATATACACATTTAAAAAACAAAACAGTATGTGGATATACATATGTGTGAGGGTGTATGTAAATACATGTATGTTTTGTAGGGGATCAGAAGGGTGAAAGGCCCGTTCTCTCTCTCTCTCTCTCTTTTGTATATGACTATCTCGGTTACTTGGGGAGCCACAGCCTGGTCTGGGTAATATGTCCGGGTCTCAGGTGGACTGAAATCTTGACACATGATTCAAAACCCGAAGTGTCCGGGTGAATCCTGGACAATTGGCACACCCTAGGTGTCTGGCGCCCATGAATCTACTTTGCAGAGGCTGCCTGCTGGCTAAGTGGGTGGCAATTCTGTCTAGCACAATGCTTGTGTTGAAGTTTATATCTTCTCCCTGTGTGGGTTTCTCACCACAATCCAAAGATATGCACTATACCTACTATGCCTTATGTGGAGGGATGTTGACAACTCATGGCTCTGGAGGTTTTCATTGGACTGAAGGGGGCCTGGATCCTTGCTACATATATTACAGATGCAGCAGTCTGCTACTCAAAATATGGAGGCTGACCAGGAAGTCCACCCTAGTTGCTTGTATACCACTGAAGGAGTACCCTGGCACCTTGGCGGCTAGGGAGGCCATATGGTTGAGACCCTGAGCTGCGTATTGCTTCCTAGAAACAAGAGTGGGGTAGAATGAAGGGGGTTCGAGAAAAATGCCTGTATAAACAGGATTTCGAAACTGTATACTCTAAACAAGCTAATGGTCAACCTGCTCCTACATACCGTAGCATCTGCAGATGCCGCCAGACCAGCAATAACCAGCCCATGTACTGGGTGAGTCTAACGGGAATGGTTTAATAATTATCAACCAGCTGCTGCACCTGCAGGACTCTGAGGAGAGTGGCAGGGTCTGCATCCCTTTAGACATGATTTCCTATTGGAAGTATCTTGCCAAAAATGACATTTTTGTAGCAGTGGATGCCAAGGGTCTGGCTTGTTTCTTTGTGCAGACTTCTGGGGGGATCAGTGAGCCAGTCACACAAGTGCATGCCCAGACTCTTAAGGTAAGACCTAGAAGGCATGCTTCATGGGTGTCTGGACGGCATGTTGTACAGAGTCTTGGATGAAGGTATCAGACACTCATGGACACTTCGGGAGATTCCTCACTGCTCCTCTCTTCCACGAAGCTGCCAAGTCCTCCACAACAGCGAGTGGGCTGCTACATTGCTTACAGACAGCTCAGACGCAAGAGGGTTTGCAAGTTTTCTACCCAATCCTGTTTGGAGTTTGCAGGAGTTGTTGGTTAGTGTTCAGTTGCAGATCGGAAGAGGTTTAACCCCGTGGGGCCCTCTTTGAGCTCTTTAAGACGGAGTCCATTAAACAGTATAACCACATGGCTGGAGGCTGTTGCTAGATCATCAGGATGCCTATCCTATCCTCACACCTTAGAGGGAAAGCAAAGCCAACTTTCTCCATCCCAGTGGTTGGCGTACCCGGGGGTGCTCTGCTAGTTCCTCTGTTTTATTTTCATCAGAGGAAGTGGTGACAGCCAGGAACAGATTTCTGAGGACGAATACTTCTGCTTGTTTGATGGCTTCTCAGTGCCTCAGTCATCTGGGCACAATGTCATCATGCATATAGATGATTCCTGGGGTGCATGGGCACCTGTGCAAATTTCATCTAGAATTCTTAGTGCAAGGGAGGAAACAGGATAGAACACAGTTAATAAGTGTTGTTACTCAGTATGAGTAGCGGTCCACGGTGATGGAAAGACCTTGAGGAAGTCTCAGTCCGTTAGGACCTTTTAGACTGGAGAATTGCTATGAATCATGTCTGCAAGACAGCCGGGAAGATGCACTGCGAGGGACTTTCGGTCAAGGCAAACAGCTTCCCAGCCAAGGAGGGTAATCTTGAATGCGCTGGGGGTTCAAACAGCCCTTTTAGCACTTTGGCCTTACTACACAGAGTCAAGGAGGACCAATCTCCTTGCAGTTTAGCAACAGGGCAGCAGTTGCCTATATTCAGCTCCAGGATGAGAACTCGCAGCAATATGCTATTAGGAGAGGTGAAACCCATAACTAACTTTTAAGTAGTATCTGTCCACAATTGTCTCTTTCAGGTCATCTAAATAAACCTTTTGTCATTCTAGCTGGGAATCCTCAAGTGAAAGAGGTTACCGCCTGGATCCTAGCAGGCTTGGTTGTGCATATAGGACTAGGGGTCGCAAGCCTCCTTCAGTGGTGGCGGAGCACTCTACTAGAATGGTTAAAGCATAATAGGCAGCACATTCAAGAGAATCTATGGTGCCCATCTGTACAGGGGTATCGTGGTCGTTCCTACATTCCTACTCAAACTTGACGGAATAGACCCGGGGGACTTGATAGGAAGGACAATTCAGTCCTCTGTCTCATCCTAATTAGAAGATTGATTTGACAAGTAGATCCCACCCTGTCATCTAGTTATTTATCACTAGTATGCTGCCATGTTGGCATCAGGAAAATGGAAAACTGTATCATATACTTACCATAATTTTCCTTTCCTGACGCCAAACCATGGCAGCATACGGTCCCACCCTTATACGGTTCAGTATGTAGCTATTTATACAGAATGGGGTGGGGGATAACTAGGCCTTTCATTTATGCTATTCACTGGTCCTGAGGGAGTGGTCAAGAGGTGGAGCTCTATCACTAGTATGCTGCCATGATTTGGCGTCAGGAAAGGAAAATTACGGTAAGTATTTGATACAATTTTCCATTTTATTCCTTTAAAAATGTTATTTTGTGCAGGGCCTGTTCTAAGCACGAGAAACATGCGCCACTTTACAGGCATACTACAGACACCCCCCAGGTACGATATTTAAAGGAATATTTCACTTTTTTTTCCTACTTTAAGCATCATTAAAATCACTGCTCCCGAAAAATGGCAGTTTTTAAAACTTTTTTTTTGCATTGATATATGTCCCCTGGGGTAGGACCCGGGTCCCCAAATCCTTTTTAGGACAATACCATGCAAATTAGCCTTTAAAATTAGCACTTTTGATTTCGAACGTTCGAGTCCCATAGACGTCAATGGGGTTCTAACGTTCGTGCGAATTTTCGGTCCGCTCGCAGGTTCTGGTGCAAACCGAACCAGGGAGGTGTTCGGTTTATCCCTACTCAGCAGTTCCACAGGCTGATCACCTCCAGGCCACGCCGCATTGATGCAGTAATTCATTGTAAAAGGAGCCCCGACCAAATATTAAGTGCATACTATACTGTACATGGACATACTTTTCAGTTAGCCAACATTTCTGTATTAAAATTCCTTCTTTTTATGTAATATTCTACTTTTTTAGAGATACTGAATTTTGGGTTTTCATCAAAAGTTAAAGAAAGAAATGTTTGAAATATATCACTCTGTGTGTAATGAATCTATATAATATAGGAGTTTCATTTTTTGAATTGAATTACTGAAATAAATTGACTTTTTGATGATATTATAATTTTTTGAGATGCACTTGTATATATCTTGGGACAGGTTTCTTTTACCGTTGGAAATTATTTTCTCCTAAACACAAAATACAAAAAGCATAAACATGCAAATAGCTATTCACACTACATTATATAACTTAACTTTGTGTCTTGTCTGCAGAAGCAATTTAAAGCTAAGAATCAATACAATGTGTATCAACATGTAGGTACAAATTCTATACTGATGGTCTCCAAGATCAAAAACTGCCCACACTTGAAGAACCACCACTGCGCTCCTGGACAAACAAATACTGATGTGCACAGCTGCCACTTAATGTGATAAATATGTGAATAGTATTTTCACCCTCTATTGAAACTTAAAATAGTGAGAAAAAATAGTGGCGCTCGACTAAAATCATATGTGATGCATAAACTCCCTCACTGAGAATAATAAACGTGCCAAAGTTATTGTTAACACCATACATCAAGTATATCAAAGTATATATTTTTTCTTTTTAAGTGTATCCACTTTGTGAAAAAGTCCATACAAAAAAAAAAAGAAATTCCAAAAAATATATTTTTTTAGTAAAAAATAATAAAAACAGTTCCAGTGGTGATTCCAGTGAAATGCTCTTCTAATCATCCACCACACCTCTGTGCACGTGATGTCGCTCCCCTCAGACACCGCACTTACCGAAAAAATATGCCTCACACTCTCCTGATTGGCAAACGCACCTTAAAACCCCACAGATAGGGTTAAAGTGGTTGTAAACCCATTACAACCACTTTAACCTACAGGTAAGCCTAGATTAAGGCTTGCCTGTAGGTGCAAGAAATATCTCCCAAACCTCAAAGGTTTAGGAGATATTTGCAGAAATAGCGGCACTGATATCTACGGCGCATGCCTTTGTCTTGCAGGGTGTATTTTTTTTCAGAGGCTTTACTTCCTCTTTAAACAAAATCTTGAACCTCCAACTGTGTATGTAAGGGATCTCTCCACATGTAAAAATACTCCAATAGTGTAATAACGTAAAACAATTTAATACACACTTTAAAATCTTCCACCATTACACTCACATTATAAAAATCCAGGGCAAGCAAAAAAAGTCACAGCAGTGAACTTCCACAGCAGAGAATTTCCATGCAGTATCTTATCGATGTATTACGGTCACAGTGGACCCGAGGTGTGCGGTAGTGAACAGAGTCCCACCCACTCCTCAGACCTTAGCCCCGCTTCCTGCTACAGCGTATCACGTCACACGTTGTTGATTGCCGTATAGCCACGCCCCGACATGTTTCATCACACAGACTTAATCATGGAAATCAAGCCCATGATTAAGTCTGTGTTACGAAACATGTTGGGGAGTGGCTGTACGGTAATCAACAACGTGTGACGTGATACGCTGTATCCGGAAGCGAGGCTCAGGTCTGAGGAGTGGGTGAGACTCTGTTCACTACCGCACACCTCGGGTCCACTGTGACCGTAATACATCAATAAGATACTGCATGGAAACTCTCTGCTGTGGAAGTTCACTGCTGTGACTTTTTTTTTGCTTGCCTTGGATTTTAATAATGTGAGTGTAATGGTGGAAGATTATAAAGTGTGTATTAACCGCTTCCCGACCGCCTCACACAGATATACTGTGGCAGAAGGGCACGTACAGACAGAATCATGTACCTGTACTTTGCCCTTTAAAAGAAGGCTTGCGGGTCTGCCGGGAGCTGCGTGAGTCAGATGTCCGCGGGGATACCCACGATCGTCTCACGGTGAGGAAGAACGGGGAGATACTAATGTAAACAAGCATCTCCCCGTTCTGCCTAGTGACACTGTCACTGATCACCGCTCCCTGTGATCGGGAGTGGTGATCAGTGATGTGTCAATCTTAGCTACGCCCCCTAACAGTTAGAATCACTCCCTAGGACACACTTAACCCTTCCCTAAGCCCTTCACTGCCAGTGTCATTTTAACAGTAATCAGTGCAATTTTATAGCACTGATCGCTGTAAAAATGACAATGGTCCCAAAAATGTGTCAAGATTGTCCGATGTGTCCACCATAATGTCACAGTCACGATAAAAATCGCAGATCACCGCCATTACTAGTAAAAAAAAATTATTAATAAAAATGCCATAAAACTATCCCCTATTTTGTAGACGCGATAACTTTTGAGCAAACCAATCAATAAACGCTTCTTGCGATTTTTTTTACCAAAAATATGTAGAAGAATACAGATCGGCCTAAACTGAGGAAAAAAAATCTTTTTTTATATATTTTTGGGGGATATTATAGCAAAAAGTAAAAAATAATGCGTTTTTTCAATATTGTCGCTATTTTTTTGTTTATAGCGCAAAAAATAAAAACCGCAGAGGTGATCAAATACCACCAAAAGAAAGCTCTATTTGTGGGGAAAAAAAAGGATGTCAATTTTGTTTGGGAGCCACGTTGCATGACCGCGCAATTGTCAGTTAAAGCGACGCAGCGAAATGGTCCGGGGCTTTAGTGGTTAAATTGTTTTACGTTATTACACTATTGGAGTATCTTTATCATTTGCATGTGGAGAGATCCCTTACATACACGGTTGGAGGTTGAAGATTTTGTTTAACCCTATCTGTGGGGTTTAAGGCGCGTTTGCCAATCAGGAGAGTGTGAGGCATATTTTTTCGGTAAGTGCGGTGTCTGAGGGGAGCGGAATCACGTGCACAGAGGTGTGGTGGATGATTAGAAGAGCATTTCACTGGAATCACCATTGGAACTGTTTTTATTATTTTTTACTAAAAAATATATTTTTTTTTTACATTTTTCTTTTCTTCTTTTTTTGTATGAACTTTTTCACAAAGTGGATACACTTAAAAAGAAAATATATATACTTTTTCACTTGTCACAAGGGTGATATATGAAGTATAATAGTTGTGTTTATAAGTTAGATTGTTTTTTTCACTTGATATATGGTGTTATCAATAACTTTGGCACATTTAATATTCTCAGTGAGTGAGTTTAGGCATCACATATGATTTTAGTTGAGCGCCACTATTTTTTCTCACTATTTTAAGTTCCAATTAGACTTGGGCAGAGAGATTCATTTTAGTGAGTCGATTCATTTGGATCAGTTCAGTGAAATGATTCGAATCACTGAATCAACTCACGACTCATTTCTTCAAAGCTAAGATGAAGGATATATGACTGGATAACTGCATTCTGACACCCCGCAACTCCGATCTAGGTAAAATCACGGCTGATCACGATGAATATAGGAAGAGCCGGTGATCGGCTTTTCCTCACTCGCGTCTGACAGGCTGCTCTCCTGACAGGGGGTTCTGTGCTGATTGTTTATCAGCACAGCCCCCCCTCGGATCTTATCCAGGACCACCAGGATGGCCATCCACACTGGACCACCAGGTATGCCCCCCCTAGACCCCCAGAGAAATACTAATCTGTGCCCAGGCAGCTGCCAATCAGTGCCCACTCACAATGCCTGCCAGTGCCACCAGGGATGCCTATCAGTGCCTCATATCAGTGCCACGTTTCAGTGCCCATCAGTGCCACGTATCATTGCCCGTCATTGCCGCCTTTCAGTGCCCATCAGTGCCGCCTATCAGTGCCCATCAGTGCCACCCATAAGAACCCATCTTTGCAGCCTTTTAGTGCCCAACAGTGTCGCCTATCAGTGCCCATCAGTGCCACCCATGAGTGCCCATCAGTGCCACCTATCAATGCCCATTAGTGCTGCATATCAGTGCCACCCATCAGTGCCACCTACCAGTGCCCATCAGTGCCGCATATCAGTGCCCATCGTCAGTGCCTGCTCATTGGTGCCACCTCATCAGTGCCTGTCAGTGCCGCCTTATCAGTGCCCATCAGTAAAAGAGAAAACTTACTTATTTACTAAATTTTATAACAGAAATAAAAGCAAAACTTTTATTTTTTTCAAAATTTTCGGTCTTTTTTTATTTGTTTAGCAAAAAATAAAAAACGCAGAGGTGATCAAGATACAACAAAAGAAAGCTCTATTTGTGGGAACAAAATGATTAAAATTTCGTTTGGGTACAGTGTTGTATGACTGCGCAATTGTCATTCAAACTGCAACAGCACTGAAAGCTAAAAATTGGTCTGGGCAGGAAGGTGTATAAGTGCCTGGTATTGAAGTGGTTAACATACAGAATGATTGTGTGCTCTGTGATTTAGGCCGGGTTCACACAGTGCTGCATTCAGTGCGCTGTGCAACATCTGTGCAAATCGCATGCGATGTCCGTGCGATGCAAATTTAGCCATACAGATTTGTGTGGCTGAATTTGCCTCACATTTGGATCAAAGTCGTGCAGGACCCTTTTTTTTTGGTCCACACCAGAATCGAATCGCATGGGTGTTCACACACCCATGCAATTCGATTCCTGTCCAAATTAACAGTTTGCACTGCGATATGCGAACCGATCTGGGGGTGTCATTACCTTTGTATTGGCACTTCCAGCAGTTCGCAATCGCATAGGGCTGCCTGCATGTCAGGTGCGATGCGCGAACTGCAGGGCTTCCCGCGTGATCGCGCCAATGTGAACCAAGCCTCATTCAAAGACTTCTCAAAGCAGCTCATGAATCTTCTAATGTGACCTGATGAGTCACTCATAGAGTCAGGAGTTATACTGCTCTGCTAACTCACACACAACTCATGAATCTAATGTGCTCAGATGAGTCACTCATACATTCAGGAGCTGCTGGATCACATATCTCATGATACAAAACATAACGTTGATACTTGTGTGCTCTCTTCCTGAGTGAGACGTTCACAGACTGGACTTGACTTGACTAGCTGCTGCCTGCTTCACACACAGACATCATACAAAAGAAAATCTTGTGTGCTCTGTGATTTATTCAGAAACCTGTAGTCTTGATGGCTCACACGATCGTGTTATAGCTAATTTTACAAATCATGAGCTGAGGCTGCTGTTTTTTCAGCTCCCTACACATCCTGAAAGGGGCAGATCTTTGACAATGAATTGAATCAGATTTACTTTCATGGATTCAATCTATTCAAACTCTGTAGTGAGTTGATTCACTGATTTGATTCAGTGATTCAGTAGCCAAGCCTAGTTTCAATAGAGGGTGAAAATACTATTAACATGAAGGGACATATACCTTCAATATAAATATTTATTTGTCCTCCAACTTCCTCAAGATAAAAGCTGCAAGACCAGCTCAGCCCCGCCCTGTGCCGAGAAATGTGAGACGACTTTGGATTTTCAGTCTCAGAGACTTTCACTTTCATTTCTCTCTTCTGCTGTCAGCGATGGCGTCTGCTGATGTGAGACAAGAGCTGGACTGTTCCGTCTGTCTGAACATTTATACAGATCCTGTAAACCTGAGATGTGGACACAACTTCTGCAGGGTCTGTATTGATGGTGTGTTGGATACACAGGAGGGGTCTGGAGGTTATTCCTGTCCTCAGTGCAGAGAAGAGTTCCAGGATCGGCCTGTACTGCACAGGAACATAACACTACGTAACATAGTGGAGACTTTCCGATCTTCTCAGCTGGAAGAAGGGAAGACTGCAATCTTCTGTACTTACTGTATTCACTCTCCTGTACCTGCTGTTAAATCCTGTCTGCATTGTGAAGCTTCTTTGTGTGATAATCACCTGAGAATCCACAGCAAGTCACCAGAACATGTCCTAACTGATCCCACCACTTCCATGGAGAACAGAAAATGCTCCATCCATAAGAAGATCCTGGAGTATTACTGCACTGAGGACTCTGCCTGTATCTGTGTGACCTGCAGTTTGGCCGGAGAACACCGGGGACACAAGGTGGAGACTCTGGATGAGGCCTCTGAGAAGAGGAAACATAAACTGAGAAATGTTCTGCAGAAACTGATGACAGAGAGAGAGGAGACGGAGAAAAGAGTCCAGAGTCTGCAGGATCACAGGAGAAAAGTACAAGAAAAATTATCTGATCTACCAGAGAGAGTCACTGCCCTGTTCATAGAGCTCAGGAGACATCTGGAGGACCTGGAGAAGAGAGTCCTGAGGAACATCTCCAGCCAGGAAGAGTGGGTCTCATTGTCTGATCTGATCCATCAGCTGGAAATAAAGAAGGAGGATCTGTCCAGGAAGATGGAGGACATTGAGGAGCTGTGTAACATGACTGACCCACTGACTGTCCTACAGGAATCAGACACGGGGGACTTGTGTGATACTGAGGAGGGAGATGATGAGGACAGAGAGAGACATGATAGACTCCTCCATGATGGAGGGGATCTGGATGTGTTTGGAATCTCACACACATTACACACAGGGTTATCTGATATGATAAAAGGGGTAAATGTATTCTTCTATATACAGGAAGCTTCAGACATATTACTGGATGTGAACACAGCTCATAATAATCTACAGATATCAGATGACATGAAAACTGTATCCAGGTCAGATATAAAGCAGAATCGTCCAGAAACACCGGAGAGATTTCAGTTCTGGGCCCAGGTATTAAGCAGTCAGAGATTTTCCTCGGGGCGACATTACTGGGAAGTGGATGTCAGTGAGGCAGAACAATACATAGTCGGGATGTGTTATCCCAGTATAGAGAGGAGAGGATGGCAGTCAGGGATTGGATATAATAACAAGTCCTGGGGTTTGCACAGGTATAGCGGTGGGTATTCTCTAAGACATGACAATAAACAGATCAGAATATCTCCCAATCTCTCCAGTAACAGAGTCAGGATCTATGTGGATTATGAGGCCGGGCAGCTCTCCTTTTATGATCTGTGTGACCCGATCCGACACCTCCACACCTTCACCACCACCTTCACTGAGCCCCTCCATGCCGGGTTATGTGTAGGAGAAGGTTCTATAACAATATCTGGGGGTGAAAGGCGACTTGCTGACATCACAGAAATCTGAATCTGATTGTTTGTAACTAATGAAATAATAGAGTAGATTCATATTCCATATGTCATAAATCTAAAGGTTCCCAACACAAACAATCACAGCATTGAGAAATCTCAGCACAGGAAAGTGTGATTTATTCTCTTATAGTGACAATAATAAGATTTTGGGTTTTCAGGGGTTCATTAAGGGCCAGTTCACACCACATGCATTCCAGTGCGTTTTTTTTCTGCATCAAAAACACATAGAAAGTAGGTTATATGGTTTTCAATGGCATAGTTCACACCAGTCCAAATAACAAGATAAGTGTAGCGCTAGAAAAGGTCCCAAAATAAAGTCTATGGATTAACAATTCAAAGGTCATAAGTTATCAGAGACCATCACTGGAGGGAAATATAAAAGTCCTCTGGAACAAATCTCCACAAGAGAATGAATCATCTGTAACAAAGGTCCACACACCACCAAATAGAAGTGAAGAGGCTTACCGGACTCGGTGGACCCAACAAGGCATACGTCAGGTGAAGTCAATCAGGCTTTAGGTGGTGCTGGGTTGAAGTAGGCCCAGACGGGCAAAGTTGGTGGAATGGCTACCACATAGCTGTGTTCTTCAAGCGTGATCGGGTCAGAAGATGTGAAATCCAGCACCCATAAATCGTATCCCTCAGATCCGCGTGGGAACCAGCAATATACCACTGGGTAGGACCCCACTGTCGCCACTTTCTTCACAGCGCTGTTTTTTAGTTACCTTTTTATGTGAGTGTATACTTTTTTATTATATTTCCCATTAAAACGGATTTACACTATTTGGCCATTCCTTTTCTTCATTTGGTTGCTGATATTGCTGGTTCCCACGCGGATCTGAGGGATACGATTTATGGGTGCTGGATTTCACATCTTCTGACCCGATCACGCTTGAAGAACACAGCTATGTGGTAGCCATTCCACCAACTTTGCCCGTCCGGGCCTACTTCAACCCAGTACCACCTAAGCCTGATTGACTCCACCTGACGTATGTGGTAGCCATTCCACCAACTTTGCCCGTCCGGGCCTACTTCAACCCAGCACCACCTAAGCCTGATTGACTCCACCTGACGGATGCCTTGTTGGGTCCACCGAGTCCGGTAAGCCTCTTCACTTCTATTTGGTGGTGTGTGGACCTTTGTTACCGATGATTCATTCTCTTGTGGAGATTTGTTCCAGAGGACTTTTATATTTCCCTCCAGTGATGGTCTCTGATAACTTATGACCTTTGAATTGTTAATCCATAGACTTTATTTTGGGACCTTTTCTAGCGCTACACTTATCTTGTTATTTGGACATTATTTACACTTGCTGGTTGTGTTAGCTGCTGTGTCCTTCCTTCTTTGTGGGAGCGCAGAATTATTGTGTATTTATTCATAGTTCACACCAGTGCTTGCAGTTCCAGTTCCAGAAAAAAAAGTAGAACATGCTGCATTTTTCCTGCACTGGAATGTACTGGAACGCTGTAAAATGCATCAAAAACTCACAGGAACGCGCCAAAAACGCACCAAAAACACACTGCAATACCCATGTTCTTATTTAAGGTTAAGAAAAAAAAGGGGGGGGGGGGAATGCACTGGACTGCATCAAAAACGTGCATTTAAAAAAGCTTCTGCAGCGCATCTGGACTGCGTTTCTATGGTGTAAACTGGCACAGATGCGTTCCTGCTGCTTTTCTGCATGCGCGTTTTTGATGCATTCCAGTGCTTTTTTTTCCCCCCTCTTTTTTCTTAAAGTGGAGTTCCACCCAAAAGTGGAACTTCCACTAATCAGATTCCTCCCCCCCTCCGGTGACACAGTTGGCACCTTTCAGGGGGGAGGGGGGTACAGATACCTGTATATTACAGGTATCTGTACCCACTTCCAGCATAAATAGCCGCAGAATCTGCGGTTATTTACGCTACTTCCTGCTCCCTCCCGCTGCCTGCTGGGAAACACACACGGGTCCCAGAGGCAGCAGGGAGCATTCGTATTGCGCGGCGCGACTCGCGCATGCGCAGTAGGGAACCTGATTCCCTTACCGAAGATGGAGGCGGCAGCACCCGAGGACGGAGAGACGCTTCGGCCTCGGGTGCCGACATCGCGGGCGCCCTGGACAGGTAAGTGTCCATGTTTTAAAAGTCAGCAGCTGCAGTATTTGTAGCTGCTGACTTTTAAAAATTTTTCTTTCGGCGGCGCTCCGCTTTAACCATAAATAAGGACAAGTGTGTTGCAATGCATTTTTGGTACGTTTTACAGCGTTCCAGTACAGTTCAGTGCAGGAAAAATGCAGCATGTTCTACTTTTTTTCTGGATCTGGAACGCACTGGAACGGCAAGAACTGGTGTGATCTATGCCATTGAAAACCATATAACCTACTTTCCATGCGTTTTTGATGCAGAAAAAAAAACGCACTGGACTGCATGTGGTGTGAACCGGCCCTAAGTGTTAGTGGTCAGGATAAGATTATTATCATTGATTATAATTTGAATGATTATTCTAAATTGTCAGAAAATGTAATGTACACTATTGCAGCTTGCCAATACTTAGATGTGCTGACTGCATTGGTTTTCTTTTTTCAGTCTTTTTTTTTTTTTTTCAATTTTTACCTAGAGATCCTGCCAGTAACACACTTCCTGTCCTAGGATGACACCACTCACTCATAGCACTGTACACTGTAGATTTTTAGGTACTATTGTTTTTTGGCGCCGTTCCACGAGCGTACGCAGTTTTAAAGCGTGACATGTTGGGTATCTATTTACTCAGCATAACATCATCTTTTATAATTCACCATATGGGTAAAATATTGTGTTTTAAAATTGTGTGTGTATTAAAATACGTTTTTTGTTTTTTTTCTCAAAAAAATTTGCATTTTAAAAGACGCTGTGCAAATATAAAAATATGCAACACCCACCATTTTATTCTCTAGGGCCTCTGCTTAAAACACTCTATAATGTTTGGGGGCTCTGGGCAGTTTTCTAGCAAAACAATGCTGATTTTTACATATAGGAGAGGAATGTCAGAATTGGCCCGGACTGGAAGCGGTTAATATCAGACTGCAGAGTGCACAGGACAGCACTGGATTTCTGGCAGGATTCACAGGGTGATTTGTACACTTATTGAATTGCTATAGCAATATTCTTTCACATGTATATTTAACAGACCAAAATGAAGGAAATACGTGAAGTTGGTTGTTATCTTCATTTTAGTTTTATTGTTGCTGTCAGACAGAAGTGTACAAAGCTGTAAAGCTCTAATTGGCTCAGAGTGCTGCCCCTCCCCCCCATGCTGCTGTGTAGGTGATTACAGGAAGTGATATCAGGACCAATTCAGAAATATACAACAGTTCTATGTAGACAAAAAAATAAGCTTTTTAATTAATACATAATTGCATTAAAGTAGAACTGAAGGCCAAACTTTTTTTTCATTTTGGATAGATCAAGGGAGGGTTATAACCTCCGTCAGATTTTTTTTTCTGCCATCTGTGTCCCATTGTTGATATTTCCCTTCACTTCCTGTCCCATAGCCAAACAGGAAGTGAGAGGAAATCCCTGTAAATCAAAGGAATTTCTTGGGACCCCCCCTCCCAGGTCACGGCAATTTTTTTAGTAAAATACGTGCATCCCACCCCTGATGACTGGCAGGAAACCAAGAAACGCGTCGGGTTATAAACTAAGGGTGCCGAGCTAAGCCTATTCTTATCTTGAATAAAATTAAATTTTCTCTGATTTTGTATTCTTATCATGTGATTTATGTAAAATTTGGATTGTCATATATTTTTTGACTCTTGTATTTTTCTGTAGGAATTGTATCAGTTTATGTCCCTTGATTTGTCTGCATAAAATTGTGATTATTAATACAAATATTTAATCTTTTATGATTATGCCTGTATTCTATTTATTCTACTTGTGTAGGCCTAAAACAATCATGGACAACCCGGACGGGTTAACGACATCAAACTAAATCCAAATGAATACAATTTAATGTATATTTATCACCTACAATGACATGCTTCATTTAAAGTCCCATCTCCGTTCTCCAATTTTCTGTAATATAACCAGGGATGGAAGCATGCCATTGATACATGAAGGTAGTGACAGGCCACGTTTTCTTCATTAGAATCAAAGCAGGTTTAAGAATTCGGTTAAATTCAAATTTGAATTACGTTATTTTGGACAAATTTTATTTCATTATTTTGGAGGATTCCTTTACATTTGCATTACTGATAAGGTTTATTTCAAATGCATCAAGGTTCCCAGAGAGCCTCCCCCTTAAATCAGGGTCCCCAGAGAGCCTTCGACTTAAATCAGGGTCCCAAGAGAGCCCCCCCTTAAATCAGGGTCCCCAGAGAGCCCCCTTTGCATCAGGGTTCCCAGAGAGCCTCTCCCTTAAATCAGGGTCCCCAGAGAGCCTCCCCTATGCATCAGGGTCCCCAGAGGGCCCCCCACTTACATCAGGGTCCCCAGAGAGCCTCCCCTCCCCTTGGGGACCCCTGCAGAGACTCTGGGCTATGGGCCCGAGATTCAGGGCTTTAGCCCCAAAAGCCACCCCCTAGCGACGCCACTGGCCGTGGCCAAAAGTTTTGAGAATGACACAAATATTCATTTTCACAAAGTCTGCTGCCTCTGTTTTTTATGATGGTGATTTGCATATTCTACAGAATGTTATTTAGAGTGATCAGATTTGTCCCTCTTTGCCATGAAAATGAACTTGATCCCATAAAATAAAAACATTTCTACTGCATTTGTGAAGACTTCAGGGCGTCCAAGAAAGTCCACCAAGCGCCAGGACCATCTTCTACAGTTGATTCAGCTGCGGGATCGGGGGCACCACCAGTGCAGAGCTTGCTCAGGAATGGCAGGAGGCAGGTGTGAGGACATCGGCACACACAGTGAGGAGAAGACTTTTGGAGGATGGCCTGGTGTCAAGAAGGGCAGCAAAAAAGCCACTTCTCTCCAGGAAAAACATCAGGGACAGACTGATATTCTGAAAAAGGTACAAGGTTTGGACTGCTGAGGATTGGGGTAAAGTCATTTCCTCCGATGAATCCCCTTTCTGGTTGTTTGGGGCATCCGTAAAAACCTTGTCGGGAGAAGAGAAGGTGAGCGCCACCATCAGTCCTGTGTCATGCCAACAGTAAAGCATCCTGAGACCATTCATGTGTGGGGTCGCTTCTCAGCCAAGGGAGTGGGCTCACTCACTATTTTGCCTAAGAACATGAATAAAGAATGGTACAAAAACATCCTCCGAGAGCAACTTCTCCCAACCATCCAATAATAGTTTGGTGAGGAACAATGCCTTTTCCAGCATGGTGGAGCACCTTGCCAAAAGGCAAAAGTGATAACTAAGTGGCTTGGGGAACAAAACATCAACATTTTGGCTCCATGGCCAGTAAACCCCCCCAGACCTTAATCCCATTGAGAACTTGTGGTCAATCCTCAAGAGACAGGTGAACAAAAAAAACACAAATTCTAACAAACTCCAAGCATTGACTAGACTCCAAGCATTGACAAGAATGGGCCTCCATTAGTCAGAATGTGACCCAGAAATTGATTGACAGCATGCCAGGGCCAATTGCAGAGGTCTTGAAGAAAAAGGGTCAACACTGCAAATACTGACTCTTTGCATAAACTTAATGTAATTGTCAATAAAAGCCTTTGACATACCATAGTAACATCTGACAAAAAGATCTAAAAACATTGAAGCAGCAGACTTTGTGAAAATTAATATTTGTGTCATTCTCAAAACCGCAGCTGTATATTGCTAAAAGTATTGGGACGCCTGCCTTTACAAACACCTCCCAGTCTTAATCCGTAGGGTTCAATATTGAGTTGGCTCACCCTTTGCAGCTATAACAGCTTTAACTCTTCTGTGAAGGCTGTCCACAAGGTTTAGGAGTGTGTCTATGGGAATGTTTGACCATTCTTCCAGAAGCGCATTTGTGAAGTCAGGCATTGATGTTGCATGAGAAGGCCTGGCTTGCAGTCTTCACTCTAATTCATCCCAAAGGTGTTCTATCGGGTTGAGGTCAGGACTCTGTGCAGGTCAGTCAAGTTTCTCCACCCCAAACTCGCTCATCCATGTCTTTATGAACCTTGCTTTGTGCACTGGTGCGCAGTCATGTTGGAACAAGAAGGGGGCATCCCCAAACTGTTCCCACAAAGTTGGGAGCATGAAATTGTCCAAAATGTCTTGGTATGCTGAGGTCTTAAGAGCCATGGTCCCCTTCCATCACTGCCAGGTGAGACATTAAGCAGTGGTCACCATTTGGAGATGCAATCCCAGACCAAGTTTTAAGTCTTGTAATATTTAGGACTCTTATGCCCTGTACACACGGTCGGACATTGTTCGGACATTCCGACAACAAAATCCATGGATTTTTTCTGACGGATGTTGGCTCAAACTTGTCTTGCATACATGTCTTGTCTTGTAGCGTTTTGGTGAACTGGCAAGCACCAGCGGCCTAGTACCCCCCCGGTCGTAGTCAAACCAGCACTGCAGTAACACTTGGTGACGTGGCAAGTCCCATAAGTGCAGTTCAAGCTGGTGAGGTGGCAAGCACAAGTAGTGTCCCGCTGCCACCAAGAAGAAGACGAACACAGGCCTGTCGTGCCCATAATGCCCTTCCTGCTGCATTCGCCAAACCTAATTGGGAACCCACCACTTCTGCAGCGCCCTTACTTCCCCCATTCACATCCCCAACCAAATGCAGTTGGATGCGTGAGAGGCATTTTCTTTATATCCTCCCAAGTACCCCTACCCAACGAACGCCCCCAAAAAAGATGTTGTGTCTGCAGAAAGCGCGGATATAGGCATGACACCCGCTATTATTGTCTCTCCTGTCCTGACAATCCTGGTCTTTGCATTGGTGAATGTTTTGAACACTACCATACACTAGTTGAGTATTAGCGTAGGGTACAGCATTGCACAGACTAGGCACACTTTCACAGGGTCTCCCAAGATGCCATCGCATTTTGAGAGACCCGAACCTGGAACCGGTTACAGTTATAAAAGTTACAGTTACAAAAAAAAGTGTAGAAAAAAAAAAAAAAACACAAAAAAATATATAAAATAAAAAAACCAAAAATAGTTGTTGTTTTATTGTTCTCTCTCTCTATTCTCTCTCTATTGTTCTGCTCTTTTTTACTGTATTCTATTCTGCAATGTTTTATTGTTATTATGTTTTATCATGTTTGCTTTTCAGGTATGCATTTTTTTATACTTTAATGTTTACTGTGTTTTATTGTTAACCATTTTTTTGTTTTCAGGTACGCCATTCAGCTGCAGCGCGGATTTATTTATCTTGACAGCCACAGCGTTTGCTCCCACAATACATAAAGCTGTGACTCCAGCGCTGTCGGAGGTGATATATGCCGTAGCGTGGGGGCAGCAGGGGCGGAGGAGCGATTTGCTCCTAACTTTAGGGGCAGATGCCCCCATGCTTCGGCATATATAAACGGTGCATGTATGCCCATCATTAGAAGTGGGTGGATGAAGGGAGGTATTCTAATGGTGGGCATACCCACCGATCAATCTCTTTTTTTCGTTCAGCCCAAAGGTGCATGAAAAAAAAAAGATTACAATATATGCCCAACAAGGACCAGCAACGTACTGGTATGTTGCTGGACTTTGAGTGGTTATACCAGAATGATGCCTGCAGGTTTAGGTATCATCTTGGTATAATTCTTTTCAGCCAGCGGTCGGCTTTCATGTAAAAGCAATCCTAGCAGCTAATTAGCCTCTAGACTGCTTTTACAAGCAGTGAGAGGGAATGTCCCCCCCTCCCACCGTCTTCCATGTTTTTCTCTGGCTCTCCTGTCCCAACAGGGAACCTGAGAATGCATCCAGTGATTCGGCCAGCTGACCATAGAGCTGATCAGAGACCAGAATGGCTCCAATCATCTCTATGGCCTAAGAAACCGGAAGCTACAAGCATTTCATAACTTAGATTTCGCCGGATGTAAACAGCGCCATTGGGAAATTGGGAAAGCATTTCATCACACTGATCTTGGTGTGGTCAGATGCTTTGAGGGCAGAGGAGAGATCTAGGGTCTAATAGACCCCATTTTTTTCAAAAAAGAGTACCTGTCACTACCTATTGCTATCATAGGGGATAATTACATTCCCTGACATAACAATAAACAACAATAAAAACAATAAAAATGGTAAAAAAAAAAAATGAAAGGAACAGTTTAAAAATAAGATAAAAAAGAAAAAAAAAAAGAAAAAAAAAAAGAAAAAAGCACCTCTATCCCTCCCTGCTCTCACGCAAAGGCGAACGTTGGTCTGGCGTCAAATGTAAACAGCAATTGAACCATGCATGTGAGGTATCACCGCGAAGGTCAGATCAAGGGCAGTCATTTTAGCAGTAGACCTCCTCTATAAATCTAAAGTGGTAACCTGTAAAGGCTTTTAAAAATGTATGTAGTTTGTTGCCACAGCACATTTGTGCGCAATTTTAAAGCATGTCATGTTTGGTATCCATGTACTCGGCCTAAGATCATCTTTTTTATATCATTAAACATTTGGGCAATATAGTGTGTTTTAGTGCATTAAAATTAAAAAAAGTGTGTTTTTCCCCAAAGAATGCGTTTGAAAAAACGCTGCGCAAATACTGTGTGAAAAAAAAAATGAAACACCCACCATTTTAATAATGTTTGGGGGTTCAAAGTAATTTTCTTGCAAAAAAAATTATTTTTTCATGTAAACAAATAGTGTCAGAAAGGGCTTTGTCTTCAAGTGGTTAGAAGAGTGCGTGATGTGTGACATAAGCTTCTACATCTTGTGCATAAAATGCCAGGACAGTTCAAACACCCCCAAATGACCCCATTTTGGAAAGTAGACACCCCAAGCTATTTGCTGAGAGGCATGTCGAGTCCATGGAATATTTTATATTGTGACACAAGTTGCGGAAAAAGACAATTTTTTTTTTTTTTGCAAAGTTGTCACTAAATGATATATTGCTCCAACATGCTATGGGAATATGTGAAATTACACCCCAAAATACATTCTGTTGCTTCTCCTGAGTACGGGGATACCACATGTGTGAGACTTTTTGGGAGCCTAGCCACATACGGGACCTCAAAAACCAAGCACCGCCTTCAGGGTTTCTAAGGGTGTAAATTTTTTATTTCACTCCTCATTGCCTATCACAGTTTCGAGGCCATGGAATGCCCAGATGGCACAACCCCCCCCTCCCCAATTGACCCCATTTTGGAAAGTGGACACCCCAAGCTATTTGCTAAGAGGTATGGTGAGTATTTTGCAGACCTCGCTTTTTGTCACAAAGTTTTGAAAATTTAAAAAAGAAAAAAAAAATACATTTTTCTTGTCTTTCTTCATTTTCAAAAACAAATGAGAGCTGCAAAATACTCACCATGCCTCTCAGCAAAAAGCTTGGGGTGTCTACTTTCCAAAAAGGGGTCATTTGGGGGGGGTTGTGCCATCTTGGCATTTTATGGCCTTGGAAACTGTGATAGGTAGTGAGGAGTGAAATAAAAAATTTACGCCCTTAGAAATCCTGAAGGCGGTGATTGGTTTTCGGGGCCCTGTACACAGCTAGGCTCCCAAAAAGTCCCACACATGTGGTATCCCCGTACTCAGGAGAAGCAGCAGAATGTATTTTGGGGTGTAATTCCACATATTCCCATGGCATGTTTGATCAATATATCATTAAGTGACAATTTTGTGCAAAAAAAAAGTTTGTCATTTTCCCGCAACTTGTGGCAAAATATAAAATATTCCATGGACTCGACATGCCTCTCAGCAAATAGCTTTGGGGATCTACTTTCCAAAATGGGGTCATTTGGGGGGGTTTGTGCCATCTTGGCATTTTATGGCCTTCAAAACTGTGATAGGTAGTGAGGAGTGAAATCAAAAATATACGCCCTTAGAAATCCTGAAGGCGGTGCTTGGTTTTCGGGGCCCCGTACGCGGCTAGGGTCGCAAAAAGTCCCACACATGTGGTATCCCCATACTCAGGAGAAGTAGCTAAATGTATTTTGGGGTGCAATTCCACATATGCCCATGGCCCGTGTGAGCAATATATCATTAAGTGACAACTTTTTGTAATTTTTTTTTGTCATTATTCAATCACTTGGGACAAAAAAAATGAATATTCAATGGGCTCAACATGCCTCTCAGCAATTGGGGGGGGGGGGGGGGGTTGTACTGCCCTGCCATTTAGCACCTCAAGAAATGAGATAGGCAGTCATAAACTAAAAGCTGTGTAAATTCCAGAAAATGTACCCTAGTTTGTAGTTGCTATAACTTTTGCGCAATCCAATAAATATACTCTTATTGACATTTTTTTTACCAAAGACATGTGGCTGAATGCATTTTGGACTAAATGTATGACTAAAATTGAGTTTATTGGATTTTTTTATAACAAAAAGTAGAAAATATCGTTTTTTTCAAAATTTTCGGTCTTTTTAGCACAAAAAATAAAAACCGCAGAGGTGATCAAATACCATCAAAAGAAAGCTCTATTTGTGGGAACAAAAGGATGCAAATTTCGTTTGGGTACAGCATTGCATGACCACGCAATTAGCAGTTAACCACTTGAGCCCCGGACCATTATGCTGCCTAAGGACCAGAGGTCTTTTTCCAATTTGGCACTGCGTCGCTTTAACTGCTAATTGCGCGGTCATGCAATGCTGTACCCAAACGAAATTTGCGTCCTTTTCTTCCCACAAATAGAGCTTTCTTTTGATGGTATTTGATCACCACTGCGGTTTTTATTTTTTGCGCTATAAACGGAAATAGACCGAAAATTTTGAAAAAAAATGATATTTTCTACTTTTTGTTATAAAAAAAATCCAATAAACTAAATTTTAGTCATACATTTAGGCCAAAATGTATTCGGCCACATGTCTTTGGTAAAAAAAATGTCAATAAGCGTATATTTATTGGTTTGCGCAAAAGTTATAGCGTCTACAAACTAGGGTACATTTTCTGTAATTTACACAGCTTTTAGTTTTTGACTGCCTATGTCATTTCTTGAGGTGCTAAAATGGCAGGGCAGTACAAAACCCCCCCAAATGACCCCATTTTGGAAAGTAGACACCCCAAGGAAATTGCTGAGCGGAATGTTGAACCCATTGAATATTTTTTTTTTTTGTCCCAAGTGATTGAAAAATGACAAAAAAAAAAAAAAAAAAAAATATTTACAAAAAGTTGTCACTAAATGATATATTGCTCACACAGGCCATGGGCCTATGTGGAATTGCACCCCAAAATACATTCAGCTGCTTCTCCTGAGTATGGGGATACCACATGTGTGGGACTTTTTGGGAGCCTAGCCGCGTACGGGGCCCCGAAAACCAATCACCGCCTTCAGGATTTCTAAGGGTGTAAATTTTTGATTTCACTCTTCACTGCATATCACAGTTTCGGAGGCCATGGAATGCCCAGGTGGCACAAAACCCCCCAAAATGACCCCATTTTGGAAAGTAGACACCCCAAGCTATTTGCTGAGAGGCATATTGAGTCCATGGAATATTTTATATTTTGACACAAGTTGCGGGAAAGTGACACTTTTTTTATTTATTTATTTTTTTTTTCATAAAGTTGTCACTAAATGATATATTGCTCACACAGGCCATGGGCATATGTGGAATTGCACCCCAAAATACATTTAGCTGCTTCTCCTGAGTATGAGGATACCACATGTGTGGGACTTTTTGGGAGCCTAGCCGCGTACGGGACCCCGAAAACCAATCACTGCCTTCAGGATTTCTAAGGGTGAAAATTTTTGATTTCACTCTTTACTGCCTATCACAGTTTCGGAGGCCATGGAATGCCCAGGTGGCACAAAACCCCCCCAAATGACCCCATTTTGGAAAGTAGACACCCCAAGCTATTTGCTGAGAGGCATGGTGAGTATTTTGCAGCTCTCATTTGTTTTTGAAAATGAAGAAAGACAAGAAAAAACATTTTTTTTTTTCTTTTTTCAATTTTCAAAACTTTGTGACAAAAAGTGAGGTCTGCAAAATACTCACTATACCTCTCAGCAAATAGCTTGGGGTGTCTACTTTCCAAAATGGGGTCATTTGGGGGGGTTTTGTGCCACCTGGGCATTCCATGGCCTCCGAAACTGTGATAGGCGGTGAAGAGTGAAATCAAAAATTCACGCCCTTAGAAAGCCTGAAGGCGGTGCTTGGTTTTCGGGGTCCCGTACGCGGCTAGGCTCCCAAAAAGTGGTATCCCCGTACTCAGGAGAAGCAGCAGAATGTATTTTGGGGTGTAATTTCACATATTTCCATGGCATGTTTGAGCAATATATCATTTAGTGACAACTTTGTGCAAAAAAAAAAAAAAAAAAAAAAATTTGTCTCTTTCCCGCAACTTGTGTCGCAATATAAAATATTCCATGGACTCGACATGCCTCTCAGCAAATAGCTTGGGGTGTCTACTTTCCAAAATGGGGTCATTTGGGGGGGTTTTGAACTGTCCTGGCATTTTATGCACAACATTTAGAAGCTTATGTCACACATCACCCACTCTTCTAACCACTTGAAGACAAAGCCCTTTCTGACACTTATTGTTTACATGAAAAAGTTATTTTTATTTGCAAAAAAATTACTTTGAACCCCCAAACATTATATATTTTTTTAAAGCAAATGCCCTACAGATTAAAATGGTGGGTGTTTCATTTTTTTTTTTTCACACAGTAATTGCGCAGCGATTTTTCAAACGCATTTTTTGGGGAAAAAACACACTTTTTTAAATTTTAATGCACTAAAACACACTATATTGCCCAAATGTTTGATGAAATAAAAAAGATGATCTTAGGCCGAGTACATGGATACCAAACATGACATGCTTTAAAATTGCGCACAAACGTGCAGTGGCAACAAAATATATACATGTTTAAAATCCTTCAAAAGCCTTTACAGGTTACCACTTTAGATTTACAGAGGAGGTCTACTGGAAAAATTACTGCCCTCGATCTGGCCTTCGCGGTGATACCTCACATGCATGGTGCAATTGCTGTTTACGTTTGACGACAGACCGCCGCTTGCGTTCGCCTTAGCGCGAGAGCAGGGGGCGACAGGGGTGCTTTTTTTTTTTTTTTTTTTTTTCTTTATTATTTTTTTGCTTTTTTAATCTTACTTTTAAACTGTTCCTTTCATATTTTTTTTTTTAATCATTTTTATTGTTATCTCGGGGAATGTAAATATCCCCTATGATAGCAATAGCTAGTGACAGGTACTCTTTTTTGAAAAAATTGTGGTCTATTAGACCCTAGATCTCTCCTCTGCCCTCAAAGCATCTGACCACACCAAGATCGGTGTGATAATATGCTTCCCCAATTTCCCAATGGCGCTATTTACATCCGGCGAAATCTAAGTCATAAAATGCTCGTAGCTTCCGGTTTCTTAGGCCATAGAGATGTTTGGAGCCACTCTGGTCTCTGATCAGCTCTATGGTCAGCTGGCTGAATCACCGGCTGCATTCTCAGGTTCCCTGTTGAGACAGGAGAGCCAGAGAAAAACACGGAAGACGGTGGGGGGGGGGGGGGCATTCCCTCCCACGGCTTGTAAAAGCAGTCTAGAGGCTAATTAGCCGCTAGGATTGCTTTTACATGAAAGCCGACCGCTGGCTGAAAAGAATGATACCAAGATGATACCTAAACCTGCAGGCATCATTCTGGTATAACCACTCAAAGTCGTGAATGGCGTACCTGAAGACAAAAAAATGGTTAACAATGGTTAACAATAAAGCACAGTAAACAGTAAAGTATAAATTATTACATACCTGAAAAACAAACATGATAAAACATAATAACAATAACAATAACAATAACAATAACAATAACAATAACAATAAAACATTGCAGAATAGAATACAGTAAAAAAGAGCAGAACAATAGAGAGAGAGAATAGAGAGAGAGAGAACAATAAAACGACAACTATTTTTTTTTATTTCATATATTTTTTTTTTTTTTACACTTTTTTTTGTAACTAACTTTTATAACTGTAACCGGTTCCAGGTTCGGGTCTCTCAAAATGCGATGGCATCTTGGGAGACCCTGTGAAAGTGTGCCTAGTCTGTGGAATGCTGTACCCTACGCTAATACTCAACTAGTGTATGGTAGCGTTCAAAACATTCACCAATGCAAAGACCAGGATTGTCAGGACAGGAGGGACAATAATAGTGGGTGTCACGCCTATATCCGCGCTTGCTGCAGACACTACCTCTTTTTTGGGGGGGTTCGTTGGGTAGGGGTACTCGGGAGGACATAAAAATGCCTCTCATGCAGCCGACTGCATTTGGTTGGGGATGTGAATGGGGGAAGTACGGGCGCTGCAGAAGTGGTGGGCTCCCAATTAGGATTGGCGAATGCAGCAGGAAGGGCACTATGGGTACGATGGGCCTGTGTTTGTCTTTTTGGTGGCAGCGGGACACTACTTGTGCTTGCCACCTCACCAGCTTCAACTGCACTTATGGGACTCGCCACGTCACCAAGTGTTACTGCAGTGCTGGTTTGACTATGACCGGGGTGTACTACGCCGCTGGTGCTTGCCAGTTCCCCAAAACGCTACCAAAAAAACTGTTAGCGATCGCAGGGATCAGGCCTGATTCTGCGAACGCTGCAGTTATGCGTTTAGAGTTTTGTAAGTGACAGTGATCGATCGATACTGCACTTGGGTGGGCTGGGCTGGGCCAGGCGGAGGGGCAAAACGCAGGTGCTAGCAGGTATCTGGGCTGATCCCGCTAACACTGCGTTTTTGGGAACCCTAAACTGCTGGGGACGCTAGTATAGATCAGATCGGATCAGATATTGATGCGATCAGATACTATACCACTAAGGGAGGTGTATGCTGCGTGCGTGGGTGTTAGCGGTACTGGCGCTAACCTGACGCTGCCTGGGGCTGGTGCTTGCCAGTTCCCCAAAATGCTACCAAAAAAACTGTTAGCGATCGCAGGGATCAGGCCTGACTCTGCGAACGCTGCAGTTATGCGTTTAGTGTTTTGTAAGTGACAGTGATCGATCGATACTGCACTTGGGTGGGCTGGGCTCGCCTGGGCGGAGGGGCAAAACGCAGGTGCTAGCAGGTATCTGGGCTGATCCCGCTAACACTGCGTTTTTGGGAACCCTAAACTGCTGGGGTCACTAGTATAGATCTGATCGGATCAGATAATGATCCGTTCAGATACTATACCACTAAGGGAGGTGTACGGTGCGTGCGTGGGTGTTAGCGGTACTGGCGCTAACCTGACGCTGCCTGGGGCTGGTGCTGGTGCTTGCCAGTTCACCAAAATGCTACCAAAAAAACTGTTAGCGATCGCAGGGATCAGGCCTGACTCTGCGAACGCTGCAGTTATGCGTTTAGTGTTTTGTAAGTGACAGTGATCGATCGATACTGCACTTGGGTGGGCTGGGCTGGGTCGGGCGGAGGGGCAAAACGCAGGTGCTAGCAGGTATCTGGGCTGATCCCGCTAACACTGCGTTTTTGGGAACCCTAAACTGCTGGGGACGCTAGTATAGATCTGATCGGATCAGATATTGATGCGATCAGATACTATACCACTAAGGGAGGCGCATGCTGCGTGCGTGGGTGTTAGCGGTACTGGCGCTAATCTGACGCTGCCTGGGGCGACGCATATCACCGCTGGGCGATCGGGGGGCTAAACCTTTATTCGGTAATAAACGGCGGGTGCCCTGACACTATAAAAAATAAACGAACTAACCAGCGTCAACCGTAACAGTTATACGGTAATCAGTGGTGAAAGGGTTAACTAGGGGGCAATCAAGGGGTTAAAACATTTATTAGGTAGTATATGGGGGTCCCTGACGCTATAAAACGCTGACGGCGAACCTAAATATTTACCTCACTAACTAGCGTCACCAGCGACACTAATACAGCGATCAGAAAAATGATCGCTTAGCGACACTGGTGACAGGGGGTGATCAAGGGGTTAAAACTTTATTGGGGGGGTTAGGGGGGTACCCTAGACCTAAAGGGGGGTAACAGTAACTGTGCCAACACAGTAACTGTCACAAACTGACACCTAGCAGTAATCAGAAAAAAAAAAAAAAAAAAAAAACCTGCTGGTGTCAGTTTGTGACAGGGGGGGGGGGGGGGTGATTGGGGGGGGATCGGGGGGCGATCGGGGGGGGGGGATCGGGGTGTTTTGTATGCCTGGCATGTTCTACTGTGTGTGTGTGTGTTGGTGCACTCACATAGATGTCTTCTCTCCT
This sequence comes from Lithobates clamitans, assembly GCA_037952925.1. Classification (NCBI taxonomy): domain Eukaryota; kingdom Metazoa; phylum Chordata; class Amphibia; order Anura; family Ranidae; genus Lithobates; species Lithobates clamitans. The sequence continues at coordinate 1,091,651 of JBBGZY010001506.1, forward strand.
CGGGCCGGAACGGAAAATACCGACCCGAGGGGAGATGACATCACTTCCTTTGCTGCTGTTTAGCATACAGCAGCAAAGGAGTGTTTTCATTGGCCGGCGGCGATCGTGAGGGGGGGGCCACGAACTGATGGCCTCCCCCTCGTCTCTGATCGCCGGGGAACAGAACGGGACCGCCTCAGGCGGCGGGGGGGGGGGTCCGATTGGACCCCCCACCCGCGGGAGGCAAATCACGTACCCTGTACGTGATTTTGCCTGCCCGTGCCGCCTTGCCGACGTACATCGGCGTGAGGCGGTCCTTAAGTGGTTAAAGCGACGCAGTGCCAAATTGTAAAAAGTGCTCTGGTCAGGTGGAACTGAGCAAAGCAAGCAGGTACTTGCGGTTGGCAGACAGGCAGAGTGGTTCTATGACAGTCCAAGTAAAAGGCTGGCTAAGCTCAGGGAATAGTCCAAAAATCCGGTCCAAGGTCATACACAGGGAAATCCAAACTGGCAGAACAGGGCAGACAGACAGGGGGGCTTGATCAAGAATTACACACATATCACTCTCTATCACAAGCATGCGAGTGACTGTTTGGCTGGCTTATAACAGGTTTGGTTTCCACCCAGAGACTGACCACATCAATCGCCTTTGATTGACAAAGACACAGAGAATGCAATAGCCAAAACCAGGATGCTGGAATGAGGAGCAGGAGCGCTAGATGCTCCTGACAGGGATGCAGAACCTGATTGCCTCCTGCAAGCTTTGCATGAAAAAACTCCACCCCTCCCTTAAGGCCCCCAAGACATGATAAAAATTAGTTGATATGTGCGGCTAACTAACCTGTGTAACAATATGATGATATAAAATATATGTATCAAAATCAAATCGATGAATAAACAATGAATAATAAATAATAGATATAGCAGCTGAATAATAAAGTGCAAATGAATAACCAAATCTTAAGAAATGCAATAACAGATAACCCTCCTACATTGAGAAATTCTTCAAAAGTGCAATATAAAGTGCATAAGTGAGTGACACAGCTGAAAAATATATACCAGTGAATGTCCAAAAAATTCCAATACAGTGCAATAAAAAAATAAAGTGAAGACAAAGATCCACTGAACCATATATTAGAAATCCCAACAGCAGGGATCAGAACTCCTTGCGGCAGTCCATATGTGAAAAAATAGTGCAAAATGATCCGGAGTGCGCCACCTGTTTCCCCCAGCCTCTCACCTCTACCAGTGGCCCCACGAGCCAAGTTGAGCTTGGATCAACAAACAGTGCAGATTTCCTCAAACTATCGACCGTCAATGGTCACCTCCAAGGAACACACAGTGTCCAGCTATCCAGCAAACAGCTTCTGTCTCTGATCTCCAGACTCAGCGGCTGTAGTGAGGGTATGTATCAAAAGAAAAAGGTGGCTCCATTGTGTAGTATTTTCAATACATTTATTTAATCCAGCACACGTAGTAACTTACATTTAAAAACACGGAACTCAGCAATCAGAATGAATACTTTTGGTCTCGGCTGTGACCGGAAGTAGCGACACCTGGCTCCTCGCTGACGCGTTGCGTCACTGCTCACGTGACTTAATCAAAGGGTCAAGGAGTCAGGTGTCAATGTGCCAGTTTATATGGTCTCTTCCGCTGTCATGGCAACAGCAAATACAATAAATGACATATCTTCAATTAATTCAATAAACAATAAAAACATCATAAAAAATGAAGTAGAAGATTCACTAGGAATTAAAAATAAATATAGATATTAAAAAAAACTGATAAAAAATTCCGACATATTGATTTTCTAATCAGTCACATAGTGAATTCATACAACACATTACAAGCGCCATCTGGTGGTTGGTAGGATAAATAGAAATACAGAGAATCCTCCAAGACTCACTGATGACATCTAGTGGAAATGTGATACCTAACACTTCTAGAGGAAATTCTTAAAAATAGGAATAACCGAGACCTCCAGGTCTCACTGATGACATCTAGTGGAAATGTGATATCTAACATTTGTAAAATTAAATCCCTAAAAACCTTAAGACGTCATCCAATGACTAGTAATATAAACAACAATAATAAGGAACTGGTCTGACTGATGACAACTACTAAAACAAGAGTCTAGCAGCTCAATAGCTCAGGGCAAAACCCTCCAGCACCATCTAATGGTAGAATAACGAAATCCACCGAAAGGACAAAATAGACAATATATATATAAATATTAAAAAAAAATAAAAATGCATAATATTAATATTTTGATAAAAAACAATTTAAGTCAAATTCGACATTATGCCCTAGTGGCGTCAAGGTACATAAATCATATATCCATCGGGACTCAGCTTGGCTAATCTTAATTACTTTATTATCATCCCTCCAGTGGGGTTTGTATTTTTCTATTCCACAGACTTGTAATGATGAAGGGTCACTATTATGATATTTTGTCTTGACAGACTATGCTTCTCAAATGCCTTTTTTGATGTTCTGGACATGTTTCCTCAGCCTCTTCCATAATTCCCTCTTCGTTCTTCCAATATATTGGATATGACAGGGACACTCCAAAAGATACACGACACCTTCACTGCGACATGATCTAAAATCTTCTATTATATCGTTTTTTGAAGTCACCGCTGACGTGAAGCTAGATTTCTTTTTTTTGCTTTCTTTTGTGTGTCGGCACGTGTAAGAACTTCTACAAGGGTAGTAACCTTTACCTTCGAAAAAGGAGAACGTTTTCTTAGCCGGGGGGGGGGTCAAGGACATTTTTTGCCAAACAGTCCCTAAGGGTTGGAGCCCTCCTATAGGTAAATTTTGGTCTTTCCGGGAGAATAGTGCCTAAATGGCGATCTGCTCTAACAATATTCCAATACTTTTTGAAAATTCTCTCAATTTGCTTCTGTTGGATGTTGAAATCCATAACGATAGGTACCTTATCTTGATTGGCTGTATTTTTTATGTTATCTTGTATCAATTTTTCTCTATCTAATAGTGAGACATCCCATATTTTTTCTTCAATAAACTCAGCATAGTATCCTTTTTGAACAAATCTCTCCCTAATCATTTCTGCTTGTTTCAAAAATACTTTCTTAGTGGTACAGTTCTGTCTTAATCTGATTAGCTGACCCTTTGGTATATTATCTAGCCACAGGGTATGATGACAGCCATAGGCGTCGTCAGGGGGTGGCTATCGAGGCCGGAGCCCCAAATCTGGAGCCCGTAGCCCCGAGTCTCTTGCCGCAGGTTCTGGCTCCTTAGGACCTGCAGCAGTGTGATCATCCAGCACAGCCAGGGATTGGTGGACAAGCTGGCTGGATATACACTGTGCAGTCACGAAGGAAGGCTTCACCTGTCAAATTGAGAGTGTGATGTCGGGTATGGGCGGGACTGCTACCCAGACGCGCCCCTCTGTCATCCAACCAATGCAGAGCCGGCATTCATACATCGCTGGCCGGGACAAAGTTGCAGAGGGTCAGGATCATGGGTGTAGCGTGTAGAGTTGCAACTTGCCCATGTTTCAGGGGGAGGCGTGTGGTTCCCAGTTACATTTAGTTTTATGTCGCTGGCTCGCTGCTGTGTGTGTGGGCAGGGGGGCCGGTATGTTATAGGACACACCACTCCCCTCCCCTGCTCACAGGTGCCGTTGGAACGCAGCTGAGTGGAGGAGGCGGGTCTTCTGCTGAGGGTCTGTTCTCTGGCTTAGAATGACGCTACCTCCCAACTCCCTGACCTCCCTAGCGATGCACCTTCGTGAGTTGGCCCTGCCCCCTCTGTGAGTTAGTCCCGCCCCCTCAATGAGTTGGCCCGCCCCCCTCTGCGAGTTGGCCCACCCCCTTCGTGAGCTGGTCTACACCCAGCTGATCTCTCCTGGCCTCGTTTTTTCCCTCTCACCCCCAACCTGTCCTCAGTAATGGAGGCGGGAATATGGCTGGGGGAAGTTCTCTCTAAGCGGGTGCAGTCGATCCTACAAGCAAGCATGTTTATGGTGAGAGCAGAGGATGGGGGTAACTGAGTACGTTCTACTGTCCAGGAATCTGACGGGGCTGGAGGAGGACTGAGACTTCTCTGGATTCCCCCTGTAGTGACAGGAGCCAGCATGGGGAAGGGATAAGTTCGAACATGCTGGCACTTGTAGTGTGCAGGCAGCAGTGGGACCCCTGTGGACATAATGGCATAATGCTGGGCCCATGCTCCAGGGGCCCGTTCCACCTCCCTGTCACATTATGTCAGGGGTGCTCAGCCGCTGGCCTGCGGGCCACATGTGAGTATAGCTGGCTGGCTTGCTGTCCCCCAGGGTGGATATAACTGCCTTGGGGACAGCAGCTGCTGCCAGCCATGCCCGCCCTGGAGGACAGCAGCAGCTGCCAGCCATACCCACCCTGGAGGACAGCAGCCACCGCCAGCCATGCCCACCCTGGGGGACAGCAGCCGCCGCCAGCCATACCCGCCCTGGAGGACAGCAGCAGCCGCCAGCCATACCCACCCTGGAGGACAGCAGCCGCCGCCAGCCATGCCCACCCTGGGGGACAGCAGCCGCCGCCAGCTATACCCGCCCTGGAGGACAGCAGCTGCCGCCAGCCATACCCGCCCTGGGGGACAGCAGCCATCGCCAGCCATACCCGCCCTGGAGGACAGCAGCCGCCGCCAGCCATACCTGCCCTGGAGGACAGCAGCCGCCGCCAGCCATACTCGCCCTGGGGGGCAGCAGCCGCCGCCAGCCATACCCGCCCTGGAGGACAGCAGCCGCCACCAGCTATACCTGCCCTGGAGGACAGCAGCCGCCGCCAGCCATACCCGCCCTGGAGGACAGCAGCCGCCACCAGCCATACCCGCCCTGGAGGACAGCAGCCGCCCCCAGCCATACCCGCCCTGGAGGACAGCAGCCGCCAGCCATACCCGCCCTGGAGGACAGCAGCCGCCGCAAGCCATACCCGCCCTGGAGGACAGCAGCCGCCAGCCATACCCGCCCTGGAGAATAGCAGCTGCCGCCAGCCATACCCGCCCTGGAGGACAGCAGCAGCCATGAAGATTGAGGTCAGTTTTTTATAAAATCAAACAGCAATGGACATGTCTGTTTTCTACATTGGGCTGCTTTCAAACTGATCCACAGGTGCAGCTGTGGGTTGCCTGCACTGAGCCATAGACTTCTGTTATTACCTGCAGGTTTGGTGCGCTTTCACAAGGTGCATCCATCACACCTGCAGTATATAATAGAATTCTATGGCAACTAACCGGCAGGAAAGCCGCAGGTACACTGCTCTGCACCCGCGGTGTGAGTCAACCACAGTGCATCAGTGTGAAGCAGTCATAGGCCCCTTTCATACGTTCAGTCCAATCGGGTCCATCTGTCTGTTTTTCAGGTGGACCCAATCGGACCCTCCATTCACTTCTATGGAGCGGCAGATGTATATGGATTTGTGTCCATGTACACTTGCCTACCAGTGTTAATTTTAGCAGCAAATTTCGATTTAGTTTTAGTCTTACGACTAAAATGGCATTTTAGTTTTAGTCCCATTTTAGTCTTCTGCAATTGTTTTAGTTTTAGTCGACTAAATCTCCAGTACATTTTAGTCAACTAAAACTCATTTTAGTTGTCTAAAATCTAATAGGTGTAATTTAATTGTAATGCATTAGTTAACATTTCTCTACAATTTCCAAATTGTATGAACATGCATTACAGGCCAGTGTTAATTTCGAAGTTAAATTTAAATTTAGTTTTAGTCTTGGTCTTTTGACTAAAAGGCCATTTTAGTTTTAGTTGTATTTTACTCACCTCAGTTGTTTTAGTTTGTTTTAGTTGTATTTTAGACGACTAAAATAATATTCATTTAGTCGACTAAGATGTTTTAGTCAACGAAATTAACACTGTTGCCTACCTCCAACCTCTGCCCTACTGGCACCGTCCTCTGCCCTACTGGCACCGTCCTCTGCCCTCTGCCCTCATGACACAGTCCTCTGCCCTACTGACACTGTCCACTGCCCTCCTGACACCGTCCTCTGCCCTACTGACACTGTCCTCTGCCCTCCTGACACCATCCTCTGCCCTCCTGACACCATCCTCTGCCCTCCTGACACCGTCCACTGCCCTACTGACACTGTCCACTGCCCTACTGACACTGTCCACTGCCCTCCTGACACCGTCCACTGCCCTCCTGACACCGTCTTCTGCCCTCCTGACGCTGTCCTCTGCCCTACTGACATCGTCCACTGCCCTACTGACACTGTCCACTGCCCTACTGACACTGTCCACTGCCCTCCTGACACCGTCCACTGCCCTCCTGACACCGTCTTCTGCCCTCCTGACACCGTCCACTGCCCTACTGGCACCGTCCTCTGCCCTCTGCCCTCCTGACACTGTTTTAGTCAACGAAATTAACACTGTTGCCTACCTCCAACCTCTGCCCTACTGGCACCGTCCTCTGCCCTACTGGCACCGTCCTCTGCCCTACTGGCACCGTCCTCTGCCCTCTGCCCTCCTGACACCGTCCTCTGCCCTCTGCCCTACTGACACCATTCACTGCCCAACTGACACCGTCCACTGCCTTCCTGACACCGTCCTCTGCCCTACTGACACGGTCCTCTGCCCTCCTGACACAGTCCACTGCCCTCCTGACACAGTCCACTGCCCTACTGACACTGTCCACTGCCCTACTGACACTGTCCACTGCCCTACTGACACCGTCCTCTGCCCTACTGGCACCGTCCTCTGCCCTACTGGCACCGTCCTCTGCCCTCTGCCCTCCTGACACTGTTTTAGTCAACGAAATTAACACTGTTGCCTACCTCCAACCTCTGCCCTACTGGCACCGTCCTCTGCCCTACTGGCACCGTCCTCTGCCCTCTGCCCTCCTGACACCGTCCTCTGCCCTCTGCCCTACTGACACCATTCACTGCCCTACTGACACCGTCCACTGCCCTCCTGACACCGTCCTCTGCCCTACTGACACGGTCCTCTGCCCTCCTGACACAGTCCACTGCCCTCCTGACACAGTCCACTGCCCTATTGACACTGTCCACTGCCCTCCTGACACCGTCCACTGCCCTCCTGACACTGTCTTCTGCCCTCCTGACACCGTCCTCTGCCCTACTGACATCGTCCACTGCCCTACTGACACTGTCCACTGCCCTCCTGACACCGTCCACTGCCCTACTGACACCGTCCTCTGCCCTACTGACACCGTCCTCTGCCCTACTGACACCGTCCTCTGCCCTACTGACACCTTCCACTGCCCTACTGACACCGTCCTCTGCCCTACTGACACTGTCCTCTGCCCTACTGACACCTTCCACTGCTCTACTGACAACTTCCACTGCTCTACTGACACCATCCACTGCCCTACTGACACAATCCACTGCTCTACTGACACCATCCACTGCTCTACTGACACCATCCACTGCTCTACTGACACCGTCCACTGCTCTACTGACACCGTCCACTGCTCTACTGACACCGTCCACTGCTCTACTGACACCGTCCTCTGCTCTACTGACACCAACCACTGCTCTGCTGACACTGTCCACTGCTCTACTGACACCGTTTACTCCCTTTCTGACACTGTCCACTTTTATGGTAGGCTAAGTTTATATTTTAACGGTGACATTTTGTTTTATTATATTTTTTCCCTATTTTAGGCCTTGCTGGGTAATTTCTAAAAAACGGGCGCCAAACCCCGGTGATCTTTTTAATTTTGTTCAGAGTGATCTGTTGCCTACCTCTGCTCCAGAGTAGTCAAAAGATTTTGGAGAAACTGTCCACATTTTGACATACTGTTACTCCAAATTCTTTTGCATGATCCTCTCAATATATAAAGATCTGAAATGATTCTTTAGCCACTTGGAGTATCTTGGCATGTGTTGGAAGTGGCAGGTGGTAATGGGGGGGCCAGGTCAACTTTTGCATTAACCTTTTGTTTAAACATGTCCATTAAGCCCCTCCCACTGTTAAGTTTTAAATTTAAGTACTTATGCTGTAGTGCGTGTAGCACGTTCACGTAGCATGCCGCTGGTCGCTTCCTCCCTCAAGTGTCCCTCATTCTGAAGTTCAAAAGTTGGGAGGTATGCCGCAGGGTCGCGGCTGCCTCCGGCGGCCTGCATTAGAGGTGGAGGAGAGAGATGAGCAGGTGAACGAGCAGAGATGACATTATCTCTCTCCGCCCATTCCACCCTTCTTCCGCCCTCACAGCCAGGCCACTTCAATGTGGGAGCGATGCATGGCAGGGAGCAGAGAGATGACATCTCTCACTGCCCGCCACACATCAACGCTCTTCCGCCCTCACAGTGCGGCCTCTTCAATGTCGGATGTGCAGCGGAGAGCAGAGAGATTACATCATCTCTCACTGCTTGCCCCGCATCACTGCTCTCCTGCACTCAGTAAATGGACCAGTGCTGCCAGCCTGCCACCAATGCAGCGACAATGCACATTTGGTGGCACTGGCTGGCATGGCAAGTGTCAATCCACATCAGTTGGGAAGTGACAACCCACATCTAGTGGCAGGTGCTGTGGCAATCGACAGTCTGCAAATGGTGGCAAGTGACGTGGCACGTGACAATCTGCAAATGGTGGCAAGTGACGTGGCAAATGACAATCTGCAAATGGTGGCAGGTGACGTGGCAAGTGTCAATCTGAAAATTGTGGCAGGTGACGTGGCAAGTGACAATCTGCAAATGGTGGCAGGTGACGTGGCAAGTGACAATCCACATCTGGTGGCAGGCGACATGGCAAGTGACAATACACATCTAATGGCAGGTGACGGTGGCAAGTTAAAAAGCTGCATCTGGTGACAGGCGACGGTGGCAAGTGACATGATGCATCTGGTGGCAGAAGATATGGCAAGTGACATGCCCATGAAAAATTGATTACCACCGGTGTGCCCCCCCCAGCCTGCAAAAAGGTTGGTGACCGCTGCTATGGGCTCTAGCCCCAGATCTTTTGCAGACCTAGCAATGCCCCTGATGACAGCTATCAAGGGGCAAATAGCTGTTCCTACGCATACATATGAAACATAAAGTGAAACAACAATACATGAAAAAACAATCGTGAAAAAACAATCACAACGTGCAATAAATAACGTCCAAAAATGTATGTCATGAATGAATGCACACAGCCAGTGTGTAATCGTTCCAAGGTGGAGAACAATACAGTGAAAGATAGGGAACTCCCCAGAGCTTGAAAGATGGATGAATGAATCACAATGACAGAGCGGCAATCTGCGTGTGCGGACCCTTACCAGAAAAGGTGGACCCCCTCCAGCGCAGGGTCATGTAAGCAGACAGATTACCCTCTGTAAGGAGCTGTAAGAATATAGGTATCCGGTGTCTCCGATCTCTGATTTTCTCTGATTGATAGAGATGTCAAGCGGAACAAAAACCCGATATACTGGTCTCTCAGGCTCTGAAAAAGAGACACACTCGGGCTCTGAGCCGCGAGTGTATAAGCAAGAGAGTAGGGGATGTTAATAGTGTAGGAGGAAGCGAGTTTATTAAAAAACGTGCGGATGTCCGCAAGTGACAATACAAACAAAACGAACAGTAACGAACAGTAAAAAGCCGGCTAGACAAAATTAAAAACAAAACACCCGCGTGCCGGGGTCACATGTGGCATGATGACGTCAGCACAACGCACCGCCCTACATGTTTCACAATACCTTGCGTCTTCCTGGGGCACGGGCGATGTGCTGAATCATCACTTAAATAGCATGCGGCCACAACCAAGCCTCATTTTGGCTTGGGCGCCATATTAGACATCTAGAATAGGTGGAACGCAGAGGAGAGCCAGACCTCGACCAAGCCTCATTCTGGTTTAGAAGCCATATTGAGCAAAAAAAATTAGTTAAATGGAACGCAAAGAAAAACCAAACCTCGATTTGACACAAAAGCTCTTCCACAAGACGCGTTCATGTCATCACAAGGATCATATTGAAAGAATTAGGTAGACAAACTATATAGATACAAAAGGGAAAAAAAGGGGAAAATCAAACTATAATAATATTTCTCACATGGATGTTCATCAACCTTCAATGGAAGAATGTATATAAACACCAAATTGTATAAAACATTCAACTTATTTAAAAGTCGTATATAAAAATTGCATACATAAAAATTCCTTACAAAGAATTCTCTTTTATTTCTCCATATATAGGAGGTCTTATGCAAAAAGGGGGCCAGGTAAATCCATAAAAAAATATATGCATATATATATATATGGTATACAGGGATGTCACATCCGCCGTAACCAACCCAAAATGTGACATCCCTGTATACCATAATTCCACACAATTGGGGCCTGAGATCAGTGAATTATTTCTTGGAGAAATATGCCACTCTACCCTCTAGACAAAAACAGTTTGTCATGGAGCTCTTAGAGTATGCCACCACGCATAATTTCTTCTGGCATGAGAATAAATATTTTCTTCAGAGAAAGGGCGTGGCTATGGGGGCCAAGTTTGCCCCCAGCCTGGCAAATCTTTTTATGGGCAAATGGGAGGAGGACGTCAGCTATGCCCACAAGAGACCAGAGTTGGTCCTGTGGGCCAGGTACATAGATGATGTCCTCCTCCTATGGGATGGCACCCATCAGTCTCTTCAGTCTTTCATGATTTCTTTAAATAACAATGACTGTGGCATTGAATTTAAATATTAAGGCTAGTCAACACTCTATTCATTTTTTGGATTCAAATATTCGAAGTGAGGGTGACATTCTAGTCACCTCCACAGACTTCAAAGCCACTGACCATAATTCTTTTATACCCAAAGACAGTTGCCATTACCGTCCATGGTTAGATTTGATCCCTAAGAGTCAATTCATCCGTATGAGAAGGAATTGTACTCGAACCAATGACTTTGATGTACAAGCTAGGAATAATAAGGGACAGATTGAGCGATAAGGGTTACGACCCTATCACCCTAAATGATAAAATTGAGGAGGTTCGTGGACTGGATCCCGAGTCTCTCCTAGCGGATAAATCTATTCTGCCCGGAATGAGATTCAGACAATCTAGTCTGTCCCTTCATCACACGCTAGTTCCAACAGCACTTTTCTGTGAAAAATCTCATACGGAAACACTGGCACATAATAAAAAATGATCTTGTACTTGGTAATGTGCTTCCCGACAAACCATGTGTTGTATTCAGGGGAGCCCCTCCTATTAAATTATTAGTGGCCCCCACAGTTTGTAACCCACCCACGCATAAGCCTATGCTCTTTCAGAATTTGGTTGGGTTTTTTAGGTGTAACAACTGTGCGGTCTGTTCCATCAATGCTATTAAAGCTACAGTAGAAAGACCAGAATTACTAATCACACTTTTCCAATCAAGTCTTTCATAACATGTTCTACTTCATGTGTGGTGTACCTCCTGACCTGCCCTTGTGGTCTCCATTATGTTGGCCGGACGGTACGCCCCTTGCAAGTCAGATTAAATGAGCACTTGGGCAATATCAGGAGAGGTTTTAAGGGTCACCCACTCTCCAAACATTATTTAGAGGCTCACCAACAAAACCCCTTAGGGTACTTCTATGGTTGGCATAGACAGATTAAAATTACCCTGGAGAGGGGGGCCCAAAAGAAGGGCCATTTACAAATTAGAAATGAATTGAATTTATAAAATCAAATGTCTTAGACCCTTAGGATTGAATGTTGACATAGAAATCAATGTCTTTATTGATAATTCATGATCTCGATTAGAAATTCAATTTGAATTTAATGCTGTATACCTTTTCTGCGCACAGATGGGATCCTTACCTCGATTCTATCCTGGTTCTAATAAGTACCTTACATATATGTATATATTTTTTTTATGGATTTACCTGGCCCCCTTTTTACATAAGACCTCCTATATATGGAGAAATAAAAGAGAATTCTTTGTAAGGAATTTTCTGTATGCAATTTTTATATACGACTTTTAAATAAGTTGAATGTTTTATACAATACGGTGTTTATATACATTCTTCCATTGGAGGTTGATGAACATCCGTGTGAGAAATATTATAGTTTGATTTTCCCCTTTTTTTCCCTTTTGTATCTATTCAGTTTGTCTACCTAATTCTTTCAATATGATCCTTTTGATGCCATGAACGCGTCTTGTGGAAGAGCTTTTGTGTCAGATCGAGGTTTGGTTTTTCTTTGCGTTCCATTTAACTAATTTTTTTTGCTCAATATGGCTTCTAAACCAAAATGAGGCTTGGTCGAGGTCTGGCTCTCCTCTGCGTTCCACCTATTCTAGATGTCTAATATGGCGCCCAAGCCAAAAGGAGGCTTGGTTGTGCCCGCCTGCTATTTAAGTGATGATTCAGCACATCCTCCGTGCCCCAGGAAGATGCAAAGTATTGCAAAACATGTAGGGCGGTGCGTTGTTCTGACGTCATCATGCCACATGTGACCCCGGCACGCGGTTGTTTTGTTTTTAATTTTGTCTAGCCGGCTTTTTAATGTTCGTTACTGTTCGTTTTGTTTGTATTGTCATTTGCGGACATCCGCACGTTTTTTAATAAACTCGCTTGCTACTACACTATTAGCGTCCCCTACTCTCTTGCTTATACACTCGTGGCTCGGAGCCTGAGTGTGTCTCTTTTTCAGAGCCTGAGAGACCAGTATATCGGGTTTTCGTTCCGCTTGACATCTCTATCAATCAGAGAAAATCGGAAATCGGAGACACCGGGTACCTACATACTTACAGCTCCTTACAGAGGGTAATCTGTCTGCTTACATGACCCTGCGCTGGAGGGGGTCCACCTTTTCTGGTAAGGGTCCGCACACACATATTGCCGCTCTGTCATTGTGATTCATTCATCCATCTTTCAAGCTCTGGGGAGTTCCCTATCTTTCACTGTATTGTTCTCCACCTTGGAACGATTTCACACTGGCTGTGTGCATTCATTCATGACATACATTTTTGGACTTTATTTATTGCACGTTGTGATTGTTGTTTCACGTTATGTTTCATATTTATGCATATGTAATTTCAAACATTTCACATATGATTTTTAGCGCAACTTTATTTCTTTAGCTGACTTTTTCACCATTGAGATATTATATGGTTTTTAGTTGCTGCTCCATACACTATTTAGCGTGGTATTTTTTCTTTTATTTTATTTTAAATAGCTCTTCCTATCAAATGTTTTAAAATAAGTTTATGTAATCAATGTGATTCCTTCTCTTTCTTTTACTTAATCCAGGAAATTGATTTTTTCATCACTTATCTCCCAAGTGAGCTTTATATTTGTATTGTTGGTGTTTAAATTAAAACAAAAATTAATGAGGCTCTCTCTGTTGCCACTCCAAATTATAATAATGTCATCTATATATTGTTTGAATAATGTAAGTGGATGCGGTACATTATTATATAGTGACTCTTCTTCCCATTCTGACATGAACAGGTTGGGAACACTGGGCCCATACTTTGCGCCCATTGCAATTCCACAGATTTGCTTAAAATAGCTGCTATTATACCAAAAATAGATGGAATCTAGGCTGTATCTCAAACAGTCTAGCAAGAACCTCCTTTGTTTACATTTCAAATCACTTAAACTTCTAAGGGCCCATTTGGTTACTTGAATGGCCTCCTCGTGATTAATAATTGTATAAAGGGATGCAACATCAGCTGTTGCTAGATAAACAGGTCCATCCATCAAGGTGATATCATTTAGCAGTTGAATGAGGTGTTTCGTATCTCTCAGGTATGACCTGGTTTTCTTCATCACAGGTTGTAGAAACCAATCAATGTATTCCCTGATTCGCACACCCACAGAGTTGATCCCATTAACAATGGATCTACCTGTGGGGTTTGGCATTATCCTTATGGATCTTTGGTAGTGTATAAACAACAGGTACCCTACATACATTTGGCTGTAGATATTTAATTTCTTTTTTATTCAACAGACCCTTTTCTGATCCCTTCTGGATCACCTTGGCCAATTCCTTCCTATATCTCATAGTGGGATTACTTGGCAATTTCTGATACGTTCCAACATCACTCAACTGTCGTTTTAATTCATCATTATAGTCAACTTTCGATTGGATGACTATGGCCCCTCCTTTATCCGCTTGTCTTATCACAATATCTTTTCTTCGTTCCAGTTTTTTATATACCACTCTTTATATCTCCTGGGTCAAAGGCCTTTTTCAAACTCAAATCTTGCAAGTCCTTCAAAACCATTCTTTTAAATACCTCAACGTGTCCGTCATTCCCAGCCGGTGGATTAAAGAGAGATTTGTTCCGGAGATTGCTGAATAGAATACCATTGGTTTCCGGTATATTCTTTCCTCTACCCTCTCCAGGGTTACTGAGCATGTATTTGTTTATGTTGAGACTTCTAACAAATTTGTTGATATCAACATAAGCGTTGAATTTGTTAAGATTATTTTTAGGAGCAAATTTTAACCCTTTATCTAATACTTTGATTTCTTCTTGTGTGAATTCTACCCCACTGATGTTTATGATTTTTTCTCCTATTATTCCCTTTTCCTTTTTGACCCCTGCTCAGCAGCCTCTTCTCGTTTTTAGTTTCTTCCACTTCTGGTCAAGGACGTGAAAGAACACCATATCGTTTTTCAGAGAAAAGATATCGGACTCCCTGAGACGCCATCGCCAAGAAGACACTTCACGGAAACCCGACAGATGTACTCCAGATCCCAATCTAGACAGAAGAACCAAAAGAGGAGAGGAGAGGAAACAGGAGACACAGAGGGATCGAGACAGGGAGGAACGCCTGAGAAAAACTCCAAGAAGACCCATAGAGAGAAGAAGTGGAAGAAGCTAAAAACGAGAAGAGGCTGCCGAGCAGGGGTCAAACAACAAAAGGAAAAGGGAATAATAGGAGAAGGAATCATAAACATCAGTGGGGGTAGAATTAACACAAGAAGAAATCGAAGTATTAGATAAAGGGTTAAAATTCCCTCCTAAAAGGAATCTTAACAAATTCAACGCTTATGTTGATATCTACAAATTTGTTAGAAGTCTCAACATGAAAAAAAATACATGCTCAGTAACTCTGGGGAGGGTAGAGGAAGGAACATACTGGAAACCAATGGTATTCTATTCAGCAATCTCAGGAACAAATCTCTCTTTAATCCACCGGCTGGGAATGACGGACATGTTGAGGTATTTAAAAGAATGGTTTTGAAGGACTTACAAGATTTGAAATTAAAAAAGGCCTTTGACCCAGGAGATATAAAGAGTGGTATAAAAAACTGGAATCAAGAAAAGATATTGTGATAAGACAAGCGGATAAAGGAGGGGCCATAGTCATCCAATCGAAAGTTGACTATAATGATGAATTAAATCGAAGGTTGAGTGATGTTGGAACGGATCAGAAATTGCCAAGTAATCCCACTATGAGATATAGGAAGAAATTGGCCAAGGTGATCCAGAAGGGATCAGAAAAGGGTCTGTTGAATAAAAAAGAAATTAAATATCTACAGCCGAATGTATGTAGGGTACCTGTTGTAATTCCTACACTGTTGTAAAAAGATTAGAATTGTGTTGATGTCCCAATATTTATGGAACTGACTGTATATGCTGGCAGCTTCTTTCCATCTATATTTACATTGTGGTTTTGCGCATTAGTTACCCTCCATTTTATATTTACCCCCCAGACATGATGACATTCAGGAGATTGAAAGTTATGAGCAGCTATGGCAATAGGAAGATTGAGGATGTGCTTCTTTGGTGCGGTTTACAATTTGGAGAAACATGTCTCAGTTGACGCTGCTGACCCCAAAATAAACATTTATACATTTCTTCCATCTGAAATACTTGGTTCAATTGTTCAGTCCAGCTTCTTCCTTGTTCAGAACTGACCACACAATGTAGATCGATGCTGTGGCCAAACCTCCACCTGATATCAGGAAGAGTAGGTTCTATAGTGCTGTGCGGTCATGTGACATGAGAAAGATGCCTGAATAATTAGATGTATATAGGAAAGTGTCTGTAAGCTTGTGCCTTCTGTTGGGTCTATTCACTGTGACTGGGAAGTAGAAGATAATATGCAATCCAGCGCAAAACAATTCATGTTAATGGAGTGCAATACAACACAAATAATAAACATGTGTTAACAAAAACATCAAATAATAAACATGTTGTCACGTACCTGGTAGGTAGAGCCCGGAATGCAGAGAACGACCTCTCGTATACCTCTGACTCGGGAACCCCTGGAAGTGTGGACAGGGGCTGGGGAGTGCAAAGGGGCACAAGTGCCTGACTGGAACACTGGAGTAGAGGGCTGGATCCTGTAGTCAGCAGGGAGGTGTACTGTAGTCCCGTAGCAGGATGCAGACAGCAGGGCGGTGCACTGTAGTCCCGTAGCAGGATGCAGACAGCAGGGAGGTGCACTGTAGTCCCGTAGCAGGATGCAGACAGCAAAGAGGTGCACTGTAGTCCCATAGCAGGATGCAGACAGCAGGGAGGTGCACTGTAGACCCGTAGCAGGATGCAGACAGCAGGGCGGTGCACTGTAGTCCCGTAGCAGGATGCAGACAGCAGGGAGGTGCACTGTAGTCCCGTAGCAGGATGCAGACAGCAAAGAGGTGCACTGTAGTCCCATAGCAGGATGCAGACAGCAGCGAGGTGCACTGTAGTCCCGTAGCAGGATGCTGACAGCAGGGAGGTGCACTGTAGTCCCTTAGCAGGATGCAGACAGCAGAGAGGTGCACTGTAGTCCCGTAGCAGGATGCAGACAGCAGAGAGGTGCACTGTAGTCCCGTAGCAGGATGCTGACAGCAGGGAGGTGCACTGTAGTCCCGTAGCAGGATGCAGACCGCAGAGAGGTGCAGACAAGCTGGGTCAAGGTACTGGCGGGCAGATCAGGTACAGAGGGGCAAACCAAGAGAATAGTCAGAGTCCAAGCGGGGATCAGGGCAGGCAGCAAACAGAGAAGTCAGGAATAAGCCAAGGAAGTACTGGATTCAGGAAAACTGGGTAACAAGGCAGCAGAGGTCTTCAGGAAACGCTGTAGACCAGACAGCAAGGAGGCAAGGCATCAGTCTCTTTAAATAGCCCCATGTTGGCGCCAAGTGCTGTCACAAGGGGCGCCTGTGTGCCGATATTCGCACTACTGCGCATGCGCGTGCGCCGGATGGCTCTTCTATGCACAGGAATTCTTCTAGTGACAGAACGTCTATTGGGAGGGATTTCCTGACATTGCCCCCCTCCAATGGGCAGCCTCAGGATGCCCAACTGGGCCAATTTATTGGGGTGGGATCTTTTAAAGGCTAAGATCAGTCTTTTGGCATGGATATTAGTCTCTGGTTCCCAGGAGTTCTCCTCAGGGCCGTAACCCTTCCATTTCACCAGATACTGAACCTGATTACGTCTTCTCCAGCAATCTATGATTGATTCAATCTCAAATTCTTCTTCGCCGTTGATAAGTACAGGCTCAGGAGGACCAGTGTTCCGGCTGAGGAAGGGGTCCGGGACTGAAGGTTTAAGTAAAGCCACGTGGAAGACTGGATGTATACGGAAGGACTCTGGTAACTTCAACTCATAGGCCACATTATTATTTTTTCTTACCACTGGGAAGGAACCCACAAACTTAGGGCCCAATTTCCTGGATGGGCATGCTAGTTTCAGGTTCAGGGTGGATAACCAGACTTGATCTCCAGGTTTCAGGTCATGCTCCCCTCTCCTCTTTCTGTCAAATGTCTCTTTGTTATGCTCTTGGGTCTTTGCCATTGTCTCTTGAAGTAGCTTGTTGTTTGTGCTAAAGAAATTTAAGGTTTCTGACTGGACGTCCAGCAGGATAACATGCCGCATTGCACCCCCGGGGGCGCGCATCGCGGCGATCGGTGGAGCGGTGTGTCAGTCTGACACACAGCTCCACCGATCTTGGTAAAGAGCCTCCGGCGGAGGCTCTTTACCACGTGATCAGCCGTGTCCAATCACGGCTGATCACGCTGTCAATAGGAAGTGCTGTTGATCGGCTCTTCCTCACTCGCGTCTGACAGACGCGAGTAGAGGAGAGCCGATCGGTGGCTCTCCTGGCAGGGGGGTCTGTGCTGATTGTTTATCAGCGCAGCCCCCCCTCAGATCATCACACTGGACCACCAGGGATCGCCACTAGGACCACCAGGGAAGGGGCAACATGTGGATGGCCAGGTATGTACCCCATGGCCATCCACATGTGCCCAGTGTGCCAAATCTGTGCCAATCAGTGCCCACAAATGGGCACTGATTGGCACCATTATGTTGCTGTGATGCCCAGCAATGCCACCCTTAGGGGCATCACTGCAAACAAGCAGTGCCATCAGTGCCACCCATCAGTGTCCATTCATGCCACCTGTCAGTGCCCATCCGTGCCCATCAGTGCCCATCTATCAGTGCCCATCCATGCCCATCTGTGCCAACTATCAGTGCCACCCATAAGTAACCATCAATGCCACCTACAAGTGCCCATCAATGCCACCTATGAGTGCCCATCAGTGCCGCCTAAAAAGTGCCCATCCGTGCCACCTATGACTGCCCATCAGTGCCGCATACCAGTGCCACCTATCAGTGCCCATCAGTGCCACCTATCAGTGCCCATCAGTGCCACCTATCAGTGCCCATCAGTGCCACCTCATCAGTGCCACCTCATTGGTGCCACCTCATCGGTGCCCATCAGTGTCGCCGTATCAGTGCCCATCATTGAAGAAGAAAACGTACTTATTTACAAAAAGTTTTAACAGAAACAAAGAAAAACTTGTTTTTTTTCAAAATTTTCTGTCTTTTTTTATTTGTTGCGCAAAAAATAAAAACCGCAGAGGTGATCAAATACCACCAAAAGAAAGCTCTATTTGTGGGAACAAAATGATAAAAATATTTGTTTGGGTACAGTGTAGCATGACCGCGCAATTGTCATTCAAATTGCGACAGCGCTGAAGGCTGAAAATTGGCCTGGGCGGGAAGGTGTCTAAGTGCCTGGTATTGAAGTGGTTAATAAAAATCTTCGCAGTTTCAGAGGCAGATGGGGTACCCTTCATAGGCAGGAAGTGAGCCATTTTAGAAAGTCTGTCAACCACTACGAAGATAGTGGTGAATTTCTCTGATGGTGGTAATTCCACAATGAAATCCATGGAGATCATCCTCCATGGACTTTCTGGTATGGGTAGAGGCCTCAACAGTCACCAAGCCTTGGTCTTGCTGCCCTTGTTCTGGATGCAGATAATGCATGATTCAATATAACGTCTGCAATCTTTTTGTAGTTGAGGCCACCAGAACATGCGCTGCAGGAGTTCGGAAGTCTTGTGTATACCGAAGTGGCCAGCTAGTTCATGGTCATGACAAGACTTGAGAACGGCAAACCGTGTCTGTTGTGGCACAAAAATTCTGTCTTTGTACCATAGTAGATCATCTCTCAGCTGTAAGGTGATGTCTGTTGGATGGGGAGCCATTGAGGAAGCCTGTTTGATTTGGGAAAGCAGATCTTGAAGCATGAGAAAATTTCCAGGAGCAAGGATGGTATCTGGAGGAGAAAGAACTTCAGGTTCGTTGAACATTCGGGACAGCGCGTCTGGTTTGGTATTCTTGGATCCCGGCCTGTGAGTGATGTGGAAAGTGAATATAGTGAAGAAGAGTGCCCATCTGGCCTGACGTGGTTTCAGTCTCTTGGCAACTTTCAGGTACTCTAAGTTCTTGTGGTCAGTGTACACCAGAATAGGATGGGCCGCTCCTTCCAAGAGGTAACGCCATTCTTCCAGCGCAGCTTTGATTGCAAGTAGCTCCCTGTCCCCAACATCATAATTTTTTTCAGCCTCGGTTAGCCTGCAGGAGAAGAATGCCACTGGGTGTAATAGAACCTTGGATCCTTGTCTCTGTGAAAGAACCGCCCCTACTGCTATCTCGGAAGCGTCTACTTCCAGTATGTAAGGTAAGGCTGGGTCAAGATGTTTTAGGACGGAGGCTGATACAAACTGTTCTTTCAAAGAGGTGAAGGCTGTTTGAGCTTCAGGGGACCATTGGAACCGGGTGTCTTGCCGAGTAAGACTTGTGATGGGGAGATGATAGAAGAAAATCCTCTGATAAATTTGCGATAAAAATTCACAAACCCCACAAAACGCTGGACTCGGGGCTGGCCAGTCCAGGATGGCAGAGACCTTCTGCGGATCCATCTTGATACTATCTATGGAAATGATTAGGCCCAGAAACTGAATGCTTTGGCGTTCAAACTCGCACTTCTCAGGTTTTGCATACAAGCCGTGCTGGCGAAGGCGGGTTAGGACTTTTCCGACATGCTCCCGATGGGTAGACAGTGAGGAGGAAAAAATCAAGATGTCATCCAGATATACTATGATGAACAAGTCAAGGTAGTCTCTGAAAATATCATTAACAAAATGCTGGAAAGTGGCAGGAGCATTACATAACCCAAACGGCATGACAAGATACTCAAAATGTCCGAAGCGGGTGCGGAAGGCCGTTTTCCATTCATCTCTGCTTCGGATCCGGACTAGGTTGTAGGCTCCGCGAAGGTCCAATTTGGTAAAGATGGATGCAGTTCCGAGTCGCTGGAAGAGTTCAGGTACCAAGGGTAGAGGGTACCGATTTTAAATTGTAATTTTATTAAGGTCCCGATAATCTACGCAGGGGCGTAGAGAGTGGTCCTTCTTTTCCATTAAGAAAAACCCTGCTCCTGCTGGGGAGGTGGAAGGGTGTATAAACTCCTTTTTCAGATTGTCATCTATGTATTCTTTAAGAGTTCCAAGCTCGAGTTCGGTTAGGGGAAAAATTCTCCCAAAGGGAATTTCTGCTCCAGGGAGAAGTTCAATCGGGCAGTCGTAAGGTCTATGTGGTGGAAGTGTCTCTGCCCCTTTTTTGCTGAACACATCCAGAAAGTTATGGTATGCCCTAGGAACTGCTTGGCAGGCTTCAGCATCGGTTTCCAGACACAGCAAAAAAGACGGGACATTAGTAGCTCCCTGTAAGCAATGTTGACGGCAGTAGGGGGAATGAAAACTGATTTTTCCAGTAGACCAGTCAATTTGTGGATTATGAGCCTTGAGCCAGGGCATACCCAGTATGATGGGAAACAGGGGAGATTCAATGATGTCAAGACAGAGTAGTTCTTGGTGGTTGCCGGAAATTATGGTATTAAGAGGAACTGTTTCTTGTGTTACGGGCCCAGATTTAATAACCGATCCGTCGGCCAGGTGTACAGACAGTCCCTGTGCTCTGGGTCATAGAGGAATTCGGAGTTTGCAGGCAAAAGACAGGTCCATGAACCCGCTGCAGGCTCCGGAGTCAATGATGGCGGTTGCTTGAGTATTCCCTTCTGGAAGCTGTAGAGAGATGGAGATAGCCAAATGAGTTGCATTATCAAACACAGCAGGTGAAGAGGTAGAGGAGAGAGTAGTGTGCTTACGGGTCTTTGCGGGACAAGTCCTCACATAATGTCCAGATTCCCCCCCGCAGTAAAGGCAAAGGTTATTAGCCCGCCGGCACTGACGTTCTTCCGGAGTCAGAGAGGGATGGATCAGACCTAATTGCATTGGCTCAGTGGAATCAGCAGAAGCGTGGACGGGAGGATGTGGTACACATGGAAGCATCCAAACTGGGCGAGCGGGACCAGCAGTCCGTTCAGTTCTTCGTTCTCCTAAACGCCTGTCTATCTGGATGGAGAGGTTGATAAGAGCTTCAAGTGTTGCCGGAATGCCAACCCGGGCCAACTCATCTTTTAATGGCTCGGAGAGCCCCATGCGGAACTGGTGATTCCAGTTTTTGTCGGAACTCCAACGCCTGAATTCAGATGCACAGTCCTCCGCCGCCCTAAGGCCCTGCTGGAGAGAAAATAAAGTTGCTTCTGCAGTAGCTGCTTGTTGTAGATCCTCATAGAGAAGGGCCATGGCTTGGAAGAAAGTGTCCAGTTGGTTAAGACAGCTATTCTTCTGTTCCAGGAGTCGGTGGGCCCATGCCTGGGGTTGTCCCAGTAGGAGGGAAATGACGAACCCCACCTTAGTGGTTTACAATGAAAAAGTTCTGGGTTGTAGTGCAAAGAAACGTTCACAGGCATTACGGAATGCTTTAAACCTGCTGCGGTCCCCGGAGAATCTTTCTGGTGTGGGAACCTTGGGTTCTGGAGGCAACATTACTACTGAAGGAGCCAGGGATGGACCCGGGGCTGAGGTAGAGAGAACTTGAACACGCTCTTCTAGTCGTTTATAACTGTCTTGCAAGTCCTTAACAGCTTGTGTGAGTCCAGCCAGATGATGGCATAAGTCCTCCATCGGCGACGTTCCCTGCGTGGGCTCGGACATGGTTGTCCGGTACTGTCACCTACCTGGTAGGTAGAGCCTGGAATGCAGAGAACGGCCTCTCATATACCTCTGACTCGGGAACTCCTGGAAGTGTGGACAGGGGCTCGGGAGTGCAAAGGGGCACAAGTGCCTGACTGGAACACTGAAGTAGAGGGCTGGATCCTGTAGTCAGCAGGGAGGTGTACTGCAGTCCCGTAGAAGGATGCAGACAGCAGGGCGGTGCACTGTAGTCCCGTAGCAGGATGCAGACAGCAGGGAGGTGCACTGTAGTCCCGTAGCAGGATGCAGACAGCAGGGAGGTGCACTGTAGTCCCGTAGCAGGATGCAGACAGCAGGGAGGTGCACTGTAGTCCCGTAGCAGGATGCAGACAGCAGGGAGGTGCACTGTAGTCCCATAGCAGGATGCAGACAGCAGGGAGGTGCACTGTAGTCCCATAGCAGGATGCAGACAGCAGGGAGGTGCACTGTAGTCCCGTATCAGGATGCAGACAGCAGGGAGGTGCACTGTAGTCCCGTAGCAGGATGCAGACAGCAGAGAGGTGCAGACAAGCCAGGTCAAGGTACTGGCGGGCAGATCAGGTACAGAGGGGCAAACCAAGAGAATAGTCAGAGTCCAAGCCGGGATCAGGGCAGGCAGCAAACAGGGAAGTCAGGAGTAAGCCAAGGAAATACTGGATTCAGGAAAACTGGGTAACAAGGCAGCAGGGGTCTTCAGGAAACGCTGTAGACCGGACAGCAAGGAGGCAAGGCATCAGTCTCTTTAAATAGCCCCATGTTGGCGCCAAGCGCTGTCACAAGGGGCGCACGCATGCTCCCGCGCGTGCCTGTGTGCCGCTATTCGCACTACTGTGCATGCCCGTGCGCCGGACGGCTCTTCTATGCACAGGAATTCTTCTAGTGACAGAACGTCTGTTGGGAGGGATTTCCTGACATTGCCTCCCTCCAATGGGCAGCCTCAGGATGCCCAACTGGGCCAATTTATTGGGGTAGGATCTTTTAAAGGCTAAGATCAGTCTTTTGGCATGGATATTAGTCTCTGGTTCCCAGGAGTTCTCCTCAGGGCCGTAACCCTTCCATTTCACCAGATACTGAACCTGATTATGTCTTCTCCGGCAATCTATGATTGATTCAATCTCGAATTCTTCTTCGCCGCTGTTAAGTACAGGCTCAAGGACCGGTGTTCCGGTTGAGGAAGGGGTCCGGGACTGAAGGTTTAACCACTCCATTATGCTGCCTAAGGACCAGAGGACTTTTTCCAATTTAGCACTGCGTCGCTTTAACTGCTAATTGCGCGGTCATGCAATGCTGTACCCAAACGAAATTTGCGTCCTTTTCTTCCCACAAATAGAGCTTTCTTTTCATGGTATTTGATCACCTCTCCCGTTTTTATTTTTTGCGCTATAAACGGAAAAAGACCAAAAATTTTGAAAAAAAATGATATTTTCTACTGTTTGTTATTAAAAAAATCCAATAAACTCAATTTTAGTCATACATTTAGGCCAAAATGTATTCGGTCACATGTCTTTGGTAAAAAAAAAAAGTCAATATGCGTATTTTTATTGGTTTGCGCAAAAGTTATAGCTTCTACAAACTAGGGTACATTTTCTGGAATTTACACAGCTTTTAGTTTATGACTGCCTATGTCATGTCTTCAGGTGCTAAAATGGCAGGCATGTTGAACCCATTAAATACTTATTTTTTTGTCCCAAGTGATTGAATAATGACAAAAAAAAAATGTTTACAAAAAGTTGTCACTAAATGATATATTGCTCACACAGGCCATGCTACTTGCTGAGAGGCATGTTGAGTCCATGGAATATTTTATATTTTGACACAAGTTGCGGGAAAGTGACAAATTTTTTTTTGCACAAAGTTGTCACTAAATGATATATTGCTCACACAGGCCATGGGCATATGTGGAATTGCACCCCAAAATACATTCAGCTGCTTCTCCTGAGTATGGGGATACCACATGTGTGGGACTTTTTGGGAGCCTAGCCGCGTACGGGGCCCTGAAAAACAATCACCGCCTTCAGGATTTCTAAGGGTGTAAATTTTTGATTTCACTCTTCACTACCTATCACAGTTTCGGAGGCCATGGAATGCTCAGGTGGCACTAACCCCCCCAAATGACCCAATTTTGGAAAGTAGACACCCCAAGCTATTTGCTGAGAGGCATGGTGAGTATTGTGCAGCTCTCATTTGTTTTTGAAAATTGTTTTTGAAAATGAAGAAAGACAAGAAAAAACATTTTTTTTTTCTTTTTTCAATTTTCAAAACTTTGTGACAAAAAGTGAGGTCTGCAAAATACTCACTATACCTCTCAGCAAATAGCTTGGGGTGTCTACTTTCCAAAATGGGGTAATTTTGGGGGGGTTTGTGCCACCTGGGCATTCCATGGCCTCCGAAACTTTGATAGGCAGTGAAGAGTGAAATAAAAAATGTACGCCCTTGGTTTTCGGGGTCCCGTACGCGGCTAGGCTCCCAAAAGGTCTCACACATGTGGTATCCCCGTACTCAGGAGAAGCAGCAGAATGTATTTTGGGGTGTACTTTCACATATTCCCATGGCATGTTTGAGCAATATATAATTTAGTGACAACTTTGTGCAAAAAAAAAAAAAACTTTGTCTCTTTCCCGCAACTTGTGTCACAATATAAAATATTCCATGGACTCGACATGACTCTCAGCAAATAGCTTGGGGTGTCTACTTTCCAAAATGGGGTCATTGGGGGGGGTTTTGAAGGGTCCTGGCCTTTTATGCACAACATTTAGAAGCTTATGTCACATACCACCCACTCTTCTAACCACTTGAAGACAAAGCCCTTTCTGACACTTTTTGCTTACATGAAAAAATTATTTTTTTTTGCAAGAAAATTACTTTGAACCCCCAAACATTATATATTTTTTTAAAGCAAATGCCCTACAGATTAAAATGGTGGGTGTCTCATTTTTTTTTTCACACAGTATTTGTGCAGCGATTTTTCAAACGCATTTTTTGGGAAAAAACACGCTTTTTAAAATTTTAATCCCCTAAAACACACTATATTGCCCAAATGGTTGATGAAATAAAAAAGATGATCTTAGGCCGAGTACATGGATACCAAACATGACATGCTTTAAAATTGCGCACAAACGTGCAGTGGCGACAAACTAAATACAGTTTTAAAAGCCTTTAAAAGCCTTTACAGGTTACCACTTTAGATTTACAGAGGAGGTCTACTGCTACAATTACTGCCCTACTGACGTTCGCGGTGACACCTCACATGCATGGTGCAATTGCTGTTTACATTTGGCACCAGACCGACGCTTGCGTTCGCCTTTGCGCGAGTAGCAGGGGACAGGGGTGCTTTTTTTTTCTTTATTATTTATTTGCTTTTTTTATCTTATTTTTAAACTGTTCCTTTCATATTTTTTTTTAATTCTTTTTATTGTTATCTCAGGGAATGTAAATATCCCCTATGATAGCAATAGGTAGTGACAGGTACTCTTTTTTGAAAAAAATGGGGTCTATTAGACCCTAGATCTCTCCTCTGCCCTCAAAGCATCTGACCACACCAAGATCGATGTGATAAAATGCTTTCCCAATTTCCCAATGGCACTGTTTACATCCGGCAAAAATCTAAGTCATGAAATGCTCGTAGCTTCCGGTTTCTTAGGCCACAGAGCTGTTTGGAGCCACTCTGGACTCTGATCAGCTCTATGGTCAGCTGGCTGAATCACTGGCTGCATTCTCAGGTTCCCTGTTGAGACAGGAGAGCCAGAGAAAAACACGGAAGACGGTGGGGGGGGGGGGGGCATTCCCTCCCACTGCTTGTAAAAGCAGTCTAGAGGCTAATTAGCTGCTAGGATTGCTTTTACATGAAAGCCGACCGCTGGCTGAAAAGAATGATACCAAGATGATAACTAAACCTGCAGGCATCATTCTGGTATAACCACTCAAAGTCGTGAATGGCGTACCTGAAGACAAAAAAAATGGTTAACAATAAAACACAGTAAACGGTAAAGTATAAAAAATTGCATACATGAAAGGCAAACATGATAAAACATAATAACAATAAAACATTGCAGAATAGAATACAGTAAAAAAGAGCAGAACAATAGAGAGAGAATAGAGAGAGAGAGAACAATAAAACGACAACTATTTTTTTTTATTGTATATTTTTTTTTTACACTTTTTTTTGTAACTAACTTTTATAACTGTAACCAGTTCCAGGTTCGGGTCTCTCAAAATGCGATGGCATCTTGGGAGACCCTGTGAAAGTGTGTCTAGTGTGTGCAATGCTGTACCCTACGCTAATACTCAACTAGTGAATGGTAGCGTTCAAAACATTCACCAATGCAAAGACCAGTATTGTCAGGACAGGAGGGACAATAATAGCGGGTGTCACGCCTATATCCGCGCTTGCTGCAGACAAAACATCTTTTTGGGGGGGGGGGGGATCGCTGGGTAGGGGTACTCGGGAGGACATAAAGAAAATGCCTCTCATGCAGCTGACTGCATTTGGTTGGGGATGTGAATGGGGGAAGTAAGGGCGCTGCAGAAGTGGTGGGTTCCCAATTAGGATTGGCGAATGCAGCAGGAAGGGCACTATGGGCACGACGGGCCTGTGTTTGTCTTCTTCTTGGTGGCAGCGGGACACTACTTGAGCTTGCCACCTCACCAGCTTGAACTGCACTTATGGGACTAGCCACGTCACCATGTGTTACTGCAGTGCTGGTTTGACTACGACCGGGGTGTACTAGGCCGCTGGTGCTTGCCAGTTCACCAAAACGCTGCCAAAAAAACTGTTAGCGATCGCAGGGATCAGGCCTGACTCTGCGAACACTGCAGTTATGCGTTTAGTGTTTTGTAAGTGACAGTGATCGATCGATACTGCACTTGGGTGGGCTGGGCGGAGGGGCAAAACGCAGGTGCTAGCAGGTATCTGGGCTGATCCCACTAACACTGCGTTTTTGGGAACCCTAAACTGCTGGGGACGCTAGTATAGATCTGATCGGATCAGATATTGATCCGTACAGATACTATACCACTAAGGGAGGCGTATGCTGCGTGCGTGGGTGTTAGTGGTACTGGCGCTAATCTGACGCTGCCTGGGGCGACGCATATCACCGCCGGGCGATCAGGGGGCTAAACCTTTATTCGGTAATAAACGGCGGGTGCCCTGACACTATAAAAAATAAACGAACTAACCAGCGTCACCCGTAACAGTTAACCTAAATATTTACCTCCCTAACTAGCGTCACCAGTGACACTAATACAGCAATCAGAAAAATGATCGCTTAGCGACACTGGCGACGGGGGGTGATCAAGGGGTTAAAACTTTATTAGGGGGGTTAGGGGGGTACCCTAGACCTAAAGGGGGCTAACAGTAACTGCCCTAACACACTAACTGTCACAAACTGACACCATGCAGTAATCAGAAAAAAAACCAAAAAAAATTAAAAAACTGTTTGGTGTCAGTATGACGGGGGGGGGGGATTAGGGGGTGATCTGGGGGGTAAAGGGGGGTGTTTTGTGTGCCTGGCATGTTCTACTGTGTGTGTGTGTAGTGTTACACTCACATTGCAATCTTCTCTCCTCGGCGCCGGAACAGAAAATACCGAGCCGAGGAGAGATGACATAATTTCCTTTGCTGCTGTTTAGCATACAGCAGCAGAGGAATGATTTGATTGGCCGGCGGCGATCGCGAGGGGGGGGGCCACGAACGGATGGTCTCCCCCTCATCTCCGATCGCCGCTGGTCAAAAACGGACCGCCTCGGGCACCGGGGGGGTGTCCGATCGGACCCCCCCGCCCGTGGGAGGCAGATCACGTATATGTACGTGATTCTGCCTGCCCGTGCCACCTTGCCGATGTACATCGGCGTGAGGCGGTCCTTAAGTGGTTAAGTAAAGCCACGTGGAAGACTGGATGTATACGGAAGGACTCTGGTAACTTCAACTCATAAGCCACATTATTATTTTTTCTTACCACTGGGAAGGGACCCACAAACTTAGGGCCCAATTTCCTGGATGGGCATGCTAGTTTCAGGTTCAGGGTGGATAACCAGACTTGATCTCCAGGTTTCAGGTCATGCTCCCCTCTCCTCTTTCTGTCAAATGTCTCTTTGTTATGCTCTTGGGTCATTGCCATTGTCTCTTGAAGTAGCTTGTTGTTTGTGCTAAAGAAATTCAAGGTTTCTTGAGCAGCCGATACTGCACACTCTGGAATGTTGTTAGACAAAAACAAGGGGTGGAACCCATAGTTCGCAAAAAATGGAGACTGGTTGGTTGCAGAGTGAATGTAGGCAAACTCAGCAAGAGGTAGCAGGGGCACCCAGTCATCTTGAGAAAAACAAGAATAGCATCGCAAGTACTATTCAAGGGTCTGATTAGTTCGTTCAGTTTGACCATTAGTCTGGGGATGGTAGGCAGAAGAGAAGGAAAGGTCAATCTTCAGAGCTCCACACAGGACTTTCCAAAATTTGGATGTAAATTGTACCCACCCGATCAGATACAATGTTTGCAGGTATACCGTGGAGTCTTACAATATCTTTAATAAAAGCCTTCGCAGTTTCAGAGGCAGATGGGGTAACCTTCATAGGCATGAAGTGGGCCATTTTAGAAAGTCTGTCAACCACTACGAAGATAGTGTTGAAATTCTCTGATGGTGGTAATGGTGGCAAAGAAAAGTTCACAGGCATTACGGAATGCTTTAAACCTGCTGCGGTCCCCGGAGAATCTTTCTGGTGTGGGAACCTTGGGTTCTGGAGGCAACATTACTACTGAAGGAGTCGGGGATGGACCCAGGGCTGAGGTAGAGAGAACTTGAACACGCTCTTCTAGTCGTTTATAACTGTCTTGCAAGTCCTTAACAGCTTGTGTGAGTCCAGCCAGATGATGGCATAAGTCCTCCATAGGCGACGTTCCCTGCGTGGGCTCGGACATGGTTGTCCGGTACTGTCACGTACCTGGTAGGTAGAGCCTGGAATGCAGAGAACGGCCTCTCATATACCTCTGACTCGGGAACCCCTGGAAGTGTGGACAGGGGCTCGGGAGTGCAAAGGGGCACAAGTGCCTGACTGGAACACTGGAGTAGAGGGCTGGATCCTGTAGTGAGCAGGGAGGTGTATTGTAGTCCCGTAGCAGGATGCAGACAGCAGGGCGGTGCACTGTAGTCCCGTATGACCCCATTTTGGAAAGTAGAAACCCCAAGCTATTTGCTGAGAGGCATGGTGAGTATTTTGCAGCTCTCATTTGTTTTTGAAAATGAAGAAAGACAAGAAAAAACATTTTTTTTTCTTTTTTCAATTTTCAAAACTTTGTGACAAAAAGTGAGGTCTGCAAAATACTCACTATACCTCTCAGCAAATAGCTTGGGGTGTCTACTTTCCAAAATGGGGTCATTTGGGGGGGGTTTGTGCCACCTGGGCATTCCATGGCCTCCGAAACTGTGATAGGCAGTGAAGAGTGAAATCAAAAATTTACGCGCTTAGAAAGCCTGAAGGCGGTGCTTGGTTTTCGGGGTCCCGTACGCAGCTAGGCTCCCAAAAAGTCTCACACATGTGGTATCCCTGTACTCAGGAGAAGCAACAGAATGTATTTTGGGGTGTAATTTCACATATTCCCATGGCATGATTGAGCAATATATCATTTAGTGACAACTTTGTGCAAAAAAAATAAAAAATAAAAAAAAACTTTGTCTCTTTCCCGCAACTTGTGTCACAATATAAAATATTCCATGGACTCGACATGACTCTCAGCAAATAGCTTGGGGTGTCCACTAAAAAACACACTTTTTTAAATTTTAATGCACTAAAACACACTATATTGCCCAAATGTTTGATGAAATAAAAAAGATGATCTTAGGCCGAGTACATGGATACCAAACATGACATGCTTTAAAATTGCGCACAAACGTGCAGTGGCGACAAACTAAATACCGTTTTAAAAGCCTTTGAAAGCCTTTACAGGTTACCACTTTAGATTTACAGAGGAGGTCTACTGCTACAATTACTGCCCTCGATCTGACGTTCGCGGTGACACCTCACATGCATGGTGCAATTGCTGTTTACATTTGGCACCAGACCGACGCTTGCGTTCGCCTTTGCGCGAGTAGCAGGGGACAGGGGTGCTTTTTTTTTTCTTTATTATTTATTTGCTTTTTTTATCTTATTTTTAAACTGTTCCTTTCATTTTTATTTTTTTATTTTTATTGTTATCTCAGGGAATGTAAATATCCCCTATGATAGCAATAGGTAGTGACAGGTACTCTTTTTTGAAAAAAATGGGGTCTATTAGACCCTAGATCTCTCCTCTGCCCTCAAAGCATCTGACCACACCAAGATCGGTGTGATAAAATGCTTTCCCAATTTCCCAATGGCGCTGTTTACATCCGGCGAAATCTAAGTCATGAAATGCTCGTAGTTTCCGGTTTCTTAGGCCATAGAGATATTTGGAGCCACTCTGGTCTCTGATCAGCTCTATGGTCAGCTGGCTGAATCACCGGCTGCATTCTCAGGTTCCCTGTTGAGACAGGAGAGCCAGAGAAAAACATGGAAGACGATGGGGGGGGGCATTCCCTCATACTGCTTGTAAAAGCAGTCTAGAGGCTAATTAGCTGCTAGGATAGCTTTTACATGAAAGCTGACCGCTGGCTGAAAAGAATGATACCAAGATGATACCTAAACCTGCAGGCATCATTCTGGTATAACCACTCAAATTCGTTAATGGCGTACCTGAAAACAAAAAAATGGTTAACAATAAAACACAGTAAACGGTAAAGTATAAAAAAATTGGATACCTGAAAAGCAAACATGATAAAACATAATAACAATAAAACATTGCAGAATAGAATACAGTAAAAAAGAGCAGAACGATAGAGAGAGAATAGAGAGAGAGAGAACAATAAAACGACAACTATTTTTTTTTATTTTATATATTTTTTTTACACTTTTTTTTGTAACTAACTTTTATAACTGTAACCGGTTCCAGGTTCGGGTCTCTCAAAATGCGATGGCATCTTGGGAGACCCTGTGAAAGTGTGCCTAGTCTGTGCAATGCTGTACCCTACGCTAATACTCAACTAGTGAATGGTAGCGTTTAAAACATTCACCAATGCAAAGACCAGTATTGTCAGGACAGGAGGGACAAAAATAGCGGGTGTCACGCCTATATCCGCGCTTGCTGCAGACACAACATCTTTTTTGAGGGGGTTTGTTGGGTAGGGGTACTCGGGAGGACATAAAGAAAATGCCTCTCATGCAGCCCGCTGCATTTGGTGTGAATGGGGGAAGTACGGGTGCTGCAGAAGTGGTGGGTTCCCAATTAGGATTGGCGAATGCAGCAGGAACGGCACTATGGGCACGACGGGCCTTTGTTTGTCTTCTTCTTGGTGGCAGCGGGACACTACTTGTGCTTGCCACCTCACCAGCTTGAACTGCACTTATGGGACTCGCCACGTCACCATGTGTTACTGCAGTGCTGGTTTGACTACGACCGGGGTGTACTAGGCCGCTGGTGCTTGCCAGTTCACCAAAACGCTACCAAAAAAACTGTTAGCGATCGCAGGGATCAGGCCTGACTCTGCGAACGCTGCAGTTATGCGTTTAGTGTTTTGTAAGTGACAGTGATTGATCGATGCTGCACTTGGGTGAGCTGGGCCGGGCGGAGGGGCAAAACGCAGGTGCTAGCAGGTATCTGGGCTGATCTCACTAACACTGCGTTTTTGGGAACCCTAAACTGCTGGGGACGCTAGTATAGATCTGATCGGATCAGATATTGATCCGATCAGATACTATACCACTAAGGGAGATGTACGGTGCGTGCATGGGTGTTAGCGGTACTGGCGCTAACCTGAGGCTGCCTGGGGCTGGTGCTTGCCAGTTCACCAAAATGCTACCAAAAAAACTGTTAGCGATCGCAGGGATCAGGCCTGACTCTGCGAACGCTGCAGTTATGCGTTTAGTGTTTTGTGAGTGACAGTGATCGATCGATACTGCACTTGGGTGGGCTGGGCTGGGCCAGGCGGAGGGGCAAAACGCAGGTGCTAGCAGGTATCTGGGCTGATCCCACTAACACTACGTTTTTGGGAACCCTGAACTGCTGGGGACGCTAGTATAGATCTGATCGGATCAGATATTGATCCGTACAGATACTATACCACTAAGGGAGGCGTATGCTGCGTGCGTGGGTGTTAGCGGTACTGGCGCTAATCTGACGCTGCCTGGGGCGACGCATATCACCGCTGGGTGATCAGGGGGCTAAACCTTTATTTGGTAATAAACGGCGGGTGCCCTGACACTATAAAAAATAAACGAACTAACCAGCGTCACCCGTAACAGTTATACGGTGATCAGTGGTGAAAGGGTTAACTAGGGGGCAATCAAGGGGTTAAAACATTTATTAGGTAGTATATGGGGGTCCCTGGCGCTATAAAATGCTGACGGCGAACCTAAATATTTACCTCCCTAACTAGCGTCACCAGTGACACTAATACAGCGATCAGAAAAATTATTGCTTAGCGACACTGGTGATGGGGGGTGATCAAGGGGTTAAAACTTTATTAGGGGTGGTTAGGGGGGTACCCTAGACCTAAAGGGGGCTAACAGTAACTGCCCTAACACACTAATTGTCACAAACTGACACCATGCAGTAATCAGAAAAAAAAATAAAAAAATAAAAAAACTGCTTGGTGTCAGTGTGACAGGGGGGGGGGGATTGGGGGGTGATCGGGGGTAAAGGGGGGTGTTTTGTGTGCCTGGCATGTTCTACTGTGTGTGTGTAGTGTTATGCCCCGTACACATGGTCGGACTTTGTTCGGACATTCCGACAACAAAATCCTAGGATTTTTTCCAACAGATGTTGGCTCAAACTTGTCTTGCATACACACGGTCACACAAAGTTGTCCGAAAATCTGATCGTTCTAAACGCGGTGACGTAAAACACGTACGTCGGGACTATAAACGGGGCAGTGACCAATAGCTTTCATCTCTTTATTTATTCTGAGCATGCGTGGCACTTTGTCCGTCGGATTTGTGTACACACGATTGGAATTTCCGACAACGGATTTTGTTGTCGGAAAATTTTATATCCTGCTCTCAAACTTTGTGTGTCGGAAAATCCGATGGAAAATGTTTGATGGAGCCTACACACGGGCGGAATTTCCGACAACAAGGTCCTATTACACATTTTCCGTCGGAAAATCCGACCGTGTGTACGGGGCATTACACTCACATTGCAGTCTTCTCTCCTCGGTGCCAGAACGGAAAATACCGAGCCGAGAGATGACATAATTTCCTTTGCTGCTGTTTAGCATACAGCAGCAGAGGAATGATTTGATTGGCAGGCGGGGGGGCCACGAACGGATGGTCTCCCCCTCATCTCCGCCTCGAGCACCAGGGGGGGTCCAATCGGACCCCCCGCCCGTGGGAGGCAGATCACGTATATGTACGTGATTCTGCCTGCCCGTGACAGCTTGCCGACGTACATCGTTGTGAGGTGGTCCTTAAGTGGTTAAGTAAAGCCACGTGGAAGACTGGATGTATACGGAAGGACTCTGGTAACTTCAACTCATAAGCCACATTATTAATTTTTCTTACCACTGGGAAGGGACCCACAAACTTAGGGCCCAATTTCCTGGCTGGGCATGCTAGTTTCAGGTTCAGGGTGGATAACCAGACTTGATCTCCAGGTTTCAGGTTAAGCCCCCTCTCCTCTTTCTGTCAAATGTCTCTTTGTTATGCTCTTTGCCATTGTCTCTTGAAGTAGCTTGTTGTTTGTGCTAAAGAAATTCAAGGTTTCTTGAGCAGCCGGTACTGCACACTCTGGAATGTTGTTAGACAAAAACAAGGGGTGGAACCCATAGTTCACAAAAAATGGAGACTGGTTGGTTGCAGAATGAACAGAATTATTGTAGGCAAACTCAACAAGAGGTAGCAGGGGCACCCAGTCATCTTGAGAAAAATAAGAATAGCATCGCAAGTACTGTTCAAGGGTCTGATTAGTTTGTTCAGTTTGACCATTAGTCTGGGGATGGTAGGCAGAAGAGAAGGAAAGGTCAATCTTCAGAGCTCCACACAGGGCTTTCCAAAATTTGGATGCAAATTGTACCCCCCGATCAGATACAATGTTTGCAGGTATACTGTGGAGTCTTACAATATCTTTAATAAAAATCTTCGCAGTTTCAGAGGCAGATGGGGTACCCTTCATAGGCAGGAAGTGAGCCATTTTAGAACGTCTGTCAACCACTACAAAGATAGTGGTGAAATCCTCTGATGGTGGTAATTCCACAATGAAATCCATGGAGATCATCCTCCATGGTCTTTCTGGTATGGGTAGAGGCCTCAACAGTCCCCAAGCCTTGGTCTTGCTGCCCTTGTTCTGGATGCAGGTAATGCATGATTCAATATAACGTCTGCAATCTTTTTGTAGCTGAGGCCACCAGAACATGCGCTGCAGGAGTTCGGAAGTCTTGTGTATACCAAAGTGGCCAGCTAGTTCATGGTCATGACAAGACTTGAGGATGGCAACCCGTGTCTGTTGTGGCACAAAAATTCTGTCTTTGTACCATAGTAGGTCATCTCTCAGCTGTAAGGTGATGTCTGTTGGATGGGGAGCCGTTGAGGAAGCCTTTTTGATTTGGGAAAGCAGATCTCCTTGAAACATGAGAAAATTTCCAGGAGCAAGGATGGTATCTGGAGAAGAAAGAGCTTCAGGTTCGTTGAACATTCGGGACAGCGCGTCTGGTTTGGTATTCTTGGATCCCGGCCTGTGAGTGATGTGGAAAGTGAATTTAGTGACGAAGAGTGCCCATCTGGCCTGACGTGGTTTCAATCTCTTGGCAACTTTCAGGTGCTCTAAGTTCTTGTGGTCAGTGTACACCAGAATAGGATGGGCCGCTCCTTCCAAGAGGTAACGCCATTTTTCCAGCGCAGCTTTGATTGCAAGTAGCTCCCTGTCCCCAACATCATAATTTCTTTCAGCCTCGGTTAGCCTGCAGGAGAAGAACGCCACTGGGTGTAATAGAGCCTTGGATTCTTGTCTCTGTGAAAGAACCGCCCCTACTGCTATCTCGGAAGCGTCTACTTCCAGTATGTAAGGTAAGGCTGGGTCAGGATGTTTTAGGAAGGAGGCTGATACAAACTGTTCTTTCAAAGAGGTGAAGGCTGCTTGAGCTTCAGGAGACCATTGGAACCGGGTGCCTTGCCGAGTAAGACTTGTGATGGGGGAGATGATAGAACAAAAATCCTCTGATGAATTTGCGATAAAAATTTGCAAACCCCACAAATCGCTGGACTCCCCTTTTATCAGTCGGGGCTGGCCAGTCCAGGATGGCAGAGACCTTCTGCGGATCCATCTTGATACCATCTATGGAAATGATTAGGCTCAGAAACTGAATGCTTTGGCGTTCAAACTCGCACTTCTCAGGTTTTGCATACAAGCCGTGCTGGCGAAGGCGGGTTAGGACTTTTCCGACATGCTCCCGATGGGTAGACAGTGAGGAGGAAAAAATCAAGATGTGATCCAGATATACTATGATGAACAAGTTAAGGTAGTCTCTGAAAATATCATTAACAAAATGCTGGAAAGTGGCAGGAGCATTACATAACCCAAAGGGCATGACAAGATACTCAAAATGTCCGAAGCGGGTGCGAAAGGCCGTTTTCCATTCATCTCCGCTTCGGATCCGGACTAGGTTGTAGGCTCCGAGAAGGTCCAATTTGGTAAAGATGGATGCAGTTCCGAGTCGCTGGAAGAGTTCAGGTACCAAGGGTAGAGGGTACCGATTTTAAATTGTAATTTTATTAAGGTCCCGATAATCTACGCAGGGGCGTAGAGAGTGGTCCTTCTTTTCCATGAAGAAAATCCCTGCTCCTGCTGGGGAGTGTATTCTTTAAGAGTTCCAAGCTCGAGTTCGGTTAGGGGAAAAATTCTCCCAAAAGGAATTTCTGCTCCGGGGAGAAGTTCAATCGGGCAGTCGTAAGGTCTATGTGGTGAAAGTGTCTCTGCCCCTTTTTTGCTGAACACATCCAGAAAGTTATGGTATGCCCTAGGAACTGCTTGGCAGGCTTCAGCATCGGTTTCCAGACACAGCAAAAAAGACGGGACATTGGTAGCTCCCTGTAAGCAATGTTGACGGCAGTAGGGGGAATGAAAACTGATTTTTTCAGTAGACCAGTCAATTTGTGGATTATGAGCCTTGAGCCAGGGCATACCCAGTATGATGGGAAACAGGGGAGATTCAATGATGTCAAGACAGAGTAGTTCTTGGTGGTTGCCGGAAATGATGGTATTAAGAGGAACTGTTTCTTGTGTTACGAGCCCAGATTTAATAGCCGATCCGTCGGCCAGGTGTACAGACAGTCCCTGTGCTCTGGGTCGTAGAGGAATTCGGAGTTTGCGGGCAAAAGACAAGTCCATGAACCCGCTGCAGGCTCCAGAGTCAATGATGGCGGTTGCTTGAGTATTCCCTTCTGGAAGCTGTAGAGAGATGGAGATATATCTTGGTGTTTGTTTGCTGTTTGCTGTCTGTTGCTGTTTGCTGTCTGTTGCTGTCTGTTGCTGTTTGCTGTCTGTTTGCTGGGTTGCATTTTGGGGGCTTTTCCTTTTAGTTTTTAATTTGCCTTTTGCTGTCACTTTTTAAATAGCTTTTTTTTTTCCTGGTTTCATCAGTCTATCAATTAAGGGGTGTGGTTAATTGCTCACAGTTGCCTATTTTTGGTTGTAGGACTCAGTCTGAGCGTGCTCAGTCTGAAGCTGTGGAGCTTGGTGTAAGTGGGAGTTAAAAACAAGAGTTTAAAACAGGAGGTTATAACAGGGGTCATAGTACCTGTGTAGTGTGAGTATCTGAGTGTTGTCTGAGTAGTGTGTGTGGATCGTTAGTACTTGTGTATTGTGTACCTGTGTATTGTCTTGAGTATTAGTGCCAGGAAGCTAGCTGTTAGGTAATTTGGACAGGGTAAAATCCCCAAATCCTCACTAAATTTAATAGGTACAATGCCCGGCGGGTGTGGAGAGGCGACTCTTTGTACATCTTGCCACATGTATGCGTTCCTTGATCATCCGATCGAGGGCGAATACTGCTGTGCAAAATGTAAGCACATTGTTTCCCTGGAAGCCCAGGTTCTGAATCTGGGGAAGGAACTGTCAGCACTGAGAAGTCCCTCCATACTAAAGGAGAGCCAGGAACGTACACGGCAGGTGCCGGCAGGGGCCAGCACAGAGGCGGGTGGAGACAAAGAGGTGCAGGCACTAGCAAAGAGTAGATGGGTGACAGTCAGGAGGGGTAGAGGGGGAAGTGCCAGAGAGGCCGATCCAGGACTGGAGCATCCCAATAAGTACGCTCCATTGAGTGACATTGGTGAAACCAGTCAGGGACCAGCACTGCTGGAGATGAGGGACTCTCCTAGCTGCCAGGGGAAGAACTCCTCCAGTGAGAGTGGGGGGGCAGCAAAGGGAAAGGAAAGACAGATTCTGGTGGTAGGGGGCTCAATTCTTAGAAGGACAGAGAGGGCAATCTGTAACCAAGACCAGAAGTGCCGAACAGTATGTTGTCTACCGGGCGCTCGGGTTCGGCACATCACGGATCTTGTGGACAGATTACTGGGAGGGGCTGGGGAAGACCCGGCTGTCATGGTGCACGTTGGCACCAATGACAATGTCAGAGGCAGA
Source organism: Lithobates clamitans (assembly GCA_037952925.1). Lineage (NCBI taxonomy): Eukaryota > Metazoa > Chordata > Amphibia > Anura > Ranidae > Lithobates > Lithobates clamitans. Next base: position 1,129,505 of record JBBGZY010001506.1, read on the forward strand.
TGGAGTGTCCTAAAGAACGATTTTAGGGAATTAGGAGCTAAATTGAGCAAAAGGACCTCCAAGGTAGTGTTCTCAGGAATACTACCGGTACATCGAGCCACACCAGAAAGGCAGAGGGAGATTAGGGAAGTAAACAAGTGGCTGAAGAGCTGGTGTAGTAAGGAGGGGTTTGGGTTCCTGGAGGACTGGGCCGACTTCTCAGTCGGTAACCGGTACTATAGAAGGGACAGACTGCACCTAAATGAGGAGGGTGCAGATCTGCTGGGAATGAAGATGGCCAAAAAGTTAGAGGGGTTTTTAAACTAGGCGATGGGGGGAGGGTCCAGAGACAGTGATAGCCAGCGCGGAAGATATTCCAGAGGGTAGTATTGGGGGCATTAGTGGTAGGTTAACCAAAGCACAAAAACACAAGGTGAGTATAGTAGCAAGTCCTAGTTGCAATCTTGAAACACCCAATACGAGGACAATATGCGACCGGTCTAAACTATGTGGCATGTTCACCAATGCCAGGAGCATGGCGGACAAGATGGGTGACTAGAGATACTGTTGTACAAGGAGGATTTGGATTTTGTGGGAATTTCAGAGACCTGGTTCAACAGCTCTCATGATTGGCTGGCAAACATTCAAGGGTATACCCTATACCGCAAGGATTGAGAGGGTAAAAAAGGGGGAGGGGTATGCCTATATATCAAGAATAATGTACAAGTGAATGTGAGAGATTGAAGTAGCAAGTATTAGCTAGGATATCGGTAATGACTGCTGGACAATGAACTCTGGTATGAGAGATTTTTATTCCACTCTTCTGGCCAGAAAAGAATGGACACTCCTGACCCGACTCGTGTCTACACGCCAAGAGATCCTCTCGATACATTTCAAAGTGTTCATATAACTTCCATCATATTACGTCATAAGCGAACAGACAATACATTTCCGTTATAAGACATTCTAACCTTTTAACCCTTTTAAGCAGTCAACCTACTCTTATTGGTTCAAAGCAATTTAGCAAAGCAAATTCTTTTTGTACTCTTGCAAAGTTTGCAGCTTTTGCTCTTGCGGTTTCCTTATCTGCCTTATTAATCAGCTTGACATTCTCTAGCTATAGGAAAGTGTGCATCAGTGTGCTGAGCACAGGTGTCTGTGTTAAGGGGGTGAAAGGGTGAATTCAGTGTCTTAACCACAGCCTGTAACAAATATTACAGATCTCACAAATGTTCTTAGCATAGTATATAGGAATGGCTTCTTAGCTGAAATTCTAAATCAGTCTTACTACACATATAACCATGGCCATATAAACTGATCCCCGTTCCCACTTCATTCCCCCCTTTGATCATAATCATAGCGATTAATATGAGCGAGATTAAGCATCACTAGATAACATACAGTTTTTGTTTTTTTATGGTGACCTCACTAGCAGGCACAAAACATTCTTCTACCAAGATTATTCCCCATTGTCGGCTCCAGCCGGGTCTCTCATTAACTTATAAAACACTGGGATAGTGACCCTTGGCCCATGGTAACAATAAGAATGCAAAAAGAGTAAAAAATATTAGCACTCCATACACTATAGGGAGAATCAGAAAATAATTAAAACTTATCTCTGCAATACTTGAGTTGGTGATCAGGGTATGGTTTACCAGCTTACCGGTGGAGCTAAAGCTCCGAATGGTTAGCCAAGTTTTATAGGGAGCATAAGTAGGGTTAAAACAGGTTATCTGATTTTCAACGGAGCACATTGAATAGGTAGTCCCATTATGTATGCAGGTACCAGTCTCTGTGCCCTTGCATTGATAATGGGAGTGCCACAGTAACATCTTGGTAGCTATGGATCCTACTCTGGTGGTCCTTATACAAGGGTCACATGAATTACCCTTCCCCTTTTTAGCTCGGCCAGTATCACTGCTATGACTATCAACAGTCTCGTTATAAAGATTTTAGTAAACATTACACCGATGAATATCCTCAGGCTTCAGATTATGCGTAGACCAACCAGCGTCCGGGGTGTGGTTGGAGCAGAGCTTAGTAGATGTCCTTTATCTTCCGCCGTGCATTGAGCCAGCAGCTTCCAGGAGTGTGTTGGCCGCAGGGCTGCAGTCTGTCTATCTTCTGCCGTGCGTAAATTCAGCAGCTTCCAGGGGTGTGCTGAACACAGGGCTGGAGTTCTTCCTTCTGATTTCTCTGGTCAATCTCAGTCTCAAAGGATCTTGGGGATCTACTGTACTGTGCCAGGAGTCTGTGAGGTCAGCAGCTCATTTTACCCTGGAGTGGTGTATCCAGGTTGTCACCTCAGCTACCCTAATGGCTGTTGGGGTAGATAGCAGAACAGTGTAAGGACCTCTCCATTTTGGCCCTAGTGGGGTTAAGTTCCACTCCTTTACCCACACTGTATCTCCTGGTTTAAAGGTGTGTACTGGGTTCGACAAGTTATGGGAAGTTTCTCTTGAACCCATTTCCCTACGTCCTGCATACTTTCCCCAAGTTTCTGTATCAGTTCACGGTTAACTACCCCTCCTATCTGATGCAAGTCTCCTCTTATCCCTCTAATGATGGGAGGGGGCTTACCATACAGTACCTCAAAAAGAGACAGATTTGTCCTCTTTGTTGGGCTACTCCGAATTCTCAGTAAAGCAATGGGCAACATCAAGGTCCATTTCATTTGGGTTTCCTGACAGAGCTTGGTAAGTTGTGACTTGAGCGTGCGGTTCATTCGTTCAACTTTTCCAGAGCTTTGTGGCCTTATATGCAGTGTGTAGTTTCCAAGTAATCTTAAGTGCTATTGCTAATTCCTGGAGGCACTTGTGGACAAAGTCAGGGCCATTGTCTGAGTCTATATCTGGGGATAAACATCTTTTACAAAACTGCTTCCGTCAGTAAAGTACGCAACGTTTGGATTTTCCAAGGGGCTGTCTTTCAAGCCTGGTCGGCTTGCATATCCATTACCTGGAGACAGTCATGAGTTAGGGGTTCTTGTGAGGTGGGGAACAGAGTGGCTGGGTTTAAAGTGTTTACAGTCTCTAAGTGGATGCGAGGATTTTCACACAGCATAGCTTGATATTTAACCATTCGACTGTTAGTAAACCAGTGATTTCCCTTGTAATCCATTAATGCCTGTACTTGGTGTGGGACTCGGACATAAGTCTCCTGACCCAATGACAACTTGTCAGCTTCGGCCACAAGGAGGGCTGTTGCTGCGATAGCCCGCAGGCAGGATGGCCATCCCTGAGCTACAGTGTCCAGTTGTTTTGAAAGGTATGCTACAGGGCGCTGCCAAGACCCAGAGTATTGTGTCAGGAATCCTACTGCTATTCCTTGTTTTTCACTGACATACAAATAGAAGACTTTTTGGCTATCTGGCAAGCCTAGCGCAGGAGCCTGCATTAGGGAGACCTTAATGTCTTGGAATGCTCTGTTTTGTTGTTCTCCCCATTGAAAGGGTTCCTTTTCTCCCCCCTTTGTGGATTCATAGAGCGGTCTGGCTTTTGTGGCAAAGTCCGGTATCCAGATTCAGCAGAATCCTGCCACCCCCAGGAATTCACGTACTTGCCGTCTGGTAGTCGGGGTGGGAATCTGACAAACAGCTTCTTTCCTGCCTTCTCCCAATTGTCTCTGTCCTTGTGATACTCTGAATACCAGGTACTTTACAGTCTCTTGTCAAAATTGCACCTTTCTCCGGGACACCTTATAACCTGCCTCCCACAGTAATTGTAACAGTTCATTAGTGACCGCTGGGTGCATGGTCATTAAAGGCCTGATTGACCGCTCTGCGGTCTTGAACAGGACGACAGTGAGCTGTTTCGGGTTTCTGCGCTGGGAGTAGAGGTGTATTCCAGGGAGACTGACAGGGTTTTAGAACTCCATAGTGTAGGAATTTGTTTGTATTCCTACTAGGGCTTTTAGAGGGACTGGGTACTGTTTCAGGCTGACTGGAGTGGCTCCTGATTTTAATTCAATAAGGATTGGGGAAATGTGTCTGGCTAATCCTGGTGGGTTGTCTTCTGCCCATAGTCCCGGGATGTCTTGCAGTATGCGGGCTTCAAAGGGATGGGGCAATTTTAGGATAGCCTGTCCGTCAGATTGGAAGTATATGTACGCTCTGAGTTTAGCAAGTAAGTCTCTGCCCAGCAAGGGAATAGGGGAATCCGGCATGTACATGAACTGATGTTGGACTTGATGCCCCCCCCCAAAACTACAAAGTCTTTCTAATAGGAAGGGTCTTTTGCCTTTATACTTCTGCACTGCTTGGTTAATTCTGTGTCTTTCCTCAGTATTAAAAAGGGTCAATAAAAGTTGCTGGCAGTCCGACCAAGTGGGGTTATGGGTCTGAGTTATTGACCGGAGCAAATCTGTGATGGCTTGGGGCTTCTCAGAGTAGGCAGGGTTATGAATCTTCCAGTTCAGTAAATCTGTTGTGTTAAAAAGGGGTGTAAACTAGAGTCCGATGTTCCTCCACCTCCTGTTCTCTTAAGGGCATTTGCGGAGGTATGTTGAAAGACGGGGCAAGGGTCCGGCTATTTGCATCAGGATTTCTCGGAGTGGAAGTGGACACTTGATTGGGGAGCCCATTGACTACTACTGAGTTCCCTATTTCTGTCCTGCCTATACCCAAAGTGTTACGGTCAGGAGTATATTTACTCCTACCTATGTGGCTCACGGTCAAAGTTAGAAAAGCTATAAACAATAAGAAAAGAGCTTTTAAAAAATATAAAAATGAAGGAACACTAGTGTCATTTAAATGCTACAAAGAATTTAACAGAATATGTAAAAAGGAAATCAAGGGTGCAAAAATTCAAAATGAACGACAGATTGCAAAAAATAGTAGGACAAACCCCCAAAAATTCTTCAAATATATTAATAGTAAAAAGGTCAGGTCTGAGCATGTAGGCCCTTTACAAAATAATCTAGAGTGGGTGACTGGGGACAAGGAGAAGGCTAATTTATTAAATACTTTCTTCAGCTCTGTGTATACAAAAGAGCATGGGGAAGTTCATGTCCATAATGGGGGTGGTATTGACACAGCCCCCAATGATCCACAATGGCTCAAAAGGGATATGGTCCAGAAATATTTAGACAGAATAAAGGTGGATAAAGCACCTGGACCTGATGGCATCCACCCACGGATCCTAAAAGAATTGAGCTCTGTAATTTCAAAGCCATTGTATCTAATTTTTAGGGACTCATTAATGACAGGAATGGTACCACTGGATTGGCGCAGGGCGAACGTGGTGCCTATATTTAAAAAGGGATCAAAGTCTTTACCAAGTAACTATAGACCTGTTAGTTTAACTTCTATAGTCGGGAAGATACTGGAGCGTTTAATAAAAGACCACATAGACGAGTTCTTGCTGGAGAAAAACATTTTAAGCAACAGACAGCATGGGTTCATGAAAGACAGAAGTTGTCAGACAAACCTGATTTCTTTTTATGAAGAGGTAAGTAAAACCTTGGACAGAGGGGTGGCTGTGGACGTGGTTTATTTGGATTTTGCAAAAGCGTTTGATACAGTTCCGCACACACGGCTCATGTGTAAGTTAAAGTCTACAGGCTTGGAAATATCAGTTTGTAAATGTATAGAAAACTGGCTAAAAGACAGAATTCAGAGAGTAGTGGTTAATGATTCTTACTCTGAATGGTCTAAGGTTATCAGTGGTGTACCCCAAGGTTCAGTGCTGGGACCCTTACTCTTTAATATCTTTATAAATGATATTGGGTCTGGGATCAAAAGTAACATTTCTGTCTTTGCAGATGACACCAAGCTATGCAGTGGAATAACGTCCTTACAGGATGTCTCCAATTTACAAGCCGACCTCAATGCTCTGTCTAATTGGGCGACTATGTGGCAGATGAGGTTTAATGTTGAGAAATGTAAAGTTATGCACTTGGGGGCTAAGAATATGCATGCATCATACATGCTAGGGGGAGTACAACTGGGGGAATCTGTAGTGGAGAAGGATCTGGGGGTTTTGGTAGATCATAAGCTCAATAATAGCATGCAATGCCAAGCTGCGGTTTCCAAAGCGAGCAAAGTTCTTTCTTGTATTAAGAGAGGTATGGACTCCAGAGAGAGAGATATCATTTTGCCCCTGTTCAAATCATTAGTAAGACCTCATCTGGAATATGCAGTTCAGTTTTGGACACCAGTTCTCAAAAAGGATATCGGGGAACTGGAGAAAGTGCAGAGAAGGGCAACCAAACTGATAAGAGGCATGGGGGAGCTCAGCTATGAGGAAAGATTAGAGGAACTGAATTTGTTCACTCTTAAGAAGAGGAGAATAAGGGGGGATATGATCAACATGTTTAAATATATAAGGGGTCCATATAGTGAACTTGGTGTTAAGTTATTCACTTTACGGTCAACACAGAGGACAAGGGGGCACTCTTTACGACTGGAGGAAAAGAGATTTCATCTCCAAATACGGAAAGGTTTCTTCACAGTAAGAGCTGTGAAAATGTGGAATAGACTCCCTCCAGAGGTGGTTCTGGCCAGCTCAGTAGATTGCTTTAAGAAAGGCCTGGATACTTTCCTAAATGTACGTAATATAACTGGGTACTGACAATTATAGGTAAAGTTGATCCAGGGAAAATCCGATTGCCTCTCTGGAATCAGGAAGGAATTTTTTCCCCTGCTGTAGCAAATTGGAGCATGCTCTGCTGGGTTTTTTTGCCTTCCTCTGGATCAACTGTGGGTATAGTATTGGGTATATTGGATTGTACTTTTTTTTTTGTTTTTTTTTTTTTCTTTATGGTTGGACTGGATGGACTTGTGTCTTTTTTCAACCTGACTAACTATGTAACTATGTAACTATGTACTGAGATTTGGCATTGACAAACTTGCTGAATCTGATGTAGGTGGACAACAACTTGAGTCCCCTTGTTTACTGGATGGGGCATTTGGACATGGCTCTGACCTGTCTCTATCTGAGGTCCGTTCATCTACATACGGGGGAGGCTGATCTGTCTCTTCGGGTTGAGAATATATGTGTCTTGTTTGTTTTGTCAGTGGTACTACTCTTTGTCATAACCATAATTCTACACTGTTCCTCTTTTTTGTGGCTTCTATCCACTGCAGGTCTTTATCTCCCATTTGTCCAAAGGATGCACAATCATCCAGACGGACGTTTTCTCCTAGCTGACTGACTGACTGAATGGCTGAGGATTTGTCCGAAAGATGCACAATCATCTGGACGAACATTCCTCCTGACTGACTGGCTGAGGATTTATCCGAGAAATGCACAATCATCTGAACGAACAGTCCTCCTGACTGGCTGAGGATTTATCCGAGAGATGCACAATCATCTGGACGGATATTCCTCCTGGAAGGTGCGTCTTGGTCATGTTTCTGTAAATCTGACATAATATTCTCAAATAATCAGTCAATGGTCTCTAAGTCAAGGGTTCCCTGTGGGGGCCACCGCGCTCCATAGCAGGGCCAATCTTTCTCACACAATGTTATCAATTTCTCAGGGCTAAGTTTTAAAATGCAGTTCTTAGCAAATCCCTTCCTAAAGTTGGAGATCATGGATTGTAGGGGAGATTCAACACTATATTTCCCACCCATACTTATAACCTAACAGACACCAAGACAGACACAGAGGGTAGGGTAAATGATGAGAATTCAGTAAGGGGTCTGAATCCTCGACACAAGTAGGAACAATAGACAACGCTTCCCTCGGTCAGTGGCCTGGGCGCGGTCTCCCGGCCTGGAGCCGCACTTAGAAGAGGAGCACGGTCACTTCACCACAAAGTGATGTCTCATACACACATCAATCATACCAGACATTCCCACCCAAAAATTACTGACTGACTGAGGATTCGTCCGAAAGAGGCACAATCATCTGAACGGACGTCTCTCTCGGAAGGTGATCAGGCTTCCCTTCTCTCGATCCGTCGAGAGGCTGGCTGTCTGTCTGACTGTTATCCAAAAGCAGAAGTAAAAAGACTCTCACCTATTCCCGTTGGAGCTCCAGTTATCTACTTCTCAGATTCCCAGGTCCTTTTGACGCTACGAAGGTCGTCCACAGCAGACCACCAAATGGGACACAGCGCAGTCTCCTAGATAACAGTTCTAGAAGGCGCCTTTTGAGACTACGATATAGCCCACAGGGCTGGCCTCTCGGACCACTCCTTGTAGGTCGGTTGGAAAACAGTGCCACCTGCCTCAACAGGTCACACCGATATTCCACCCTCACGGCCAAATGAAGTAGCAAGTATTAGGTAGGATATCGGTAATGACTGCTGGACAATGAACTCTGGTATGAGAGATTTTTATTCCACTCTTCTGGCCAGAAAAGAATGGACACTCCTGACCCGACTCGTGTCTACACGCCAAGAGATCCTCTCGATACATTTCAAAGTGTTCATATAACTTCCATCATATTACGTCATAAGCGAACAGACAATACATTTCCGTTATAAGACATTCTAACCTTTTAACCCTTTTAAGCAGTCAACCTACTCTTATTGGTTCAAAGCAATTTAGCAAAGCAAATTCTTTTTGTACTCTTGCAAAGTTTGCAGGTTTTGCTCTTGCGGTTTCCTTATCTGCCTTATTAATCATCTTGACATTCTCTAGCTATAGGAAAGTGTGCATCAGTGTGCTGAGCACAGGTGTCTGTGTTAAGGGGGGTGAAAGGGTGAATTCAGTGTCTTAACCACAGCCTGTAACAAATATTACAGATCTCACAAATGTTCTTAGCATAGTATATAGGAATGGCTTCTTAGCTGAAATTCTAAATCAGTCTTACTACACACATAACCATGGCCATATAAACTGATCCCCATTCCCACTTCAAGATGACATCACTGAGGGGGCTAGGGAGGAGGTGGAATCTTTATGGGTAGAGCTCCAAAGGAATGAAGCTAAGGGGAAAATAATACTGGGAGTATGCTATAGGCCCCCTAACCTGAGGGAGGAAGTGGAGACGGATCTCCTATCACAAATTGGATTAGCAGCAAGGATGGGAAGTGTTATCATAATGGGGGATTTTAATTATCCAGACATAGACTGGGCGGAGGGAACCGCGCATTCATTTAAGGCTCGCCAGTTCCTTAGTGTCTTGCAGGACAATTTTATGGGTCAGATGGTAGACGCACCAACTAGAAATAAAACATTACTAGATCTACTGATTACCAACAATACAGACCTGATAACAAATACGGGGCAATTTAGGTAACAGCGATTACAGGTCAATTAGTTTCAGTATAAATCACACAAATAGGAAACATGAAGGGAACACAAAGACACTGAATTTCAAAAGAGCCAACTTCCCTAAACTACAAACCTTGCTAAAAGGCATAAATTGGGATAAAATATTAGGAACAAAGAATACGGAGGAGAGATGGGTTTGCTTTAAGAGCATATTAAATAAGGGCATTAGCCAATGTATCCCATTGGGTAATAAATTTAAAAGAGCGAACAAACATCCTGGATGGCTTAACTCCAATGTAAAAATGCATATAAAAGCAAAGGAGAAGGCCTTCAAAAAATACAAGGTTGAGGGATCATCCTCAGCATTCAGAATTTATAAAGAATGCAATAAGAAATGTAAGGGTGCAATTAGGATGGCTAAGATAGAACATGAAAGACACATAGCGGAGGAGAGCAAAAAAAATCCCAAGAAATTCTTTAAGTATGTAAACAGTAAAAAAGGGAGGACAGACCATATTGGCCCCATAAAGAATGAGGAAGGACATCTGGTTACAAAGGATGGGGAGATGGCGAAGGTATTGAATTTATTCTTCTCCTCAGTCTTCACGAGTGAATCGGGGGGCTTCAGTAACCAAAACTGCAGTGTTTATCCTCATGACACAACACAGGAAGCACCTACATGGTTAACAGAGGACGGAATTAAAATTAGACTTGAGAAACTTAACATTAATAAATCACCGGGACCAGATGGCTTGCATCCGAGGGTACCTAGGGAACTCAGTCAGGTGATTGCCAGACCGTTGTTCCTAATTTTTACAGACAGTCTATTAACTGGAATGGTACCAGCTGATTGGAGAAAAGCCAATGTAGCACCAATATTTAAAAAGGGCCCAAAAAACATCCCTGGGAATTACAGACCAGTTAGCCTAACATCAATAGTATGTAAACTCTTGGAGGGGATGATAAGGAACTATATACAAGATTTTAGTAATAAGAATGATATCATTAGCAGTAATCAGCATGGATTCATGAAGAATCGTTCTTGCCAAACCAATCTATTAACCTTCTATGAGGAGGTGAGTTGCCATCTAGATAAAGGAAGGCCCGTAGACGTGGTGCATCTGGATTTTGCGAAAGCATTTGACACAGTTCCCCATAAACGTTTACTGTACAAAATAAGGTGCGTTGGCATGGACCATAGGGTGAGTACATGGATTGAAAACTGGCTACAAGGGCGTGTTCAGAGGGTGGTGATAAATGGAGAGTACTCAGAATGGTCAGGGGTGGGTAGTGGGGTTCCCCAGGGTTCTGTGCTGGGACCAATCCTATTTAATTTGTTCATAAACGACCTGGAGGATGGGATAAACAGTTCAATCTCTGTATTTGCAGACGATACTAAGCTAAGCAGGGCAATAACTTCTCCGCAGGATGTGGAAATCTTGCAAAAAGACCTGAACAAATTAATGGAGTGGGCGACTACATGGCAAATGAGGTTCAATGTAGAAAAATGTAAAATAATGCATTTGGGTGGCAAAAATATGAATGCAATCCATACACTGGGGGGAGAACCTCTGGGGGAATCTAGGATGGAAAAGGACCTGGGGGTCCTAGTGGATGATAGGCTCAGCAATGGCATGCAATGCCAAGCTGCTGCTAACAAAGCAAACAGAATATTGGCATGCATTAAAAGGGGGATCAACTGCAGAGATAAAACGATAATTCTCCCGCTCTACAAGACTCTGGTCCGGCCGCACCTGGAGTATGCTGTCCAGTTCTGGGCACCAGTCCTCAGGAGGGACGTACTTGAAATGGAGCGAGTACAAAGAAGGGCAACAAAGCTAATAAAGGGTCTGGAGGATGTTAGTTATGAGGAAAGGTTGTGAGCACTGAACTTATTCTCTCTGGAGAAGAGACGCTTGAGAGGGGATATGATTTCAATTTACAAATACTGTACTGGTGACCCCACAATAGGGATAAAACTTTTTCGTAGAAGAGAGTTTAATAAGACTCGTGGCCACTCATTACAATTAGAAGAAAAGAGGTTTAACCTTAAACTACGTAGAGGGTTCTTTACTGTAAGAGCGGCAAGGATGTGGAATTCCCTTCCACAGGCGGTGGTCTCAGCGGGGAGCATTGATAGCTTTAAGAAACTATTAGATAATCACCTGAATAACCGCAATATACAGGGATATGTAATGTAATACTGACACATAATCACACACATAGGTTGGACTTGATGGACTTGTGTCTTTTTTCAACCTCACCTACTATGTATAGCCAAATGAGTTGCATTATCAAACACAGCAGGTGAAGAGGTAGAGGAGAAAGTAGTGTGCTTACGGGTCTTTGCGGGACAAGTCCTCACATAGTGTCCAGATTCCCTGCAGTAAAGGCAAAGGTTATTAGCCCGCCAGCATTGACGTTCTTCCAGAGTCAGAGAGGGACGGATCAGACCTAATTGCATTGGCTCAGTGGAATCAGCAGAAGCGTGGACGGGAGGATGTGGTACACATGGAAGCATCCAAAATGGGCGAGTGGGACCAGCAGTCCGTTCAGTTCTTTGTTCTCTTAAACGCCTGTCTATCTGGATGGAGAGGTTGATAAGAGCTTCAAGTGTTGCCGGAATGCCAAACCCAGGCCAACTCATCTTTTAATGGCTCGGAGAGCCCCATGCGGAACTGGTGACGTAGGGCTGCGTCGTTCCAGTTTGTGTCGGAACTCCAACGCTTGAATTCAGATGCATAGTCCTCCGCCACCCTACGGCCCTGCTGGAGAGAAAATAAAGCTGCTTCTGCGGTAGCTGCTTGTTGTGGATCCTCATAGAGAAGGGCCATGGCTTGGAAGAAAGTGTCCAGTTGGTCAAGACAGCTATTCTTCTGTTCCAGGAGGCGGTGGGCCCATGCCTGGGGTTCTCCCAGTAGGAGGGAAATGACAAACCCCACCTTAGTGGTTTCCAATGAAAAAGTTCTGGGTTGTAGTGCAAAGAAAAGTTCACAGGCATTACGGAATGCTTTAAACCTGCTGCGGTCCCCGGAGAATCTTTCTGATGTGGGAACCTTGGGTTCTGGAGGCAACATTACTACTGAAGGAGCCGGGGATGGACCCGGGGCTGAGGTAGAGAGAACTTGAACACGCTCTTCTAGTCGTTTATAACTGTCTTGCAAGTCCTTAACAGCTTGTGTGAGTCCAGCCAGATGATGGCATAAGTCCTCCATAGGCGACGTTCCCTGCGTGGGCTCGGACATGGTTGCCCGGTACTGTCACCTACCTGGTAGGTAGAGCCCAGAATACAGAGAACAGCCTCTCGTATACCTCTGACTCGGGAACCCCTGGAAGTGTGGACAGGGGCTCGGGAGTGCAAAGGGGCACAAGTGCCTGACTGGACTGAGAGGGCTGGATCCTGTAGTGAGCAGGGAGGTGTACTGTAGTCCCGTAGCAGGATGCAGACAGCAGGGAGGTGCACTGTAGTCCCGTAGCAGGATGCAGACGGAAGGGAGGTGCACTGTAGTCCCGTAGCAGGATGCAGACAGCAGGGAGGTGCACTGTAGTCCCGTAGCAGGATGCAGACAGCAGGGAGGTGCACTCTAGTCCCATAGCAGGATGCAGACAGCAGGGAGGTGCACTGTAGTCCCATAGCAGGATGCAGACAGCAGGGAGGTGCACTGTAGTCCCATAGCAGGATGCAGACAGCAGGGAGGTGCACTGTAGTCCCGTAGCAGGATGCAGACAGCAGGGAGGTGCACTGTAGTCCTGTAGCAGGATGCAGACAGCAGGGAGGTGCACTGTAGTCCCATAGCAGGATGCAGACAGCAGGGAGGTGCACTGTAGTCCCATAGCAGGATGCAGACAGCAGGGAGGTGCACTGTAGTCCCGTAGCAGGATGCAGACAGCAGGGAGGTGCACTGTAGTCCCGTAGCAGGGTACTGGCGGGCAGATCAGGTACAGAGGGGCAAACCAAGAGAATAGTCAGAGTCCAAGCCGGGATCAGGGCAGGCAGCAAACAGTGAAGTCAGGAATAAGCCAAGGAAGTACTGGATTCAGGAAAACTGGGTAACAAGGCAGCAGAGGTCTTCAGGAAACACTGTAGACCGGACAGCAAGGAGGCAAGGCATCAGTCTTTTTAAATAGCCCCATGTTGGCGCCAAGCACTGTCACATGGGGCACGCGCGCGCTCCCGCGCGTGCCTGTGTGCCACTATTCGCACTACTGTGCATGCGCGTGCGCCGGACGGCTCTTCTATGCACAGGAATTCTTCTAGTGACAGAACGTCTGTTGGGAGGGATTTCCTGACACATGTCCTCTTCTGGGGTTCTCTGCTTGCACTCTCTGCTCCTCCTCTTCTGGGGTCCCTCTGCTTACACTCTCCGGTCCTCCACTTCTGAGGTCCCTCTGCTTGCACTCTCCGCTCCTCCTCTTCTGGGGTCCCTCTGCTTGCACTCTCTGCTCCTCCTCTTCTGGGGTCCCTCTGCTTGCACTCTCTGCTCCTCCTCTTCTGGGGTCCCTCTGCTTGCACTCTCTGCTCCTCCTCTTCTGGGGTCCCTCTGCTTGCACTCTCCGCTCTTCCTCTTCTGGGGTCCCTCTGCTTGCACTCTCCGCTCCTCCTCTTCTAGATGTGCCTCCATAGGAAGCTGCTTTCTCCTGAGCATCCATTGACACACACGGTGTAGATTGGCTCCCACCCCCCCTAGACATGTGCAGAACGAAAATATTTGTTTCATTTCCATTCGTTATTTAACTAATTTTGTTTATTTAAATTTATTCAATTTGTATCTGGAATTCATTTTAGTTTAATTTCATTTTTGTTGTTTTCGAATTTGATTGAAATTAATTCAAATTTTCCAAATTCGGTCAAATTCAATTTTGAATGAAGTTATTTCGGACAAATTTTTTGTTCATTATTTTGGCCCTGCCTTTGGCCAATCATGTGTCTCAGAGCAGATGGCGCTGTGGTTGGCCAAAGCATGCAGGCCAGGTGCATGCTTTGGCCAATCAGCAGCCATCAATGCACTGCGATCTCGCAGTGCATTATGGGGTGCTCCACGGCACTCAGATTTGCCGTGAACGCTAGGGTGACCAGACATCCCCAGTTTCTGGGGACAGTCCCTGGATTGAGGACACTGTCCCCGGACCAAGTCTGTCCCCAGTTTTGTCCCCAGATTGGATTTGAACAGGGGCTGGGGCAATTTCAAAGACAGCCCATGCAGAATAAAAAGAAAAAATCTGAATTGCACCCCCCTCTCCTCTGCTGCTCCTACTAGCTTATGGGAGTTTATTTTTTTCCATTATCTGTGCCCCATTCTGATGATCATGTGCTGGTCGGAGCAGAGGGACTATTTCTTCAGTTTCGGGCGCATGCCCACTCAGCTCCGCTCGCATGTTCTTCTGCCTTGGCTCAAGTCCCGGCCAGCCGCCTGCCTGCTTATCTCCTTGCCTTCCCTGGTGGAGTGATCTTCCTCTGCTCCCCACCCAGTAGTAGCCGGGGCCCGAAGAGTAAAGCCCCATACATACTATCAGATTTTCTGCTGATTTTTGTCTTCAGATTTACCAAAACCATGTAGTGCAAGGGCCTGCCTGATTGCATACAAATTGAAACTCCTAAGTATTGACCTCATATTATATGGTTTTGGTAAATCGGAAGGAAAAAAATCTGCAGAAAATATGATAGTGTGTATGTGACTTTACACTTGACAGGCTGCGGGCGGCGGCGGCGGAGACGGGCTAAGAGTCGTCGACTGCTGCCATTACAAGTAAAAAAAAAAATATGTCCCCGGATTTCATTTTAAAAATCTGGTCACCTTATTATTCACACTTTTTTATTTTTTTTATTTTTACCCAATCACTAACTGTGGGCGAACATAGGACCTAAACCGCCTGGATTCCCATCTCCCAATCCTCTTTACCGCTGCATCATCCAATCCCCACCGTACCGCTTCCGTAGCTGCCCCTATCCGAAATGAATGGGATGAAAACTTTTCACCCTCTAAACCTAATACCCCCAAACATCTTTTGAAAATTGCATTAAACTGAAATCGTGATAAAAACGAGCCATCCTGGTGTCTTAAAAAGGGGGCTCCCCCCCCCCCCCCCCCCGGGCGTATAGCTATAAACTCACTCACCAATTTAACTGGGCACAAGGGAGAGCCGGGCAACGCAAAAACCTGCACGGTCTTACCCTTGCCCCGCTGATCTGTTTTTGACTTCCTAATCAATATGGACAACCTGTCCTCCCCACATCAGACGTCCGACTCCCCCAACCCCCCTTTTTCCCTTTTTGAGGGGCTAACCAACTCACTGATCCGAAATGCACCAAAGAACGCCAATGCGAATGCTGCCCTGAACAACACCGCTTCATATCCTGTCGAGCAAACATTGTTCAAACATCCAACTAACTGACCCAACAACTGGAACGAAACAGGCCGCCTGGAGTCCCTCCCCGGCTTGGCCCGCCTATAACCCTTCATACCCTGCCTGACCCAAAAATCTTTCGTAAAGTCCGGCAAACCCTGAAATTTCAACCAAAACGCCAAACCTGCCAACTTCTTCTCCATACCCGACACAGACAACCCATCTTCTAAGTTCCTGGACACAAAGTATAAAACTAACAACCGAAGATCCCGTTCTTCATTCCCTACCTGCACCTGTCTCAGCAGAGATACCCATTCCTGCCATACCCTGTTGTATGCAGCCCACGTCGTATCGCTCACCGACCGTTTTATCCAGTCTGTTAGTCCTCCAAGGCAATCTTCCACAGCCAGTCTGGACACGGGACACCTTCCTCCTCCGCCCCAGGTGCCAATTCCCGGAACCTGTCCCACTGAAAGCGAGACAGAGCATCAGCAACCACGTTTTCAACTCCTGGGAGGTGCACAGCGTATATAAACACATTTAGCTGTAAGCATCTCAGAACCAGGTGTCTAAGTAACCTAATCACCGGCGGTGACGCTGCCGATACTTTATTAATCACCTGTACCACTCCCAAGTTGTCACCATGAAACCTAACTTTTAAATTCCTGAACAACTCGCCCCATAACTCCACAGCTAACACCACCGGGAACAGTTCCAACAGGAGCATGTTCTTCAGCAGACCTGCCTCCTTCCATGACTGTGGCCATGGCCCCGCACTCCACTTACCCTGAAAAAAGGCTCCAAAACCTGCTGCCCCTGCCGCATCTGTAAACAACTCCAGATCAAAGTTGCTCACAGGCCCTGACATCCACAGCGCCCTGCCGTTGAACTTAGCCAGGAACGTGTGCCAAACCTTCAGATCCTCCCTGTGAGCTTTCAACAAACGAATATAATGTCTTGGCGAAACCACACCCGACGTACTTGCAGACAGCCGCCTGCAAAATACTCTCCCCATAGGCAAAATCCGACACGCGAAGTTCAACTTACCTAGTAATGATTGTAACTCCCTTAGTTGAACCTTTTTCTTTCCGATTAGACCCCGAATTTCCTCCTGCAACGCCGCCAACTTGTCCTCGGGTAGCCTACACTCCATCGCTCTGGTGTCTAGAATAATACCCAAAAAACTCAATTCCGTAGTTGGACCTTCAGTCTTCTCCGGGGCTAGCGGGATGCCAAATTTTTCCGCAACATGTTCCAACGTCGCCAGCAAGACCGCACAGACTGTCGATCCAGGGGGACCCACGCAGAGAAAATCATCCAAGTAGTGGATGATAGAGTTCAATCCCGCGACGTCCCGAACTACCCACTCAATGAAGGAACTAAACTTTTCAAATAAAGCGCAGGATATCGAACACCCCATCGGCAAACAACGATCCACATAGAATTCATCCTGCCAACAACAACCCAATAAACGAAAACTCTCCGGATGCACCGGCAACAAACGGAAGGCCGACTCTATGTCCGCCTTGGCCAACAACGCCCCCTGTCCATACTTTCTAACCCAAAATACCGCTGCATCAAAAGACGTGTAAGATACCGCACACTCCTCTGGGTCAATGGCGTCATTCACCGACCCCCCTTTCGGGTATGACAAGTGGTGTATCAACCTAAACTTATTAGGCTCTTTTTTCGGCACAACTCCTAGCGGGGACACCACTAACTCCGGAATCGGTAATGCTGCGAAAGGGCCACTCATGCGGCCCAACCTAACTTCTTTTTGCAACTTTTCCCTAACCACATCCCCATGCAGCAACGCTGACTTCAAGTTCCGAGCCGGCGGTGGTGTATCGACCAAGCGAGACGGAATTCTAAACCCCTCTGAAAAACCCTGGGCTAACAGCCCAGCTGCGACCCTATCAGGGTATCTATCGAGGAAGGGCTCCATCCTTCCCACTTTCACCGGCGTTGTCCCCTTTTGCAACAGACTCACCGGCACGGCCCTTGCCTTGTTTGAAACACCGCGACACCGGGTGCCCCCCTCCCCCACAACCGGAGCATTCATGCTTGTACTTGCACGACCCTCCAAATCTACAGGACCCCTCATTAAATTGCCAACAATTCTTGTGGCCGACTGTCCTAAGTTGGCTGATCCACCGGCCCCCCCCTGAAAAAACTGACCCGTCGGCCTAGCCGAAGTCATGAAGCGCATCCATAGGCTGATGTCTTTATGATCCCACCTCAATGCTGGGCGAATGGCCCTCCGCTGCCGGAATTGCTCATCGTAACGCAGCCATGCCGTGCCCCCGTAGACTCTGTAAGCTTCTCCCACGGCGTCCAAATAGCAAAACAATGCCGAACAGTGCTCAGGATTCTTCTCTCCTATCACACTGGCCATGATCGCAAAAGCCTGTAGCCAATTCGCAAACGTCCTCGGTATCAGCCTATACCTCCTTTTTTCCTCATCCTCTTTTTTATTATCCTCCGGCTTAACTCTATCCAAATTAAACTTCTCCAGGGGTAAGAGCGAAAAAATCTCTACATACTCCCCTTTCCAAATTTTTTCCCTCACATCTGGCTTCAAATGCGCCCCTAGCGGCCCCTCGAAGCACACATACACCTCACATTTTGCAGCATCTGCTAAACGCACTAAGTCTTGTTTTTTAGCACCCTCACCCGTTGCCCCTTCTGGTGTCTTGGGAACCTCCGCCTGTACTGCCACCCCCGCGACCACAGTCGCCGGCGCCGCTTGCTCCTCCACGGGCCTTGAAGGAGTCCCGGTGTCTAGGACCGAGCCCTCTCGGCTCCCCCGCCCCTCCCCTGGGTCAACCCATGCCGCCGCCGGAGACTGACTCCCGCTTGGCCCTGGCTCAAACCTTTTTAATAACTCCTTCAAACCCGATACAAACCCTTGTAGCCCTGCATCCGCCGATGCGCGGTCTGCTACCTGCGTGGCCGGATTCACAGGCACGGTCATGACCGACCGCCCCGCTGAGCCCAACCCTCCCCCACTACCCCCCGCCCCCCCAACACACCCCACAACACAGGCATCATTACAACTCGTCTTACCCCGCTGCCTGGGAGGAAGTCCACCAGCCGAGGGTCCCGTCTCCACCGCCACCAGCTCTTCTCGCTGTCCATCGCTGTCCGACTGCGACAGCTCACCTTCAGATCTGTATTCGCCCAGCTCTTCACCGATCGTTGATGGCCCTCCAGCCGCTTCATCACTGGATGCCGAGGATCTGCTGTGCCCTTCCCTCCTCCTCCGCACTGAAGATCCGCCTACCGATTTTTTGTTCGCCTTTCTTGGCCGAACGACCTCATCAGGGCAGTGCCGCCCGCAGCCGCTGCCATGGTCCCCTTCCTGCCCGTCTCTCCTCTTGGGGCCACCGACCGCCGCACTCGAGTGACCAGCTGCCGCGGCCACTTTCTTCTTCCACTGTAAACCCGCCCCTGCCGTCTGGTGTCCTGGGGCCTGGCTATCCACGCTTGAACCTTCTCCACCAGCATCCGCAATAGGACTGCTGGCTCTCCTGTTTGCCGCGTCACTGTCGCCGCCCCGGCCGACTCCTGGCTGACGCCCAGCCCTCCCCCCCGCTCGCACCGCCGTGCGCTGAACGGGCAGCCTTGCCACAGGCCGACCCGCCCTGCCCTGCTGTCCTGCATGTACCAATCTCGGTGAACGGGGACGGGGACTGCTAGACTGTCCTCTTCCATTCTGTGTCCCCCTTACATCCTCGTTCTTGCGCTGTGCCGCCGCCATCCTCGCGGGAGGGCCTGCAGCCGCCTGACCCGCCTGCTCCCGCTGTGCTTCCGTCCCGCGTGCCATATATGCCTGGGGGGGGCCGTACTAGAACCCCCCCCGTTCCGTGTTGCTAACCGCTTCGCGGGAGGCCCAGAGACCGGCCTACCCGCACTCGCCCTACTCCTCTGTGACTTCCCGGGGAGGGACCTCGTGACGTCGGGCGAGAAGCGAGTAGGCGGCCTGGATCGCCTACCCCGCACAACTGCGCTCTCTCCTCCCGTGGCCGCTGAGTCCGACTCACCCAACGCCGCCGCCAAACGACCCTCCAGCCATCCAGGCCCTCTGGACGCCGCCTCTGCTTTCAGCCGGGCAAACAGATCTTCCACCGCTGCCATCACGCTTGCTCCTCTCCACGCAACTGAGCTGGGGCGGGATCTCTCACACAGCTAATACACTCTGCTCCACCCCTACCCTAAAGTGTCCAATCACACACCTCCTAACAACTAACTCCTCATCACCAAGTTCCCCTGTTAACCCTGTCATGCCCGCCCTACGCCTATTCTTTTTGTCTCTTGCTCCGGGCTTCCTTTAT
The DNA here is from genome assembly GCA_037952925.1 of Lithobates clamitans. Taxonomy (NCBI): domain Eukaryota; kingdom Metazoa; phylum Chordata; class Amphibia; order Anura; family Ranidae; genus Lithobates; species Lithobates clamitans. Next base: position 1,149,326 of record JBBGZY010001506.1, read on the forward strand.
TGGTGACTTAGGTGCTTATATTGTGGTTGCACATACACTTTCACTTTCACTATTCAAATGTATCTTTTCATTTCATCCTCGGTTCACTCAAGCCCTATATGATTCACTTTCTTTTGCAATACCCCTTTTTCATCCTCAGATTTGGATATGTACAGACACATGTACTATTATAATACTTTGAGATATTGGGTATATATACACCAAGACAATATATTGAGATATCTCCTTTTTTTTTTAATCAGCAGCACCAGGGTGTATTTTTTACACCCCCATTTGGGGTCCATTATCATTTTTCTTTTTTTTCTTCTTAGGATTGCTGGATGTTTTCTGTCATCTCACATTCCTTCTATTCCACCCATGCACTTCGTTGTGTTGCCTCCTTGATTTTTCCTCTGGGGTCCATGGTCCCCTTCCACCACTCCCAGGTCAGACATTAAGCAGTGGTCACCATTTGGAGATGCAATCCCAGACCAAGTTTCAAGCTGATTTGTAAGTCTTGCTATATTTAGGACACTTTCAGTTAGGTCCATATACAGTATCTCACAAAAGTATGTGCACCCCTCGCATTTTTGTAAATATTTTATTCTACTTATATATCTTTTCATGTGACAGCACTGAAGAAATGACACTTTGCTACAATGTAAAGTAGTGAGTGTACAGCTTGTATAACGGTGTAAATTTGCTGTCCCCTCAAAATAACTCAACACACAGCCATTAATGTTTAAACCGCTGGCAACAAAAGTGAGTACACCCCTAAGTAAAAATGTCCAAATTGGCCATTGGGCAATTCAATGCCTTCCGAACAGCGATTCCTAAAGAGGCATCCTTGCAGAGGTTCCACTCGCAACAATCATCCAATGAACAGCACAAAGCGCGGGTTGTTGGACTATCAGGGTGATGCTGGATAGATGTCTGATGATCAGCAAGCAGGGATAGGCCCAAAATTCCTACGCATGCTCGGAAACAATTCGACGCATGCTTGGAAGCATTGAACTTCATTTTCTCGGCTCGTCGTAGTGTTGTACGTCACCGCGTTCTTGACGGTCGAAAGTTCAGTGAACTTTTGTGCGACCGTGTGTATGCAAGACAAGCTTGAGCGGAATTCCATCTGAAAAACCATCCAAGATTTCTCTGACGGAAAATCCACTCGTGTGTACGCGACATAAGTTTGGTAGAAGTTACATATATAGTTACATCATTTGTAAGGTTGAATAAAGACACCAGTCCATCCAGTTCAACCTGTGTTTATTTCAATAATAATTCCCATATCACTGTATATTGCATTTGCTAAGATGCCCATCTAATATTTTTTTGAAACTACGACACTCCTCGCCGACACCGCTGATTGTGAAAGAGAGTTCCACATTGTTACCACTCTGACAGTAAAGAACCCCTTCCCTTACACAGTTTCAGATGAAACCACTTCTCCAATTTCAATGAGTGGCCACATGTCTTCTTAAGCTTCCTTATACTGAATACTAGAAGGAGCGCCAAAAGAGGGAAACTAAATAGTTGCAGTGCACTGCAGTGCACTGCAGTCCCCAACATGCCGAGCGGGAGGAGTAGAGAGGAGAAGAGGAACCATGAGCCTGTCAGGTGGAGGGAGCCAGAGAGAAATTTCCAGTGATTTTACTATATATCCCCCAAGGTAAGAACTTAACTCCAGGCGGGGGGTGAGGAGGGGGCGGGGATGCAGGCTTCCATAGAGGTACAGGGATTTATCACTGGCTGCTCCCACCCTCTCCTCCCCTCCTCATGGCTGCTCCTACCCTGTCCTCCCCTCCTCCTGGCTGCTCCTACCCTGTCCTATCCTCCACCTGGCTGCTCCTACCCTGTCCTCCCCTCCTCCTGGCTGCTCCTACCCTGTCCTATCCTCCACCTGGCTGCTCCTACCCTGTCCTCCCCTCCACCTGGCTGCTTCTACCCTGTCCTCCCCTGCACCTGGCTGCTCTCACTCTGTCCTCCCCTCCTCCTGGCTGCTCCTACCCTGTCCTCCCCTTTACTGGCTGCTCCTACCCTTTTCTTCCTCTCCACCTGGCTGCTCCCACCCTGTCCTTCCTTCCACCTGGCTGCTCCCACCCTGTCCTTCCTTCCACCTGGCTGCTCCCACTCTGTCCTCCCCCCACCTGGCTGCATCCACCCTGTCCTCCCCTCCACCTGGCTGCTCCCACTCTGTCCTCCCCTCCACCTGGCTGCTCCCACCCTGTCATTCCTTCCACCTGGCTGCTCTCACTCTGTCCTCCCTTCCACCTGGCTGCTCCCACTCTGTCCTCCCTTCCACCTGGCTGCTCCCACTTTGTCCTCCCCTTCTCCTGGCTGCTCCCACTCTGTCCTCCCCTCCACCTGGCTGCATTCAAGATTTCCTCCCCTCCACCAGGCTGCTCCCACCCTTTCCTCCTCTCCACCAGGCTGCTCCCACCCTGTCCTCCCCTCCACCTGGCTGCATCCACCCTGTCCTCTCCTCCACCTGGCTGCAACTACCAATACTTTTTCAAGACACTGTGTATTTATGTGTGTGTGTTTGTGTGTATATATATATATATATATATATATATATATATATATATATATATATATATATATATATATATATATATATAAAATGGCATTTTATAGTTGGCCCCCCTACTTTTGTCCCTGTCCTCCTATGCCCCCCCTACTAAATATGAAAGCCGGAGACGCCACTGTCTCTCACCGCCCCCCTGCCATTACTGTGCAGGTGCGGGCAGCAGAGAGATGACATCATCTCTCACTGTCCGCCCTAACTCTGGGACAACAGGGACACTGTCACTGGCCACTGGCCAGTGACAATCTGCATCTGATAACAGGCGACGTAGCAAGTGACAAGCCCCATCTAAAGGCAGGTGGCGGTGGCAAGTGACACACTCAGGGCTCCCACTGAATCTGCATTATGGTGAGTTGAATTATTTCATTTTATATTACAATGTAATAAGAGAAATAATGTGCTTCAATCATCGGGAGAATTATCGTTTTATCTCTGGAGTTAATCCCCTTTTTAATGCATGCCAACAGAGGCGTCGCCAGGGGGTGGCTATCGAGGCTGGAGCCCCGAATGTGGAGCCCATAGCCCCGAGTCTCAGCGGCGGGTGTGGAGGAGAAACTAGCGGGCGGGTCGCGGCTGCGGCGGGCGGCATTGGAGGTGGAGGAGAGAAGAGCAGGCACTGAGCCATCGGGCCGCCACCTCCCTCACCTCTTTTCCCTGCTTAGTTATGCAGCGGCTGCATACAGACATGTCTCAGCTATCCTGTGACCAGTGGCAGATCGAGAGCGGCGCATCCCGATTCCCGTGCCCACTGACATCTGTGTTACACTCACATACAAGGGCTGGGCAGCGGGCGCTCTGTGATTGGCTGTGCAGGCGGCGGACATGTCTGTGATTGGCCCGGTGGAGGTGGTAAATGGTTACATGTGTAGGCGCCCTGCCTGGCGTGCGATGTGTCTCCTCTTTACTGAGGTCTGTTATCTGCCCTTCCTCCAGTCTGTCAGCGTGCCTCTCTGTAAGCCATCCCTGTCTGTCATCCCGCCCCTTTCTGTCAGCACCCCCCTCTCTGTTAGCCCACCGACCTCTCTGTCAGCCCACCCCCTCTCTGTCAGCACCCCCCCTCTCTGTCAGCACCCCCCCTCTCTGTCAGCACCCCCCCTCTCTGTCAGCACCCCCCCTCTCTGTCAGCCCACCCCCTCTCTGTCAGCACCCCCCCCTCTCTGTCAGCAACCCCCCTCTCTGTCAGCAACCCCCTCTCTGTCAGCACCCCCCTCTCTGTCAGCACCCCCCCTCTCTGTCAGCCCACCCCCCTCTGTCAGCACCCCCTCTCTGTCAGCCCACCCCCCTGTCAGCACCCCTCTCTCTGTCAGCCCACCCCCCGTCAGCACCCCCTCTCTGTCAGCCCACCCCCTCTCTGTCAGCACCCCCCTCTCTGTCAGCTCATACCCTCTCTGTCAGCCCACCCCCCTCTATCAGCACCCCCCTCTGTCAGCCCACCCCCTGTCAGCACCCCCCTCTCTGTCAGCACCCCTCTCTGTCAGCCCACCCCCTGTCAGCACCCCCTCTCTGTCAGCCCACCCCCCCTCTGTCAGCACCCCCTCTCTGTCAGCCCACCCCCCTGTCAGCACCCCCCTCTCTGTCAGCCCACCCCCCTGTCAGCACCCCCCTCTCTGTCAGCCCACCCCCCTGTCAGCACCCCCCTCTCTGTCAGCCCACCCCCCTCTCTGTCAGCACCCCCCCTCTCTGTCAGCACCTCCCCTCTCTGTCAGCCCATCCCCCTCTGTGTCAGCCCACCCCCCTCTCTGTCAGCACCCCCCTCTCTGTCAGCCCACCCCCCTCTCTGTCAGCACCCCCCCTCTCTGTCAGCCCACCCCCTCTCTGTCAGCACCCCCCCTCTCTGTCAGCACCCCCCCTCTCTGTCAGCACCCCCCCTCTCTGTCAGCCCACCCCCTCTCTGTCAGCACCCCCCCTCTCTGTCAGCAACCCCCCTCTCTGTCAGCAACCCCCTCTCTGTCAGCACCCCCCCTCTCTGTCAGCACCCCCCCTCTCTGTCAGCCCACCCCCCTCTGTCAGCACCCCCTCTCTGTCAGCCCACCCCCCTGTCAGCACCCCTCTCTCTGTCAGCCCACCCCCCGTCAGCACCCCCTCTCTGTCAGCCCACCCCCTCTCTGTCAGCACCCCCCTCTCTGTCAGCTCATACCCTCTCTGTCAGCCCACCCCCCTCTATCAGCACCCCCCTCTGTCAGCCCACCCCCTGTCAGCACCCCCCTCTCTGTCAGCACCCCTCTCTGTCAGCCCACCCCCTGTCAGCACCCCCTCTCTGTCAGCCCACCCCCCCTCTGTCAGCACCCCCTCTCTGTCAGCCCACCCCCCTGTCAGCACCCCCCTCTCTGTCAGCCCACCCCCCTGTCAGCACCCCCCTCTCTGTCAGCCCACCCCCCTGTCAGCACCCCCCTCTCTGTCAGCCCACCCCCTGTCAGCACCCCCCTCTCTGTCAGCCCACCCCCCTCTCTGTCAGCACCCCCCCTCTCTGTCAGCACCTCCCCTCTCTGTCAGCCCATCCCCCTCTGTGTCAGCCCACCCCCCTCTCTGTCAGCACCCCCCTCTCTGTCAGCCCACCCCCCTCTCTGTCAGCACCCCCCCTCTCTGTCAGCACCCCCCCTCTCTGTCAGCCCACCCCCTCTCTGTCAGCCCACCCCCTCTCTGTCAGCACCCCCCCTCTCTGTCAGCACCCCCCTCTCTGTCAGCCCACCCCCCTCTCTGTCAGCACCCCCCCTCTCTGTCAGCCCACCCCCTCTCTGTCAGCACCCCCCTCTCTGTCAGCACCCCCTCTCTGTCAGCCCACCCCCTCTCTGTCAGCACCCCCCTCTCTGTCAGCACCCCCCTCTCTGTCAGCACCCCCCCTCTCTGTCAGCACCCCCCTCTCTGTCAGCACCCGCCCTCTCTGTCAGCACCCCCTCTCTGTCAGCACCCCCCCTCTCTGTCAGCCCACCCCCCTCTCTGTCAGCACCCCCCTCTCTGTCAGCCCACCCCCCTCTGTCAGCACCCCCTCTCTGTCAGCCCACCCCCCTGTCAGCACCCCCCTCTCTGTCAGCCCACCCCCCTGTCAGCACCCCCCTCTCTGTCAGCCCACCCCCTCTCTGTCAGCCCACCACCTCTCTGTCAGCACCCCCCCTCTCTGTCAGCCCACCCCCCCTCTCTGTCAGCCCACCCCCTCTCTGTCAGCACCCCCCTCTCTGTTAGCTCATACCCTCTCTGTCAGCTCACCCCCCTCTGTCAGCACCCCCCTCTGTCAGCACCCCCCTCTCTGTCAGCACCCCCCTCTCTGTCAGCCCACCCCCTCTCTGTCAGCACCCCCCTCTCTGTCAGCCCACCCCCCTCTCTGTCAGCACCCCCCCTCTCTGTCAGCTCATACCCTCTCTGTCAGCACCCCCCTCTCTATCAGCCCACCCCCTCTCTGTCAGCACCCCCCTCTCTGTCAGCCCACCCCCTCTCTGTCAGCACCCCCCCTCTCTGTCAGCCCACCCCCCTCTCTGTCAGCCCACCCCCCTCTCTGTCAGCCCACCCCCCTGTCAGCACCCCCCCTCTCTGTCAGCACTACCCTCCTCTGTGTCAGCACCCCCTCTCTCTCCTGCCTCCTCCTCTCTCACCTCCCTCCCCCCACCTCTTTTCCCCCCTCAGGGGGTGGAGGCCCCATGATTCCTAACAGCAGCCCTGTGAGTGAGTGTACCAGTTCAAATGTGTCCTGCCTACACAGTGGGCACAGCGATGCAGCATCTGCCTCTACTATGCCTTCTCCCCAAGCCCCCCCACACAATGGAAGGAAGGAAAATGGCACTACAGAAGAGCAGCTTCGCTCCGCCCCCAAACTCCGGCTCCCACACTTCCTGACTCTAAACGGCTCTCAGTAAGGCAGTCTAATGGGGGTCTTTAGGGGGAAGGGACACTGATGGGGGGGAGGGGTCACTGATCTATTAGAGATATCTAAGGGGGGTGCTGATATAAGGGGAATCTGAGCTAATGTAGAGGGGGTGCTGACTGCTGGTGACCCATTAGATCAGCAGTCAGCACCCGCCATTAGATCAGCACCCCCACCTCCCCTCCCTAGAGACCTCTACTAAATAAGGGAAACTCTCCTTATATCAGCACCCACATTAGATCAGTTTGTCCTTATATTACCTACCCCTCCCTCTCCTCAGAGAAACCCATTATATTACAGTCCCCTTATATCAGCACCCCCCTTACAGACTGATGGTTTGTCTCTAAAGAGGATCAGATATAGGGGACTCTGATCTAAAAAAATAAATAAAAAACACCTAGAATAAAACTAAAATTCCTCGAAAAAAACTATGCAAAAATAAATTAAAATGCAGTGCAACCTCCCCCTATAATTATAATTGATTTAAAATAATTAATTTAAATGTGAACAAATAATTGTGAATGATGGTGGAAACCCCCAAGGGTAATCCAAGTATCAATACACTCCAATCTTATTTAAACATATACTGTGCAATCGCCAAACACATATAATAGTGTATGAATAGAGGTGTAAATCCATTCCAAAATGTGTTTTGCTAATATCCGAAAAAGTAAATTGGATATTAGCACATTTTGGAATGAATTGGAGGTTTACACCTCTATTCATACATTATTATATGTGTATGGAGATTGCACGATATATGTTTAAATAAGATTGGAGTGTATTAGTACTTGGATTATCCTTGGGGGTTTCCACCATCATTTACAACTCTTTTTTCATATATGAATCTAATTATAGGGGGAGGTTGTGCTGCATTTTTTCCATTTTAATTTTTTTGGGTCTCTAAGAGGAGCACTGATATTGAAGTAGGAATGGGGATCAGATTATATGGCCATGGTTATGTGTGTAGTAAGGCTGATTTAGAATTTCAGCTAAGAAGCCATTCCTATTTACTATTTTGTGAGATCTGTAAAAACCTGACAGGCTGTGGTTTAAGACACTGAATTCACCCATTTCCCCCCCTTAGCACAGCCATCTGTGCTTAGCACACTTTTCCGGTGTCCAGGGTGTGTCAAGCTGGTTAACAGATGGAGAAGGAAACCGCAAAAGCAAGGCTTGTGCAAGGCTTGTGAAAGAATATGCTTTGCTAAACTGCTTTGCATCAATAAGAGTAGGTTGACTGTTTTAAAAGGTTAGAATGTCTTGTAACGGAAATGTATAGTGTGTTCGCTTGTGACGCAATATGATGAAAAGATATATGTACACTGTATTTCTCTGTATGGGCCACTCTTGGCGTGTAGACACGAGTCGAGTCAGGAGTGTCCATTCTTAATGGCCAAAAGAATGGAATAAAAACCTTGCATACCAGAAGTTCATTGTCCAGCAGTCATTACCAATATTCTGCTACTTCATTTGGTGCATTGGCCGTAAGGGGGGAATATCGGTGTGACCTGTTGAGGCAGGTGGCACTGTTTTCCACCAGACCTACAAGGAGTGGTCCGAGAGGCCAGCCCTGTGGGCTATATCGTAGTCTCAAAAGGCGCCTTCTAGAACTGTTATCTAGGAGACTGCGCTGTGTCCCATTTGGTGGTCTGCTGTGGACGACCTTCGTAGCGTCAAAAGGACCTGGGAATCCGAGAAGTAGATAGCTGGAGCTCCAACGGGAACAGGTGAGAGTCTTTTTATTTCTGTTTTTGGATAACAGTCAGACAGCCAGCCAGCCTCTCGACGGATCGAGAGAAGGGAAACCTGATCACCTTCCGAGAGAGACGTCCGTTCAGATGATTGTGCATCTTTCGGACGAATCCTCAGTCAGTCAGTAATTTTTGGGTGGGAGTGTCTGGTATGATTGATGTGTGTATGAGACATCACTTTGTGGTGAAGTGACCGTGCTCCTCTTTTAAGTGCGTTTTCTGGCCGGGAGACCGCGTCCAGGCCACTGACCGAGGGAAGCGTTCTCTATTGTCCCTACCTGTGTCGAGGATTCAGACCCCTTACTGAATTCTCATCATTTACCCTACCCTCTGTGTCTGTCTTGGTGTCTGTTAGGTTATAAGAATGGGTGGGAAACAGTGTTGAATCTCCCCTACAAACCATGATCTCCAAGAAGGGATTTTCTAAGAACTGTAATTTAAAACTTAGCCCTGAGAAATTGATAACATTGTGTGAGAAAGATTGGCCCTGCTATGGAGCGCGGTGGCCCCCACAGGGAACCCTTGACTTAGAGACCATTGACTGATTATTTGAGAATATTATGTCAGACTTACAGAAACATGACCAAGACGCACCTTCCAGGAGGACTGTTCGTTCGGGTGATTGTGCATCCCTCGAATAAATCCTCAGCCAGTCAGGAGGAATATCCGTCCAGATGATTGTGCATCTCTCGGATAAATCCTCAGCCAGCCAGTCAGGAGGAATATCCGTCCAGATGATTGTGCATCTCTCGGATAAATCCTCAGCCAGTCAGGAGGAATATCCGTCCAGATGATTGTGCATCTCTCGGATAAATCCTCAGCCAGCCAGTCAGGAGGAATATCTGTCCAGATGATTGTGCATCTCTCGGATAAATCCTCAGCCAGCCAGTCAGGAGGAATATCCGTCCAGATGATTGTGCATCTCTCGGATAAATCCTCAGCCAGTCAGTCAGTCAGTCAGTCAGTCAGCTAGGAGAAAACGTCCGTCTGGATGATTGTGCATCCTTTGGACAAATGGGAGATAAAGACCTGCAGTGGATAGAAGCCACAAAAAGAGGAACAGTATAGAATTATAGTTATGACAAGAGTAGTACCACTGACAAAACAAACAAAACACATATATTCTCAACCCGAAGAGACAGATCAGCCTCCCCCGTATGTAGATGAAAGGACCTCAGATAGAGACAGGTCAGAGCCATGTCCAAATGCCCCGTCCAGTAAACAAGGGGACTCAAGTTGTTGTCCACCTACATCAGATTCAGCAAGTTTGTCAATGCCAAATCTCAGTAAATATACTCCTGACCGTAACACTTTGGGTATAGGCAGGACAGAAATAGGGAACTCAGTAGTAGTCAATGGGCTCCCCAATCAAGTGTCCACTTCCACTCCGAGAAATCCTGATGCAAATAGCCGGACCCTTGCCCCGTCTTTCAACATACCTCTGCAAATGCCCTTAAGAGAACAGGCGGTGGAGGAATATCGGACTCTAGTTTACACCCCTTTTTAACACAACAGATTTACTGAACTGGAAGATTCATAACCCTGTCTACTCTGAGAAGCCCCAAGCCATCACAGATTTGCTCTGGTCAATAACTCAGACCCATAACCCCACTTGGTCGGACTGCCAGCAACTTTTATTGACCCATTTTTAATACTGAGGAGAGACACAGAATTAACCAAGCAGTGCAGAAGTATAAAGGCAAAAGACCCTTCCTATTAGAAAGACTTTGTAGTTTTGGGGGGGGGGGAATCAAGTCCAACGTCAGTTCCTGTAGATGCCGGATTCCCCTATTCCCTTGCTGGGCAGAGACTTACTTGCTAAACTCAGAGCATACATATACTTCCAATCTGATGGACAGGCTATCCTAAAATTGCCCCATCCCTTTGAAGCCCGCATACTGCAAGACATCTCGGTACTATGGGCAGAAGACAACCTACCAGGATTAACCACACACGTTCCCCCAATCCTTATTGAATTAAAATCAGGAGCCACTCCAGTCAGCCTGAAACAGTACCCAGTCCCTCTAAAAGCCCTAGTAGGAAAACAAAAGTACTTAAACAAATTCCTACACTATGGAATTCTAAAACCCTGTCAGTCTCCCTGGAATACACCTCTACTCCCAGTGCAGAAACCTGAAACAGCTCACTGTCGTACTGTTCAAGACCTCAGAGCGGTCAATCAGGCTGTAATGACCATGCACCCAGCGGTCACTAATGAACTGTTACAATTACTGTGGGAGGCAGGTTATAAGGTGTCCCGGAGAAAGGTGCAATTTTGACAAGAGACTGTAAAGTACCTGGGATTCAGAGTATCACAAGGACAGAGACAATTGGGAGAAGGCAGGAAAGAAGTTGTTTGTCAGATTCCCACCCTGACTACCAGACGGCAAGTACGTGAATTCCTGGGGGTGGCAGGATTCTGCTGAATCTGGATACCGGACTTTGCCATAAAAGCCAGAGCCCTCAATGAATCCACAAAGGGGGGAGAAAAGGAACCCTTCCAATGGGGAGAACAGCAAAACAGAGCATTAAGACATTAAGGTCTCCCTAATGCAGACTCTTGCTCTAGGCTTGCCAGATAGCCAAAAAGTCTTCTATTTGTATGTCAGTGAAAAACAAGGAATAGTAGTAGGAGTCCCGACACAATACTCTGGGTCTTGACAGCGTCCTGTAGCATACCGTTCAAAACAACTGGACACTGTAGCTCAAGGATGGCCATCCTGCGGCGGGCCATCGCAGTAACAGCCCTCCTTGTGGTCGAAGCTGACAAGTTGTCATTGGGTCAGGAGACTTATGTCCGGGTCCCACACCAAGTACAGGCATTAATGGATTACAAGGGAAATCACTGGTTTACTAACATTCGAATGGTTAAATATCAAGCTATGCTGTGTGAAAATCCTTGTATCCACTTAGAGACTGTAAACACTTTAAACCCAGCCACTCTGCTCCCCACCTCACAGGAACCCCTAATTCATGACTGTCTCCAGGTAATGGATATGCAAGCCGACCAGACTTGAAAGACAGCCCCTTGGAAAATCCAAATGTTGAGTACTTTACTGACGGAAGCAGTTTTGTAAAAGATGTTTATCCCCAGATATAGGCCCAGACAATGGCCCTGACTTTGTCCACAAGTGCCTCCAGGAATTAGCAACAGCACCTAAGATTACTTGGAAATTACACACCGCATATAGGCCCCAAAGCTCTGGAAAAGTTGAACGGATGAACCGCACACTCAAGTCACAACTGGCCAAGCTCTGTCAGGAAACCCAAATGAAATGGACCTTGATGTTGCCCATTGCTTTACTGAGAATTCGGAGTACCCCAACAAAGAGGACAAATCTGTCCCCTTTTGAGGTACTGTATGGTAGGCCCCCACCCATTGTTAGATGCAACTGTTAAATAAGTTGCTTAAGTTTATATTGCTTTGCCAAATTATTGCTTCATATAGGAATTAAGACACAGAGTCAGGTATGTCTGTATCAAAGTTCTCAGCATAATGGACTGCTGCTCTTTACTTCTTTCAAAGGCCTTTTTTATAGGCAATTATACAAACAATAGCATCAGCACAACCCCTCACAAAGGGCAATGGTAAACAACAACAGGAGTCACCTGGGCTACGAACACAAGCTTCAACACCATGGCAATATAGTTACAAGAAAACAAAAGCAGCTTCAATCGAGTTTAACAGCCAAAAAGTTACATTCAAAACAGATTTACATGTAGGCATCATATTAAGTGAGAAAATTAAATCCCTGACCTTATCAATTTCCCCCTTTGACATCATCCTCTCCTTCCCCCTGGGTCCTCATGAATAAGTTCTAGTTAGTTTTTCCCCAGAGTCCTTTCCCTGACCGCGGGTTGTCAGAGGGGTAGAACCCATCCCCCTAGGTATTACCAACATCTTAAAATTCAAGAAGAGGAGTTTTATAGGAGTAGGGTGATGTCAATACACATTTATCGGTATGCCCTGTCTATTCTCCTAATTTTCCTATTTATTTTCCTGTATACACATATATTCGTGATTGTAAGTGATATTAATATTAGAATAATAATTACCATTGGACTTAACAACCAGTGAAAGGTATTAGTTGCTGTAGAAGACATTCCACTAAATATATCCCACCAATGTGGTGCAGTATCCTGTTGTATCTGTGAGGAAAGATGTACTAGTCTACCTTTGTCAATAATTGCGGATACAAGGTTATTCTGTAGGGTATGTTCTAGTGTTTCTATGTGTTGTCTTAACAACTCTGATTGTTCCAAAACCTGTTTTAGTGGGTCTAAAAAAATTATAAAGGGTGTAGTGTCAGTGAGATTATGTACCTCATAGACTGAAGAGAATATCTTATCGGCGTCTGGTTCAAAAAGATAGGTGTCGTTACCCCATTGTAATATTTTAATCTTTTTTATACATCCCGCAAACGGCGCCGATTTATTTAATGCTGACATGGTGCGGTTATCATTAGTAATGATACAAATATGCTGGGGTCCTATTTCTATGAATCTATTGTTCACATTTATCGGTGTTCTTTGCATTTTGCATATGCTAGTTTGGTATTTTAACAAGCAAGGTTCATATACTGGGGAACTTCTGCCACATACCATTCCCTTATTGGTTCCTTCACATAGAGTTAAATCATGGGTTCTGTTTCTTTTATCTACATATTTCCCATATATTTCTGGATACCAAAACTCGTCTTTAATTACTAGTGGCATGACCACTATTTTACACATTTCCATTACATCTGCTACCCGGTATGCCTCAAATCTTCCTACACACCATTTCTCCTCACATTCTATCTTGTCCCCTTTTACTTGGAACCATACACCATCGTCAGTTAAACCCTTAAAATATTTCATCCAGGTATGATAATTTCCCAACTGTAGTTCAGTCCTGGCCCTATTTATTTGTATATGATAGGATAAGAGGTTAAAAGAGCACTGTGTGAAATTTACAAACTGTTGATTTTGATTCCACAGCTGGAGCTCTGCTCCTATCGTGTGATTTATTAACCCTCCCAAAAATTGTAATAGGGGTATATTTCTTGCAGTTGGGTTTCAAAAGTGGTGGGTAACCATTTGCTTGTGATAGTCAAGCTGTCAGCTATGTGTCCCCCTGCATGCTTCCATCTGTTGTTCATTTCTTCTATCTCGACCGAGTTTAAAATTCCCATCCCTGTACCTGTCAGTCGCAATAGTGTGTCGTACCATTCTCGTTTATACCTACACTCCGGTATCGAGGGAAAGGTGATATTGAATTTTATTTTTGTTTTCCGTTGTGATGTTGATACATTTATGCAAGTGTTTGGTACGGGTGTTAATATGGAAGATTCAATTGTTGGCGTTACTTCTTCCTCCATTTGTATGTGAAACCCATAGGCCTCTGCACTCCAATACCACCCATCATTTCTCTCTTCCCTCCACCAAGAGGCACAGAGGAAAGTACTGGATTGATTAACGGTAATATCTGTCAGATTAAACATCCCTTCGGTTATATTCCCTCCTTCTGCCATGACTGTTAATATTTGGTACATTTGTCCCACTACCCGTTCCCGGGCTTGTTTCCATGTCTGTGAAAGGGATATTTTATGACACCTATGGTTCTTACTATTGTTAAAGGGGAAACCCATATTATCATTCCACTGGAAAGTTACGGTTACTTCTGAGAGGGGGTCTGCCTGTATCCATGCTATACCTACATCTACATGAAATGGTCGCCTATGTCCTTCAACAGTATAATTACCCACAGTGTAATCCTTATTTATCTCATATCCTGATACATTTGCTACTTTAGGATCATCTATACTCCATTCAAAAGTCATTGTTTCTTCTACCTCTAGTACATTAATACCAGGAGTCCATGCATATATTTGTAAAACAACAATCTTCAACAAAAAAATATGTAAGTAGATATTTCATCATGTTGTTTTCTCGGGTTGTTTCTTGCAATGTGATGCGTGTATCCAGGTAGGCTTTCCTTCCAGCTTTACTGAAGTGGCTGTGGTCAAGAGTACTTGGTAAGGACCTTCAAACCTGGGTTCCAATGTCTTTCTGGTGTGTTTCTTTACATATACATAATCCCCTGGTAGCAGCGTATGTGTACCTGTTATTGAATTAGGGTCTGGAAGAGAAGAATACACACTTTTGTGGATCTTAGTTAGACGTTGTTGTAATTGTATCACATATGCAGTCAAACTATCACATTGCAATTGCATACTCTGTGGAAAGTATAAACCCAATCTAGGTGCATTCCCAAAAAGTATCTCATATGGGGATAATCCTGTCTTTCCTGTTGGAGTGTACCTTATAGAGAACAAAGCCAAAGGCAGGCATTCTGGCCAAGGCTTGTTTAACTCTTGCATGGCTTTTTGTATTTTTAACTTTATTGTCCCATTTACTCTCTCCACTGATCCTGAACTCTGTGGGTGGTAAGGGGTGTGAAAACTTTGTTGAACCCCTAACATGGTCATCACATTCTGCACGATTTCTCCTGTAAAGTGTGTCCCCCTATCTGATTCTATGGTTTCAGGAAGACCAAACCTAGGTATTAACTCAGTGATCAGTTTCTTAGCTGTGGCTTTAGCTGTAGCCGATTTTACTGGATAACTTTCGGGCCAACCTGAGAATAAATCGATACACACGAGGACAAATTCAAAAGGGCCGCTCTTAGGCATTTGTATGTAATCAATCTGCAGTCTCTGGAAGGGGTATTGGGCCCGGACCTGGTGTTTTCGTGGGGTTTTCACTTTCTGTCCTGGATTATTCAGGAGACAGATTTGGCAGGCTGCACAGTAGTTTCTTGCAGTACTACTGAATCCAGGGGCGAGCCATCCTTGGTTCACAATCCTATACATGGAATTGGAACTGACGTGTGTGGGTAGGTGAACTGCCGCTGCCATTGCTGGGTACAGAGAGGCAGGTAGGCATATTTTGCCCCCTTCCCTCCATACATTGTCAAGGTCTGGTGCTGCTCCCATTCTGACCCACTTATCTTTCTCGCTCTCCCCTGCTTGCTCCTGTAATTTACTCAGCTGCTGCCATGTTGGTTCTGGGATACTCACCTCTACCGCTGCTAAGGTCTCAGGGCTTCCTTCCCCTAGAGCTGCCTGTTTTGCAGTCAAATCTGCAAATGCATTTCCTTTTGCCTCAATTGTTTTTGCGCTCGTGTGTGCCGCTATCTTCATGATGGCCACTCGTTTAACCTTTTGAAGATTATTCAGGACTCTCTTAATCCCTTCTCCATGTTTTACAGGTGTACCTGCTGCTGTCAGATAACCTCTAGCCTTCCATATATGGCCATAATCATGCGCTACACCATAAGCGTAGGCAGAGTCAGTGTAAATATTCCCTTCTCGTTCTTTTAAGTATTCTAGGGCTTGTTCTAAAGCTTTTAATTCTGCTTCCTGTGCTGACATGTGGGCTGGTAAGGCCTGTGCTTCAATCACCTGTGTATCAGTCACTACGGCATACCCTGTGTGATATTTACCCTTGTCATCAGCAAACCTACTACCATCTATATACAAGGTGTGCTCAGCATTTAAAATCGGTGTATCTGTAACGTGTGGGAATCCCATTGTCTCCTGTTCCATGAGCTGAAAACAATCGTTCATCTACTTCTTGAAACATTCATCTACTTTTTGAAACAAAAGAGTGTCAGTTTCCTCATCTCCTTCCTTATTAGCACTATTAGCACTATCATTCCCCCTTGCCAAATCTGGTGACTGAAGAGGCAAAAAGGTAGCCAAATTTAAGGTTGTACAGCGCTGAAAAGTGACATTTGGAGGTAAAAGTAAAGTACACTGTAGCCTTAATTGCCTAGCCATGGAAATGTGTTTGGGCTGTACCTGAGACAAGATTGCATGTATGTCATGTGTGGTATGCACTACGACTGGATTGTCT
The DNA here is from genome assembly GCA_037952925.1 of Lithobates clamitans. Classification (NCBI taxonomy): domain Eukaryota; kingdom Metazoa; phylum Chordata; class Amphibia; order Anura; family Ranidae; genus Lithobates; species Lithobates clamitans. Next base: position 1,165,401 of record JBBGZY010001506.1, read on the forward strand.
AGAACAATCTCTGATGACTTATCTATGATAATTGATACTGCAGCTACCGCCCGTACACAGGACGGTGAACCTCTAGATACTGGATCTAATGCTGCTGAAAAGTAAGCGACTGGTCTTTGTTTTACATGTGCCTGTGTCAGAACACCTGTGGCATGTCCAGTGATCTCAGCAACGTACAGGTTAAATATCTTGGTGTAATCTGGTATACCAATAGCCGGGGCAGAAATCAACAACTTTTTCAAAGTGATAAACGATTCATAAGCTACTTCTGTAAGCATATACGGTACAATTTTCAAACAATCGTATAATGGCTGCATCAAAGCGCTAGCATGTGGTATCCACTGTCTACAATATGACACGATACCTAAAAACATACGCAATTGTTTGAAATTCCATGGGGGTAACATTCCCTTTATCACTTGAACCCTCTCCTCAGTGAGATGTCTCGTACCCTGTGATATACAATGTCCCAAAAAGATAACTTTTTCCTGACACACTTGTAACTTTTTCTTATTAACCTTGCAACCTTTTTCTGCCAAAAATCGCAACAAATTAAGGGTGGTGTGCAGGCTTTCAGTCTCTCACTTATCTGTGGAATTAATCCTTCCATAAACTGTCTATTGAAGGCTCGGATCGTGACTGGCAGCTCTAAATCCATTCCCTCATCTGCCATCATACTTTCCATAGATAAGTAAAATTCCGATACATTCTGTCCTGGCATTTGTTTCATGGGTGATCTTGACCCCCCCTCTTGTTGTTTTACCTGACAAAAAGCTTCTAATCTAGCAATAAAAGGGGCCCTTGAGTCTATATGTCTGATTGCCATCCCCCTCAGCTTGTCCTGCAGGTCTGTGTGGACCTATTTCTGTCATAAACTGGTTAAAACAGGGTAAGAGTCATTTTATGTCTGCATAGATCCTCCCCATCCTGCCAGGTTGCTTCATGTGTATTCATTAACTGTGTCACAAATCTACAGAAAACAGCTGGCTTTACTATAATGCATGTATCAGTGCGTACGGGAGCTACAGTTTCTGAATGAAATTCTTATACTCCACAAACCTGAAAAAACCCATTCTCTACCCTTAAGTACAGGACATATCTTGTGTGGTTTACGTTCTATGTCAGTATATGGGGGTGGGATGGTTGAGCTGGGAGCCTCGACATTTTTTGTTCTTCTATCTTTCATATCCCAACCATCACAATCTGGATTATACTTCCACCCCTCTTCTTTCGCTCTATTTGAGATCTTAATTAAGCATTGAACCTGACGCATCCATTGCTTCTCTAACACCTCTCCTTGTCTGTCCCTTTTTATTTCACTCCATACATCCGGGTCTAAGCCCGCTGCTCCTTTCACCTTAAATTTACGAAGGACATCCTTTAAGTCCTGTTCTTCGGTTTTCCCATAAATGTTCTTAATTATCTGTGGCACCGTATAGTGCGCCACTATTCCCTGACGGGGTTTTGTGTTCCTCTGGCCCATTCTAACAGTCCTGCCTAGGTAGCGTGTGGGACACTTAGTGTACAATATAATGCGGCTACAACATATACAAGAATGAATAATTACTTTATATGCTAGCCCTATAGCATACCAGCTAAGTTACACTAGTTCCTCGTTGCCTTCCTCCTAGGGTGCTAGAATTCTAGAAACCTCTCCGGAATGAGATTTCTGAAACCAAATTACTTTATATGCTAGCCCAAAAATAAATAATTACTTTATATGCTAGCCCAATAACAAACCAGAATGCGGCTACAACATATACAAAAATGCGGCTACAACATATACAAGCATTCCTTTAAGTGGCCAGGTATCCGACTAGATCTCGGGACTTTGTTGAGACCTTATTCCCCCCTCGTATCTGGGAATCCCTCTCATACACTCTTATCCCTGCTTTATGGAGCAGACAGGGCTTATACTCTCAACCCGTCTATGGTTTATGAGTTAGATGTGAGGTTAAGCATAAGCGTCAGACCCCCAAGCTCACAAGCCCTCAGGTTCCCAATCGTGTGAGGTAAGGCGCATTCTGTTGCTTAGTTCGGCAATCCCCTTCTAACTCATACCATCCTTGACAAGGCTCATTCACTTTCTCAACAAGACAGACAAGACAGACACAGACAACAAAAACAAACAAATAATTCCAGCAATATAAACGAAAATATGCAGTAATTCTAGACTCACCACTACAGAGGCTGGTGTTTTAAAACCAGGAGAACCGTAACTGACAGAACGGATAGGCACAAATCAGGGGAGCACAGAATATAAGAAAAATAAAGCTTTTTCTTACCTGCGCAGGTTTTTTTTGATCTGTGATTCCCGGAATGCCTATTTCTTTTGTTCCGTCAGCGTAGCTCATCCACCTCTTGTAGTATCATCGGTGAGTCCCTGTTCGGGCGCCAAAATGTTAGATGCAACTGTTAAATAAGTTGCTTAAGTTTATATTGCTTTGCCAAATTATTGCTTCATATAGGAATTAAGACACAGAGTCAGGTATGTCTGTATCAAAGTTCTCAGCATAATGGACTGCTGCTCTTTACTTCTTTCAAAGGCCTTTTTTTATAGGCAATTATACAAACAATAGCATCAGCACAACCCCTCACAAAGGGCAATGGTAAACAACAACAGGAGTCACCTGGGCTACGAACACAAGCTTCAACACCATGGCAATATAGTTACAAGAAAACAAAAGCAGCTTCAATCGAGTTTAACAGCCAAAAAGTTACATTCAAAACAGATTTACATGTAGGCATCATATTAAGTGAGAAAATTAAATCCCTGACCTTATCACCATCATTAGAGGGATAAGAGGAGACTTGCATCAGATAGGAGGGGTAGTTAACCGTGAACTGATACAGAAACTTGGGGAAAGTATGCAGGACATAGGGAAATGGGTTCAAGAGAAACTTCCCATAAGCTTGTCGAACCCAGTACACCCCTTTAAACCAGGAGATACAGTGTGGGTAAAGGAGTGGAACATAACCCCACTAGGGCCAAAATGGAGAGGTCCTTACACTGTTCTGCTATCTACCCCAACAGCCATTAAGGTAGCTGAGGTGACACCCTGGATACACCACTCCAGGGTAAAGCGAGCTGCTGACCTCACAGACTCTTGGCACAGTACAGTAGACCCCCAAGATCCTTTGAGACTGAGATTGACCAGAGAAATCAGAAGGAAGAACTCCAGCCCTGTGTTCAGCACACCCCTGGAAGCTGCTGAATTTACGCACGGCAGAAGATAGACAGACTGCAGCCCTGCGGCCAACACACCCCTGGAAGCTGCTGGCTCAACGCACGGCGGAAGATAAAGGATATCTACTAAGCTCTGCTCCAACCACAGCCCGGACGCTGGTTGGTCTACGCACAAGCTGAAGCTTGAGGATATTCAACAGTGTAATGTTTACTAAAATCGTTATAATGAGACTGTTGATAGTCATAATAGTGATACTGACCGGGTTAAAAGAGGGGGAGAGTATCTCATGTAACCCTTGTATAAAGACTACCAGAGTAGGATCCGTAACTACCAAGATGTTACTGTGGCACTCCCATTATCAATGCAAGGGCACAGAGACTGGTACCTGCATACATAATGGGACTACCTATTCAATGTGCTCCTTTGAAAATCAGATAACCTGTTATGCACCCTATAAAACCTAGCTAACCGTTCGGAGCTTTAGCTCCATCGGTAAGCTGATAAACCGTACACTGATCACTGACCCCAGCACTGTAGCAAGCCTAATCTTTGATGTGTGTGCTGCCATCAACCTCAACCACTTCCCAAGGGGAGGGTGTGGGGGATTGGAATGGGAGTGAGAGTATTTGAGAAATGATAGGTACATCTGTTCAGGGAAACTGGGACCTAGCTGTGCAAATGAGGAATGGAATTACTGCCCCAACTGGAGGTGTGCTGCCTGGGGAACATGGGGAATGAAAAATCAGGATGCCATTCTACAATCCTTAGCTGGTTCATCCAGCTGCACAGTGGGAAGTTGCACCCCTGTGAATTTCACCATACATAACCCTGTCCAGTTTTTAGGACAATGGGGAAATAAGTTTGGAGTTCATATTTATGGTAAAGGATCAGACCCCGGTACAATTGTGTATGTCTCACTAGAAACTGAACTAACAAAGAGTGTTAATCATCAGCTATTTCATTCCTTATATGAAGAGCTAGCCACTGGTATGGAAATACCCCCTAGCACAAAGAACCTGTTCATTGAACTGGCAGAAAGTGTGGCTGACAATTTACAAGTAACAGATTGCTATGTGTGTGGAGGAACTAACATGGGAGACCAATGGCCTTGGGAAGCCAGGGAAAAAGATTATGATGTGCCATTCAGTGCCACCTCTGAGCAGCCCCCTGAATGAATAAGGTCAGAATGGCACCTGAAAACATCAATAATTGGGAAATATTGTATAGCCAGGTCGGGTCCCCAGTATAGAACACATGTAGGAGAAATGGCCTGTGTAGGACAACAGTTTTATAACAACACTTCTAAAAGTACATCCTGGTGGAGTGATACAAACGTACCCGTGCCTGACCCACACCCCTTTACCAATTTCACTCATCTAAAAGGGCTATGGAAAAATCTCACCAAAGAATCTAACTGGAAGGCCCCAGAAAACTTGTACTGGATTTGTGGGAATAAAGCCTATTCAGAGCTCCCCCAAGACTGGTCAGGAGCCTGTTTCTTAGGCACATTAAAACCCTCATTTTTCCTTCTTCCACTGGGGAATAGGGAAGAACTGGGAGTCCCTGTGTACATAGGTTCAAAGAGGAAGCGGAGGTCATCTAGTCTGAAGATAGGAAACTGGAAAGATAATGAGTGGCCCCCAGAACGTATTGTCCAGTATTATGGTCCAGCTACATGGGCCGAAGATGGTAGTTACGGTTATAGAACACCAATTTATATGCTTAATCGAATTATAAGGTTACAGGCTGTATTAGAAATAATTACTAACGAAACTGCTGCTGCCTTAAATTTGCTTGCTAAACAAGGAACTAATTTATGTGCTCATGTGTATCAGAATAGACTTGCCTTAGACTATCTGTTAGCTACTGAGGGTGGTGTCTGTGGAAAATTTAATCTGAGTAATTGTTGCTTAGAAGTGGACAACACAGGAAAAGTAGTTGAGGAAATCACTGGTAGAATGAAAAAGTTAGCTCATGTGCCAGTCCAGACATGGGATGGTCTCAATGCTGGTAGCTGGTTCGGAGATTGGGGTTTCCCCAGTGTATATGGGGTAAAGGCTATATTGGGGATCGTTGTAGTAATACTCGTAGCATGTCTGCTGCTGCCCTGTCTGATTCCCCTTGGGACTAGAATGATCCAGAGTTTCATTGAGGCCATCGTAGAAAGAAAGACTGCGACCCATATTATGGCTATGTGGAAATACCAGCCATTAACCCCCCAAGACTAAATAAAAAAAATTAAAAAAAATCTCAGTTACATTGGGCTCTGATCCATTAGAAAGCAGAACTGTATGCTATTTAGTGATGCTTAATCTCGCTCATATTAATCGCTATGATTATGATCAAAGGGGGGAATGAAGTAGGAATGGGGATCAGATTGTATGGCCATGGTTATGTGTGTAGTAAGGCTGATTTAGAATTTCAGCTAAGAAGCCATTCCTATTTACTATGCTAAGAACATTTTGTGAGATCTGTAAAAACCTGACAGGCTGTGGTTTAAGACACTGAATTCACCCATTTCCCCCCCTTAGCACAGCCATCTGTGCTTAACACACTTTTCCGGTGTCCAGGGTGTGTCAAGCTGGTTAACAGATGGAGAAGGAAACCGCAAAAGCAAGGCTTGTGCAAGGCTTGTGAAAGAATATGCTTTGCTAAACTGCTTTGCATCAATAAGAGTAGGTTGACTGTTTTAAAAGGTTAGAATGTCTTGTAACGGAAATGTATAGTGTGTTCGCTTGTGACGCAATATGATGAAAAGATATATGTACACTGTATTTCTCTGTATGGGCCACTCTTGGCGTGTAGACACGAGTCGGGTCAGGAGTGTCCATTCTTAATGGCCAAAAGAATGGAATAAAAACCTTGCATACCAGAAGTTCATTGTCCAGCAGTCATTACCAATATTCTGCTACTTCATTATAAGGGGCTTTGATCTAATGGGGGTCCTCTATGGGGGGCCCCTAAATTATAGAGGGGTAACACTGACCCCTGTATTATGGGGGGTAACACTCACCAATAAAGCGTCCTGCATTATTGCTCTCCTTAGTGCACCCAAAGGTGTCCCAGGTCTTTACAATCCTATAGTGTATATTAATTTAAATGTGAAAAAAGAATTGTGAATGATGGTGGAAACCGCAAAGGATAAAGTATTAATACACTCCAATCTTATTTAAACATATACTGTGCAGTCGCCATACACATATAATAATGTATGAATAGGGATGTAAATCCATTCCAAAATGTGTTGTGCTAATATTTGCCATGCAGCTTTTTTTCCAAAATTTTTTGCCATGCACCTCTAAAGTGTACAGGTTTGGCTTAAAGAAAAGGGGGCAACCCTATCCTGCAGTGAAGAGAAAGGGAGAGAAAAAAGGCTAGACAGCAGGGGCGGCAGCCGCAATTTACCTGTGTGATTCGGCCGCTGCAGCGCCGCTCACTGCACTGACTGACAGGCGGAGTGATATGCCGCCTGGCCTGAGGAAAGCAGAAGGAGATCAGGAGAACACGACGCCTCTCTCTCCCTCAACCTCCAGAGTCACGCTGAATAACGGCCATGGTGGCTGTGACTGGGAGTGGGACAGAACGAAGATTTAAAAAAAAAAAAGGTGTCACTCTCTCATTGTGTTTCTCGCTCTCCTTCTCTCTCTCGCTTTCTCTCTTCCTCCCTTCTCTCCTTCTCTCTCTCTTCTTCTCTGTCTCTATTCTCTCTCTTCTCTCTTCTGACGGGCACAGTGGCTTCATTTCATGGGGCACAGTGGTTGCAATTGATGGGGCACAGTGGTTGCAATTGACGGGCACAGTGGCTGCATTTGACGGGTACAGTGGCTGCAATTGATGATTTGACTGCCCCTTGGCTAATTTTAAATAAATAAACTTAGGCTTTAAGGGGGCAAGGGCAGGTGGGTCAGTGCATGTCAGGTAGGTCAGTGTGGGTCAGTGTATGTCAGATAGGTAGGTCAGTGTGTGTCAGTGTATGTCAGATAGGTAGGTCAGTGTGTGTCAGGTAGGTCAGATAGGTAGGCCAGTGTGTGTCAGGTAGTTCAGATAGGTAGGTCAGTGTGTGTCAGGTAGGTAGGACAGTGTATGTCAGGTAGGTCAGTGTATCAAGTAGGTCAGTGTGTGTCAGATAGGTAGGTCAGTGTATGTCAGATAGGTAGGTCAGTGTGTGTCAGGTAGGTCAGTGCGTATCGGGTAGATTAGTGCATGTCAGGTATGTCATGTAGGTCAGTGTATGTCAGCCAGGCAGGTCAGTGTGTGTCAGGTAGGTCATTGTATGTCATGTAGGTCAGTGTGTGTCAGCCAGGTAGGTCAGTGTATGTCAGATAGGTAGGTCAGTGTGTGTCAAGTAGGTCAGTGTATGTCAGATAGGTAGGTCAGTGTATGTCAGATAGGTAGGTCAGTGTGTGTCAAGTAGGTCAGTGTATGTCAGATAGGTAGGTCAGTGTATGTCAGGTAGGTCAGTGTATGTCAGCCAGGTAGGTCAGTGTGTGTCAGGTAGGTCAGTGTATGTCAGGTAGGTAACACCCCCCTCCATACAACCCCACCGTCTGCCGCACCATCACCCCCCAACCCCCCCCCCCCCCCCCCCCGGTGCTGGGCTCTGACTTCGGGCTGAAGCCCCTGGTCTTTTTGCTACCTAGCAAGGCCCCTGCATGCCAATATTCTGGTTAATAAGGTTACTTAAGGGCGACACATCATACAAACACATTGGCAGCATTGTTGAAGCCCAACTTTGAGCTCCACACTTTCCAAGGCTGCCCCCTCCCCGCAGATCCCCTTGCATGTTTTTTATTATATATTTTTTAACGTATCTTTTCTGAAGTCTTCAGGTCAGTCAAGTACAGGATCCTTTTCCTCTCTTCCCTGGGCTTGGTGGCCCTTACTGATGTGGAGAGCAGCACAGATGTGAATGATGACCTGCACTAGTACATTGTGAAATAAGGGCACTGTGATGACCTTCCCTAAGGGATGGACCCATGACCTCCATGTTCTTTAGCCTGGACATCATTTAATATGAAAAACTGAGAGCATCCTACGGTGAAGAAGAGGTTATGAGAGAGGGCAGCACCTGATTAAGGGTAAGTATTATTGATAGATCTACTTTTTTTTTTTTTTTAAACAGGATGGGGGGAAATTTTGATAAATTAAAATATAGCTCAGAGATGTACTTTTTTGAACACATTTATTTACCTGACATCTTTACTTTGTAAAATACTGTAAAACCTTCATAAGTGAAACCAAAAAAAAGCTGTATTTATGTTTTCAACTTTTCTTCTTCACACCATACAATATCCTCTAGAATTGTAGGTTCCCTCTAACCTTTTTGCTGCCAGAGCGGTTTTGCGTTATATGGGCTTTGCGGAGCCTGGGAAAAATGGCAGAGGTGCGCACATAATCACGGGGGTGTGTGGAAGTGATCTGGTGGCTGCACAGCCAAAAGTCAGCTTGTCAGAGTGTGTGCAACCCCCCTCCCCGTGCCACCACCAACGTATAGCATACAGGGGTTGTGGTAAAAAGGTTAAAGGAAATCAGTAATAAGATAAATATGAAAGCTGCCATTGAGGACCTCTGCCAGTGAAATTATTAGTTGCCCAGTTGACATGCCACTTTCAGAGTCAAGTACTTTTTAGAACAAAGTTTCTGTTGATTGAAAGTTTTCATTTGTCTCTGATTTATTTTGCTGAATGCCAGCTTCATCTTTATAAAAGCAGTAATTTCTGAAGAAGGTCACCAATAACATCATCCATATATCCAGGTTTTTTTTCTCAGAGTATAGTGTAGGAGTGGAGTGACATATACCTTTACAATAAACATTTATTTATCCACAAACTTCCTCAAGATAAAAGCTGCAAGACCAGCTCAGCTCCACCCTGTGCCGAGAAATGTGAGATGACTTTGGATTTTCGTTGTAGGAGACATTCACTTTTATTTCTCTCTTCTGCTGTCAGCGATGGCGTCTGCTGATGTGAGACAAGAGCTGGACTGTTCCGTCTGTCTGAACATTTATACAGATCCTGTAAACCTGAGATGTGGACACAACTTCTGCCGGGTCTGTATTGATGGTGTGTTGGATACACAGGAGAGATCTGGAGGTTATTCCTGTCCTCAGTGCAGAGAAGAGTTCCAGGATCGGCCTGTACTGCAGAGGAACATAACACTACGTAACATAGTGGAGACTTTCCTGGCTAGTCAGCTGGAAGAAGGGAAGACTGGAATCTTCTGTACTTACTGTATTCACTCTCCTGTACCTGCTGTTAAATCCTGTCTGATGTGTGAAGCTTCTCTATGTGATAATCACCTGAGAATCCATAGCAAGGCACCAGAACATGTCCTAACTGATCCCACCACTTCCATGGAGAACAGAAAATGTGCCATCCATAGAGAACTTCTTAAATATTACTGCACTGAGGACTCTGCCTGTATCTGTGTGTCCTGCAGTTTGGCCGGAGAACACCGGGGACACAAGATGGAGACTCTGGATGAGGCCTCCGAGAAGAAGAAACAGAAACTGAGAAATGTTCTGCAGAAACTGATGACAGAGAGAGAGGAGACGGAGAAAAGAGTCCAGAGTCTGCAGGATCGCAGGAGAAAAGTACAAGAAAAATCAGCTGGTCTAACAGAGAGAGTCACTGCCCTGTTCATAGAGCTCAGGAGACAGCTGGAGGACCTGGAGAAGAGAGTCCTGAGGAACATCTCCAGCCAGGAAGAGCGGATCTCATTATCTGATCTGATCCATCAGCTAGAAATAAAGAAGGAGGATCTGTCCAGGAAGATGGAGGACATTGAGGAGCTGTGTAACATGACTGACCCACTGACTGTCCTACAGGAATCAGACACAGGGGACTTTTGTGATACTGAGGAGGGAGATGATGAGGACGGAGAGAGACATGATAGACTCCTCCATGGTGGAGGGGATCTGGATGTGTCTGGAATCTCACACACATTACACACAGGGTTATCTGATATGATAAAAGGGGTAAATATGTTCTTCAATATACAGGAAGCTTCAGACATATTACTGGATGTGAACACAGCTCAGAATAATCTACAGATATCAGATGACATGAAAACTGTATCCAGGTCAGATATAGAGCAGAATCGTCCAGAAACACCGGAGAGATTTCAGTCATGGTTCCAGGTATTAAGCAGTCAGAGATTTTCCTCAGGGCGACATTACTGGGAAGTGGATGTCAGTGAGTCTGAAGCTTGCATATTCGGGATGTGTTATCCCAGTATAGAGAGGAGAGGAGGAGGGGAATCAGGGATTGGAAATAATAACAAGTCCTGGGGTTTGTACAGGTATAGCGGTGGGTGTTCTCTAAGACATGACAATAAACTGATCAGCACATCTCCCAATCTCTCCAGTAACAGAGTCAGGATCTATGTGGATTATGAGGCCGGGCAGCTGTCCTTTTATGATCTGTGTGACCCGATCAGACACCTCCACACCTTCACCACCACCTTCACTGAGCCCCTCCATGCTGGGTTATGGGTAGGAAAAGGTTCTATAACAATATCTGGGGGTGAAAGGCGACGTGAGAAATAATAATATAACAGAAAATCTGCCCAAACCTGCTGACATCACAGAAATCTGAATCTGATTATTTGTAACTAATGGAATAATGCAGAAGATTCATATTCCATATGTCATAAATCTAAAGGTTCCCAACACAAACAATCACAGCATTGAGAAATCTCAGCACAGGAAAGTGTGATTTATTCTCTTATAGTGACAATAATAAGATTTGGGGTTTTCAGGGGTTCATTAAGTGTTAGTGGTCAGGATAAGACTATTATCATTGATTATGTTTTGAATGATTATTCTAAATTTTCAGAAAATGTAATATACACTATTGCAGCTTGCCAATACTTAGATGTGCTGACTGCATTGGTTTTCTTTTTTCAGACATTTTTTTTTCTATCTTTACCTAGAGATCCTGCCAGTAACACACTTCCTGTCCTAGGATGACACCACTCACTCATAGTACTGTACACTGTAGATTTTTAGGTACTGTCGTTTTTTGGCGCGATTCCACGAGCGTACGCAGTTTTAAAACATGACATGTTGGGTATCTATTTACTCAGCATAACATCATCTTTTATATTTCACCATATGGGTAATATATTGTGTTTTAAAATTGTGTGTGTATTAAAATTCATTACGTTTTTTTTTTTTCTTTTTAATTAGCATTTAAAAAACGCTATTGCACATATAAAAGAGTGCCATACCCACCATTTTAATCTCTAGGGCCTCTGCTTTAAACAATCTATAATGTTTGGGGGCTCTGGGCAGTTTTCTAGCAAAACAATGCTGATTTTTACATATAGGAGAGGAATGTCAGAATTGGCCCGGACTGGAAGCGGTTAATATCAGACTGCAGAGTGCACAGGACAGCACTGGATTTCTGGCAGGATTCACAGGTAGTTTCTACACTTATTGAATTGCTATAGCAATATCCTTTCAAGTGAATATTTAACAGACCAAAATGAAGGAAATAAGTGAAGTTAATTGTTATCTTCATTGTAGTTTATTGTTGCTGTCAGACAGAAGTGTACAAAGCTGTAAAGCTCTAATTGGCTCAGGGTGCTGCCCCCCCCCCCCCCCCCCCCATGCTGCTGTGTAGGTGATTACAGGAAGTGATATCAGAACAACAGTTCTATGTAGACAAAAAAAAATGTTTTTTAATTAATACATAATTGCATTAAATGGTATTTTTATGTGTTCTGTGAGTTCAGTTTAACCACTTGCCGACCAGCCACCGTCATTATACTGCGGCAGGTTGGCACGATCCCGCGAGCCGTCGGCTCCTTTAAGCAGGATAGCAGGCATGCACATTTGTCCGCTACACTGCGGGGTGCCGATACTCGTGACCGGCGGTCGCGTTGACCACCAGCTACGAGCGATTGTGGGCACGAGAGGCAGAACAGTGATGTGTGTGTATAATCACATCCCAGTTCTGTGTGGAGAGGAGAGAGAGATTGTGAGTTCCTACGAGCTGGGAACCACGATCTCTCATCTCCTATAGTCAGTCCCATCCCCCACAATTAGAACACACACATAGGGAACACAGTTAACCCCTTAATCGCCCCCTAGTGTTAACCCCTTCCCTGCCAGTGACATTTACACAGTAATCAGTGCATTTTTTTTAGCACTGATCACTGTATAAATGTTAATAGTCCCAAAATGTGTCCGATATGTCCGCCATAATGTCGCAGTCCCAATAAAAATCGCAGATCGTTGCCATTACTAGTAAAAAATAACTAATAAAAATGCCATAGATCTATCCCTTATTTTGTAGACGCTATAACTTTTACGCAAACCAATCAATATACACTTATTGCGATTTTTATTACCAAAAATATGTAGAAGAATACATATTGGCCTAATCTGAGGAAAAAATGAGCTTTTTTAAAAAAAAATTGGGGCTATTTATCACAGCAAAAAGTACAAAATATTGTGTTTTTTTCAAAATTGATGCTCTTTCTTTGTTTATAGCGCAAAAAAATAAAAACAGCAGAGGTGATCAAATACCACCAAAAGAATGCTCTATTTGTGGGAAAAAAAGGATGTCAATTTTGTTTGGGCACAGTGTCGCACGATCGCGCAATTGTCAGTTATAGCGATGCAGTGCCATATCGTAAAAAATGGCCTGGTCATTGAGCAGCCAATTTTTCTGGGGCTGAAGTGATTAATTGGAAGAGTCACATGCTATAGTATGGTGTGAGGAGTCTCTTCTAGCTACATAGCCCCATCCTTGATGTCTCAATGAGATGATGTAACTAGAACAGGGGGGTTCCACACCCTTCACACCTCCCATGCTGTTCTTGGATAATCAACATCTACCTCAACACATCTAATGGTGATTGGATTAAGGTGTTGGTGCTACCTGAGTACATGTTGTGGTATCTTTCTGACACTCATTAAAACTGAAGAAGTGGCTTAGAGAATCTACACAATGTCTTCAACATTACAGAACAAGTCCTGCTGAATGTGACCAACTGTTACTAGCTAAACAATGAAGGTTTTGTCCATACTGCATTGTATAAAATAATGGTTAGTTTATATTAAAATAATGGAACATATGAGGTGTGTCCGGAAAGTAAAGAGAATAATATTTCAAAAATAATTTATTAAAAAATGTTACAATTGAACATTGTCTCCTTCAAAGTATACGCCTTGTGAGTAAACACAATGCTCCCAGGGATTTTTTCTATTTTTAATAACATCCCTGGAAGTCTTCAAGTGGGATGGCGCTCAGAGTCGGTGTAGTGGCTCTTTGGACGTTATCCACACTACCAAAATGGCGTCCGTTCTCGTGTTCAAATCCTGAGTCACAATCCTGACTGTCGGTCACAGTTGAGAACAGACCTCACTGCATCCACGTTCTGTTCCGTTTTTGACCGACGGCTCACTATAGGAATGATTGGAGAGAAAATGGGAATTACCAAGTCAACACGAGAAAGAACACCATTTTAGTAGTGTGGATAACGTCCAAAGAGCCACTATGTCGGCTCTGAGTGCCATCCCAACTGAAGACTTCCAGGGGCGCTATGAAGAATGGAAAAAATCCCTGGGAACGTTGTGTACACTCACAAGGTGCATATTTCAAAGGAGACAATGTTCAAGTGTAACATTTTTTATTAAAATATTTTCTTAAATATTATTCTCATTACTTTCTGGACACACCTCGTATAATGACACTGTTCACTGTAAATGTGGCTCCTCCTGTTGCTTCTTCCTCTTACTTTCCAGCCCTGCTGTACAGGGACTGCAAGAAGTTGATACCAAATCACATTCAGGTACTTACATTGCTTGAAGTTAAAAAATAAATGTATGATTATACAGCTGCATTCATTTGTGTCTTTTATATCTGCATCGAGTTTGGCTTCAATGGTCTGATTTGCAATAGTTTCTCATAGTTGAGCTCCTTATTTATGTGGATCTCCTTCTCTGCAGCCTTTCCAGTTCCAGGACATCTTTTTGGTTAAAGTGGTTGTAAACCCTTACAGACCACTTTTTACTACAGGTAAGTCCATAATAAAGGTTACCTGTAGCTACCCCGGATATCCCCTAAACCTGTATGGCTTAGGAGATATCCTCTGTATCAGCATGTGCTGACGTCATCGGAACATGCGCACTGAAGCAAAGGCTCGTTCACGCCGTTGCTTCAGCTGATGTGCCATTACCGGTGGCTGCCACGCATGGGTGTTATGTCATCGCGGCTCCAGCCAATCACAGTGCCAATACCCGAAAATAACTCTGGGAGACATGTCGCCGGGCAGAGCAGTGCGTAGGACTGCTGCGGGGGCTGCGATCTAAGGTGAGTATTTCATAATGAGCTAGTATGCATAGCAGGTTTTTTTTTTGTGGGTTTACAACCACTTTAACTCCTTTCAAAACTAGAGTGGACAGTATTGAAGTAATATGACTTGTCTCGCTCTCTTGTGTCCTCAGTAGGGATGAGCTTCGAGTTCGAGTCGAACTCATGTTCGACCCGAACATTGGCTGTTCGCAAGTTCGACGAACAGCGAACAATTTGGGGTGTTCGCGGCAAATTCGAATGCCGCGGAACACCCTTTAAAAGTCTATGGGAGAAATCAAAAGTGCAAATTTTAAAGGCTTATATGCAAGTTATTGTCATAAAAAGTGTTTGGGGACCTGGGTCCTGCCCCAGGGGACATGGATCAATGCAAAAAAAAGTTTTAAAAACAGACTTTTTTTCAGGAGCAATGATTTTAATAATGCTTAAAGTCAAACAATAAAAGTGTAATATCCCTTTAAATTTCGTAGCTGGGGGGTGTCTATAGTATGCCTGTAAAGGGGCGCATGTTTCCCGTGTTTAGAACAGTCTGATAGCAAAATGACATTTCGAAGGAAAAAACCCATTTAAAACTACTCGCGGCTATTGCATTGCCTGTCCGACAATACATATAGAAGTTCATTGATAAAAACAGCATGGGAATTCTCCACAGGGGAACCCCGAACCAAAATTAAAAAAAAAAAATGACGTGGGGGTCCCCCTAAATTCCATACCAGGCCCTTCAGGTCTGGTATGGATATTAAGGGGAACCCCGGCCAATTTTTTTTAAAAAAATTACGTGGGGGTCCCCCTAAATTCCATACCAGACCCTTCAGGTCTGGTATGGATTTTAAGGGGAACCCCGTGCCAAAAAAAAAAAAATCAGCGTGGGGTCCCCCCAAAAATCCATACCAGACCCTTATCCGAGCACGCAACCTGGCAGGCCGCAGGAAAAGAGGGGGGATGAGAGTGCGGCCCCCCCCTCCTGAACCATACCAGGCCACATGCCCTCAACATTGGGAGGGTGCTTTGGGGTAGCCCCCCAAAACACCTTGTCCCCATGTTGATGAGGACAAGGGACTCATCCCCACAACCCTGACCAGTGGTTGTGGGGGTCTGCGGGTGGGGGGCTTATCGGAATCTGGAGGCCCCCTTTAACAAGGGGACCCCCAGATCTCGGCCCCCCCATGTGAAATGGTAAGGGGGTACTTACCCCTACCATTTCACTAAAAAACTGTCAAAAATGTTAAAAATGACAAGAGACAGTTTTTGACAATTCCTTTATTTAAATGCTTCTTCTTTCTTCTATCTTCCTTCATCTTCTTCTGGTTCTTCTGGTTCTTCCTCCAGCGTTCTCGTCCAGCATCTCCTCCGCGGCGTCTTCTATCTTCTTCTCCTCGGGCCGCTCCGCACCCATGGCATGGGGGGAGGCTCCTGCTCTTCTTCTTAATCTTCTTCTCTTCTTCATCTTCTTCTCTTCTTTTCTTCTCTTCTTCTCTTCTTCATTTTCTTCTCCGGGCCACTCCGCATCCATGCTGGCATGGAGGGAGGCTCCCGCTGTGTGACGGCGTCTCCTCGTCTGACGGTTCTTAAATAACGGGGGTGGGGCCTGAAGGGCCTGGTATGGAATTTAGGGGGACCCCCACGTCATTTTTTTTTTTTAATGTTGGTTCGGGGTTCCCCTGTGGGGAATTCCCATGCCGTTTTTATCAATAAACTTCTATGTGTATTGTCGGACCGGCAATGCAATAGCCGTGAGTAGTTTTAAATGGGTTTTTTCCTTCGAAATGTCATTTTGCTGTCAGACTGTTCTAAACACAGGAAACATGCGCCCCTTTACAGGCATACTATAGACACCCCCCAGCTACAAAATTTAAAGGGATATTACACTTTCATTGTTTGACTTTAAGCATTAGTAAAATCACTGCTCCTGAAAAAACGGCAGTTTTTAAAACTTTTTTTGCATTGATCCATGTCCCCTGGGGCAGGACCCAGGTCCCCAAACACTTTTTATGACAATAACTTGCATATAAGCCTTTAAAATTAGCACTTTTGATTATTCATGTTCGTGTCCCATAGACTTTAACGGTGTTCGCGTGTTCGAACAAACTTTTTTCCTGTTCGCATCTTCTGGTGCGAACCAAACAGGGGGGTGTTCGGCTCATCCCTAGTCCTCAGTAAATTGTAGATGTTAGATGTAGAAGCTGCAGATTGGAACTGAGATCTGATATGAATTGAATCTGTTAGGAGAAATACACAAAAGCCGCCTTTGCTGAATTTTGCAATCCGTAAGGTTTGTGATCCTCATCCTTCCTTCTCTACCTAGTGGGTCACTTACCCAGAGCTATCATGTGTTTGTCAAGTGTACGTGTTTACTTCAAGTTAGGGCTCATTTACACTTGCTTCGGCTTCAACAAGGCTTCGGACAGGCTTTGATAAAGCTCTCTTAACGCTAGTCAAAGCTCCTGTCACTAAATAAAATGGTTAGTCTATAGTCTTGTTTACACCTTGCTTTTGCTTTGTTTTGGCTTTACTTCAAAAATGATACCCTATATAGCTTCAGTGGTGCTTCAAAGTGTCTTCAAAGCCTCCATAGAAGTCTATGGTAAAGCTCGATCGAAGCCTCATTGAAGCCCCGCAAAGCCTCATCGAAGCATCACCAAAGCCCTACCGAAGCACCAAGCAAAAGCAAGGTGTAAACAGGACTGTACACTAACCATTTTATTTAGTGACGGGAGCTTTGACTGGCATTCAGAGAGCTTTAACAAAGCCTGTCCGAAGCCCTGATTTGAAGCAAGTGTAAACTCGCCCTAAGTGACTCTTTAAGAAGGGAAGGAAGGACTAGGAATCAGATGAATGGTGTTGGAGCACCACCAAGAACAAGTCAGGAATAGAAGATCCATTTTTTTTGTCTCTAATTACAAGGACATCCACATCCTTCTCTGTCATTGACTTTTTATACTTTTTTTTATTAATGAACTGTTCTTAGAGTTGTTGGAAGTGAGCTGTGAGTGTACACTGTGCATGTAATACAAGAATTGCTAGGAGCAAAGTGAAGGAGTATTTTTTGTCTCTGCCATAGTTCCTGGCTCTGTTCCGCCTGCTTTGGAGTTTGGGGTTTTTCTGCCAATCTTTGTATGTTCCAGCTCCTCCTTTTACACTATTCATAGTAAAAACACTTTTAACCACTTCCTGCCCAAGGACATCATATGACGTCTTTGGGTTGAAGTGGTGATATCTGAATGAGGCCTGCAGCTACAGGCCTCATTCAGATATCTGTGTTTTCACCCGGCACATCACTCTAATGTAAAAGCCACTCTATGTGGAATACCGTAGAGCTGGCCATGGACTGGATGGTCCCCGGCCATCTCTATGACCCTGAGAGACTGGAAGTGACGTCATGACTTCAATTCTGGCACTGGCAAATCTAAACATTGCCAGTTTTTTTACCTAGAAAGCAGAGATGAATGTTTTTTTTTTTTTAATCTCATGCTTTCCAGGGTAGAGGAGATATCTGGGGTCTCATTGACTTCAGATGTCTCCATAAAGAGGACCTGTCATGCCTTATTTCTATAACAAGGGATGTTCACATTTCTTGTAATAGGAGTCAAAGTGATAAAAAAAATAAAGAAATAGAATTTTAAAGCACCCCGTCCGCTCGTGCTCGCCTGCAGAAGTGAACGCATATGTAAACGGAATTCGAACCACATATGTGAGGTGTCGCCGCAAAAGTTAAAGCGAGAGCAATAATTCTAGCACTAGACCTCCTCTTAACTGGTAACCTGTGTAGCGCTGGTAGATTTATGATCTACCATCCGATAGGTAAATTTAGTAAATTGCTCATTAAAGGAAGTTAGATTTGCCTCTGTTCCAGCTTGGCTGACGTTGCGTGTGTTTCCATACTGAGCCGGTGGGTGTTGTTGTTACTATTGGCTAGTGTTGGAAAGGCAACGCGTTGAAGCGTATGGGTGCTCTTCTGTCCTGGAGACAACTCGGTGGAGGTGGTCCTCCGAGTTGGATTCTGGGAGAGGGTATTTATGGGACAGACGCCATGTTTTAGGGTCGTTTTACAGCCACCTGCTGGCCCTCCTGGCCGACAGGTATGTGTTAGAGTGCTACCTCGTAGTCCTTCGTTCTGGAGGCCCGCGCCGCTGTGGCGCGTTGGTGGGCCCAGAAGCTTGTCTGGGACCTACCACAGCAGCCGAGGAATGGTCCTAAGCTGTCTATCCAGAGTGAAGAAGCTGGACAGCCGGGGAGATCCCAGGGGAGGACCCGTCATGGAAGGATCATGCAGAGTGCTGGTCTGGAGAGGGGCCTGGTGACTCGGTTGGAGGACGTATCCTAAAGTAACTTTACAGCATAGTGCTGCCGGGTTTGGCTTAAAGGTTTAAGCACTGTGTCTGACGTTCACCGCAAAACCAATACATCCTGTGGAAGAGGATCGTACGGGTTCATCTCAAGCAAGTCTGTGGCAGAGACTTTTGTTCGTGCTACGTACTGGCTGCTAGGCAAGTGAGAGAGGCCTATCCAGGCGAGCAAAGAGTGTGTCCCACAAGGGGAGTGCATTTTACTGCAATATTCAACTCTAAAGGACATTTGTCAAGAATCCTACAGAAAGGTATTTGAGCTTCCCTGCATTTTCCCTTCTGCCTTCTTCCTGCTACTTCCTTCGTTAATTGTTCAATAAAGCATTGAAAAAGTACTGAAGTGTTGGTGCTTATATCGTCCGGAGGTAAACTCAACAGAACCCTAGACCCGGTGCCGGTGAAACAGAGGGAAGGAGAGTGAAGGTAACAAGCCCGCTTAAATCAGCAGCTCCACCAAGAGTTAATGTTACACCTGTAAAAATGTTTAAAGCATAATACTATGGAGATTTTTAAATATTGACCTTTGGCACCATTCCATGAGTGTGCGCAATTTTAAAGTGTGATGTTAGGTTTCTGTTAACGCCGTGTAACATCATGTTTCACATTATAAAAAAAAATGGGGTAAATATTGTGTTTTGTTTTTCTTTAATTCATTAAAGTGTTTTTTTTCCCCAAAAAAATTCCATTTGGAAAAATTGCTGCGCAAATACCGTGTGACATAACAAATTGCAGCAATCGCCATTTTATTTGCTAGGGTCTCTGCTAAAAATATATATATTTATATATAATGTTTGGTGGTTCTGAGTAATTTTCCAGCAAAAAAAAAAAAAAAGATATCTACATGTGGAGAGGAATGCCAGAATAAGCCTGGTATGGAAGTGATTTACAGCAGTGGGAGCCAAGGGCTGCTGCTATCAATCGGCCCAGGTAGGAGGGAGACAGCCGCTGCTGTCATGCACATCGCTGGTTTGGATCAAGAAAGAATAAGGGGGGAGGGGCTCCTGCATCAACAAAGCTTTTTTTACCTTAATACATAGAATGCAAGTTAAAAAACCTTTAGAACCACTTTAATCACTTGCCGTCCGCCATATAGCAATATGACGTCGGCAAAGTGGCTGCGATATCCTGACCGGACGTCATATGACGTCGCCAGGATATCAAGCCGATGCGGGGCGATCGTTGTTGCGGTGTGTCAGTCTGACACACCGCAACTCCGATCTTGGTAAAGAGCCTCTGACGGAGGCTCTTTATCACGTGATCATCCATGTCCAATCACGGCTGATCACGATTTAAACAGGAAGAGCCGTCGATCAGCTTTTTCTCACTCGCGCCTGTAAGACGTGAGTAGAGAGCCGATCGTCTGCTCCTCTGACAGGGGGGTCTGTGCTGATTATCAGCGCAGCCCCCCTGAAGATGCCCACACTGGACCACCAGGGACGCCACCAGGACCACCAGGGATGCCACTACTAGTCACCACCAGGTATGCCACCCTAGACCACCAAAGATGCCAATCAGTGCCCACAATGGATGCTAATCAGTGCCCACAATGGGCATCACTGGCAGGCATTATTGTTTGGCACTGATTGGCACCCAACAGTACCATCCATTCTTGTACATCAGTGCCACCTATCAGTGCCCATCCGTGCCACCTATCAGTGCCCATCTGTGACGCCTATCAGTGCCCATCTGTGTCGCCTTTCATTCGCCATCAGTGCCACCTATGTGTACCTATCAGTGCTGCATATCAGCACCACCTATCAGTGCCCATCAGTGCCGCATATTAGTGCCCATCAGTGCCACCTCAGTGAAGGAGAAAACTTACTTATTTACAAAGTTTTGCAACAGAAACAAAAAAAACATTTTTTTTCAAAATTTTCATTCTTTTTTTATTTGTTTAGCAGAAAATAAAAATCCCAGAGGTGATCAAATACCACCAAAAGAAAGTACTATTTGTGGGAACAAATTGATAAAAAATGTAGTTTGGGTACAGTGTTGCATGACCGCGCAATTGTCATTCAAAGTGCGACAGCGGTGAAAATGCCCGGTATTGAAGTAGTTAATCACAGACCGGGAATATTTTTCAGACTCTGTGTTTACAAGTTAAAGTCAGTTTTGTCACCCAACATGTCACGCTTCAAAATTGCGGCCGCTCATGGAATGGCGACAAACTTTTACCCCTAATAATCTCCATAGGCGAAGTTTAAAATTTTCTACAGGTTGCCAGTTTTGAGTTACAGAGAAGCTCTAGGGCTAGAATTATTACTCTCACTCTAACGATCGCGGCAATACCTCACATGTGTGATATGAACACCGTTTTCATATGCGGGAGCTACTCACGCATGCGTTCGCTTCTGCGTGTGATTTCGTCGGGGCGGAGCGCTTTAAAAAAATTTTTTTTTTTTTATTTATTTTACTTTAATTTTTATTTTGACACTGACCTTTTAAAAAAAATGATATGGGTGACTTTTATTCCTATTGCAAGGAATGTAAACATCCCTTGTAATAGAAAAAAAAGCATGACAGGACCTCTTACATATGAGATCTGGGGTCAAAAAGACCTCAGATCTCATATTTACACTAAAATGCAGTAATAAAAAAAAATATCATTTGAAAAAAAAAATTCTCCTTTAAGATCATTGAGCGAAAGTGACGTTTGACGTTGCTTCCGCTAGTCAATGCTATGGATCCAAGTGGGGGGCCATCTTCCCCTCACTAGCAACCAATAAGTGAGCACCAGTAATGTGCAGTAACCTCTAGCAACCAATCGGCATGCAGAAATTATGCGTTGTAACCTTTAGCAACCAGCCAGTGAGCGGTAAGAAAAGGCTGCAACCTCTGGCAACCAATTGCAATCGCTGTGTGATCTGCTGCAGTAAACTGATTTTGAGTCCACCTGCTATTTTTTGTATGTCTCAGAATGGAGGGGGGGGCCCAAGAAAATGTTTGCCCAGGGCCCAATCAATATCAAAGATGGCCCTGCACTGAGCTGTAGTTTATGCAGGGTATTAACATTTGTGCTAGTAGTAGTAGTGCAATATCCTCTTTGCTTAACCTAGTGTGTCAGAGGGGCTGGGGTTGCTCAAAGATGTGACCTGACCACCACTTTGGCTTGGGGATTGTCACGTCTACCCCAATGCAGGTAGTCAGACCCTATAACTGGCTGCTGTGTTCTTCACATATAGAAGCCCCCTTTCCCATAACGGTTGCCCCCAGGTCTTATACACAATGCTATAGTGCCTGGCTACCAGGGCAGGCGCAAACTGAGCAAAGCAAGCAGGTACTTGCGGTTGGCAGACAGGCAGAGTGGTTCTATGACAGTCCAAGTAAAAGGCTGGCTGAGCTCAGGGAATAGTCCAAAAATCCGGTCCAAGGTCATACACAGGGAAATCCAAACTGGCAGAGCAGGGCAGACAGACAGGGGGGCTTGATCAGGCAGTGGCGTAGCGTGGGTAGTGTGGGGGGTGCCGTGGCCCCGGGCGCGACATTTAGGGGGGCGCAATTTTGTGCCGGTAGTGTCATTACCGGCTGCTGCCTCCTAATTTTATGTTCCTGTGTCCCCTGCACTGCGGCCGCCATGTTGGCGCCCTGTGATTGGCCGCATGGGGGTCATGTGAGCGCTCCTGAAGTCCCGCCTCCGCACATGACCCTATCGCGGCCGCTGTCTTCTTCTCTTAGCCTCCGGGGAATCGGGACCGATCCAGGCGCAGGCAGGACAAGGTGTGTGAGACTGAGACTCCCTCAATTCGTGTTACTGGCCCCAGGGGCGGGGGGGATGGGAGAGAAAGAGATAAATACTGTATGCAGGACAGTGTAGTATGTATGGTGGGGTCAGCCAGTCCTCCAAGGAGTTTCTCTTCCCTTCTCATGGCTTTAAACGTTGTGAAAGACTTTCACTATACTGTCCTGCGGCTGCATACAGTATTTATCTCTTTCTCTCATTCACTGACAGTGTCCAAAAAAATACACATCATGACATAAAATAAAATAGTAAACACATCACTACAATATATCACAACTGCATTGTTTATCATTTTCTTAGGCCCATTTCACACTGGGGCGGGGGCGGCGGTAAAGCGTCGCTATTGTAAGCGGCACTTTACCGTCGGTATTCGGCCGCTAGGGGGGGCGGTTTTACCCCCCGCTAGCAGCTGAGAAAGGGTTAACAACCACTGCAAAGCGCCTCTGCAGAGGCGCTTTGCCAGCGGTATAGCCGCGCTGTCCCATTGATTTCAATGGGCAGAAACGGTGAAGGAGCGGTGTATACACCGCTCCTTCAGCACTCCAAAGATGCTGCTAGCAGGACTTTTTTCCCGCACCGCTCCAGTGTGAAAGCCCTTGGGGCTTTCACACTGGAGAGACAGCAGCAGCTGTTTCGGGACGGTTTGCAGGCGCTATTATTAGCGCAATAGCGACTGCAAACCGCCCCAGTGTGAAAGGGCCCTTAGGTTAAGTGATGCGCCTGCTAGGGTGATTTTTGACATTTGCTCTATGTGTGGATTTTTTTTTGCTTTAATTAACCACTTCAGCCCTGAAAGATTTTACCCCCTTCCTGACCAGAGCACTTTTTGCGATTCGGCACTGCGTCGCTTTAACTGACAATTGCGTGCGACGTGGCTCCCAAACAAAATTGACGTCCTTTTTTTCCCACAAATAGAGCTTTCTTTTGGTGGCATTTGATCACCTCTGTGTTTTTTTTTGTGCTATAAACAAAAAAATAGCGACAATTTTTTAAAAAACGCATTATTTTTTACTTTTTGCTATAATAAATATCCCCCAAAAAATAATTTAAAAAAATTTTTTTTTTCCTCAGGTTTAGGCCGATACGTATTCTTCTACATATTCTTGGTAAAAAAAAAATCACAATAAGCGTATATTGATTGGTTTGCGCAAAAGTTATAGCGTTTACAAAATAGGGATAGTTTTATGGCATTTTTATTAATCTTTTTTTTTTACTAGTAATGGCGGCGATCAGCGATTTTTATTGTGACTGCGACATTATGGCGGACACATCGGACATTTTTGACACATATTTGGGACCATTGTCATTTATACAGCAATCAGTGCTATAAAAATGCACTGATTACTGTGTAAATAAAACTGGCAGTGAAGGGGTTAACCACTAGGGGGCGGGGAGGGGTTAAGTCAGTACTAGGGAGTGATTCTAACTGTAGGGGGATGGGCTAGCTGTGACACGTCACTGATCGCTGCTCCTGATGACAGGGAGCTGTGATCAGTGTCCTGTCACTAGGCAGAACGGGGAGATGCTTGTTTATATCAGTATCTCCCCGTCCGTCCTCTTCGTGAGGTGATCGCGGGTATCCCCACGGCGATCGAGTCCATGGGACCCGCCAGCCGACTCACAGAGCTCCTGGCCGGCGTGCGCCAATGGCACGGCGGGAAATTCAATGGGACTTACAGGTAGGCCCATTTGCCCAGCCGTGCCATTCTGCCGACGTACATCTGCGTGCGCCTGTCGGGAAGTGGTTAATCAGCAGCTTACCATAATAATATTGGTCTGTGTATCTCTTACTTCCAGGAGCGCAAAGTATTGTATAAAGAATTTTGGATTGTTTTATCCTCCTTGTTGGGGGGGTGTATAAAAATAAGGGGGCTCTTAGTAATAAATAATAAATTAACAGTGATCAATAATACATAATTGTTGTGAACAATACTGAACAGATATCAACATGAAATAAATACACATTATATGATATTTATTTTATGTTGATATCTGTTCAGTATTGTTCACAACGATTATGTATTATTGATCAATTAATTGTTAATTTATTATTTATTACTAAGCGCCCCCTTATTTTTAATCACCCCCCACTAGCTCAAAGGTTACTCACTAAGCACTTTGAGGGGAGCAGCTATTTTGTACATTTCACCCATAGCGCGGAGTTCTTCCCTTTTCATTATCCTCCTTGTTAGTGTATGTTATGTGTGACCCAAGACAATTTATCCAATGTCACCCAGGAAGGTCAAAAGGATTAGGCTCGTTTTTGAAGCTGGTCTTGACTGAATTGTCTATATGCTTACCTACATAGAGGCTTAATATTATAGTATCTTGATCCTTTTTAAATGCCTAGGCCCACCATTGCGAATAACCCCCTACAGATGCTAAAAGAAAGATACAGGAGCTTGTTGGCTTGTTGGATTCAATACAGCGATGATGAGTTATGTCAGGGTGAAATGGGGGGGTGTCCACATCTGGGGAATTTGTTTCTGGGGAAGTTGGGCCATGGCTCATATTCAACCAGATTTCAGCTTATTGCAGTCATTGGAGGGAAGAGCTGAAAATGGATTGGTTGCTTTAGGCTCATTTACACAGGCTTATGTGCATTTTCTGTATGAATAAAGATTCTTCCTGGCAGAGCAAGCAGAAGATCCTGCATAAAATATGTACCTATAGCATAGCTCCCAATTGTTTCTGATTTCAAGGGACTGTCTCTAATTTGGAATAAAGTCCCCCTGTCCCTCTCAGTGGCGTAGCGTGGGGGGTGCAGGGGGTGGTCAGTCAGTGTAGTATATAGTGGACAACAGTATAGTGTAGTATGGTGGTCAGTCAGTGTAGTGTAGTATGGTGGTCAGTGTAGTATGGTGGTGTCAGTATAGTGTAGTATATGGTGGTCAGTATAGAGTAGTATGGTGGTCAGTGTAGTGTAGTATGGTGGTCAGTGTAGTGTAGTATGGTGGTCAGTGTAGTGTAGTATGGTGGTCAGTATAGTGTAGTATGGTGGTCAGTGTAGTGTAGTATGGTGGTCAGTATAGTGTAGTATGGTGGTCAGTGTAGTGTAGTATGGTGGTCAGTATAGTGTAGTATGGTGGTCAGTATAGTGTAGTATGGTGGTCAGTATAGTGTTGTATGGTGGTCAGTATAGTGTAGTATGGTGGTCAGTATAGTGTAGTATGGTGGTCAGTATAGTGCAGTATTGTGGTCAGTATAGTGTAGTATGGTGGTTAGTGTAGTGTAGTATGGTGGTCAGTGTAGTGTAGTATGGTGGTCAGTATAGTGTAGTATGGTGGTCAGTATAGTGTAGTATGGTGGTCAGTATAGTGTAGTATGGTGGTCAGTAGGGATGAGCTTCGAGTTCGAGTAGAACTCATGTTCTACTCGAACATTGGCTGTTCGCAAGTTCGCCGAACAGCGAACAATTTGGGGTGTTCGCGGCAAATTCGAATGCCGCGGAACACCCTTTAAAAGTCTATGGGAGAAATCAAAAGTGCTAATTTTAAAGGCTTATATGCAAGTTATTGTCATAAAAAGTGTTTGGGGACCCGGGTCCTGCCCCAGGGGACATGGATCAATGCAAAAAAAAGTTTTAAAAACGGACGTTTTTTCAGGAGCAGTGATTTTATTAATGCTTAAAGTCAAACAATAAAAGTGTAATATCCCTTTAAATTTCGTACCTGGGGGGTGTCTATAGTATGCCTGTAAAGGGGCGCATGTTTCCTGTGTTTAGAACAGTCTGACAGCAAAATGACATTTGGAAGGAAAAAACTCATTTAAAACTACCGCGGCTATTGCATTGCCGACAATACACATAGAAGTTCATTGATAAAAACGGCATGGGAATTCCCCACAGGGGAACCCCGAACCAAAAAAAAAAAAAAAAAATGATGTGGGGGTCCCCCTAAATTCCATACAAGGCCCTTCAGGTCTGGTATGGATTTTAAGGGGAACCCCGCGCCAAAAAAAAAAAAAAAACGGCGTGGGGTCCCCCTAAAAATCCATACCAGACCCTTATCCGAGCACGCAACCTGGCAGGCCGCAGGAAAAGAGGGGGGGACGAGAGTGCGGCCCCCCCCCCCTCCTGAACCGTACCAGGCCACATGCCCTCAACATTGGGAGGGTGCTTTGGGGTAGCCCCCCAAAACACCTTGTCCCCATGTTGATGAGGACAAGGGCCTCATCCTCACAACCCTGGCCGGTGGTTGTGAGGGTCTGCGGGCGGGGGGCTTATCGGAATCTGGAAGCCCCCTTTAACAAGGGGACCCCCAGATCCCGGCCCCCCCCCTGTGTGAAATGGTAAGGGGGTACTTACCCCTACCATTTCACTAAAAAACTGTCAAAAATGTTAAAAATGACAAGAGACAGTTTTTGACAATTCCTTTATTTAAATGCTTCTTCTTTCTTCTTTCTTCCTTCATCTTCTTCTGGTTCTTCTGGCTCTTCTGGTTCTTCCTCCGGCGTTCTCGTCCAGCATCTTCTCCGCGGCGTCTTCTATCTTCTTCTCCTCGGGCCGCTCCGCACCCATGGCATGAGGGGGAGGCTCCCGCTCTTCTCTTCATCTTCTTCTCTTCTTCATCTTCTTCTTCTTCTTCCTTCTTCTCTTCTTCTCTTCTTCTCTTCTTCCTGTCTTCTCCGGGCCGCTCCGCAGCCATGCTGGCATGGAGGGAGGCTCCCGCTGTGTGACGGCGTCTCTTCGTCTGACGGTTCTTAAATAACGGGGGGCGGGGCCACCCGGTGGCCCCGCCCCCCTCTGACGCACGGTGACATGACGGGACTTCCCTGTGGCATTCCCCGTGACGTCACAGGGAAGTCCCTCAAGTCACCGTGCGTCAGAGGGGGGCGGGGTCACCGGATGGCCCCGCCCCCCGTTATTTAAGAACCGTCAGACGAAGAGACGCCGTCACACAGCGGGAGCCTCCCACCATGCCAGCATGGCTGCGGAGCGGCCCGGAGAAGACAGGAAGAAGAGAAGAAGGAAGAAGAAGAAGAAGAAGAAGAAGAAGAAGAAGATGAAGAAGAGAAGAAGATGAAGAGAAGAGCGGGAGCCTCCCCCCCTCATGCCATGGGTGCGGAGCGGCCCGAGGAGAAGAAGATAGAAGACGCCGCGGAGAAGATGCTGGACGAGAACGCCGGAGGAAGAACCAGAAGAGCCAGAAGAACCAGAAGAAGATGAAGGAAGAAAGAAGAAAGAAGAAGCATTTAAATAAAGGAATTGTCAAAAACTGTCTCTTGTCATTTTTAACATTTTTGACAGTTTTTTAGTGAAATGGTAGGGGTAAGTACCCCCTTACCATTTCACACAGGGGGGGGGCCGGGATCTGGGGGTCCCCTTGTTAAAGGGGGCTTCCAGATTCCGATAAGCCCCCCGCCCGCAGACCCTCACAACCACCGGCCAGGGTTGTGAGGATGAGGCCCTTGTCCTCATCAACATGGGGACAAGGTGTTTTGGGGGGCTACCCCAAAGCACCCTCCCAATGTTGAGGGCATGTGGCCTGGTACGGTTCAGGAGGGGGGGGGGGCCGCACTCTCGTCCCCCCCTCTTTTCCTGCGGCCTGCCAGGTTGCGTGCTCGGATAAGGGTCTGGTATGGATTTTTAGGGGGACCCCACGCCGTTTTTTTTTTTTTTTTTGGCGCGGGGTTCCCCTTAAAATCCATACCAGACCTGAAGGGTCTGGTATGGAATTTAGGGGGAACCCCACGTCAATTTTTTTTTTTAATTTTGGCTGGGGTTCCCCTTAATATCCATACCAGACCTGAAGGGCCTTGTATGGAATTTAGGGGGACTCCCACATCATTTTTTTTTTTTAATTTTGGTTCGGGGTTGCCCTGTGGGGAATTCCCATGCCGTTTTTATCAATGAACTTCTATGTGTATTGTCGGCAATGCAATAGCCGCGGTAGTTTTAAATGTGTTTTTTCCTTCAAAATGTCACTTTGCTGTCAGACTGTTCTAAACACGGGAAACATGCGCCCCTTTACAGGCATACTATAGACACCCCCCAGGTATGAAATTTAAAGGGATATTACACTTTTATTGTTTGACTTTAAGCATTATTAAAATCACTGCTCCTGAAAAAACGGCCGTTTTTAAAACTTTTTTTTGCATTGATTCATGTCCCCTGGGGGAGGACCCGGGTCCCCAAACACTTTTTATGACAATAACTTGCATATTAGCCTTTAAAATTAGCACTTTTGATTATTCATGTTCTTGTCCCATAGACTTTAACGGCGTTCGCGTGTTCGAACGAATTTTTTTCCTGTTCGCATGTTCTGGTGCGAACCGAACAGGGGGGTGTTCGGCTCATCCCTAGTGGTCAGTGTAGTGTAGTATGATGGTCAGTATAGTGTAGTATGGTGGTCAGTATAGTGTAGTATGGTGGTCAGTATAGTGTAGTATAGTCAGCCACCAGTAGATGAGACCTTGTTGTGTGTCTTCTCCACAGACCGAAGCAGCAGCCAAGGCCCTCTTCAGACAAAGACTACTGGGACTGCAGTCAGTGTGTGCACCTAGAAGAAGTTTAAGGGAACTTCCTCCCGGTGAGTCTCACTTCTCCTGCCACCATCTTACCTGCCCTTCCAGGGGGACAGGCCATCCTGACCCTCAGTACTGACATTGTAGTTATCCTTTAGAGCTCTAAGTGAGCATTGTCAGGGGACGCTGTCCAGGGAGGAGGCGCTCAGTTGGCAGTGTAGTTGAGCCACTAGCAGACCAGATCTTGTGTGCCATTGATCTCCTTACAATGGCATCTGAAAGTGGGTGGAACAGACATATTAGGCAGCAAATGAACATGAGGAGAAAAATGGAAAAGTAATTGACTTTGACAAGGGACAGGGTCATATGTGTATTGGCTAGACAACTGGATCAGAGCATCCGCAAAACTGCATAGATGGATTGAAGTTCGTTTGGTTCAGCAGGGACCAGCCAGATTTTGATCCATATGTGGCTGTTCCGGCTTGACAGAAGTTGACCCAGTGGTCTAGTAAATTTTATATTTATATATATATATATATATATATATATATATATATATATATATATATATATATATATATATATATATACACACAATATCTTTTTTTTTTTTAAACTTTGAAGTTTTTTTAGGGTAAAAGTTTGACGCCATTCCACGAGTGGGCGCAATTTTGAAGCGTGACATGTTGGGTATCAATTTACTCGGCGTAACCTTATCTTTCACAAGCTAAAACAAAAAATTGGGCTACCTTTACTGTTGTCTTATTTTATAATTCAAAAAGTGAAATTTTTTACAAAAAAGTGCGCTTGTAAGACCGCTGAGCAAATACGGTGTGACAGAAAGTATTGCAACGACCGCCAGTTTATTCTCTAGGGTGTTAGAAAAAAAATGTATAATGTTTGGGGGTTCTAAGTAATTTTCTAGAAAAAAAAACTGTTTTTAACTTGTTAACACCGAGTCTGAAAAAGAGGCTCGGTCTTTAAGTGGTTCAATTTGCATGGTATACAAGACATACAAAGTAGTTGCCTTCCTTATGTGCTAGCATTCTTTCCATGAGGCTTTGTGAGTTCACTTTATCAATAACCTCTCTAATGTTGGGGGGAGTAGTTGACTTTCATTTTTTCGCTATGGAAATGCGTGCTGCAAACAGAATGTGTACCATGACTTTCCTGTGTAGGAAGGGAAAAGCGTCTATCCCCAGGCTTATTAACGCTAGTGCTGGGGAGGGAGTACACATTGTTTTGGTAGTCTTTGATAGTAGGGAGAATACATCCTTCCAGAAGGTTTGTAAGGCTTTGCAGTGCCATATTATATGTAACAGGTTGCCATTGTGATGGCATTCCCTCCAACATAATGGCGATAATGTGGGGTCTATAGTGTGTAGCACCTGTGGAGTATTTTATGTGAGTTGTCCCAGTGGTCTACACAGGCTGAAGAGGTACTTTTTTTTTTTTAAGCAGCAAAAAGAGCAAGGCAATAGGCATAAAGGTGAATAAACATTACAGTGAAAGTAAAAAGAAATAGTTATACAATGAAGGAGTGGTAAAAGTGCAGCAAGGCAAGAAAGTGATTACACTTATTTATTTTTTTAGATTTTTCAAAATACTACTCAATATATACCATGCCAAACAAAAAACAATCAGGTGCACAAGGCAGGAAAAGGAGGAAGATAGAGAAAGAGCAACAAGTTAAGCTAGCTGGAAGCCTTAACAGGTTTCTTGTTGTAAACACTGCTGAAACTACAGCATGCTCATCAGCAGCACCACAGGAGACTCATGTCCCCAATCCAGTTTCTGTGGACATTCCTGTTCTTGCTTTAAGAGCAGAGACAGCCTTGCCAAATATTCTGCCAGAAAATATTGACGAAAAAGTTTTCACTGATATTGGCTATTGGCCTAAAACTGTAGATGAAACTTTGAACTTGTCAAGCGAGGAACAATGGAACTGCAGAATAAGGATGCATTGTTTCCAAGAGACAGTCATGGCAGGTCATTTTCCAAAGACTGGTTCTACATGAATTTGGAGAATGGTGAGACTGTGTTAAGGACATGGTTGGTGTTTTCTCCAGTAAACAACGCTGCATATTGCTTTCCTTGCATACTTTTTCAGAAGGTTAAAAGGGAAAAGTTGTTTTGGAAAGCCAAGTGGCTTTAATGCATGGAGAAAGCTAAACCCCAGATTACTAGAGCACGAGCGCAGTTCATATCACTTCAGTGCATTTACAATGTGGAAAGAATTTGAAATGCGGCTGCAGAAACAGGTGACTATTGATGCTGCTACCCAGCTTGCACAACGGAGGTCATTTGACAAATGGAAGGCAATCTTAGTCAGAATACTGGATTGTGTGCTGTATCTAGCCAGGCAAACCTTACCCTTACGTGGTCACTCCGAAAATCTAAACAACGATGGTAACTGTAGAAATTTCTTAGAAACTTTCAAGTTACTTGCCAAATACGACCCAGTTGCAAAACAACATCTTCATAAAGTTAATCAGACAGATGGCTACGTTGTGTCCTATCTCTCTCCACAGAGCCAGAATGAGTTCATTAGCCTGCTCGGCGATCACATTAGAACAGCCATCTTTGAAAAAAATCACAAAGGCCAAGTATTTTGGTATGATGTTCGACAGCACTCCGGAAATTTCTCACACTGACCAAATGTCCCAAGTGATTCGATATGTGCACATTGCAGATACAGAAGTCCATGTGATAGAGTCTTTCATTGACTTTATTCAGTTATATGGGAAATCGGCTGATGTCATTACAAAACAAATTTGTGACAAGTTGCAAGCAGATGGCCTTAAACTGGAGCATTGCTATGGCCAAGGATACGACAATGCTGCAACTATGGCTGGACACATTAGTGGTGTACAGAAACGTATTTTGGATATAATTCCCAAAGCAGTGTTTGTGCCATGTAACAATCACTCTCTCAATCTTGCTGGGGTTCATGCAGTTGGTGTTGGGACAAAGTCTGTGACTTTCTTTGGCACTGTGGAAAAAGTGTATGCATTCTTCTCAAGCTCCACCCATAGGTGGGATGTCCTTAAGAAGCATGTACTAATTCATGTAAAGCGATCATGTGACACAAGATGGAGTTCAAAGCATGAAGCTGTACGCGTACTAGCTGAGCACCCAGAAGAAATAATAGAAGCTTTGGAAGTGTTGAGAGATAGGCCAGAAGAAACCTCTGAAACCAAGGGTGATGCAGGAAGTCTGTTAGTTTGCACCATGACCTATGTTTTTTTCTCCTTCTTGCATTTTTTGAGCCCAGTACTAACCGAAGTGAATGATACTCAGATCTACCTGCAGCAAGAAGGACTTGCGCTTGATCAATGTGTGTGTAACGGACTAATACTCACCGAGGCCGAGATGCCGAGAGCAGCTCGCCCTTATGACCACGCGCACCCAGACCCCCGAAGTGAGTACAGAGAGCTGAGGGCACGCGGAGGCACAAGCTTCCGGTAAGCAGGAGATCCGTAGGTGGGAAACTGGTGCACTGGAATCCGTATGAGGGGCCAAAGGTCAGGACCGGGTATCAGGGGGAGGCAAGTCCGTATAATAAGCAGGGGTCAGATGGGTATCAGGCAATCAGGCAGAGGCAAAGTCCGTTATGCAGGCAGAGGTCAGGGTATCTGGCAATCAGGCAGAGGCAAAGTCTGTTATACAGGCAGAGGTCAGGGTATCTGGCAATCAGGCAGAGGCAAAGTCCGTTATACAGGCAGAGGTCAGGGTATCTGGCAATCAGGCAGAGGCAAAGTCCATTATACAGGCAGAGGTCAGGGTATCTGGCAATCAGGCAGAGGCAAAGTCCGTTATACAGGCAGAGGTCAGGGCATCTGGCAATCAGGCAGAGGCAAAGTCCGCAAAGTCCGTTATACAGGCAGAGGTCAGGGTATCTGGCAATCAGGCAGAGGCAAAGTCCATTATACAGGCAGAGGTCAGGGTATCTGGCAATCAGGCAGAGGCAAAGTCCATTATACAGGCAGAGGTCAGGGTATCAGGCAATCAAGCAGAGTAAGGGTTAAACAAGCCAAGGATTCGGTACACAGAGTAGACAGGTTTCACAGGAACAACTAGGCACAGGGATCAGGGAGAGCTGACAACAAACCACAACCCGACTGGGCGCTGGAGCCGTCAGAAATAGTCTCCCCCCCGGCGAGCGCGTCAGCGTGACGCGCTACCGGGTACCCCCACGGGCGACGGCGCGCACACGGGGACCGCCGTGCACCTGCACGCGCCGCACCATCAGGCCGCGGACGGGTGTGCGGCGAAGCGCCAGTCTGCCGCGCATGCGCACCGGAGCCCGGCGAGCGGAGACGCTCACAGTCTCCTGACAGTGTGCAAAAGTTGAAAGCATTGGCTTTATTTTGCCAGGAAAAACGAGATTGTCTGCTGTCAAAGGCAATTGAGAAAGCTCTGCAGGTATGCAAAACATATTGCATTTGGGGGCACATGTGCAGCAGCCTGAGGTGAAGGTAATGTTACCTTAGAGCTCCGCTCCTCGGGAGTTTTCATTGGAGGACTACAGGTCCCAGTGAACCAGCAAGTATCCCAAAACTGCAGAAAATCCTACCTAATACTGTCAGCTTCACTGACAATGGTCTTGAGAGCTCCTAAAACGAAAATTAAAGCAGGAAAAATGAAGGAAACGGCACACAGGCTGGCGGCTGGAATGGCTGCGGCATCCTCCCCCACAGCACAGCGGTGAATACACTAAAAAATCTTTACCTCACAGTCAGCACAGCGGTGAATACACTGGAAAATCTTTACCTCACAGTCAGCACAACGGTGAATACACTGAAAAATCTTTACCTCACAGTATGCACAGCGGTGAATACACTGGAAAATCTTTACCTCACAGTGGGCACAACGGTGAATACACTGAAAAATCTTTACCTCACAGTCAGCACAGTGGTGAATACACTGGAAAATCTTTACCTCACAGTCAGCACAGCGGTAAATACACTGGAAAATCTTTACCTCACAGTCAGCACAGCGGTGAATACACTGAAAAATCTTTACCTCACAGTCAGAAGACACAGACTGCTAACGGTGAGTCTGAGTCTGAATATGTATACTGTGAATTACAAGCTGCTACACAGTCTGACATCTTCAAAAAATTTGAATGTATGCTTCAGAAAGCCCTCAAACAGACAAACTGACTAAAGAAATTAGAGAACTAGGTCAGAGAACAGCTGACTTAGAACTCAGGGTTGATGAAATTGATAATTTTACACAGAACTACATGTCTGAGATGAAGGTACTAAAAGAGGAAAACCTTACATTACAAAATCGTTTAGAGGACCAAGAGAACAGAGATCGTCGATCGAATCTGCGAATCAGGGGAATCCCTGAATCTGTTCTAGACCTGCAGGCTAATATCACGGTGCTCTTTCAAGAATTATTACCTGAAACCCCTATTGACAGGTTCGAAATGGAATTTGGAATGAAATTGCACTTTTACAGCACCAAAGAACAGATACTAACAGCTGCCAGAGGGAGAGAATCTCTTAGCTTCCAGGGTAATACGTATCAACTCTTCACGGATTTGTCCCCACTAACGGTTGCAAAAAGACGTGCACTTAAACCTCAACTCCAGGTACTCCAGAGAAATCAAATTTCCTATCAATGGGGATTTCCTTTTTGTCTCAGATTTACTCATTTGGAAACAAAATATGTTTGTCGCTCTTCAGAGGACTTAAAGTCAGCCCTATTTGATATGGGCCTAGCCGAAGCAATCTTACCAAATGACCAGTCTCATAGGCGCTCAGCTTTTCGCTCTACACAGCAAAACAAAGACCCAGAAGCCAGCTATTCCACATCTTCCCATCAAAATCTTAACAAGCGAGGTCGATATGAACATTCACCACCAAACAATGAGGATTCAATGGACTGACAATCTAAGCCAGACTAGTTATTTGTCCTTGCTACTTTTTTCCAGCACAGTATGCTGACAATTAACTGGCCATATTAATGACTAAAATGAGTTATGGCTACATACTACTGTTTTGTTTCAAATTTTTTTTTTTTTTTTATATTAACTTTATTTTTTCTTTTTTTTGTAACAATTTAAGCGAAATTTTTCCATGATAATAATGGAATAGTTCCTGTGGTCCTCCAATGTTATACATCCCTTAGGAATTTCTTGTTGCCCTTTATTCCACCTAAGGACTCCTACCATTGTTATGGGGTTCTCTATTGGTGGTCCCGGACCCTCTCAGAGAGTTCTAAAAACTCTCCTGAGATGCTCCTACACCCTATTATTTAGCCTTTATATACTGCTAAATTGTCTTCATATTGGGTTTGTTCGATTCTCCTCTCGTTTTTTCTTTTTCTATTCTATTGCTTCTTTCTTTAATCTTTGCTATTCCCTCCTGACTTTCGGGTTGGTGATCCTGGCTCTCGGTGAGTACTCTGCTTGTTATGCTATAATATTCGCATTCGTTGTTTTATGGCTCCTATAAATATCTTGTCATTAAATGTACAGGGGTTTAATACCCCACATAAGCGAACCAAGGCTTTACGCTCTTTTGCTATGAAAAAAGCTAATATTATATGTTTGCAGGAAACGCATTTTACTGACAAAGTTTATCCCAAATTTCTTTCACCATCATATCCACAATTCTATACTGCTTCAGCTACGGTTAAACAGCGCAGAACTCTCATTGGTTTTCACCGTTCCACTCCGTTTAACCTTGTATCCAAAATAACAGACCCTGAAGGACGATATGTTCTCCTAATAGGATTTATTTCTGATAATCCTATTACTATTGTGTCTTATTATGCCCCTAACAAACGCCCAACTGCTTTCTTATCCCACCTTTTTCAACTCATAGAAGTACATAAGTTTGGTACTGTTGTCATTTGTGGGGATTCTAATGCTACTATTTTCCCGTTCTTAGATAAATCTCCCCCTGGACTTACCACAAACTCAATAAACCTAACTTTTCAACATCTACTCACCACTCATAGCCTGGTAGATACTTGGCGAGAGATGAACCCTATTAGTAGGCGCTTCACTCATTATTCTTATCCGCATAACTCTTTTTCACAAATAGATCATATTCTAATCCCGTCAAGTATGCTACCTGAAATCATATCATCCAAAATCATTCCTTTTCCATGGACAGACCACTGCGCAGTATTCATTACCATTGCTTCCACAATTCCTACCACTTGGTGTATAAACGATTCAATTCTGAGCCACCCTTCTCATCGTGTTGAGATTGAAAAAGCACTTTCTGATTACCTAAAATCCAATGATACAGACGATGTCTCTGCTATTACATTATGGGAGGCGCACAAGATAGTCATTAGGGGTAGACTAATTCAACAAGCAACTAACCTTAAAAGAGAACGCAAACTGTTGTTTGCAAAACTTGAATCTACCTTTAACGACTGTCATCAAACTTTTCAAACCTCCCCGAATGCTACCAACAGTACCAAACTAGAAAAAGCCCGCCTGGATCTAGATCTTTTTCTTACTGATACCGCAGATAAACTTATAAGTAAACGCCAGCATGTTCAATATCGCAGGGCAAATAAACCTGATACACCTATGGCCAGAATTTAAAAAAATTCACAACATATACATACGCCTATCAGATTGAAAGTATCCCGGGAATCTTACACTAGTAACCCAGTGAAAATACTTGAAATTTTTCGCTCTAAGTTATCTAAACTATATTCTTCTGCCTCAAATTTTGATAAAACTAAAGCAGACACACTGTTCTCCAATATCATGCTTCCTAACCTTGATCAACAACAGAAAGATCTTCTTGAATGTCCAATTACAGATACTGAAGTCCTTAACGCAATAAAATCTTTAAAATTATGTAAAAGACCAGGCCCAGATGGATTTTCGGCAACATATTATAGACAATTTGCATCAATCTTAACACCTGTCTTAACTAAAGCCTTCAATTCGATCCTTAAAGGTAACTCATTTAGAACAGAGACTCTCACCTCTATAATAGCAATGATCCCCAAACCACATTCTGACTCCACCTCCTGGACTAATTATCGTCCTATATCCCTCCTAAATCTCGATATAAAATTAATTGCTAAAATTTTGGCCACTAGACTGAATAATATTATTGGCCTACTAATCCATAAAGACCAAACAGGCTTTATGCCTAAACGCCAAGCTGGAGATAATATCAGGAGAGCACTCTTACTTATTAATGCAGCTAAAACTAGACGAATCCCAGCTTGCCTTGCATCCTTAGACATAAGGAAAGCATTCGATTCGGTTACGTGGCCTTATATGGAATATGTCCTTGGTAAATGGGGATTTGGATTTGGAAACAATTTTTTAACCTGGGTCTCATCCTTATACAATAATCCTAGAGCATATATCAAATATGCAGGCTATAAGTCAACAATGATTGATATCAAAAGAGGCACTAGACAAGGATGCCCTCTTTCCCCTCTACTTTTTGCCCTAATAATAGAACCCCTGGCACACCTTATTAGAACCAATCCTGACATTAAAGGTATCGAACTAGGTTGTTATCACCATAAACTATGTCTCTTTGCGGATGACATTCTCATATTTTTGTCTCATC
The DNA here is from genome assembly GCA_037952925.1 of Lithobates clamitans. Lineage (NCBI taxonomy): Eukaryota > Metazoa > Chordata > Amphibia > Anura > Ranidae > Lithobates > Lithobates clamitans. Next base: position 1,203,030 of record JBBGZY010001506.1, read on the forward strand.
CCCATATATCCACCCCTAATCTATTAAAAACACTAGATAATTTTGCCCAAATATCAGGACTACATGTTAATCCAACAAAATCAAATGCATTAAATATTTCCTTATCTCAATTAGAACTTCGGCAGGCACAAACTTCCTTACCCTTTACTTGGGTTCCAAAGCAGCTTCCATACCTAAGAATAAAACTCACAATCTCTCTTAAAGACCTTTTTGCGGCAAATTACTTACCACTCCTTAAACAAACTTCCGGCTTCCTGAAACAATGGGCTCTTCTATCATTGTCATGGTTGGGAAGGATTAATGCGGTAAAGATGTCAATCCTGCCAAAATTCTTATATTTATTTAGGGTACTCCCTATTTCTTTACCATCTTACTTTCTTAGACTTACTCAACGTAGAGTTATGTCCTTCATTTGGGGTACCACCAAACCTCGTATACCTAAATCTACGCTTTACCTTAATAAATTGAGTGGTGGTTTGGGATTGCCCAACTTTTCCTCCTATTTCTACGCTGCACAGCTAGCACTTATACCCAAGTATCATACTTCTGTAGAAGCTCCCCTATGGGTAGCTATTGAATCAGTGGAAAGTGACCCTATCTCAGTGGCAAATATGTTTTGGCTCTGTCCTGCTGATAGAATACATCTTTCTAATCCTATCACGAAACAGACCCTAGCAGTATGGGATAAATGTAAATTTGCACATAATCTTCAATCAACACATAATCCCTTGCTTTCATTTCTTAATAATCCAGCCTTTTATCCTGCCTGGAAATTCCCAAAATCATTCTCTGCATGGACCTCTACGAACCTGACTCGTTTATACAATCTTTCCTCGACTAAAGCTATTTATACATTTCCTGTACTATGTGAAACCTTTGGGTTACCTAAAACTGAAATATTTCGATATTTACAAATTAAAAATTTTTATGAACCACTTCTTAGTACAGGCTCAACTCTTAATCAAATGACTCAATTTGAGCCGATTTGTATAAGTGATCCACACATTAGAGGACTTATCTCAATATTATATTTCCAACTTAATATGATATCTAGTAAGTTTCTACCCTCATACACAACTAAATGGGCACAAGATATGAATCGAGTGTTTAATAAACAAGATTGGTCGAATATATGGTCAGCCACCAAAACTTCCTCTCCAAATTATTTTGCTGCAGAAACTAATTACAAGGTTCTAGCACGCTGGTACCTTGTACCAGCTAGAATAGCTAAATTTGTCCCCACATATTCACCTAATTGCTTTAGAGGATGTGACACAGCAGGAACACATTTTCACATATGGTGGCAATGCCCCATAGTTGAAGAATTCTGGAAAAATATATTTCTTATGGCTTCTAAAGCCCTGGAAATCACGATTCCTCCAGATCCTGCAACGGCACTCCTAAACCTTAAACCCACAATACTCACCCATACTCAATTCCAATTGTTTATCCAACTTAGCACTCCAGCTAAACAAACGATTGCCAAGGCGTGGAAGTCCCAAAATCTAATTCTTGCTGAAGCTAAACACAGAATGAACAGAGCACTTTTATACGCCAAGATGACAGCTATTGAAGAAAATAAAATAAATACATTTCGCAAAATTTGGCAACCATGGGTTAAAAACTACCTCCCTACAGATTTTGTCCAATCTCTGTTACCACACTAAGATATATATCATATTATTACTGAAATATATATTATATTTGTATACCTAATGAGAGCTGGATCATCATCCCGGGAAACTCTTTTTTTTTTTTCTCTTCTTTCCTTCTTTCCATCTTTATCTCTCCTCCATCTCCTTTTCTTTTATTATTTCCTAAAATATTCCTGTGGATACTTAGTCTAATAACTTGATTTATTTCTCTAATCTTACATCTAGAATCCCAACTAGTGTATAGTAAATATGGTTGTAAGATGTCTAAAATTACTTTATTTTATTAACATATTTATTTATCTTTTTTATCATACTGCAAAGATCTTCTGATGACTGATATGTATCCATGTATTGTATCATTTTATTTCTTCTTCTGTGAAAACTCAATAAATATATTTAACAAGAAAACATATTGCATTTCTACAGAGAGAAGAATTGGAAGACGTAAGAAGATGGCTGGAGAGCAGAGTTGCGATGCTGTCTTGACCTTAATACAAGAAACAAGGAGAGAACAACTGGAAGCAATTGATAAGCTTAATGCAGAAATTACAAAACGTACAATGCAGATGAATATGCTTCACCAGCGATTTGCTTTCTTGCAAATCCAAATATTATTGGATACCAGAAAAGATGATTTCATTAATGAACAAATTCAGCACACGTGTGCTCAGTACACGGAGTTGAATGCTGCATCTATGATCACTGAAATAAGTCGACTTCGGCACCACATTGTCTTATATAAGGAAGTCAATCCTGATGTGCTGGTCTGCTTTAGATTTGCTTCAGTGGGTGTGCAAGTGGAAGTTGCAAGAGAGTTTAACTAACTTTGTTGTGACATTAAGAATCTCTTACTATTACTGTTTCTACTGCCAGTTGTGAAAACTCAAAACTTAAACTAATCAAAACATATCAAAGATCTACATTGAGCCAAGAAAGACTGAGAAAGACTGAGTAACCTAGCAATACTGTCCATTGAGAGAGACTTCAATGTAGATTTTAATTCTGTTGTTGAAAAATTTGCACAAATTAAAAGCAGGCGATTTTAAAACGGACCTTCTGTGTGCTCATTGGTGGACATTCCCTGCTTTCTCCTCCAACCACTGTGTGCTTTGGGTCATTGTTATGTTGGAAGGTAAACTTTCTTCCCATTGACAACTTTCTGTCAGCAGAAAGCAGATTTTCATAAAGAATGTTATGGTATTTTGCCCCATCTATTTTTTCTTTTAACCTGGACCAGTGCTCCAGTCCCAGATGCTGTAGACCTCTTTGAATCCTCTCTGACCTCCTGGTTCTTTCATCCAGTTTGGGGCAACATCCTGATCCAGGGAGGGTCTGTGTTGTGCCAAGTTCCTTCCACTTCTTAATAGACTTCACTGTGCTTCTAGGCATTGATAAAGCCTTTCGTTTTATTTTTTTTATTTTTGGATCCATCTCTTGACTTGTACATGTCAACAACTGCATGTGCCTTGCCACCCATAGTTGATTATTTTATTCAGTTGCACTACCAGGGACTGAAATGTTCCAGGAAAGCTCTTTTACATGCTGAACTAATCAAAATGACCACAGCTGAAAGTCAAATGGCTTTGTGTGCCATTGGCAAGATGATTAGCTACACCTGGTTGAGTTTACAAGTCATTTTTAGGAGATGTGGGATCCTTTGTCCAACACTTTGTTATAAATTGAACTGAATAAATACAGCTAGAAAAAACAAAAATTGTCTGTCTCCATTTCAGGCTGCAAAGGAACAAAGTGTGATTATTTCAAAGGTGGGGTGATTCTTTTTTATACCCACTGTAGCTCTACCTGCAAAATGGCCCAGCCTGAAGGGATCTAGCAGAGCTTAACTTTCTGTTCTACAATTTTCTGTTAGTACCATCTTAAAGTGGAAAGTTATGTGCACTAATCTTATTTTTGTAAAAGTTATTATATTTCTTGTTTCACTTGCAATGTATTGATAGACCTGTTGAATATGTGGAGATTGCGTGATGCATTTTCACACTCAATAAAGTGTTTGAAAATAAACTTGTATTGGATGCATTTTTACTTTAATTACATCAGTATTTTTCATAGAATATGATGCATTTGCTTAAGGTGTCACAATGCTACTGATGTGAGCCCACAGGCGAGCAGGTGACACGGGATCCCCCAAGGCGTGGAATCTAAGGGACAGACGGTATTCTGCCAGGGACCCCCTCACAAGGGTTTGGGCTTAGCTGCGTGCTGACCCCAGGTCACGACCCCCGGGTTCACCCTGTTCACAAGGAGAGTACCAGAAGACACTGTCAGACACAGATGGATGGATGGATGGATGGATGGATGGATGGATGGATGGAGCAAAAGGAGAGCCAGATAGCGAGCCGAGGTCAGGGCGGGCAGCAGACAACGTAATCAGGAGAACTAGCCGAGTTGGTACACAAGGGATCAGTTCACGAGAAGTCCGTTTAAGCAGGCTACAGGAAGGGTGCTCAGGAATAAGTGTTGCTCAAGCAAGTGGAACAACAGGTGCCAGCCGACCTACAGCAGTAAAGGTAAGACACAGATCAGCTCTGCAGCTGATCTGTGACATAGGGGGTAAGGGGTTTTACACTGTACTAGTCGAAGGGACTCATTGAGTGCTAAAAGTCAAGCGTTAGGGGGGCGCAAATTACTTGCCTTGCCCGAGAGCGCTGACAACCCACGCTACGCCACTGTGATCAGGAATTACACACATATCACTCTCTATCACAAGCATGCGAGTGACTGTTTGGCTGGCTTATAACAGGTTTGGTTTCCACCCAGAGACTGACCACATCAATCGTCTTTGATTGACAAAGACAGGGAGAATGCAATAGCCAAAACCAGGATGCTGGAATGAGGAGCAGGAGCGCTAGATGCTCCTGACAGGGATGCAGAACCTGATTGCCTCCTGCAAGCTTTGCATGAAAAACCTCCACCCCTCCCTTAAGGCCCCCCAAACATGATAAAAATTAATTGATATGTGGCGCTAACTAACCCGTGTAACAATATGATGATATAAAATATATTTATGGGTGGAGCCCTATGTCCGATATGGACATAGATAACATTTGTAGTTAACATAAAACTTACCATCGGAAATAGACCTGGAAGTGTGGACTTACCATATGAAATGGACCTGAAAGTGTGCCTTGGTCTGCTGGTCGGTATGCCAGAATAAGGGGGCATACCCTAGTTTAAGAAATGATTATTCTGTAGAGAGAAATGAATGAAATGAAATGAATGCCTTGAAATGGGGATGGGAGGGTGGGTATCGCGCACAGGAAACCGACAAGCACCACAGGTGAGCGGGCTGCTTAAATACCCCCCGGGCTCCTCCCATAAATTCAGGCCACCATACTGGCCTTCCTACTTATGGGTGGAGCCCTATGTCCGATATGGACATAGATAACATTTGTAGTTAACATAAAACTTACCATCGGAAATAGACCTGGAAGTGTGGACTTACCATATGAAATGGACCTGAAAGTGTGCCTTGGTCTGCTGGTCGGTATGCCAGAATAAGGGGGCAAAAACATTCAGGTAGGGGTGTGGTTTTATTAGTTTTGGCTTTATTTATTTGAGCAAGTTAGGTGAATGCTTGTGCCGTTTCCACCTAAGGAGTGGGGACGTGCCGGGCGAGGTAGGCGGAGTTTCACCTGCTAAGTCTCTTGATGACGTGGTCTGGGACCCATGCCGACATGCTGCCAAGGCTGCCCCAATACTAAAAGTGACTGGAGTGCTGACTGGGGTCGAGGTGTAGGCAGCGTAGAAGAACCCCCGGGTGTTTGATGGACTGGCAGGCACTCGAGGGTTGCCCGGAAAGGTAATAGGGGACTAGAGGTTGGGTGTTCCAGTAGGAGTGACAGTAGGCGGTCGAGTATGGTTACTGGCTACCGGACGTTGTTTACTTTATGGAGATGGATGACTATCCTGGAGCTGATTGCTGGGTTTTGGACACTGCAGGGTGGAGGATGAAATGGTTTTGGCAGCGAGCCAACTACACAGAAGTTGGCCTGCGGGATTGCTGCGGGTGAACTCGCTGGGCCGCCAGAACCCGTGGTAGGCCGAGTAAATGGCTGCTTGTATGACCAAACTGGGGAGAAGGCCCAACAGTGAACTGGTTAATATATTAGACATGTCCCAGAAGATGGCAGCCTGGAACGAACGTGCAGTGGACATTAAACTGGTGTTGCCAAGCTAATTACACCAGCCTGCGCAAGAAGGACATAACAGAGCGATGCGGACCTGGCTTCATTAAGAGGCTCGCCTCGGACCGGATGTCGGTGGCAAAGCCACGACCTGTCCTGTCCAGATAAGACCCTAGAGTTAAGCGGTTGCCATGACTGGGTGTAACTTGAAGAGGGAGGAAGTCCGGGTAAACCCGGGGTTTAGGAGTGTCTCTGGGAGCCATGTACTTGTAAACCTATGATGGCCAAAAATTGCCGCGATGCCTGTGGTGGTTGTGGCATCTGTTGCTACCTGGGGTGACAAGGGCGACGTAGGTGATAAGACCCTAGAGTTTAAAGTATAACCATTGATACACCGATCCACGTAGTACGGAACCTTCCGACATTGATAGGTCCGCGTTCTTAGGAAAGACTGCCGCTACTTGTTAGTACACACCCGTATATGGTTGAAGTCTTGGGGAACTAACCTGATACGGGTCAGTTTGTCAAGGGGGAGGCTGGCCTGCGTGGTGTTCGTTAATTCGGAGAAGGTTAGTGTAGACCTCGGTTCCGGTTTATTGAATTTTTAGAGACTACAAGCTGAAGGACATAATGGTATTACCAGCGAGTCAAGTTGTGTGTACGTAGTACCTGGCTGCCTGTGCCAGTAAAAGTGAATTGTTAGGCCGTAGAACCTCAGAGGGCCAGGTAGATGGCTGCTTGACTAGACTGGGGAATGTCTGAGGTTTTGACATGTCCCTGAAGATGGCAGTTGTGATGGGCAATGTTTGCCGTTAGCTGTGGTCTGATGCTTCTGGACGCCACATAGAAAGGATTCTACTGTATGAGCCGTAAACACGGATGACTCTCTGGGGTCCTGTGAGGTCGAGAAATGCTGGATGTTGGCTGGTAAAGCCTGATGATGTTATGCGGAGCCAGCTGTGTGTGGCAATACGATACCTGGTGTGGGGTGGAACCTGAACTCAACTGACCTAAGCGAGAAATGATACAGAAATTGATGAGTGGCTCGTATGAAATGCCACCGGAGACAAGTGCCCGATTAAGTGCCACTGAAGATTGATGTGTGACTGATTGTGTGCCATTGGAAATGTGTACTGACTGCAAGAAGTCCTGCTAAGATGCGAACCCTGCA